>CM065815.1:144088142-145301428 GCA_033398695.1 Orobanche coerulescens | reverse complement strand
AGTGCCCGCAACCGTCCGGCCAGGACCCGCCACCGTCCGGCCAGCTGTTCAGCTGCCATGACCCGACGACTCGATTTCCGAAAACGTACGGAACGAACACGATGAAAAGCTCGCGGACAACATCATCGACCCGAAATGAAAACATATTACAATGATTAATCATACGCGACCAAGAAAAAGGTCGAGACAACAAATACAGATACAGATACCCGTAACTTTGGGTAAATTACAAAAATGGCCCAAAACGCCCGAAAATCACGATACGTGATCGAATAATCAAACCGAAGTTCACAACACGTCTAACAAAGTTAAACGGACTTACGGGAAACTCAAAACAGCAGTTTCGAACGAGATTCACAAGAATCGAACTCAAGTGCAGAAAAGTCGCTAAAAAGCACGAAACTCAACAAAACGGCACCGAAACGAACTCGAATGTCAAAAAGTGTAGAATTAATCATTCCCAGAATGACGAAACGGTCATGAGCGAGTCGTCAAAATGGACTTCCGCCGAAAAAAAAGAAATTTCCGGAAATCGAAATTACGGGTATTACATTCTACCCTCCTTAAAAGAAGTTTCGTCCTGAAACTTAAAACAAGTAGGGAGAAGCAATATCCCCTGCCAGGAAAACTCGACGAGATACACAAAAACCGAAAACTCGCGCCAGACGGCGAAACGCTGTAAGAAACACAAAGAGACATACGACGTGAAAACACGCTCCATGACGACCAACACGCCACCGGTAGAGACATAATAAAATCAACAAGTGACAAGCGTCAGCAAACAGACAATACAATCGAGTCGATTATCCGAACAATCACAAAACACAACGAACGAAAATCAATACGATTGACCAACCCAACGGTTCATCAATCAAAACGCGAGCCAAACGCAGAATACAGAATTCCACCGCCCAAGAGTTGGAAGATCGAAACGAGACTAATTTCCCGAAGGAGTCTGAACGCTCAACAATCACGAGACGAGATCAACAAAAACCGAACAATCAAACGATCGAACCACAACGGTCGAGACAACAAAAAGCGAACAATCATGTTCGAATCACGAAGAACAATAAAATTCAAACAACAACTCCAAGGTTCACAAGAATCGAACCTAACTCGGAAAAGTCACAGCGATAACCAGATCGACCCAAAACAAGATCACATCTCGTTCGGACGATAAAACCGAAATACTGAACAAGATCATAAAGTATCAACGAACATGAGCGAATCGATAGACTGGAGAAAGAGAAAATACCGAAGTCAAAATAGTACGGGTATTACCTTCGACCTCGTCCACAAAATTCACAAAAACGGAAGCAAGGTAACAAGACATTAAACAACCGACACCTAACGGAACCATCACCGATGCACACGGTCATACCAAACCAAGCTCTCACAGCTCGCACATGCGCGACAACACAGAAATCACTACGAGGCGACAATATTCAACACCAACATCCCACCTCTCTCAGAGGGCTAACACAACAAATATGTGGAAAACGACTCAACGCTCACACTGCCAATTTGATCATACTCGGGAGCAAACATCATAATGACAACGCGAACATCCTACATACATACCCAGCCCTCAAACGGGAATGGATAGGTTTTAAAAATGAAAACCTCATTTTGAAAATAATTTTAGAAGAACACCGGTTGATCTTGAGTATCACCTTTCAAAAAAGTACAAACGTGAAACATCGTTATCGAGACTTTAAAAACCATCATGCGTTTGGTAAAAATGAGGACATTTTCTTTTAGCGAAAGACTTTCAGAAATATTCGACCCTCGGGTCTAAGTATAAGTGTTTCTAAATAGAAAAAATATCTCAAAACATTTTGGTCCTCGAGGTAGAAGAATTTTGAAACATGTTGTGGCACCTTGGATGTACCACGAGAAAATAATTCATTTTAAAATTACGTCTCGAAATTTATTTTCTAAGATACTCAATGTTTTCAAAAATAATTCAATGGGCTAGAATGCCCAAAAATTTCAGGTAATTACGCGGATCATTATAGCGCCGTGGGTCCCGCGCCGGAACCCACCAGACTATAAACTATTTACAAAAATGCCAAAAAGGCCGATGACGGTAATGTTTCACAAACTTACAAAAGCCATTTACAACATGTTAAATACCGTCATAAGAATTTTGCTAAACGATCAAGGCCAAAATGCCAAAAACTTAGTTTAGGGAACCGGTTTTCGAAATAAAACTCAGTCGGTAAAATACCGAAAGCCATTACAAAAGAACTCACGCAGCGGATAAAAGAAATAAAGTCAAACATGCACAATCCAGCAACACTACTCCTCATATGAACGAAATATGAGGGTCAAATAACCACATATCAAGAAATCAAAATCCATAAGAGGATTCCGTCACTTAATAAATAATCATAAAAAAAAATAGCTCGTGTCACACGAGGCACAACACAAGGAAGGGAGACTTACATCCACAGGTCGCACGAAGATGATGATCGCCCCAAGATACTAATCACGACCAACAAACTCAGACGACGCGTCGCGACACGACTCAGTCAGATAAAATCCGACGAAACAAGACTCAAACAACACGACTTGACCCGATAGCCTAGGTTTCCTCAACCTAAGCTCTGATACCATTTATGTAACACCCTCAATCCGCTCAGGGATATTACACGCCGTAGAACCTTTCCTCAAGGATCTACCAGGCTGGTAACAACATATAACAACTCAACCATGCCTTTAGGGCTAAAATGACTCAGTAGACCGATTTGGTCTTTCAATAAATACATACCACTCAAATACAACTTATGCCCACGCAGGGGTCAAAATACAACCACACCCATACAACGGAAAAAATATAGCAACGGAAAATAAAGTACAACTGAACCAATAAACAATGTATGGTTCCTCATGTGATTAGTATCGATCATCTTTCATCATCCTTCGTGCCGACCCTGTGTTATGATCCAAAAACCTGAATGCAAAAATAGACATCCACCCCCCGAATACTCGGGGGTTAGCAAAACTCCACTGTTTTGCTAGTGCAAGAACAAAGTGCAAATTCGAGCCATACAATTCACATTCCACGAATAACAATAACCAGGAATCCTCAAAGATCCAAACATGACAAAAAGCACTTCCCGAGGCAAGAGTTTGGGTAAAACATTCCAAAACCGAAAGATCACAAATCAAGGAAAACAATTTATAAAACAGTTTAAAGATGCCATCGAGAGTTTTAATAGAAAACAATTTAGGATTATCAAATCCTCCTCATTCCAAAATCAACAGGGTCCTCGACCAGTAGGCGGAAAGCAATTTGCAAGAAAACCATTCAATCAACACAAGCGAGTCTTCACAAATATTTCCACGGGGTTCTCGACCCAATACAAATAATATCAACACGAGATCAAACATCTCAACATCACACGGGGTTCTCGACCTAAATCACAGAATGACAACACAGCCCATCAAAGACACAGCCTCTCGTCCTCCCAATACTGCTCAAGACCCCTGATTAATTAACCCTCGGAGATCTCGTCAAATGTCCTTGGTTAATTAACCCTGATACCAATGTTAAAAACAAGTCGAAACACACTTTCAGAAATCACAAATCACGGTCTATATCGAGACCATCATTTTGAAAAGAGTTGAAAGAATATGAAATACGATAATCATTCGGTAACGGGGTCTTAGCTAATCACTCAAATATCCGTTACCAATAATCCTGCCAGGCGCCTCCACTGAACACCTGTGCACCGGCGTTCACTCCACTATGTCGTCCGCCCCTTGTACATGTCACTGTGCCGGCGTCACTCCCGTAAGATCCGCCCCTTGAACACGCATCAGGTTAAACACCGGCGTTCACCAACCATATGGAGCCGCACATTGCAGCGTACACCAGGCCGGAGTACTCGCCCCGCCCTCAGAGGCTCCCGGATATGACGTCTCTCACAACAAGTATTCACATTGTCACAAACATCAAGCACACAATCAATCGTTGTAACAATTATCAAATCAATACACCAATTCACATAATTTATCCGTCAGTCCACGACCACATGAATAAATAACAACACGCACGTCAACCATAACGCGACGGAAAGAAGCAATATACGTACCCACGCATTATAAAGCGCAACATCAATACCAAACATATCCAAAGGATTCACGTAGTCACTTGCAACCCACACAATTTACAAAACACACGCGTTTTGAAAGTGAATCTTTAACGAGGCTAGCCGAATCTTTTGAAAACTCATTCCAAACAAATAAACAAACACACCAAGACGATCACCAATTATCATATCCACAAAACAAGAATAGTATGGACAAGGTACTTGCCTCGAATAACCACAACGCGGAGAATCGACCGAAGTAGGTTGGCACGAACCGACTATGAACTCGCCGACTCCACCGAACGCCAACTCGCGATAATAAACTACGAAGGACAATAACAACAATGAAAATGAATTCCATAGCACGACTCAAAGCCGTTGAATTCAAAGAACAAATGACGAAAGTTCAAGTGTTTTCCCCAAAACGGCCAAGAACACGATTCGTCCCGACAAAACACGAAAACAGAATTCCAAGTCGAAATATGGATATACAATCCATAGAATATGTTTAACAACATCATTTAACCACAATCGATCCAACAAAAATGGATGGAAAACGAGATCGAGAACAAATCCCCCAAAAAGTCGATTCGAAGGAAATCAAGAAATATACTTCGATTCGACGAAGAACAATGGATTAAATGATGTTAAACACAAGAATACTACCAAGATTAATCATACCCATCATGAATTAATCAACAATATGGAACGAATCGGACAAATACGCAAAACCCCCCAAATTCAAGAATTTAGGGTTCTAAGAAGAGATTACCTTGATTCGCTGGATCAAAGGATGATAACGGATGATTAATCGATGTTATGAACTCAAGAACTTCATGTATTTGTTGACAAACATCATGGCTCGAAGATCTCCAATTCTCCAGCCGCGGAAGAGAAAGAGAGGAAATGAAAAACGAGAGGAAATGTGACTGCTCTGTCACATTTATACAGGTGCAGCCTAGCGTGCGTTAGGGTGCCGAGCTAGCGTACGCTATCGCCTGTGCCGCAGCCCGAGACACCGCCGCTGGTAGCGAAGGCAGCCTTTTCGGCCGAAGGCGTCGCTACTCACGGCCGTAGCGCACGTAGTGTCCGGTAGTAGCGTGCGCTACTCGCCGATCCACCCGAGTCCAAGACCCATCGCTTACCGCTCGGCCCGCTAGCTAAGGCGGCCGGCCGCATAACGTGCGCTACTCCTGCCAGTTAGCGCACGCAGTCTTCCGGCAGTAGCGTGCGCTACGCCGGTTCTCGCCGCCAACCCGGCTGCCTGCACTGCAATCGTCGGCCAGACTCCGCCACCGTCCGGCCAATCGTGCCCGCCATGACCCGACGACTGATTTCAAAACGCATTTTAACGAACACGACGAAAAGCTCGCGGACAACATCATCGAACCGAAATGAAAACATATTACAATGATTAATCATACGCGACCAAGAAAAGGGTCAAGACAACAAATACAAATACGGATACCCGTAACTTTTGGTAAATTACAAAAATGGCCCAAAACGCCCAAAAATCACGATACGTGATCGAATAACCAAACCGAAGTTCACAACACGTCTAACAAAGTTAAACGGACTTACGGGAAACTCGAAACAGCAGTTTCGAACGAGATTCGCAAGAATCGAACTCAAGTGCGGAAAAGTCGCTAAAAAGCACGGAACTCAATAAAACGACACCGAAACGAACTCGGATGTCAAAAAGTGTAGAATTAATCATTCCCAGAATGACGAAACGGTCATGAGCGAGTCGTCAAAACGGACTTCCGCCGAAAAAAAAGAAATTACCGGAAATCGAAATTACGGGTATTACAAAATTATTGTGTTCACTTAGGTGTATTAATTAATAAGCTCCCCATCGGAGTCTATTAATTAAATACATGGCCAAGAGGAGCCAACTATTAATTTTACTTGTCAAAATGTGTCTTGGCTAGATAGTAAAATTAAAGACATTAAAATCTACTTGAAAAAGTATATGTAAACGTCCACACTATCGTGGCTTGCATGTGTGGTTTTTCAAGGTGTTGGTTGATTGCATATATATTGTTTTTAGGTTTTTTCAATATATTTTGCGTCGAATTATGTGATGAATGGTGTTTTAATTTTATTCTCAGATGTCTTTCAATCCACTAGCTGTTATTCTCAAAGAAAACAAACTTGATGGCACTAACTTTGCCGACTGGAAAAGAAATCTTGATATTGTCTTGACTGCCGAGGGGCATAAATTTGTTTTAACTGAGGAGAGTCCTTTGGAATCAGAACCGGATGCCACTCCTGAAGAGTTGGCCGAATTCCAGAAATGGAAAAAGTCTGATGAGATGGCACGTTGTTACATTTTGGCTTCATTAACAAATGTATTGCAGCATCAGCATCAGACGATGGGATCGGCCGCGGAAATGATGAAAATCTCACTGAGATATTTGGTCATCAGAACTGGGCGGCTAGGCAAAATGCGATGAGGGTTTTGATGATAACCCAAATGTCTGAAGGGACCCCAGTAAGGGATCACGTTCTTAAAATGATGTCTTATTTGAACAAACTGAGCATACTAGGGGCCACTATCGATGCGGAGTCGCAGGTCGATATTATCTTGGGCAGTTTACCAAGAAGCTTTGAGCAGTTCCGCCTCAACTACAATATAAATCGTAGGACTTACACATTGGCGGAACTTCTGACAGGGCTACAATCTGCCGAAGGTCTCTTCAAACAAGGTTATCATCAAATTCTTGCGGCAATCGGTGCTGCTTCTTCAAAACCCAAATGGGGAAAGAAGAAAAAGCAGGTTGGCCAGAAGCAAGTGGCAACCTTCAAAGCTAAGGGCAAGGCTCCTCAGTCAAAAGCTCACCGAAGCGAACAAAAGCCGAAGGGCAAGTGCTTCAATCATGATCCGAAAGGACATTTCAAGAGTGACTGCCCTAAGAAAGGTACGTCTCATGCACTAGTAGTCAAAACATGTTTGGCTGCCTGTTCCATCACTTCGTGGATAGTGGATTCGGGCTCCACTGATCATGTTTGTTATGACTTGCAGGGGTTCCAAGTAACCAAGGAACTTAGTGCAGATGAGATTACAATAAGTTGGGGCGACTATTCTAGGCTGAAGGCTGTTGCAGTGGGAGTCGTGCAGCTAAAAGTTGATGATAGGATTTTAGTTCTTAATAATGTATTATTGGTGCCCGATTTTAGAATGAATTTGATTTCAGTTTTTAAATTGCGTCGTGATGGATATTCAGTTTCTTTTGAAGATAATGCAATTAATAAAAGAAATGGTGAATATATTTGTGGGAGTACTTATAATGAAGAACTTTATATCATCAATGCTGCACCAGTTCCCTTGCATAATTATAAATCGCTTAATTCTTTGACTAATCCTAATAAAAGAAAAGAACCTTCGAGCATAAATCCAACATATTTGTGGCATTTACGATTGGGTCATATTAACCTTAGAAGGATTCAAAGATTGGTGAGCGATGGCCCATTGAACTCGCTCCAAGTTGAGTCATTTCCAACCTGCGAATCCTGTCTAGAAGGTAAAATGACTAAAAGGGTTTTTCAAAGCAAAGGAAATCGTGCACAAAAGGTGTTGGAATTGGTTCATACCGATGTATGTGGTCCAATAAACATCCAGGCTAAGGGTGGTTTCGAATACTTCATCACGTTTCTAGATGATTATTCGAGATATGGATACATCTATTTGATGCAACGTAAGTCTGAATCTTTTGATATGTTCAAAGAATTCAAGGCTGAAACGGAGAAGCGTCATGGGCAGACTATCAAGTCACTACGATCTGATCGTGGTGGCGAATACCGTAGTGGAGAGTTTTTGGATTTCTTGGCGCATGAGGGGATTACTTCCCAGCTCACATCGCCTGGTACACCACAACAAAATGGTGTTGCTGAACGAAGGAATCGTACTTTATTAGAGATGATTAGGTCAATGATGAGTTATTCTAATTTGCCTATTTTGTTCTGGGGATACGCCTTGGAAACAGCGGCGTACATTCTGAACTTGGTGCCTTCGAAATCAGTTCCAAAAACACCCACAGAACTGTGGAATGGGCGCAAGCCCAGTATAGGACAAGTCCGTCTTTTCCGAATTCGATTACAATTTTATACAAAATAAAATACATCGAAATTAGATCAAGATTACATGAAAAATAAAACCACCTAAAACTACCCGCAGATTTTCTCACGGGAAAAACCATTACATGCCTCAAAAAACGGGCCAAACCAACAATTGCATAATTAATAAAAATAAATAAATAAATACACCATTCATATAAACCATGATAATTGGGTCATATCACCTGCAAGAACACATCTAGCAAAATATTCCAACATCAAAATATATGAATATTTAAATTGCTATCAATTAATCACCAAAATTAATTAAAATAGCAAAAGCCTAAAAATACGGCTCTGATACCAATTGTTGGAAAGTAAAACGCAGCGGAAGCGAAGTTTGGGAAAGATGATAATAGCGTTTTACGCATCTACGAGCATTAGATCTATTTAGGCATGCTAATTAATTAATTACTAAGACTAACAAGCAATTTAAATATTATTTATTATTTATTAATTAAATATGTTGATTATTAAAATATCCTAATCTAGATACAAGATCATAGGATATTACCTTTTGAAGAGTATTGGTTACTTTCGTCTTGATCACCTTGTATTTCTACCTTTAGATCTTCTAGAGTATGATCTGCCTTGAACCGGACGTTGTGTGGGCAACGAGCTACCGGATCTTTCTTGGACAACCTTTGGATCGGCCGATTTTTATCCGTCACAACTCTCGATTTTCTTTTCTTCAAGTTATTCCGATATGTAGCAAGAATAAAAGTGTTCTCTCAATTGTGGAATCAAAGACACAAGTTAAGATCCACAATTAAACACTTAGAAGAAAAAATCGAAATTCCTTGTGTATGAAAGTGATTAAAATCGGCCAACACCCAAGATGTCCTATTTATAGGCTCTTGGACTACTACTAGGGATCTAAAGGAGGATTATGGAAAGACTCCCTAATAAATTCATCTTACCTTATTAGGACTCTTCCTAATATAATGAATCTATTAATATCAACTTAGTCCACTAAAATGTTGATATTGCACTTCCTACCAAAATCTCAAATTACAAAATTGGGCTCCTTATTAAATATATTATTTACCGTGTTTAAGATATCGAATGTCCATTAATTAATTATAAGCTACTGACAACTTTAATTAATTAATATCTTATCCAAGAGTAGTACCACTTGAACCTTATTATTATATCGGAATTAAATCCACCTGCAGGGTTTAATATAATAATCATTATCGAGCTCCTCAAGGGGACATCATCAACCCGCACGAGTTGGGACACGATTTCTAGTAATAATAATAATAATTGTCATATAAACAATATTATTGCCCAAGATACGAGGCTTATTGAGTCGATCATTTTGACTCTCACCTATGGTAAATCAAAGCAATAATTATAAATACACAATTAAATATTATATACTTAGAATTAAGAAATATAATTATCCGAGATTTACATTCTTCTTACAGTCAGTACAGAAGACACTATCTCACCTCGATCCAGTTCAACGTATGCAAATACGCTAATGTATGCTAATAGTCAAGACCAACTATTCTCAAACATACACTACAACCCTTTATATAAGTTGTCTAATAATTATATAGGTTGTGAACTATTATATTATTTTATAAGGTACCGATAATGTGATCTTCCGTGTGACACCAACACACTACATTATCTACAATATAAAATAATTAGACATTTCATTTGCATAACCATAACGTGAATAAATATGCAAAACATGTGATTAAATGTAATTAATATCCTCATAGGTAGTAACAGGGAAATTAGGTAATACAAGCATAAAGTATTCTTTGCAGTATACAATCCTAACAATCTCCCACTTATACTCAAAGGATACTTTTAAATATACTACTCTATTACATAGTCTCTCATTTCTCCCACTTATACTCAAAGCAATGCTGCCATACACCGTAATCCCATTCCTTCCACATGCCTTTCAAAAACTTTGGAAGGTAGGCCTTTCATGAAAGGGTCAGCAAGATTATCTTCCGATGCAACCCTGGCTTTAACTATGTCTCATTCCTTTACGAAGTGTCGTATGATGTGGTACTTGCGGTTGATATGTTTACTTGCCTGATGGGCTCGTGGTTCCCTTGAATTTGCGACTGCACCAGTATTATCGCAATAAAGTGTCATACCCTCTGGCAAATCGGGAATCACATCTAAGTCTTGTAGGAAGTACTTGAACCACACTGCCTCCTTGGCTGCCACGTACTCGGCTTCCATGGTAGAGTCCGAGATGCATTTATGCTTCACACTCCTCCAACTAATGGCTCCACCTCCCAGGCTAAACACATAACCCGAAGTAGACTTGGACTTTTCTTTGTCCGATGAAAATCAGTCGTTGTAACCCACCTAAAGCAGCCGTCGATTGATATACAAGCATGTACTCCTAGTCCTTCTCGTACTTGAGTATGTGCTTGACAAAGAATCCAAAGGTCCTGGTCCTGGGTTTGACTGATATCTAGCAGCCATGCCCACGACATGACAGATATCTGGTCTAGTGCAAAGCATAGTATACATGAGACTTCCCACAGTAGATGGATAAGGGACCATCTTCATGTCATCTATCTCCTTTTGTGTCTTAGGACACATGTTCTTAGATAGTTGAATTCCATGCCTGTAAGGAAGAAAACGTTTCTTGGAATTCTCCATGCTAAACCGCTTCAGCACTGTATCGATATAGGATGCCTGGGATAAGCACAACATCCTTTTATTCCGAAGACGAAAGATCCTGATTCCAAGGATGTGTCCTACTTCTCCTAGATCCTTCATATCGAACTGCTCAGATAGCCATACCCGTACGTCCGACAATTCCTTCACGTTGTTTCCAATCAGAAGGATATCGTTTACATACAGTACAAGAAACACCAACACGTTTCCATCGCATTTCTTATACATGCAACTCTCACTCGGACATTGGACGAATCCATATGACTGGACAACTTTGTCAAAACGAGTGTTCCAAGATCTAGATGCTTGCTTAAGTCCATAAATGAATTTCTTAAGTTTGCACACCAAGTGCTCTTCTCCTTCAGCAATGAATCCCTGTGCTTGGCGCATATAGATTTTATTGTCTAGACTCCCATTCAAGAATGCAGTCTTGACATCCATCTGCCAAATCTCCAGATTCAAATGCGCATCTATAGCTAAAAGAATCCGGATTCACTTAAGCATGGCTACCGGCAAAAAGGTTTCATCATAATCGATACCCTCTTTCCGAGTGTAACCTTTTGCAACAAGCCTCGCTTTGAAGGTTTCAACCTTCCCGTCACGTCCTTTTTTTCGCTTGTAGACCCATTTACTCCCAATGGCTTGTACACCATCAGGTAGCTCTACTAGCTCCCACACTTGATTGGAATCCATAGATCCCATTTCTGATTCCATTGCTACTTGCCAGGAGTCAGCATCTTTATCTTGGATTACCTCCTTATAGGTCCAGGGATCTGATTCATCTTCACCTGGGATTGAGTCTGAAGACTTTCCCACACCTATGAATCGTTCGGGCTAATGAACAACCCTCCCACTACGACGAGGCAAATCCTAAGTTGGTGTAAAAGTATCAGAATCGATACGTGGTGCAGTGTTAGTTGGTGCTTGTACGATTGGTATAGACGGAGTCTCGCCCCTCAGCTCTTCCAGAATTATCTCGCTCATGGGCTTGTGAATAATCATATAATCCTCTTCCAGAAATTGGGCATTGGTGCTAACAATGACCTTCTGATCCTAGGGACTATAGAACAAGCCACCCTCCGTTCCCTTAGGATATCCTACAAACACTCGTACTTCTGTACGAGATGCCAACTTATCAACTTCCTTATTCAGCACATGTGCTGGAGTACCCCAAATCCGAACATGTCCTAGACTGGGCTTATGCACACTCCACAGTTATGTGGGTGTTTTTGGAACTGATTTCGAAGGCACCAGGTTTAGAATATACGCCGCTGTTTCTAAGGCGTATCCCCAAAACGAAATAGGTAAATCTGAATAACTCATCATTGATCTAACCACTTCTAAAAGAGTCCTATTCCTTCTTTCAGCCACACCATTTTATTGTGGAGTTCCCGGCGCGGTGAGCTGGGACGAAATCCCCTCATTCGCCAAGAAATCCAAAACTTTCCACTAAAGTATTCGCCACCACGATCAGATCGTAGTGACTTGATACTCTTCCCATGACGCTTCTCCGTTTCAGCCTTGAAGTCTCTGAACCTGTCAAAGGCTTCAGACTTACGTCGCATCAAATAGATATATCCATATCTCGAATAATCATCTATAAACGTGATGAAGTATTCGAAACCACCCCTAGCTTGGATATTCATTGGACCACATACATCCGTATGAACCAATTCTAACACATTCTGAGCACGGTTTCCCTTGGTTTTAAAAACCCTTTTGGTCATTTTACCTTCCAGACACGATTCACAAATTGGAAATGACTCAACTTGGAGATCATCCAATGGGCCATCATCTACCAATCTTTGAATCCTTCCAAGGTTTACATGTCCCAACCGTAAATGCCACAGATATGTTTGGTTTATGCTTGAAAGTTCTTTTCTCTTTTTAGGTTTAGACAAAGAGTTAGGTGATTTATGCATAGGAGTTTGTGCAGTATTAACGACATATAGTCCATCATTAAAAGTACCTTTGCAAATATATTCACCGCTTCTTTTGTTAATAATGGCATCATCATCAAAAGAAACTGAATAACCATCGCTTTTTAATTTAGAAACCGAAATTAAATTCATTCTAAAATCCGGTACTAATAATACATTATTGAGAACTAATAATTTATCATTAATCTTCAACTGCACGACTCCCACTGCAACAGCTATAAGCCTAGAATAATCGCCCCATTTGATGGTAATCTCGCCCGCACTAAGCTGCTTGGTTACCTGAAAACCATGCGAGTCAAAGCAAACACGATCAGTGGAGCCTGAATCAACTATCCACGAAGTGGAAGAACAAGCTGCCAAACATGTTTTGACTACTAGTGCATGAGACATACCTTTCTTAAGAGCAGGGCAATCCGCTTTAAAATGTCCTTTCTGACCGCACTTGTAGCACTTTCCCTTTGGCTTTTTGTTCGCCTCGGGGTGAGGAGCCTTGCTTTTCACCTTGAGGGTTGCCACTTGCTTCTGGCTAACCTGCTTCTTCTTCTTTCCCCATTATGGTTTGGAAGAAGTAGCACCGGTTGCTGCAAGAATCTGATGATAACCTTGTTTGAAGAGACCTTCAGCAGACTGAAGCTCTGTCAGAATTTCCGCCAAACTATATGTCCTACGGTTCATATTGTAGTTAAGGCGGAACTGCTCAAAGCTTCTAGGTAAGCTGCCTAAGATAATATCGACCTGCGTTTCCGCATCGATAGTAGCCCCCGATGCTCGCCTGCTCAAATGGGACATCATTTTTAGAACTTGATCCCTTACTGGAGTCCCTTCAGACATTTGGGTTGTCATCAATACCCTCATTGCATTTTGTCTAGCCGCCCGGTTCTGATGACCAAACATCTCGGTGAGACTTTTCATCATTTCCGCGGCCGAGCCCATCGTCTGATGCTCTGCAATACATTTGTCAGTGAAGCCAAAATGTAACAGCGAGCCATCTCATCAGACTTTTTCCATTTTCGGAATTCAGCCAACTCTTTGGGAGTGGCATCCGGTTCTGGTTCTAGAGGGCTTTCTTCGATTAAGACAAATTTAACCCCTCAGCGGTCAGGACAATGTCAATATTTCTTTTCCAATCGGCAAAGTTAGTGCCATCAAGTTTATTTTCTTTGAGAATAACAGCTAGTGGATTGAAAGACATCTGAGATAAAAATTAAAAAAACATCCATCACATAATGCATAGCAAAATATATCGAAAAACCTCAACACACAATATATATGCTAGCAACCAACACCTCGAAAAATCCGCACATGCAAACCACGATCGTCTGGACGTTTACACACATATTTTCCAAGTAGAGTTTTACGTCTTTAATTTTACTATCTAGTCAAATTACGTTATGACAAGTAAAATTAATAGTTGATTCTATTGGCCATGTATTAATTAATATAGACTCCGATGGGGAGCTTATTAATTAATACACCTAAATGAACACCATAATTTAACATCCTTAAAATATTATCTTTTAAATAACAGTCCTACAGATGGAGAGGTCCTATCATAAAAAGTAATATTTACCTTATGTTATCATTTTGAAATTTAAAACTAGTGAACCTATAATTAGCACATCCGATATGGAGGAAGAATCTAATGTCAACGCGCATGCTAATTATTTCACAATTTAAATTAATTATGGAGGCCAATTTGATTTTATTTTAAA
This sequence comes from Orobanche coerulescens, assembly GCA_033398695.1. Lineage (NCBI taxonomy): Eukaryota > Viridiplantae > Streptophyta > Magnoliopsida > Lamiales > Orobanchaceae > Orobanche > Orobanche coerulescens. The sequence continues at coordinate 145,286,905 of CM065815.1, read as the reverse complement.
AAAATAAATCAATTTAATCACTTAGTTATTTTATCCTTAAGGTTTTTAATTTTCTCATCCTAACATGCAAGGAAACATATCACGCATACATCCATACATGCCATACATCAAAACAATAAAAATAAAAAATAAAGCATGGATAATTAAATCATCCAATTATCATGGTCTTCTTCCTTGAGTTGAATCCGAGAAAATCTTCGACTCGATCTCTCCCACTGAATCAAGCATCTCGCCGTTCCTCCCCCGCCGGGCCGTGGATTTTCAAAATTAAAAATAACTTTTATGCAAAATTAATTACATAAAAAAAATTTAATTTTAAATCCCGACTCCCAATGTGACGCAACGAAACGGCGCGAACGGACGGACTAAAATCGATTTACCGGCCGAGCAAAGAATCGCCCGACCAGCCGCCGCATGACATCGGTAATGCCGGCGCTGCTGGCGCCAGCTTGTCGCTTGTCATTGCGGGCCGCCAGTTAGCCTGGGCATCTGCTCGCTCTATTTCTCCGTGATCCCGTCTTTTACGAATTCGATTACAATTTTATACAAAATAAAATATATCAAAATTAGATCAAGATTACACGGAAAATAAAACCACCTAGAACTACCCGCGAATTTTCTCACGGGAAAAACCATTACATGCCTCAAAAAACGGGCCAAACCAATAATTGCATAATTAATAAAAATAAATAAATAAATACACCATTCATATAAACCATGATAATTGGATCATATCATATGCAAGAACACATCTAGCAAAATATTCCAACATCAAAATATATGAATATTTAAATTGCTATCAATTAATCACCAAAATTAATTAAAATAGCAAAAGCCTAAAAATCCGGCTCTGATACCAATTGTTGGAAAGTAAACCGCAGCGGAAGCGAAGTTTGGGAAAGATGATAATAGCGCTTTACGCATCTACGAGCATTAGATCTATTTAGGCATGCTAATTAATTAATTACTAAGACTAACAAGCAATTTAAATATTATTTATTATTTATTAATTAAATATGTTGATTATTAAAATATCCTAATCTAGATACAAGTTCATAGGATATTACCTTTTGAAGAGTATTGGTTACTTCCGTCTTGATCACCTTGTATTTCTACCTTTAGATCTTCTAGAGTATGATCCGCCTTGAACCGGACGTTGTGTGGGCAACGAGCTACCGGATCTTTCTTGGACAACCTTTGGATCGGCCGATTTGTATCCCTTACAACTCTCGATTTTCTTTTCTTCAAGTTATTCCGATATGTAGCAAGAATAAAAGTGTTCTATCAATTGTGGAATCAAAGACACAAGTCAAGATCCACAATTAAACACTTAGAAGAAAAAATCGAAATTCCTTGTGTATGAAAGTGATTAAAATCGGCCAACACCCAAGATGTCCTATTTATAGGCTCTTGGACTACTACTAGGGATCTAAAGGAGGATTATGGAAGGACTCCCTAATAAATTCATCTTACCTTATTAGGACTCTTCCTAATATAATGAATCTATTAATATCAACTTAGTCTACTAAAAAGTTGATATTGCACTTCCTACCAAAATCCCAAATTACGAAATTGGGCTCCTTAATAAATATATTATTTCCCGTGTTTAAGATATCGAATGTCCATTAATTAATTATAAGCTACTGACAGCTTTAATTAATTAATATCTTATCCAAGAGTAGTACCACTCGAACCTTATTATTATATCGGAATTAAATCCACCTGCAGGGTTTAATATAATAATCATTATCGAGCTCCTCAAGGGGACATCATTAACCCGCATGAGTCGGGACACGATTTCTAGTAATAATAATAATTGTCGTATAAACAATATTATTGCCCAAGATACGAGGCTTATTGAGTCGATCATTTTGACCCTCACCTATGGTAAATCAAAGCAATAATTATTATAAATACATAATTAAATATTATATACTTAGAATAAAGAAATAATAATTATCCGAGATTTACGTTCTTCTTACAGTCAGTACAGAAGACACTATCTCACCTCGATCCAGTTCAACGTATGCAAATACGCTAATGTATGCTAATAGTCAAGACCAACTATTCTCAAGCATACACTACAACCCTTTATATAATTTGTCTAATAATTATATAGGTTGTGAACTATTATATTATTTTATAAGGCACCGATAATGTGATCTTCCGTGTGACACCAACACACCACATTATCTACAATATAAAATAATTAGACATTTCATTTGCATAACCATAACGTGAATAAATATGCAAAACATGTGATTAAATGTAATTAATATCCTCATAGGTAGTAACAGGGAAATTAGGTAATACAAGCATAAAGTATGCTTTGAAGTATACAATCCTAACAGGAGGGTTGTTCATCAACCCGAACGTTTCATCGGTGTGGGAGCGTCTTTGGACCACTCCCCGGACCAGGATGAAACGGATCCATGTACGTACAAACAGGCAGTTCAAGACAAGGATGTCAATCCTAAACAAAGAATGGAATCTGAAATGGGATCTATGGATTCTAACCAAGTGTGGGAGCTAGTAGAACTACCAAATGGGGTAAAACCCATTGGAAGTAAGTGGGTCTACAAGTGTAAGAGAGGATCGAAAGGGAAGGTTGAAACCTTCAAAGCAAGGCTTGTTGCGAAAGGTTACACTCAGAAGGAGGGCATCGACTACGATGAGGCCTTTTTGCCAGTAGCCATGCTTAAATCGATCCGGATTCTCTTAGCTATAGCTGCGCATTTGGATATGGAGATTTGGCAGATGGATGTCAAGACTGCGTTCTTGAACGGGAGTCTTGATAAGGAAATCTATATGCGCCAACCTGAAGGATTCATTGCTGAAGAAGAGGAGCACTTAGTGTGCAAGCTTAACTGAGCCATTTATGGTCTTAAGCAAGAATCAAGGTCTTGGAACATGCTATTTGATGAGGTCATTCAATCGTATGGTTTTGAACAGTGTCCTAGTGAGGTTTGTGTATACAAAAAGTGCGATGGAAACGTGCTGGTGTTTCTTGTACTATACGTAGATGATATACTTCTAATTGGAAACAATGTGAAGGTATTATCAAACGTAAGGGTATGGCTGTCTGAGCAGTTCGATATGAAGGATTTGGGAGAAGCTGGGCACATCCTTGGTATTAAGATCTTTCGAGATCGCAAGAAAAGGATGTTGTGCTTATCTCAGGCATCCTATATCGATACGGTGCTAAAGCGGTTTAGCATGGAGAATTCCAAGAAAGGTTTCTTACCTTACTGGACATGGAATTCAAATTTATCTATGCTATGTGTCCTAGGACACGAAGGAGATAGATGACATGAAGTCGGGTCCCTTATGCTTCGGCAAATGGGAAGCCTCATGTATGCTATGCTTTGCACTAGGCTCGATATCCGTCATGCCGTAGGCATGGTGGCGAGATATCGCCGAACTCAGATCGGACATTGGATTGCTGTCAAGCATATACGCAAGTACCTGAGAAGGACTAGGGAACATATGCTTGTATATCAATCAGATACGCTTTGTCCTTTGGGTTACACTGACTCGAATTTCAGTGCGGACAAAAAAAAGTCGAAATCAACTTCCGGATATGTTTTCACTTTGGGAGGTGGAGCCATCAGTTGGAGGAGTGTGAAGCAGAAATGCATAGCGGACTCTACCATGGAATCCGAATATGTAGCAGCCTCAGAGGCATCTAAAGAGGTGGTATGGCTCAAATACTTCCTAAAGGATTTGGGTGTGATTCCTAATTTGCCCAGGAGTATTACATTGTATTGTGATAATACCGGTGCTGTTGCAAATTCGAAGGAACCACGAGTCCACAAAGCAAGCAAACATATCAAGCGCAAATATCATATCATTCGAGATTTTGTGAAGAGAAGGAAGATTATTGTCTCCAAGATAGCATCTGAAGACAACCTAGCTGATCCTTTCACGAAAGGGTTGCCCTCAAAGTTATTTGAAGGGCATGTGGAAGGAATGGGGTTGAGATGTATGGCAGCATTGCTTTGAGTATAAGTGGGAGATAGATAGACATAGTCTAGATAGTATACTTCAAAAGCATGCTTTGAGTATAAGTGGAAGATTGTTAGGGTTGTATACGTCAAAGCATACTTTATGCTTTACCTAATTTCCCGGTCTTTATCTATGAGAATATTTAATTCATTTATCACATATTTTGCATATTTATTCACGCTATGGTTATGCAAATACAGTCTAAATTACTTTATATTGTAGATAATGTGGTGTGTCGTGTCACACAGAAGATCACATTATCGGTTCCTTATATAGTAATATTTAGTTCACAACCTATATAACATTATACCGTTATGTGAGACGTTGTAGTATATGCTTGATATTGGTTGGTCTTGACCATTAGCATATATTAGCATATACGGTATACGTTGAACAAGATCGAGGTGAGATAGATTCTTCTGTACTGACTATAATAAGAACGTACACCTCGGACAATTATTATTTCTTAATTCTAGTGATTAATATTTAATTATATATATTTAATATTTATTGCTTTGATTTATCATGGGTGAGAGCCACAATGATTGACTCAATATGCTCGATATTTTGGGCAATATTATTATTTATATGATAATTAATATTATACTAGAAATCGTGTCCCGACCAGTCGGGTTGATCATGTCCCTTGAGGCACTCGAAATGATTATTATATCAAACCCTGCAGGTGGAATTAATTTTCCGATATAATAATAAAGGTCGAGTGGTATACTCATGTATAATACATTAATTAATTAAAAGCTGTCAGTAGCTTAAATTAATTAATGGACATGGAATATCTTAAACACAGGAAATAATTAATTTAAAAAGGAGCCCAATTTCGTAATTTGAAATTTTGGTAGGAAGTGCAATATTAACTTATTAGTGGACTAAGTTGATATTAATAGAGTCTTAATATTAGGAAGAGTCCTAATATGGGAAGAAGATATCTATTAAGAGTCCTTACCATATCCTCCTTAAGGTCCCTAGAGTAGCCCAAAACACCTATAAATAGGAGACTTGGGATGGCTGATTTTCTACCATTATTACTACCCAAGAAATCGATTTTTTTGTGTGTGTTTTAATTGTAGATCTTGACTTGTGTCTTGGATTCCACAATTTGGTTAACACAATATTTTTCTAAAATACTCAAAATATTCAAGAAAAATAGAGAGAACAAAAAATCGTGAGATTCTTGAGAAGAAAGGTTCGGCCGATCCATATAGTGCTCCAAGTAGTCCGGTAGATTGTTGATCACACGACATCCGGACGTAGGCGGATATACTCTAGAAGATCTTGAGGTAGAAATACAAGAAGATCGGAGAGGAACACGAAGAGGACATAAATCGACCAAAAAGGATTTTCTACCACTTCGCGTCAAAGGTAAAAATTACCGACTCCCATGCGTAAATATGTTTATTAATCTGTTTAGTTAATTAGTTGACAAGCCTAAATAGATCCGGTTTTTGCATTGGTTAGTTTATAAAACCTTTTATTAAATTATCATCACCAACTCGCTTCCGCTGCATTTTATATTCCAACACGAAGCCACGACACGAAGCCATATCACAATTAAGGCCGAACCCACGGCACGAAGCCGTATCACAATGAAACCATCCAATGGCCGTTGACCTGCTGAGCTGTAGGTGTTGGGGGAAACAACCGCGAAGGTTCAGGCCCCACCAAACTTACCCCATAATGAAACCATTCAATGGCCGTTGACCTACTGAGCTGTAGGTGTTGGGGGAAACAACCGCGAAGGTTCAGGCCCTACCAAACTTACCCCATCGAGCACTAGACGAGACTAGCCTCCAAACACAACTAATCACAAACGGCAATGATCACAAGATTAACAAATTCACGAGAATGATAGTGTGCTGCCTTGAGTCGGCCAACACGACAATAATGACTCACGGATGGGCACCGTCCTTGACAGTCCCAATTCAATACGTCGATTGCCTTAGAATATCTAACCGATAACAATGATGCAGCGAATGATTCACAACCTCGACTGCCTTAGAACGGCCAATCGAGAACAATGATACAATAAATGCCTCAGTACCTTTAATCGGTTACCGACGACGGAGATGAGAATGAATACGCCAATGCCTTGAATCGGCCGATACAACATGAATGACAGGACATCAACATTAATAGCAATGATTAAAACAATGTCTTAGATCGACATCAATATTAACAACAACAATCGATGCATCGATACCGCGAACCGACCATCAACAATAACATTAATAACGAGTATCCCAATGCCTTGAACCGGCCATTAATAAACAATAATAACATTTGGCATAATTGCCGAAGAGTATCGTATCGAATGATCACCTAATGTCAATGAAATCATGAAGAGACCAAGTCTCGGAATGATACAATACATTCATATACATATATGATAACATTAATCTCATTGACTAGTACAAGTATAAAACTTGCCTCAAACCGAGGGCGAGAAAGTCCTTCCATGAACAACGTTCTTGAAGAATATCGGCCGCTCGAACGACCTTGAATAACACAAGTACCACAATTCGCTTAATATACGAATCAAGCATGATCACAACCAACTCAAAAGGTCGATACAACACTACCCACACTCATTGGGGCAATCTAACAACCACGTTGTAAACAATCTCTAATTGTTTATAACCAAAACTCAATTATACCGAAAACCAACTTCCAATAAATGATTCAATCCAACAAAACCTCATGAATACGATCAATAACCCATAGGAATACTTAAATCGGGATTTCAACAACATCTAGTCGAAACCCCAAAAAATTCCAAAGTCAACACCAAGGTTTTCTTGAAAATTCCTCAATGATTCACAATTTCTGAAAATTACACCAATGAATCCGTAAGAATACAAGTATCCAAGATATATAATCCATATCTAACATATTCCAAATTAAAAGCAAGCTAACTCGAAGAGACCGGGAATAAAACCTTCAAATCCCGAAATTCAAGATTCAAAGAAAAATTACCTTGACTTGGGTGATGAAACTGATTAAATGATGATTAATCCGACTAAGGAGCTTGAAAATGATGATAGGTGAATGCAGCTCGAAAAGATCTCTCCAAAACATCCAGAATCGCCCAAAACCGACGGAAGGAGGAGAAGAAATGAAGAAATGATGAATCTGGACTGAGTTGTCCCATATATAGTAAACCCAACTTAGCGCATGCTAAGACCTGATATTTAGCGTGCGCTAGCGGTTTACTGGGCAGTCCAGTGAGCTCTGACTGCCTCGTTAGCGTGCGCTACGAACTTGGTAGCGTGCGCTAACACCTTACCGATAGCGTGCGTTAATCCAAAATGTTAGTGTGCGCTAACTGATGTCTGATACCCAGAAACTGAAGTCCAGAACCTACTGTCCTCTGCCTTGCTCGCGTTAGCGTGCGCTACTAATGTGACTTAGCGTGCGTTACTTACCATAATTAGCGTACGTTACTTACCACTCGTAGCGTGTGCTACGAATTTCTCAAATCAGCTCAGTACCTACTGGACTGTCTGCCTAACTTGCGCTAGCGTGCGCTAAAACTGAACCATAGCGTGCGCTACCTGCATCCCGTTAGCGCACGCTAACAAAAATACGTAGCGTGCGCTACCTCTCAAACTGAATACCAAATTTGATGATGACAATAATCTCGACTCGATCTCAAACAGTGATGAATGACGAATAACAACTGATATGCGATTCCAAAATACGCCGAACGGTGAACACAGTTGAATGAATATGAATGATGAATGAATATTACTGAGTGAAAAATTTCTGAGTGAAAATTACTGAATGATAATAGTGAATCCAAAGTCGGGTATTACATACTCCCCCACTTAAAAAGAGTTTCGTCCTCGAAACTGAGGGTATGTGAACTATCCATACAGTCTGAAAACAACATCCCCATGAATACTCCTTAATGCGAAACACTTTGCCTGCACAATTGGGCCAATCCCATGACTCATAACACCGGCGCACACCCCGCCCATCGGCAACGGACGCTCAAACAAACACTGATTGATGCCTCAAAAGAAGACAACAATGCACATATGGTCCTCGGGACCATATCAATTGCACGCCCAAGTCCTCCTGACTTGGCGTCTCGAATCACAACGAACAAATACTCAGATTATCACAAAATCTCGGGTACAACACCAAAGGAAAGAAATCCCAACAAATGACCCAAAACTCAAGGTCCTCAATTACCATAGTTACAAGATAAACCAAGGAATAACAACATATATTTAGTACCTCACTCTCTACCAAATTCCTAAATTGTCTGTCTGCACTAGTAACTCTTTTCCTCTTTTTGCCGGGACCGGATGCATCAAATTACCTATGTACCAAATAAACATAAAGAATTATATAGTAATTACAATAATCTTAAAATATCAATATACGATTAATGGTACTTACGCTTTCCAATTATCAATGTCAATGTGAGTCTCAAAAACATATCGAGTCACTTGTTCATATTGTGTACTCGTTAGTGTCACTTTCTTGCCCTTCCCCAAAGTATGCTCATCAGCAAATTCATTTGGTTCGTCAACAAAGCATTCACGACCTGTAGTATCTGTATTTGGCATGTATTCCTTAGCATACAAGGAAGCTTCTTCTGTAATGTACTCCTCCGCAATGGACCCCTCAATGTACCGCGGATTCTTAACGTACTCTTTGTATATTTTCATTAAACGTTCAAATGGATACATCCACCGATACCAAGCTGGGCCACATATCAGTGCTTCATCACACAAATGCACCAACAAATGGATGCTTATATCAAAGAATGAGGGAGGAAAGTACTTTTCTAGAACATGTGTTGTGTAACTCACTATCCTACGAAAATTTGATGAGAAATTGGAAGGCACCTTCAACTCGTATAGTGTATCGAGCAACACCTTCCTTTCATCATTGCTCAAAGTAAAAGCTGCAACTGGGATAATCTTCTTTCTGGTTCTAGCATCATCTTTCAACCATAATGATCTTTTTATCCTCATCTTATGCAGATCATCACGTGCCTTCACTCCATCTTTCGAATGATCCCCATCTAGGCATGTGCCTACAAAATGTTCAATGACATTATTCTCCGCATGCATCAAATTTATCACGTGACGTACTGAATGTTCCTTCCAATAGGGCAAATCAAACAAAATCGACCTTATAGACCAAGCGCTCTTTTCCATTTCTTTCTTTCTTTTACGTTTCAGAGTCAAAGTTCGAGGGTGTTTTCCCCTAAGTCCTCGATCGACCTTCGCTTCTTTTTCTTCCATTTCCCAACCCGAAAGTTTTATAGGAGCTAAGCGGGATTCGACGCCTTCTGGAAGGAAATTATTTTGCATTCACCTGAACTTGTGACCAACTAGCAAAAATCTCCTGTGTGTATGATAAAAAATCTTACCACCACTATCAAGCAATGATGATTCAACGTTCTGTCCACAAATAGGACATCCCAAGTAACCATGCACATTGCACCCAGATAATGTCCCATAGGCTGGTAAATCATGGATACATAAAGTGAACCCCTATTTCCTGTATGAATCAAACGCCTTCACACCTTTAGCCCACAACTCCTTCAATTCATCAACAGGTGGCGCCAAATATACATCAATGTCATCACTCGGTGCCTTTGGTCCTGGTATCAATAAACATAGAATTGAGAACTTCTTTTGCATACATAAAGAAAGGGGCAAATTATAAGGCACTAGAATGACCGGCCAAGTACTATGGTTTGTACTCATATTACCAAATGGGTTAAACCCGTCAATTGATATTCCAAGGCGAATATTGCGACTTTCCTACGCAAAGTTTGGGTGTCGTAAATTTGCCGACTGCCATATGGATGAATCAATGGGATGACCCATAAGATTCTCTCCTACCTCTACTCGAGCATGCCAAGTCATTGCCTCTGCTATCCATGGTACACTGAAAAGTCTCGTCAAACTGGGAGCTAGAGGAAAATACTTCAACACCTTACGGGGTACTTTTGTATCTATTTTGCTCCCATTTTTCAAATTAATCTTCTCGACAAATATAGGTTCATTACAAACTGGACATTTCAGTTTATCCTTGTGTTCTTTCCGATACAAAATGCAATCGTACTTGCTGTTGGGTACGGGATCGGATATTGCGCCATTTGCGGAAGCGTAAATAAAAGTGCGGAAATTTAAACGACACGGCAATTTATAGAGGTTCGGCTATAAACGAGCCCACGTCCTCTCTTTATCTTTTTCAATAGGTTAAAGATAGCAACCTCTACGCCTCTCTTCAATCGGTCGAGGGATAACCGTTTACAATCACGTCTTCTATTGGTCAGTGATAAACCACTTGTACTTGTCTTTGCGTCGGTCCAAGTTAAACCGTTTTCCTTTTCGTAGGACAAGGAATCAACATCTCTAGCTTTCTATCGGCACTAGATAAGCCTCACTAAGATAGCGATTGCGATTCTAATAATGCCGGATCCTTGATCCTAATAACACCGAATCCAATCGTATCTTTTCTTTTACCACTCGTGTATGATTTTGTGTATAACACTCAATCACTCAATGTAAGCTCAATATTACAACAACAATATAATGAATATCAATCTCAGATCAATGTGTAGTATACTTGAAGTTGTTGTTTTTGATCAATACCATAAGCATGGTATTTATAGGCTCCATCTTCAAACTCGCCGTTAGCTGCTGCACACTGCATTACGTACGCTATCACATTCATATTACGTACGTAAGAGTCGTTACGTACGTTAACCTACATAGGTTACGTACGTAAGCCTCTTCACAAAACAGTCAAGGGAGTTTCGTCATTTTGGGTTATGTACGTTATCATTTCCTTCGTTACGTACGTTAACATTACGTCACTGCTGACGTCATATATCCGTTGCATGCTTTTCTGACTTTGACTCCTCCAACGTTCACTTGTTTGAACTGAGTTACATACGTAGTCTCTCATACATTACGTACGTAAGCTTCATCATATTACGTACGTTAACATTGTCTTGTTACGTACGTTAGCTTTGTTTTTCTCCAGCATTTTGCACTTCGTTTTCCTTCGATGCTTGCTTCGTCTCTTTGTTGTTTTGTTTTCTTTAGCAACTTTAATCATCAAAACAATATTAATTTATGTATGGAACAAAATGTTCCAACAATCTCCCCCTTTTTGATGATTACAAAACAACCCTTCGTCAATGGGATTTATCTGCAAAAATACAAATATATGTATATGCGTACAGACCATAGTTTTCGACTTTGTCTGTTTCGTTAGTTTCTTCTCCCATTTATTTTTTGACTCCTTTTTTCTTTTCTCATTTTCTTTTCTCATTTTTAATTTTTCATCGTCTTTTCGACGTCTCCTGATTTTTCTTTTCCTTCATTTTCGACTTCTCCTTTTCATTTTTCTTTTCGACTTCTTCGTTTCTCCCCCTTTCAGGTTAAATCCCATTTTTCTCATTTTCCTCCTTTCTCTCCCCCTTTTTGTTTTCATCAAAAAATAAAAAAATAGCAATTGAATTTAATGATACCAAAATATAAAATATGCACGATATCAATTCATGATAAATAAATGCATAAAGGGTAAAAACTCCCCCTGAAAATATTATCTCACAGTAAAAAAAATTATACACCCCCTGAGTAAAATATCAAAAATCAATTTTTGGGGACCCAACCGATAGTTGGTTTTTGTTTAGAAACGTAGACGATATTTGAAATAATTGTTCCTTTAGGAACCCAAATTTTTTTAATTTTAATCGTTCGTCTAGGGCTTTTGCAATTTGAAATATGATGCCCGATTTCTAAACACTTTTCGCAATGGGGTATTTTGAAATTAACGGATTCATTTTTCGAACGAGTTTTGAATCCTAACCCCTCTTTATTCAAATTGAACCTTTGAACACCAAGCATTTGTTCAAATTTCTCGTTTCCGCACGAGAATTTTTTTGTCAAAGATTTAAGCTCGGTTTGAATTTTAGCGAGATCATTCTTCAAAATATTTTCATTTTCAATACACTTTGAATGATCGATTTCAACAAATTTTCCCTTTTCGATAATTTTGGAATTTTCAATTTCCAAAGATTTAATTTTAGACTTAAGGGATTTGATTTTCGATAAAGCATTTTGGAAATCCGTATGCAATAATTCAAATGCATCAAAAAGTTCATCACAGGAGGATGTACTAACCTGGCTTTCAACGTCGATGTTGTCGAATGAACTCCGAGCCATGAGAGCGAGATTATTTTGTTCGATAAATTCGTCGTCTTCATCTTCATCGCTCCATGTTGCCACGAGAACCTCCTTCTTGGGTTTGGTACGGCAATGCTTAGCGAAGTGGCCTGGTTTTCCACATTGTCGACAAGAGTTGTCAAATTTCTTCGTTTCGCTCGAGATGTCCTTCTTCTTCTGGTTTAATAAAGTTTGGAACTTATTAATGTTTTTGGCATAATATGCCATTTCTTCGTCGCTTTCCACCGGGATTTCTTCTTTCTTTCTTGATATCTTAGCCTTCATGGCTAACGATCGTTCCTTCGGCTTTGGCTCGACACTTCGTGATTTTAACACAATCTCATAATTGATTAGCGAACCAACAAGCGCACTAAAATCGAGTGTGTTGAGATCTTTGGATTCCATAATCGCGGTCACGGTGCCGTCCCATTCGCTAGGTAGTGATCTTAAAATTTTCTTGACTTTTTCACTACTAGATAATGGTTTACCAAACGAAGCAAGTCCATTGGTGATGACCGAAAACCGGTCGAGCATATTGGTGATGGACTCGTCACCCTTCATGATGAATAACTTGTAGTCATGGAGAAGCATATTGATCTTCGTCTCCTTGACTTGAGTTGTCCCTTCGTGTGTGATTTCAAGAATTTTCCATATTTCTTTCGCACTTTCACACGACGAGATTCGATTGACCTCTTCGGGATTTAAGGCACAAAATAAAAGTTCGGTGGCCTTACAATTTAGATGGTCATTTTTCCAATCGGCATCGTCGTATTCTTCAAAACATTTGAGCGTACCGTCGGATTTGATAGGAACTTTTGGGCCGAGACAAATAATCTTCCAAATCTCTATATCGTAGGCACGAATAAAGATCGACATCTTTTTCTTCCATGTCAAATAATTTGAGCCATCAAAGAATGGTGGTCGGTTGAGAGCAAAGCCTTCGACTGGAGCCATTTGAAATGCCATTTGTGATCTTCTCCTCGGATGTTAAGCCGCGTAATGGAGTACCGCTCCGATATCAATTGTTGGGTACGGGATCGGATATTGCGCCGTTTGCGGAAGCGTAAATAAAAGTGCGGAAATTTAAACGACACTGCGATTTATAGAGGTTCGGCTATAAACGAGCCTACGTCCTCTCTTTATCTTTTTCAATAGGTTAAAGATAGAAACCTCTACGCCTCTCTTCAATCGGTCGAGGGATAACCGTTTACAATCACGTCTTCTATTGGTTCGTGATAAACCACTTTTACTTGTCTTTGCGTCGGTCCAAGTTAAACCGTTTTCCTTTTCGTAGGACAAGGAATCAACCTATCTAGCTTTCTATCGGCACTAGATAAGCCTCACTAAGATAGCAATTGCGATTCTAATAATGCCGGATCCTTGATCCTAATAACACCGAATCCAATCGTATCTTTTCTTTTACCACTCGTGTATGATTTTGTCTATAACACTCAATCACTCAATGTAAGCTAAATATTACAACAACAATATAATGAATATCAATCTCAGATCAATGTGTAGTATACTTGAAGTTGTTGTTTTTGATCAATACCATAAGCATGGTATTTATAGGCTCCATCTTCAAACTAGCCGTTAGCTGCTGCACACTACATTACGTACGCTATCACATTCATATTACGTACGCAAGCGTCGTTACGTACGTTAACCTACATAGGTTACGTACGTATGCCTCTTCAGAAAATAGTCAAGGGAGTTTCGTCATTTTGGGTTACGTACGTTATCATTTCCTTCGTTACGTACGTTAACATTACGTCACTGCTGACGTCATATATCCATTGCATGCTTTTCTAACTTTGGCTCCTCCAACGTTCACTTGTTTGAACTGAGTTACATACGTTATCTCTCATACATTACGTACGTAAGCTTCATCATATTACGTACGTTAATATTGTCTTGTTACGTACGTTAGCTTTGTTTTTATCCAGCATTTTACACTTCGTTTTCCTTCGATGCTTGCTTCGTCTCTTCGTTGTTTTGTTTTGTTTAGCACCTTTAATCATCAAAACAATATTAATTTATGTATGGAACAAAATGTTCCAACACTTGCAAGCATGAATGGATTTGTACTTCATCCCCAACCCTTTCAAACTACTCTTCATATTGGGATAGTTATCGGGTAGTGTGTTCTCTTTAGGGAGCAAATACTTAGCCCAACGAAGAATTTCTGTCACACTATTGCCCGACAAGCCAAAACGACACTTTAAATTGTCCAAACCAACCAGAGCGTACAACAACGTGTGATTTAAGTCACAATCATGATATAAAGGTCTTTTCGACGCTGCTTTTAAACGTATATACTCATTGTCATGGTGGACTTCATTATTAACATTAGCCCCAAAGCCTTCTCTTTGATCTTGATAATTTCCTTCTTCACGAAGAACGTCAACGTCTGAAGTATGGTCTGCTTGCATTGCATGGAATCTGTAAGCATCATCGATGAGGTCGTTTAATCTTGGTTGTACCAAATGGTCTCCCTCTACTTGACTCGTGCCCTCGTGAGGGAGATGTTCTGGAATATAAGGCGTCTCTCTTTCCCCATGAAACACCCAGAACATGTAATCTTGTTACATACCCCACTTAATCAAATGCAACTCAACCTCTGTCCATCTCAAACGTTTACCGTTTCTGCAACGCACGCATGGACACGAGATCTCTTCCCTATTTAGATTTTGCCTTGCAAATTTCACAAAGTCTTTGACCCCTTTAACGTGCACATCCCCGACCCTATTAACTTCACCCATCTACTCTTTATAAAGTGGAAACCCCATCGATTCTACATAAAAAAAAGGTCACAAAGGATCACTATGACTTTAACTCTTTCTTTCATAACAAATTTGACTTTGACTCTTAAATTAACATTCTTTATCTTTGATCTCAATCACTAAAGAACCGTGGCGCTTTTGTACTGTATTAAAAATTTTAAATTCATTTGCTTACAATTTGATTCTTTTTTTTAGTAGAGGGAAAAGTATATATGTTTTGTGCTTTTGAATTACATAGATTTTTACTTTGGGTTTTTTATATGCATGTTTCTCTATCTAGAGACAATGTATAAAAAGTTTTGCTACAAAATATTTTCTCAAATACAATGACCCTCCAAGCAAAACTGTTTTCCAAGAAAAAATATTATGCAACATGTCAATATGCACGGACCAGCCGCCGTGAGAGCATCTAACTATTATGCAACATATCAATATGCACGGACCAGCCGCCGTGAGAGTATCTAACTATTATGCAGCATGCCAATATGCACGGACCAGCCGCCGTGAGAGCATCTAACTATTATACAACATGCCAATATGCACGGACCAGCCGCCGTGAGAGCATCTAACAATTATGCAACATGACAATATGCACGGACCAGCCGCCATGAGAGTATCTAACTATTATGCAGCATGCCAATATGCACGGACCAGCCGTCGTGAGAGCATCTAACTATCATACAACATGCCAATATGCATGGACCAGCCGCCGTGAGAGCATCTAACTATTATGCAACATGACAATATACACGGACCATCCGCCGTGAGAGCATCTAACTACCATACAAATAAAAAAAATATCTTGTTTCCTCGCAAGAAACTTGAAGAATGTTCCAACTAGTCCAAGAAATCAGTAGCAAGTTCTATTAAGCTATACGAAACAACACAATATTAATTAATTGGTAAGTTCACAAAAAAATAGAAATATGAAAATCAATATTAAACAAAAAGTG
Source organism: Orobanche coerulescens (assembly GCA_033398695.1). Lineage (NCBI taxonomy): Eukaryota > Viridiplantae > Streptophyta > Magnoliopsida > Lamiales > Orobanchaceae > Orobanche > Orobanche coerulescens. Next base: position 145,270,945 of record CM065815.1, on the reverse strand, counting down.
CAAGAGAAACAACAACATAAAAATTTAGATACATGCAAGATCTATATACATGCTAGTATATTCCCTCAATGTAGTTAGAAATAGAGATACTAAGAACACTAATTGCAATGCCATGTTCCTTTTGAGGAATCAATTCCTTTATTCTTTATATCTCTAATAAGCAAAATGCTTCTTCTGGAAAAATAATATATCTGAGAATTAATATAACAATTAACAAAATTCATCAACACAGAGATTTAAAAATTCAACAATTCCCAAAGAACACAGAAATGAAGTAACTTGCTATTAGGTTTAACAAAAATATTATGTTTTTAAGGTATATAATTTGAGATGAAAAATATTTTAAATTAAAAAAATACACAAATAAAGGAACCCGCTATGAATTTCACTTCCAAAGAATTTATTAATTACAAGAGAAGTACGTAGCATATATTATAGTCGACGCGCATATTCTAATAATTTACAAGTAAAAATCTGGAAACCGACCCAAAGATTTGACTAAATGCAGAACAACACTTAACAAACCTTCCTCTTCATCCCTCCCTACATTATGCATTTGAGAATTGAACTATCAACTAAAGCTATTTACTATTTTGCTGAATTTTCAGAAATTAAGGAGTAAATCTAATGAGGAGCTGATTTCAATAGCTCAAGTATGTTCGTTAGATTATCTAGATATTAGTGGACACGACCAAAATTGGGATCTCGGAATAATGGCAACTGATTTTTACAACCTACAACAATAACAATGTCAAGATTTTCACTTGGTTATTTCACAAAATGATGATAACAACACTTAGGCAAAATTTCAGCAGGACATACAACTGCCAAAACCATGAAATGAACTAGCAAATTCTAAGTTAATTGCCCAGCACATCAGAAAAACTCAGCACCAATTTCGTCTGCATCCCACACAAGAAAAATGTCAAAAATGGTCATAAACACAGAAAGCTAAAATGTGACCATACCTACTGTCGACGACCGCTCCTATATCTGAAAAATCGAGACCGCTGCTATGTCTGAAAAAGATGCAAATCAGATGAAATCTGTAACACCCCAATTCACAACTGGACATTACACGCCGTAGAACCCTTGTGAGGTCTACCAGGCTAACACATGACATATAAACCACAATGTAGTCCCGAATAATGCACTCAAAAGTAAATAAGGCCGTGGGCTCGGCCAAAACATTTTTAACGTAATACATGAACAGAGGTTAAATACCAATTTATTGCCCACGCAGGGGACTTAAACCAAGTTTTAAAATGGACAGTCTAACTTCAATACTCGACCATGCAATGACAAAACATAAAAATGCAGACTCGAGCCACATCATCAAGCCAGCCCATTCTTTACATGCGTGTACCGTGCCTGCTCCTCAGCCCTCCCGGTACCTGAAATGCATAAGACGCATTTCCCCCATTTAAGGGGTTAGCATTCGAATGGCTAGTGCAAGTACACAATTACACAACATTATATACAAAAATGGTTTTACACAATCATCTCAAACATAAGTCATTTGCCACATATATATTCCGGAATACTACGTTGACAATCAAACCGGTTTCCAATCATCACGATATCACAAATCACAACTGGTATCCCGTGGCGCACTCTTAGTATCGACCCGCACATCCCGTCGAACGCCCGTGGGATACCACTTCCGCGGCCGTACCCCTTAGTATCGACCCCCAGACATCCCGTCGGACACTCCGGGTGGAAGTTCAATCACACACGCACCCAAGTCCACTTCCGCGGCCGTACCCCTTAGTATCGACCCCCAGACATCCCGTCGGACACTCCGGGTGGAAGGAACACAACTCACGCACCCGAAAACCACAATTCATCATTCATTTCGAGAATCACAATATACATAACGAAATGTAATACATGTACTTGCCTTGAACACGATGAAACAAGGGAAACAACGAAGGAATAGGTTTTGGTCCGAACAATCCTCCCAAATCCGCTCCTAACACGACAACGGTATACAACAAGTCTCAATAATGCGGAAAGGTAAGAATTAATCCTAATTCTACCCGTTGGGACAATTCATCGGACACCAAGAGTGCATAAGGAAATGAAATCGGTTAATGGTATAACAACGGGATTTCATCCCAATCAAAAACAAGAAAACCATGGGTCGCGTGAATACTATCAAAATCTAATAACAACATCGGTTAATTCGAATTAAAACACAAGATTACCACCAAACCCTCCCCAAAATCATACTAGGGTTGAAGGAGTTCTTACCTCTTGAAGATTCAAGCCCTATAATCCGTAGAACACGTGCTAAATCCACAATCCGAGCTACACGATCGAAGGAGGATAAAGAAAATAAAACACTCAAATGATTTGTGAAGGAAAAACCCTCCCTCAAGCTCTCTCTCTCGGTTGTAGGTGAAGAAAAGGGAAAGAAATGAGCTGAATTGCTCAAAAAACGAATTTATAGTGGTTGACTTGGCTGACAGACTCGACCGTGTCCGCCTGACACGGTCGTGGCGCGCAGCTGGCCGGCAGGGACTCGACCGTGTCCTGCTAGACACGGTCGCAGCGCGGAGGGGTCTTCCGATAGTGACCCGTCCGACAGCGACTCGGCATGACTCGACCGTGTCCTGGAACACGATCGGGCGTCTGGCGATCGGTTACGCCTATCCGAAGAGTTCGACTGCCGTGCTGCACGACACGGCCGGGTCCTGAGGCGAGACTTCGCATTTCCGACGAAAGTACGGCACGGCCGTGTCGGACGACACGGCCGAAGTTCGGTCGGCTGATCGCCAATAACTGAAAAAATGAGCGGGTGAGCTAAAACGACCATAACTCTCTCGTCCGGACTCCGATTGACTCACCGTTTGAACCATTGGAAAGATAATTCGATGCTATATAATATTGCAAAGATTTAGAATTTTTGGGGTTACCAAAAATTAACGGTGATCTAACAAAGTCGAACTCATAAGAGGAAAGTTGAAACAATGAACAATAATGATACACAACTCGAAGTTTTTCCGAACGGTGAACACGGTGAATGAACATGATTGATGAATGATTATAATTGGGTGAAAATACACTGAGTGACAATTACAGACTGATAATTACTGAATGAAAATGAATGAATTACAACCGGGTATTACATTATCTCCCCCTAAAAATAAGTTTCGTCCCGAAACTTACAACACGAATAACTCGGGGTATCTCGACCTCATACTCTCCTCCGTTTCCCACGTGGCTTCCTCGGATCCATGCCTCGACCACTGCACTTTGACCAAAGGAATGGTTTTGTGCCTGAGTTGCTTCACTCGACGCTCTAAGATCTGAATCGGCCTCTCCTCGAAGGTAATGTCGGGCCCCAACTCGATCTCTCCAAAATCAATAATATGGCTAGGGTCCGATACGTACTTCCTAAGCTGGGAAACATGAAATACGTTATGCACGTGGCTCAGGGATGGCGGCAAGCCTAACCGATACGCAAGCTCTCCAACTCTATCTAAAATCTCAAACGGCCCGATATATCTCGGACTAAGTTTACCCTTCCGACCGAAGCGGTAAACTCCCCGTGTCGGCGACACCTTAAGCAAGACGTGATCTCCCACCTCAAACTCCAACGGTCGACGACGTGTATCGGCATAAGACTTCTGCCGACTCTGGGCCGTCAGCAATCTACCACGAATCAGGGCAACCTTCTCCCTCGTCTCAACTATCATGTCGGGCTCGGTACCGATTAGCTCAGACGTATCATCCCAACACAACGGCGATCTGCACCTCCTCCCATACAACGCTTCGAATGGTGCCATTTTGATCGAGGCATGCCAACTATTGTTGTGCGTGAACTCGATCAACGGCAAGTGTGTCTCCCAATCATCCTTCCAATCTAAAGCACAGGCTCGTAACATATCCTCTAAGTTCAGTATCCCGCTCGCATCGTCCGTCTGCATCCGAGGGTGGTAGGATGTACTAAGTCTCAACTCGGTTCCCAAAGCTCTATGAACGGCTCGCCAAAAATGTGATATGAACCGCCATCACGATCCGAAACAATACTCTTAGGGGTCCCATGCAATCTCACTATTTCGCAACAAACACTCGTGCAAGCCTCTCCGGCCCCAAGTGTCCTTAATACTTAGAAAATGAGCTGATTTGGTTAGTCGATCAACAACGACCAAATCATGTTCATTCCGTCCGAGTCTTAGGCATACCGTAATGAAATCCATAGAGATATCCTCCCATTTCCACTCCGGGATAGGAAGTGGTCGAACAGCCCGCGGGTCGCCGATGCTCGATCTTAACTCGCCGACAGTCGACACCTCGACACAAACTCGCTAACGTCTCGCCTTCAAATTACTCCACCGGTAGTTGCTCCTCACATCCTTGTACATTTTACTCGTATCAGATGTATGGAGTAAGGTGTAGCATGAGCTTCACTCAAGATTTTCTGTCTCACCAATATCACTCGGTACACAAAGTCTCCGCGAAACCTCAAAACTCCATCATCGTGAACCACAAACCAGGGGCTTTCCCTTTTCTCACATCCTCCTCAATGGACCAAAACGGATCGTCATATCGCCGCCACGATATCATCGGGCCAAGGACGAAGTGATCTCTAACGCATATAATCGCCTGAACTCTCCGAACCCAAACCTCAATATTCTCGGATGAAATCTTGGATCCTACTGCGTGTAAGTACCTCTAACACCGCAAAGCCATCTTTTCGGCTCAACGAATAAGCCACTACGATGGCCTTAACCCGAGGGAAAAGAATCTCGAGGACGTAATCTTTAATTAGCTCTAACCACCTACGCCGCCTCATATTCAACTCTTCTCGGCTGAAGATGTACTTGATATTGTGATCCGTAAAATCTTACACGATGACCCATAGAGGTAATGCCTCCGATCTTTAAGGCGAAAACGACTGACTAACTCCAAATCGTGCGTGGGATAATTTACTTCATAAGGTTTCAATTGGCGGGACGCATAAGCAATCACTCTGTCTCTATGCATCAAAACACATCCTAGACCAAGGCCCGAAGCATCACTATACACTACGAAATCCTTGTTCCCCTGAGGCAATGCTAAAACGGGTGCGGTAGTCGACGCGTCTTTTAACTCGTCAAAGCCGCCCCGCCTGTCTCACCCACTCGAACTTCGAGTTTTCTCGGAGCAACCGAGTGAGTGGTCTAGCGATATTAGAAAATCCCTCAACGAATCTGCGGTAATAGCCGGCAAGACCCAGAAAACTCCTCACCTCCTTCACATTCTTAGGCGGCTCCCAAGCCATCACTGCCTCTATCTTCTGCGGATCTACCCGAATTCCTTATGCTGAAATCACATGCCCGAGGAACGTCACTTCCTCGAGCCAAAATTCACACTTAGAGAACTTCGCATAACCGCTCGCCTCAAAGTGTCTAATACAATCCGGAGATGTAAGGCGTGCTCCTCCCGATTCCGTGAATAGATAAGAATATCGTCGATAAAAACGACTACGAATTTGTCTAGATACTCAATGAAAACTTTGTTCATCAACTGCATGAACACTGCTGGGGCATTGGTTAGCCCGAAAGGCATAACCACAAACTCGTAATGGCCATATCTCGTCCGAAAGGCGACTTTGAATATCGACGCCCCGAATCCTCAATCGTAGTAGCCCGATCGCAAATCAATCTTCGAAAAGACTGTCGCCCCCTGAAGCTGATCAAACAAATCGTCAATCCTGGGCAAAGGGTATTTATTTTTGATGGTCAACTTGTTTAATTCTCGAAAATCGATGCATAAACGAAGCGACCCATCCTTCTTCTTAACAAAGAGTACATGCGCACCCCAAGGCGATGCGCTCGGTCGAATATACCCTTTATCTAACAATTCTCCCAACTGATTCTTCAACTCTAACATCTCCGACGGTGCCATACGGTACGGTGCTCTAGAAACAGGGGCTGCATTCGGCTCAAGATCGATAGGAAACTCCACCTCTCGCTGCGGTGGTAACCCCGGCAAGTCGTCTGGGAAAACATCGGGATACTCACCAACAACTGGAATTGACGACATGTCAACTCCACCATCTTCCGCCTTCGTAGCGTAACACCGTGAGCCGACACAACCCCGGTTCGAAGTTTCATCGCCTTCAAGGCGTTAATCACGCCTCGATCTACCCGCCATACCGACGAGAGTATGCTCGGTGCCATCCTCGGCCACGATCGAGATAGTACGAGTCCGATAGTTCATGATAGCACCGTGACGCTCTAACCAATCGTCCTCGAGGATTAAATCCTCACTCTTGAGGTCGATAACAATGAGGTTCGAGGGCCAATCTCGGCTCCCGATCCTCACTGGTCAATCCCTAACTTCCCGGTCCCCAACCATACGATCCCCTCTAGGCGTACCCACCACAAACGGTTCACACTCAAACAAGCAGTTAAAGCCAATACGATTCACACAATCCGAAGCAATAAAGGAGTGGGTAGCACCCGAATCAAAAAGTACGGAAACTGGATGCGTAAGGATCTGAGTGGTACCTGACGCCACCGGAATGTCCGCCTCCTCTGTGCGCCTCATCTGGTACAATCGGGGGTGGACTGAACCCGAGCTCGAGGCTGCGCGGCGATCCGGCTGTCCCCGACCTCTACCGCGACCCGAACCCTGCGGAACCTGAATAGTTGGAGTGTTATGATCCCTCTGATCGGTAGTGGTAGTCGGAACTATAGCGGCCCCTGGTGGCTCTCTCACAATGAGTCGCCCGATGTCCGGTCTGCCCGCAAGTGTAGCAAGTAACTGGAGGAAAAGGACAATCCTTCATCAAATGCTCATATTGGTTGCAGTTAAAACAAACCCTGCCACCAGAAGCAACGATCTGAACTGAACGGTTACCCTGAGATCCACCGGCCTGATGGAACGGCCTCTTCCCCGGTATGGAAGCAGAACGAGACCTCGAAAACTGACTACCCTTCCCGGTCGAGAATCCACCGGTAGTCTTCTGCTTCTTAACTTCCGAAACCGACTCTGATTCTGGAACCGCCATCTCGATCTCTAGGGCGCGATCCTGGTATTCCTTCAAAGTGGCACACATGAGCGGTGCCATACTCTGCCTAATATGCGGCTTCATGCGTATATTGAAGTAACTCACAAAGTTGGTAAATGTAACTATAAATGTAACACAAGTCACGATTCCGAACAGCGCAAGAAAACAAATTACAGAGATATAAGAGTTCGAGGAGACTTACAACCACGGGTCGCACGAAAAGACGGTAGCATGATGATATTAGGCTCAACGACTGACTCTAATGACGCAACTGACAGACCCAAAATTCACCGACAGCCTAGGTATTCAAAACCTAAGCTCCGATACCATAAATGTAACACCCCAATTCACAATCGACATTACACGCCGTAGAACCCTCGTGAGGTCTACCAGGCTAACACATGACATATAAACCACAATGTAGTCCCGAATAATGCACTCAAAAGTAAATAAGGCCGTGGCCTCGGCCAAAACATTTTTAACGTAATACATGAATAGAGGTTAAATACCAATTTATTGCGCAGGGACTTAAACCAAGTTTTAAAATGGATTCTAACTTCAATACTCGACCATGCAATGACAAAACATAAAAATGCACTCGAGCCACATCATCAAGCCATCCCATTCTTTACGTGCGTGTCTCGTGCCTCGCTCTCACCTCCTGCACTGAAATGCATAAGACGCATTTCCCCCATTTAAGGGGTTAGCATTCGAATGGCTAGTGCAAGTACACAATTACACAACATTATATACAAAAACGGTTTTACACAATCATCTCAAACATAAGTCATTTGCCACATATATATTCCGGAATACTACGTTGACAATCAAACCGGTTTCCAATCATCACGATATCACAAAATCACAACTGGTATCCCGTGGCCGTACCCCTTAGTATCGACCCCCAGACATCCCGTCGAACGCTCCGGGTGGGATACCACTTCCGCGGCCGTACCCCTTAGTATCGACCCCCAGACATCCCGTCGGACACTCCGGGTGGAAGTTCAATCACACACGCACCCAAGTCCACTTCCGTGGCCGTACCCCTTAGTATCGACCCCCAGACATCCCGTCGGACACTCCGGGTGGAAGGAACACAACTCACGCACCCGAAAACCACAATTCATCATTCATTTCGAGAATCACAATATACATAACGAAATGTAATACATGTACTTGCCTTGAACACTATGAAACAAGGGAAACAACGAAGGAATAGGTTTTGGTCCGAACAATCCTCCCAAATCCGCTCCTAACACGACAACGGTATACAACAAGTCTCAATAATGCGGAAAGGTAAGAATTAATCCTAATTCTACCCGTTGGGACAATTCATCGGACACCAAGAGTGCATAAGGAAATGAAATCGGTTAATGGTATAACAACGGGATTTCATCCCAATCAAAAACAAGAAAACCATGGGTCGCGTGAATACTATCAAAATCTAATAACAACATCGGTTAATTCGAATTAAAACACAAGATTACCACCAAACCCTCCCCAAAATCATACTAGGGTTGAATGAGTTCTTACCTCTTGAAGATTCAAGCCCTATAATCCGAAGAACACGTGCTAAATCCACAATCCGAGCTACACGATCGAAGGAGGATGAAGAAAATAAAACACTCAAATGATTTGTGAAGGAAAAACCCTCCCTCAAGCTCTCTCTCTCGGTTGTAGGTGAAGAAAAGGGAAAGAAATGAGCTGAATTGCTCAAAAAACGAATTTATAGTGGTTGACTTGGCTGACAGACTCGACCGTGTCCGCCTGACACGGTCGTGGCGCACAGCTGGCCGGCAGGGACTCGACCGTGTCCTGCTAGACATGGTCGCGGCGCGGAGGGGTCTTCCGATAGTGACCCGTCCGACAGCGACTCGGCATGACTCGACCGTGTCCTGGAACACGGCCGCGTCCGGGCGATGGTTCTCGCCTATCCGGAAGAGTTTGACTCGGCCGCTGCACGACACGGCCGGGTCCTGAGGCGAGACTTCGCATTTCCGGACGAGTACGGCACGGCCGTGTCGGACGACACGGCCGAAGTTCGGTCGGCGGATCGCCAATAAATCAAAAATGAGCGGGTGAGCTAAAACGACCATAACTCTCTCGTCCGGACTCCGATTGACTCACCGTTTGAACCATTGGAAAGCTAATTCGATGCTCTATAATATTGCAAAGATTTAGAATTTTTGGAGTTACCAAAAATTAATGGTGATCTAACAAAGTCGAACTCATAAGAGGAAAGTTGAAACAATGAACAATAATGATACACAACTCGAAGTTTTTCCGAACGGTGAACACGGTGAATGAACATGATTGATGAATGATTATAATTGGGTGAAAATACACTGAGTGACAATTACAGACTGATAATTACTGAATGAAAATGAATGAATTACAACCGGGTATTACAAAATCTTCATAATTTATTGAAGAAGAAAATATGAGAGTGGTTGAAGATAAAATGTACCAGAGACAGAGAGGGGATCCTGGCAGCAGTTTTTCTCCGATTCGATGGCCGGACGGAGAGCTGAGAAAAATGGTCGGGGCCTTCTTTCTTCCTTGAGAGAGTCGCGAGAAGGAGAGTGGGGAAGGAAGAGATACCGCGGTCGCGATCTAGGTTGGGAGAGGAGATTTTAATTTTGATTTTTAATATCTGGGCATAACCGATGCCTTTGACAAAAATTGTTTAAACTTGTCACGGTTCCAAGCCGTGACAAAAAATTCTTTAAACTTGTCACAGAGTTGTCACGGTTAACAGACGTGACACAAATTTATTTAAACTTGTCACGGTTAAAAGTCGTGACAAATATTTTAATTGTCACTTTTTATCATTTGTCACCGTCATTAGCCGTGATAATATTTGTCACGGTCATTAGCGGTGACAAGTAGCGCGGATAAAAAGGTGACAAATCGGCCATTTTGCTGTAGTGATGACTACTGCATGTCAATCGGAATCTATGTGGAGCATCTCGTTCCCCATGTGCATACACAAAATGGTCTCACATAGGCAACCATTAAAAGTGTAACACCCCCAGAATACGACCGGGAATGTCACACGCCGTAGACCCTTATCACAAGGATCCACCAGGCTAAACTCCAAAAGACTACTCAAAGATTGACCGACTGGGGTCGAAATTTAATACAAAGTAGACCGACAAGGTCTTAAACCAATTCATAAACTAACGACATTCATACAACAATGACAACAATAAACTTGAACACAGAAAAGAATGACAACTCAATTTAAAAATCGATAACTACACCCATGCAAGGGTGAATACTCAAACGACAAAGAAAATACCGACCAAAATGAAACAAAAGAAAAGACTCGACTGTGTGATTAGCATCTGCCTTCCATCTCCTTCCAAGCCAATCCCGTGATCGCTCCCGAGCCGCCAAAACTCGAGCGCATAACAGCACCCACCCCGAAAACTCTGGGGTTAGCAAACCGGAATTTTGCTAGTGCAAGTACATAATAGACAAGATATACGAACAAGAATAACACAAAATTTAACCGCCGTGAAGCCTTAACACAAACCATACATTCCCACAACAAGACAGAATAACACTCGCATACACGAGGTGAAAGGTAATCACATAGTCATATTCTCCTTACGGAAAATAACATTCATGAAACTTTAAACGAGCCCAAGGAGTCGGAAGATCCCTTTTGTAAAAGGAAAAGTATTTTGATAAGATAGTTTGCAATCATTATTATTGACTCGGCCGTTTAGGGTTTTTAAAATCGAATGGGAATACTTTGGAAATAATTTCAAAACTCTCGGGTCCTTGACCCAACGTATGGAAAATGATTACACAAAAACCAAGTCAACTTATTTGGGGTTCTCGACCCAATTTATAGAACACCAACACAAACGAAATCATTACAACATCTCACGGGGTTCTAAACCCAATCCAAATAACATCATCACGAATTCGATCATCTCAACATTCCACGGGGTCCTCGACCCAATACACGTAATGGCACCACAATACAATCAAAGGCACAATCTCTCATTCGACATATCCCGCTCAAGACTTCGACACTAACCCTGAGATTTCACAAACCTCCTTGGTTAATTAACCCCGATACCCACGCTTTAAAAACAATTTGAAACAAGCTTTCAAAACACGAATCGCGTACCAAATCAAGACAAACATTTGAAAGTGAGTTGAAAGAATTTGAGATACGAATATCGTTCAGAACGGGTCTTAGCTATCACTCAAATACCCGTAACCAATAAGCTCGCCAGCGCCTCCTGCACACCCGTACCGGCGTTCACTTCCATCATGTTGGCCGCTCCTTGAACATGTCACCGCACCGCGTCACTCCCGCAAGAGCCGCCTTGCACGCGCATTAGGTGACATCGGCGTTCACCACCTATATGGAGCCGCACATTGCAAGATACACCAGCCGGAGTGCACGCCCGCCTCGAGGTTCCTGATACGACGTTTCTCACAACACGTATCCACATTATCACAAACATCCAAAGACATGAACAAATGTCACAACAATTTTCAACTCGGTACATCAAGTCACACAATTTCTCCGCTACCATAACCACACAAGTAGACAGGAACACGCACGTTATTAATCAACTCAATCACAATAAGCATTCAAGCATAACCAATCAATACCGCACATAGATATATATATATATATATAACCTTACTATATTATATGAATGACTATAGTTCATCCCTCAATCCAAGTTGAGTACGTCAACTAGCGTTAGCATTCATCACTCGTCGATCACCGACATAAGCATGTATATCAATATACGTATATATATACTTATTTTTAACATATAAATATATATATATAATACATATATATATACACATACATATACATATATATATATATATATATATACATATATACATCCGTATAAACTCATACACTTCAACAACAATGATTTCACGCAGTTACAATTCGTATATCGAGGTACTTGCCTTGGTAATACGACGCAAAGGAGACGATGAAGGAATAGGTTTAGGTCCGAACAATCCCCTCAAATCCGACCCTAACACAATAATGATATACAATCAATCTCACATCAAGAATACGAAGAAATCCCTCCTAGTTCTACCCGTTGGGACAATTTATCGAACACCAAGAGTGCGTAGGGAAATGAAATCGGTTAACGGTGAACTAACGGGATTTCATCCCAACCAAAAACAAGAAAACCAAGGGTCACGAGAGTACTATCAAAATCTAACAACAACATCGGTTAATTCGGATTAAAACACAAGATTACCACCAAACCCTCCCCAAAAATCACACTAGGGTTAAAGGGGTTCTTACCTCTTGAAGATTCAAGCCCTATAATCCGAAGAACACGTGCTAGATCCACAATCCGAGCTACACGATCGAAGGAAGATGAAGAAAAACACACAATCAAAAGGGTGGATGGAGAAGAAATCCCCCTCTCAACCCTCTCTCTCGCGTACGGTGGAAGAAAAGGAGGAAATGAGCGAAACTTCCGAAAACACCTGATTATAGCGCCGACCGCATCAGGTGCCGCGCTCAATGACCAGGCCGCGCAGTGGCCAAAATTGCACCGGTGGTCGGTTGACCGCTCGATGTGCCGTGGCTCATTCGGAGTGTGCCGCGTCTCGACTCGGCATGTGCCGCGCAGATCGCGGACCGTGTCGGGGCACGCGCACAGAGGTTTTAGCCGGCAGTGCCACACGGGTGTGCCGCGGCCGACAAGTGTGCCGCGGCACCGACTGTGTGCCGCAAGACAATCCTTGTGCCGCGGCACACTGCAGTACCTGCTCGCCAACAATCGGGTAGTATGTGTGCCGCGCGCACAATCCTTGTGCCGCGGCTCACACTCAGGGTCCCAAAATGACGAAAAAGATCCTAAAGAGAATAAAAGCAATAGGAATCGATATTTGGGCAACAATAACACGAAATGGAAGTACGGAACCCCAAAACGATCTCGAGGTACACAACCAAGGTCGAACAAGGAACAAATTCCCTAAATTTCTAGGAAGTTACAAAAACGGCCCAAACATCCGAAAATCACGACACAACGTCGGATTAACAATCCGAAACTCACAACATGCTCTACTCAATCATACGAACTCATGGAAGTAAGAAAATGACGAAATCGAACGAGTTTAACGAGAGGCAAATTCACATGAGACAAAATATAACACAAGATGAAATTACGTAAAAACATCATCGAGACCCGTCTAAGCGGAGAAACTCCAAGAACAAAATAGGTTCAGAATTCCAAAACAGCGACAAGCGAGTTGTCGAAGCGGACCTCCGCCGGAAAATGAAAATTACCGAAAATTGAATTTGCGGATATTACATTCTACCCTCCTTAAAAGAAGTTTCGTCCCGAAACTTAAAATAGAGAGCGGCGGAACAATCAAGGAAATAACTACTTGCTCAGCCCCAAATCATCACGAGCAAAGCGCGAATGCAAGGTTCCAGAAATACGATGAACTGACCTAGCGAGCATATGGTACGTGAGTCGAGGCGATAAAAATATATGGGAACACGATAAGTTGAGGTGAAGGGGTATGAATTTGGATACCAAAACTCCCAGAGGGAAGAAAATCACAAAATAATTCAGACGTCCTGAAAATCATGTTTCTAGCTCAACCAACCACAATCCAAGTTCATAACACATTCGGAAGTGTCAAATGCACGCGTGGGAATAATAGTTCCGAACAAAATTTGCAAGAATTAGGTTCTGATATGGAAAGACCACAATAATTCACGGGTTTTAAAAAAACAATTCAAATTCGTTCGAGGACGGCAGCTAAGTAGAACAAGATAGTTTAAAATCGTCGAGAGGATCATAATTGAGTTACCAACAATGAAAAATCATACAATGCCGAAAATACCAAGGAAAGTACGGGTAATACACTTCCCCATACTAAAAGGTATTTCGATCCCAAACTTAGAACAACAAGAGTTGGAAATATAGAGCAATTAAATGAAGAACGATCAAAGTCACGATTGTTCAAAACAAAGAACAATTAGGACATATTGCAAAATATTCATCCTCCCATGTTAGGCTCTTCAAGGAAACATAGGGTTTCGGGACATTCTCCACCACTAGCTCGCTCTCTCTCGTGGCGGCATTCTTTGCCAATTCGAAACTGTCTCACAAGGTTTCTCCCGATGACCTTCACACCCACACCGGTAACAAGTCAAGAGTGGAGAGGGACAATTTGCACGAACATGTCCCCGATAGCTACTGATTGAAACATCTTCTCTTCTTACCACGAGTCACCGATGCCGGTTTGGGATTTCCAGCGTTCACTCCCGACCGCGAAGATGACGCTTTCGAACAACGTAAGGGCTTGGGAGCCTTAGTCTCCTCACCGCCTGTAAATTTTCCCGATACCCTGCCTCTCTTTGCTTCGCTCGTGGGCTCGACATCGAGGAGATTTCATAGGATATCGTTTGATCTCGATACTCCCTCACCGTAGCATGGATAGTTGTCGCACGAACCACCTTGTCGCTTCCACTTCCGTCATCACACTTACGTCCGCCAAGGCTCGACATACTAATACGTATAGTACCATTCAGATTATCAAATAATCACTGACAAGATACCACCCTTATCAACGCAAGGTTTAGTTAACATCTATAGAATAACGGTAATAGCGTAAAGCATAAAGTTTTATGAAGTCAAGTTCGAGTTCCTCGACGAGGACGATCATTATATGTATGCACTTAATGAAAACAAATTTTTGAAAAAGGGGCTAGTCACGTTGCGCCCAAGACTTGTAAACACTGTCTTTTATTTCGGAAGAGGAAGTTTACATAATGACTCTAAAAATTATTTTCGAGTGATGAATAAAAAAAAGGAAATCAAAAATTAATTCGTAACTAATTTGAAATATTTCGAAAATATTGAGTCCCAAATATCAAAATTTTGAAAATCTTTCCTCTTCTTCAAAATGTTTATTCGAAAGAATTTTCCACCGAGGTACGTGACCATTTAACATGACGGTATTAAATCATGGCTTTACACAATGTTAGAAAATTTCAAAGCATTGCTTTAAAATATTCGAGATACTATAATACGTGGGCCGTGCCGAACCCACTGTGCAAAAATTCCTTAAAGAAAATGATCTAAATGCCAAAAAGGCCGAAGTCGGTAACATTCTCAAATACTCACAAAAGTCATTTATGAAATATCAAATACCGTCATAAGAATACTATCAAAATATGCAAGACCAAAGTATCAAAACTCGGTTTGCAAGATAACAAAAACCATCTTAAAATACTCATGCGGTGGATAACGTTATCATTCGTAAATTCATTCTAATAAAGTACCGAAACCGATAAACATGCTCGACTTCCGAAGCATACTACGTAACTATTTATGCTCGGACCGCATGCGCATGTCATATCCTAAAACGATAATATCACCAACAAGTTCCAATTCCTAGTTCACATTAAGCATATTAGCACAATGTAATCAAATACGTATATAAGGGGACTTACGATCGGGAGGCTTACCATCACGGATTGCCGGAAGATGATGTCGGAACCACGATACTAATCACGACTCTGATGCGCGCGACTTACACAAGACATGGACTTGACCCAACGGCCTAGGTTTTTCGCAAACCTAAGCTCTGATACCATAAATGTAACACCCCTGCACGACCGGAATGTCACACGCCGTAGACCCTTATCACAAGGACCCACCAAAGCTAAACTCCAAAAGACTACTCAACGATTGACCGATCGGGGTCGAAATTTAATACAAAGTAGACCGACAAGGTCTTAAACCAATTCATAAACTAACGACATTCATACAACAATGACAACAATAAACTTGAACACGTAAAAGAATGACAACTCAATTTAAAAATCGATAACTACACCCATGCAAGGGTGAATACTCAAACGACAAAGAAAATACCGACCAAAATAAAACAAAAGAAAAGACTCGACTGTGTGATTAGCATCGCTGCCTTCCATCTCCTTCCAAGCCAATCCCGTGATCGCTCCCGAGCCGCCAAAACTCGAGCGCATAACAGCACCCACCCCCGAAAACTGGGGTTAGCAACCGGAATTTTGCTAGTGCAAGTACATAATATACAAGATATACGAACAAGAATAACACAAAATTTAACCGCCGTGAAGCCTTAACACAAACCATACATTCCCACACAAGACAGAATAACACTCGCATACACGAGGTGAAAGGTAATCACATAGTCATATTCTCCTTACGGAAAATAACATTCATGAAACTTTAAACGAGCCCAAGGAGTCGGGAAGATCCCTTTTGTAAAAGGAAAAGTATTTTGATAAGATAGTTTGCAATCATTATTATTGACTCGGGCCGTTTAGGGGTTTTTAAAATCGAATGGGAATACTTTTGGAAATAATTTCAAAACTCTCGTCCTTGACCCAACGTATGGAAAATGATTACACAAAAACCAAGTCAACTTATTTGGGGTTCTCACCCAATTTATAGAACACCAACACAAACGAAATCATTACAACATCTCACAGGTTCTAAACCCAATCCAAATAACATCATCACGAATTCGATCATCTCAACATTCCACAGGTCCTCGACCCAATACAATGTAATGGCACCACAATACAATCAAAGGCACAATCTCTCATTCGACATATCCCGCTCAAGACTTCGATTAATTAACCCTGAGATTTCACAAACCTCCTTGGTTAATTAACCCCGATACCCACGCTTTAAAAACAATTTGAAACAAGCTTTCAAAACACGAATCGCGTACCAAATCAAGACAAACATTTAAAAGTGAGTTGAAAGAATTTGAGATACGAATATCGTTCAGAACGGGTCTTAGCTATCACTCAAATACCGTAACCAATAAGCTCGCCAGCGCCTCCTTACACACCCGTACCGGCGTTCACTTGCATCATGTTGGCCGCTCCTTGAACATGTCACCGCACCGCGTCACTCCCGCAAGAGCGCCCCTTGCACGCGCATTAGGTGACATCGGCGTTCACCACCCATATGGAGCCGCACATTGCAAGATACACCAGCCGGAGTGCACGCCCGCCTCGAGGTTCCCTGATACGACGTTTCTCACAACACGTATCCACATTATCACAAACATCCAAAGACATGAACAAATGTCACAACAATTTTCAACTCGGTACATCAAGTCACACAATTTCTCCGCCAGTCCATAACCACACAAGTAGACAGGAACACGCACGTTATTAATCAACTCAATCACAATAAGCATTCAAGCATAACCAATCAATACCGCACATAGATATATATATATAACCTTACTATATTATATGAATGACTATAGTTCATCCCTCAATCCAAGTTGAGTACGTCAACTAGCGTTAGCATTCATCACTCGTCGATCACCGACATAAGCATGTATATCAATATACGTATATATATACTTATTTTTAACATATAAATATATATATAATACATATATATATATATATACATACATATACATATATATATATACATATATACATCCGTATAAACTCATACACTTCAACAACAATGATTTCACGCAGTTACAATTCGTATATCGAGGTACTTGCCTTGGTAATACGACGCAAAGGAGACGATGAAGTAATAGGTTTAGGTCCGAACAATCCCCTCAAATCCGACCCTAACACAATAATGATATACAATCAATCTCACATCAAGAATACGAAGAAATCCCTCCTAGTTCTACCCGTTGGGACAATTTATCGAACACCAAGAGTGCGTAGGGAAATAAAATCGGTTAACGGTGAACTAACGGGATTTCATCCCAACCAAAAACAAGAAAACCAAGGGTCACGAGAGTACTATCAAAATCTAACAACAACATCGGTTAATTCGGATTAAAACACAAGATTACCACCAAACCCTCCCCAAAAATCACACTAGGGTTAAAGGGGTTCTTACCTCTTGAAGATTCAAGCCCTATAATCCGAAGAACACGTGCTAGATCCACAATCCGAGCTACACGATCGAAGGAAGATGAAGAAAAACACACAATCAAAAGGGTGGATGGAGAAGAAATCCCCCTCTCAACCCTCTCTCTCTCGCGTACGGTGGAAGAAAAGGAGGAAATGAGCGAAACTTCGCTGAAAACACCCAGTTATAGCGCTGACCGCATTGTGTGCCGCGGCTCACGACCAGGTGCGCGGCAGTGGCCAAAATTGCGCCTGGTCGGTTGACCGCTCGATGTGCCGCGGCTCATTCGGAGTGTGCCGCGTCTCGACTCGGCATGTGCGCGGCACGGCCGGGATCGTGCCGGCACGCGGCAGAGGTTTTAGCCGGCAGTGCCACACGGGTGTGCCGCGCCGGACAAGTGTGCCGCGCACCGACTACTGTGCCGCGGCGCACAATCCTTGTGCCGCGGCACACGCATGTACCTGCTCGCCAACAATCGGTAGTATGTGCCGCGGCGCACAATCCTTGTGCCACGGCTCACACCCCTCGGGTCCCAAAATGACGAAAAAGATCCTAAAGAGAATAAAAGCAATAGGAATCGATATTTGGGCAACAATAACACGAAATGGAAGTACGGAACCCCAAAACGATCTGAGGTACACAACCAAGGTCGAACAAGGAACAAATTCCCTAAATTTCTAGGAAGTTACAAAAACGGCCCAAACATCCGAAAATCACGACACAACGTCGGATTAACAATCCGAAACTCACAACATGCTCTACTCAATCATACGAACTCATGGAAGTAAGAAAATGACGAAATCGAACGAGTTTAACGAGAGGCAAATTCACATGAGACAAAATATAACACAAGATGAAATTACGTAAAAACATCATCGAGACCCGTCTAAGCGGAGAAACTCCAAGAACAAAATAGGTTCAGAATTCCAAAACAGCGACGAGCGAGTTGTCGAAGCGGACCTCCGCCGGAAAATGAAAATTACCGAAAATCGAATTTGCGGATATTACAAAAAGAATCCAAATGGTAGCACGAACATTGGTTTTGCGCACCAATCTACCCATCTTTGCTCGGGGATATGCAGTCCTATATGCAGCCTTACTTATTCGTTTCAGACCCATTATTGGCCACCACTCTCTGCGTACCAGTTGCTAACTGAATATGAGCCGGATATCTCACATTTACGCATATTTGGTTGTGCAACATATGTGCCGATTACACCCCCCAATGCAGTAAGATGGGTCCTCAGAGACGTTCAGGTATATACGTTGGATATGAATCCCAAAAATTATCCGCTACTTAACCCTTGATAGGAGATCTCTTTACCACACGTTTTACGGATTGTCACTTCAATAAGCCAGAATTACCGTTGTTAGGGGGAGAGGAGAAAAAAGAAACTTCTCAAGGAACCACAGGAATTGTCCTGGTCCGTCCCTAATCTGTCTCATTATGATTATCGTACCTCATTATGTGATTGTGAAGTACAAAAAAATCTTGGATCTTCAGAACGTAGCAGATTCAATGCCTGATGCGTTTACTGATATCGCCAAAGTGACAAGATCACACATTCCAGCTGTAAATATGCCTGCAACATTACAAACATTCAAACTCTCAAAATAATTCAACAGTAAATCTGAAACTTAGCAAAAGTATATAACTATAAAAATCTGAAAAAAAAATCCAAAACTTATTAATACATAGTAATTCAATTTGAAAATTAACAAAAAAAATTATACTACCTCCGTTCTTTTATAACTGCAACATCTGAATTTTCACGCTTGCCAATGCACAACTTTGATTATTAATATCTTCAATTTTTTATTTTTAAAAATTATAAGATGTTGATATTTTGAAAGTATATTTCGAGATAAATCTAACAAGATCTTACATGACTATATTTTTTCATATGTATAAATCACAAAAGATGGTCAAAAGAGAGTATGTGAACAGTATAATAGTCAACACGTTGCAATAATAAAGTAACGGAGGAAGTATATATATATATATATATATATATATATATATATATGCATACATACAAAATTATATTACATTCTAATATCCAGATGCCATATATCAATTTGTAGTTGGAATTTAATATCTCGTCGAAAACAATTCAAAATGATACATAAATAATCAAATTTTTAAGATAAAAAAACCTAAAATTAAAATAAATAAAAGTTACATAATTTTTTCTTGCTCAACGATATCATCCCGCTGGAATGAAATTAAGTTTCTAGAAGTATTTAGTTTGAATATATAATAATTCTTTTTCATTCATATTTTAATAACAATTTTGTCATACTTAAATGGTCAGACTTGGATCTTATTCAAAGATATTTGAGTCATCTTATAAGTAATACATTTGAATCAGTTACACGAGTAATACAAAATATATTCATTTCACGAGTCATCTAAATTATATTCGAGTCACCTATTCGGGCCACATAATTATATTTGAATCACTTAAATGCATTGGAGTCACCTAATATATATTCATGTCACATATTCCCGCCATCAAATTATATCCAAGTCACCTAAGATGTATTCTAGTCACTTTATTCGAGACACCTAATATACATTCAATCACCTACTCGAGTTACCGAATTACAATCGGATCATCTAAAATGCCTTTGAGATATCTATTCGAGTCGCCTAATTACATCTTGTTGCGTGAAATACATTTGAGTCACCTATTTGAATCATCTAATTAAATCTGAGTCACTTAAAATAAATTACTCGAATATAAATAAATAATTTGAACATATTCGAATAAAAGTTAGGCAAAATTACTAATTAGGGGTATGACCTTCTCAAATTTTGCATTTATGGTAACAAACTTTTTTTATATCATTTAGGGGTATGAACTTGTTTCCGTTCAACCAAGTTAGGGTATCCGTGAAATCAGTCAATTAAATCTAACGGACTTGTTGACACGTGTCACCTTCTGATTGGTCCACATAATAATAAAAAATAATAAAAAAATATAAAAATAAGAAATCTGTTTTTTTTTTAAAAATCAAAACTTTATTTTTTTTAATATGGAATATTAATACTAAAAATAGAATTTTTTTATTTAAAATTCAAAAATAACAAACAAAAAAATAAAAAAAAAATCGGATGTTTTTATTAATCATTAATCTGTTTTGTAGATTTATTTTTAAAAATAAAATAGTTTTCTTATGAAAAGCGAAAAAAATTTTACGAAAACAAACTAGCAGGTTTTAAAAAAACATAATTATTATTCAGTTTTTATTTATTTATAAAAAATAATATTCCAGTTTTTTTAAAAAAACATTTCATAAATCACATCTAGATTTTTTTAATTTTTTATTTTCGAACTTTAAATAAAATTATCCAATTCTTAATATTAATATTCCTATTTTTTTAAATAAAATAAAGTTTGGAGTTTTTTATAAAAAAAATCCCGATTTTTTTATTTTTTATATTTCTTATTATTATGTGGACCAATCAGAAAGTGACACGTGTTACTTAACAGACATATCAACAAGTCCGTTAGATTTAATTGACTGATTTCAGGGATACCCTAACTTTGTTGAACGGAAATAAATTCATACCCGTAAATTATACAAAAAAAATTCGTTACCATAAGTGCAAAATTTGGGAAAATTCATACTCATAATTAGGGGTGTTCAAAAATATCCGATATCTGATATCCGATCCGAAATATCCGAAAATCCGAAGTTCCGGATATCCAAAAATTCAGATATATGAAAATTCGGATATCCGAAGTTCGGATATCCGGCACTTCAGCTTCGGATATCGAATAGTACTTTTCAGAAAAATCGGATATTCGGATATCCGAAATATCCGAAAAATCCTAAAAATTTTATTTTTCATATTTTAAATAATAGTAGAAGGTACTCGGATATTTGGATATCCGATATCCATATCCGAAGTTTTTTTTCGGATATTCGATATCCAAATGCGAATATTTTTTTTGAATATAAAGATATCCGAATATAATTCATATTTTTTCCGGATATTCGGATATCTGATATCCGTATTCGAAATTTCGGATATCCGACTATCATATTCACTTTTCCGATTATCATGGGCACTTTCCTAATTCCTTTTGCGCCGGTATTGGCCGTTTTTTTTGCCAGCGTACCGCCGGAATAATAATTACTCAACGCTGCATTCAGTCCCTCCCCTTCAATCTAACAATAGTATAGCATATATTATATAGCTGTCTGTTTTGCAGGTTGTCTTGCCGGTTTTTCAAGTAGCTCGGAACCCTCTCTAAGACTTCCTCTTTTTTGAGTCGTCTCGAAGGCTGGTATCATTGTTCTTTTCCGTTTAGTTTCGTTTTTGTCAGCCTTACATATATTATTTACTGTGATTTCTCTACGGTTTTCCAGCTTATAATTGTCTTTTACATTCTCATCATATTTTATTTTTTCTTTTACCTCAGTTTATTTTTCGTACTGCATTTGTGTTTTGTGTTGGTCGATGTCGCGCTTTCTGTGGGTCGGTAGTTGGAATTTGGGTACCTTGACGGGTAAGCTTTTGGAGCTTGTGGATGTTTTGGGTAAGAGAAGGGTTGATGTGGCTTGTATTCAGGAGACTAGGTGGAAAGGAGCACAGTCTAGGGAGGTGAACGGGTTTAAATTGTGGTATTCAGGACTTGCTAACTCAAGTAATGGTGTGGGTATTCTTTTTTCTATGGAGCTAAAGGATAACGTCGTGGAAGTGAAGAGGTGTAACGATAGGATTATGTCCGTTAGAGTGGTTGTTGGGGAGAAGGTGGTTAACGTGGTTTGCGCGTATGCCCCTCATGTTGGTTTGGGTGTGCCTGTTAAGGAAGCTTTTTGGGTCTGTTTAGATGAGTTGGTCGGGTGCATTCCAGACGATCAATTTATTGTTTTGGGAGGCGATTTCAATGGCACATTGGTGAGGGGGTGGATGGTTACCATAGTGCGCATGGGGGTTTCGGTTTCGGAGTTAGGAATGCAGGAGGTTCCGCACTGTTGGAGTTTGCACTGCGCATGAGTTGGTAATTGCTAACTCTGTTTTTCAGAAGAGAGCTGAGCACCTCATCACCTTTAGTAGTGGGGGGCACAACACGCAAATTGACTTCCTTCTTTTGCGCAGTTGTGATCCTAGGGCGTGCGTGGACTGCAAGGTGTTCCGGAGCGAGGCCTGTGCTTCTCAACACCGGCTGCTGGCTATGGATTTATCCATGGGAGGTCGTGTTGTTAGCAGGGCTAGAGAAGCTAAACCTAGGATTCTCTGGAAGAATCTGAAGGGTGAGAAGGCGACAGAATTCAGGGAGTCTTTGACCCGCGAAGGAGGTTTTTTGCCAGGGGGCGATGCCAACCTTATGTGGGCCAGCATGGCCAATGCTATTAGGAGTGTGGGCGAGAAGGTGGTAGGGGTTTCTTTGGGCAGGTCTAGTGGACCTAGGGAGGCATGGTGGTGGAATGAGGGGGTCCAATAGAAGGTTAAGGCTAAACAAGCGCTATTTAAGGAGCTTTTGTCGGTTAGTGCTGGGGATGAGAGAATCCTGAAGCTTGTAGCGTACAAGGTGGCGAAAAGAGAGGCTAAGAAGGCTGTGGCTAAGGCTAAAGGTGAGGCTTACGAGGAGATGTACAAGTGCCTAGACACCAAAGAAGGAGCGAATGATATCTTTAAACTAGCGAAAGCTAGGGAAAGAGGGCGGCGCGACCTGGGTCCTGTTAAGTATATTAAGGATGATTTGGGCCAATTGTTAGTGAACGATGTGGCTATTAAGGAGAGGTGGTATAAGTATTTTTTTGATCTTTTCAATGAGGCTAGGGGAAGCGACCCGGTGGTACAAGGAGTTAGTCTTTCTTCTGCTCGTTCGTTTAGTTCCTGTGAGCGCATCAGCAAGGAGGAAGTAAAGGGTGCCCTTTTTAAAATGGGTAGAGCTAAGGCTGTAGGCCTGGATCAGATCCCAATTGAGGTGTGGCTTTGTCTGGGGGAAGTTGGCATTCAGTGGCTAGTAGAGTTGTTCAACATCCTTCTCAGAGGTTCTAAGATGCCGTCGGAGTGGAGGCGTAGTATTGTTGTGCCGTTTTTCAAGAATAAAGGCGATGCTCAGAGTTGTAGTAACTATAGGGGTATTAAAATCCTCAGTCATACTATGAAACTTTGGGAGAGAGTAGTGGAATGCAGGGTTAGAAGAGAAGTTGAGATCTCTGAGAACCAATTTGGCTTCATGCCGGGGAGGTCCATGATTGAGGCCATTCATCTCGTCAGACGCCTTATGGAGAAGTTTAGAGAGCGGCGTAAGGACCTCCAAATGGTGTTCATTGATTTAGAGAAGGCTTATGATAGCATTCCGCGCGATATTATTTGGAGGAGCCTGGAAGAGAGGAGGGTGTCATTGCCGTTCGTTAGGGCGATCCAAGACATGTACTTCCAAGCTAGGACTTGCATTAGGACCCCAGTTGGTGACACCCAGTATTTCCCGGTTGAGATAGGACTACACCAGGGGTCGGCGCTAAGCTCTCTTCTCTTCGCTCTAATCCTTGACGTCATTTCGCGGGGGATACAGGATGGCGTCCCGTGGTGCATGCTTTTTGCTGACGACATTGTATTAGTGGCGGAGTCGAGGAGAGAGGTGAACGTGAAGTTGGAGCTATGTAGGTCTAAGTTAGAATCCCAGGGCTTGCGTGTGAGCCGGTCTAAGATCGAGTATCTCTGGTGTAACTTTAGTGGTGAGGCCAACGAGGAAGAAGTAGAGGTATTGATTGCGGACCAGATCGTACCCCGTACGGATAAGTTCAAGTATTTGGGTTCAATCATTCAGAAGAAAGGTGAGTGTGAAGATGATGTCACTCATCGTATCAAGGCAGGGTGGCTAAGGTGGAGAGCAGCGACTAGGGTCCTGTACGACAAGAAAGTCCCACTTAAGTTGAAGGGTAAATTCTATAGAACGGCAATCAGACCTGTGATGTTGTATGGATCAGAATGTTGGGCGATGAAGAAGTCGCTTGAGAGCAAGTTGGAAGCGGCTGAAATGAGAATGTTACGTTGGTCGTGTGGTCGCACATTGATGGATAGAATATCAAACGGGGTTTTCAGGAACGCGCTTGAAGTGGCGCCTATTTCAGCGAAAGTTAGGGAAGGGAGATTGAGATGGTTTGGCCACGTCCACAGGAGACAGGCTTCTGCTCCGGTTAGGAGGGTTGAGAGTTTATTGGTTGCCGGGGAGAGGAGGAGAGGCAGACCGAGGAGGACGTGGTAAGAGCAACTGAGATTAGATCTGAAGGCCTTAAACCTTTCTGAGTCCATGACAGTTGATAGGTGCTTGTGGAGGCGCCGGATCAGAGTTGTGGATGCTTTTGTAGGGAGCGGTGCTGTAGTTGAGAGCGTCAGGGTTGGGTTGTCTCGATTAGCATTGACCTAGAGTATTTCACTTTTTACTTTTACTGTATATTTGATCCTCCTGCCTTTTGCGTGCAATGTATTTTTTACAGGGAGCTGTGCGCATATTCAACCTCTCTTCGGTTAGAGCAGCATTCATCGAGAGTGCATTTGCCAAGGTCTCCTTAGGTAAGTCTCATGTGAATGAAACCATGTGCTCAGGTATGGTCGTGAGCTTTTTCGTACCTTATGTTTCTTTGTATACACCACTCTTTACTGTGATGTGCACTAAGCTGGGGGTCTTCACAGAAACAGCCTCCCTACCGTATAAAGTAGGGGCATGGTCTGCGTACATCTTACCCTCCCCAAACCCTGCTCTGAGCGGGATATACTGGGTATGTTTAGTTTGGTTTGATTTTCTTCTTTCCTCTCACCTCTTTCTTCCTTCATTCCTCTCTCCCTCTCTCCTTTTTTTTTTTTTTCCATTCTTTCTTTTCTCACGCATGCCAGACTTTTATCACCAAATTGCCATCTTTTTAATTCAAAGGGGAAGACTTTTCAATCTCCCTACTCAAATTAAACCAACAAGGAAAGTTACAGGCCGCCGCGTTGCGGCGGGCTGTCGAGTGTTCATTTTCGTGTGCGTATAATAAGAATATGATACCTGTCTGGTTAGATGATTAGTGCACTGATCATAGTCACTGATAACGAAAAATTCCATGTGATTGACTGTTATTTGATAAGTTTCTTTGGAAATGTTTTTGTATGTGGTGGTTGAATGAACAAAATCAGTTTATGTAACTGTTTAGTGTCGTTGGATACTTATCTGTTTATCTTTGCAGTTGTAGAAAAAAATGCGGCGTTTTTTTGGTACAATTTTGTTTCAATAATCATAACCAAATAAACTCATAAAAAAAAATCGCTGAGAAGGAAAACCCTACACATGCAATTAAAACATGACCAAGCATAAATATTCCAAACCTATGGGTAGTTGGTAAAACGTTTGTTTCATACCTGATGCAACCAAAACATCTGAAACCATAATCAAACCCAGGAACAACAACAATTTCCTGAAAAAAAAAGTAACTAAATCCAGATGGCGGAAAAAAAATTACCTAACATAATTATCAAAATTCAGAACCCCAGTTTCATGCCACATGCAATTAAAACATCAAAAAACATAATCAAACAACATCGGAAATGGAGAAGGCGGGCTCGTCTCGCTATTAGAAGGACAAAGTTTCTTCAATGGAGGACCACAAAGATCAATATTCCCAATAAAAGCCGTCGGCCCTCTATTTATAAGAGCGCCATTTTGCGGAATTGGACTGCTTAAGTTGTAACACCCCCAAGACATTCAGGGCATATTACAGCGCCGTGGACCCCACACTGTGGAATCCACCAGGCTAACATACCAACAGGACATTTGACAACGACAAACTATCATTAATAAAACGATAATTAAAATAACAGACTACCAACCGACAATTAAAATCTGACATCAATCCATTTCCCAAAATGGGAACACAACATTAACAATTTCAAACAGGGAGTACTCGAGTACTTAAACCAACTTTATAATACATAAATCTCAAAACCAAACATCAATAGTAATCGACAGACATGACATCGAAAATCGAACACTGGACAATATCATGCTTGCCCATCATCCTCATACGGCCCGAGTGCTCGTTTGTCCCCACGATCAATACCTGAAATACAAAAAGTATTTCCCCCATTTAAGGGGTTAGCGACAACTGCTAGTGCAAGTACAATCCATTTGAACTACATTCTAATCAGATGAATACATGCGCCAAAAATCATTTTAGAAAACATTTTATATTCCGGAATATTTATGATGTACAAACACAAACACATTATCTCCAACAAATCATAATTCAAAGTTAACCGTTGGCACGAGACTCACGGCCACCGTACCCCACAGAGTCCCGTCGGACATCCCTGGGTGGCTAACCACAGTTCACGATACGCACACTCACGGCAATACGTATCCCTAGAGGCCCCGTCGGACCGTCCCTAGGTGAACGTACACATATCTCCCGACAACATCCACATATAGCCATAATTCAAATACTAGAACATGTAAACAAATGTAAAGTACTTGCCTTTGTGACATCTTCGAAGGATCGGAAGTGAAAAGTGACTACGGATGATCCGAATGGACAACGACGGTTCCTAAACGAAGAATTAGCATAACTCAGTCCCAACGGACATCAGTAATCGAAAGGAATACTCCCAAAACCCCGATTACCAATAACGACAATAGACGATCAATCGATACGGGCGAGGGTTTACGCAAAATCTCCCCGTATCGATAATTCGCGGATTAAAATCAAGGAATTTGGATATGGAATCATTCAACAATCACAATCGGTGAAGAATATCCTAACATACTGGAATAATTCGGTTCCAATTAGTAAAACCCGGAAAAACCCCCAAATTTGACGAGTTAGGGTTCTGCATTTAAATTACCTTGATTTCGGATGATGGATGACGATTATACTGATGATAATATGTTAGCACAACTCTACCGTGATGGAATGTGAATAGAACGCCGATCGGAATCGATGGAAATCGCCCGAGGTCGCACGTCAAGAAACGAAGGGAAAAGAATGAAATCACGTCAAAATCGCTACTGGCTTATATAATTGTGAAGTTAGCGCACGCTAACTGCCATATGTAGCGTGCGCTAACGGGGCCGCGACAGTCCAGTGGCTACTGCCACACTCGTTAGCGTACGCTAACAATAAGGGTTAGCATACGCTAACTGTTCTTCGGTAGCGCACGCAAGGCAACAGGGGTAGCGTGCGCTACCTACACAAGAAGCTTGATCGCCGATGTCATATCGCCATGAAGCCTGTCGAGGGTACGATACACGATACACACGACGAGACCAGAATCCAGGAACATGAACACGAAGCATACAAGACGACGGAGCTAAGTGATGAAAGAAAAATACAATTCCGACCACCGAAGGGTCCGTAATGCGACAACGAAAACGAGATTCCCTAAACTATTAGGAAATTACAAAAATGGCCCAAGTGCCCGAAAATCAAGAAACGACGTCGGATTTACGAACCGAAAGTCTCCACAAGACCAACTCAACCATACGAACTTGTACAAACCCATAAATAACGAAAACGAACGAGTTTTACAAGAATCGAACGTTCATACGGCAAAACATGTCATAAAATGAAATTACGTGAAAACATCATCAAAACTCGTCCAAATGGAAAAACTCCAAGAACAAAATAGATTCAAAATGTCGAAACGGTTACAAGCGAGTCGATAAAAATAGACATACACCAAAAATGGAAACTGCTAAAAAAATGGGAAAATTACGGATATTACATTCTCCCCCTCTAAAATAAAGTTTCGTCCCGAAACTTAAGAATCAAAAAGCTCGGGGTATCTCGAACGCATATCCTCCTCTAGCTCCCACGTCGCTTCTTCTACTCCGTGCCTCGACCATTGCACCTTAACCAAAGGAATGGTTTTGTGCCTTAACTGCTTGTCACGACGCTCCAAAATTCTCGACGCCTCTCTTCAAACGTAATATCCTTCTCAATCTCCACGTCCCCAAAGTCAATAATGTGGGACGGGTCCTAACGCATTTCCTCAATCGGGAAACGTGAAATACGCTATGTACATGACTAAGCGACGGAGGTAAAGCCAAACGGTACGCTAACTCACCGACTCTCCAATACCTCGAAAGGTCCAATATATCTCGGCCGAGTTTCCCCTTCTTCCCGAATCGGAAAACTCCTTTCGTCGGAGATACTCTCAACGTAACGTGATCTCCCACCTCAAACTCCAAAGGTCTACGCCTAACATCCGCATAAGACTTTTGTCGACTGCGCCCAACATCCTCTTTCTAATCAATTCGACTTTCTCCCTCGTCTCCAATACCAGATCCGGTTCAAGCCAACCAAATCGGACGGCTCATCCCAACATATCGGTGATCGGCAACGCCGCCATAAAGTGCCTCATATGGTGCCATCTTAATCGACGCGTGCGCCTATTATTAGAAAGTAAACTCAATCAAGGCCAAATGATCCTCCCGCATTACTCCAATCTAACGCACACGCGCAACAAATCCTCGAACGTCCCGAATGGTCCGCTCGGATTGCCCATCGGCCGGGATGGAACGGGTGCTCAAACGTAGCCGAGTCCCCAATGCCTTATGCACTCGCCAAAAATGCGATACAAATCGCCATCTCGTCTGAAATAATGGTCCTCGGCGTACCATGAAGCCTCACTATCCGAGTGATAAAAATACGAGCCAACTTTTCCGACCCCAAGTATCCTTGATGCCCAGAAATGTGCCGACTTAGTCACGGTCTACAATTACCCATACCATATTCATACTACTTCGTCCTCGGTAAACTCGTGACAAAATCCATAGAGATGTCCTCCCATTTCCATTCCTAACGGAAGTGGTTTCAATAATCCTACCGCCGATGCTCAATCTTGACTTGCCGACAAGTCAAACACTTAGCTACAAACCGAACTACCTCCTTCTTCATATCGCTCCACCGTAAATTCTTCCTCGATCTTTATACATCTTACTCGAGCCCGGATGGATCGAGTATGGTGACGCATGAGCCTCTCGCATAATGCTCGTCTCGGTCCGAGTCGCTCGAACACACAACCGACCTCGGAATCTCAACACGCCGTCCTCATGAATAACGAATCCCGGGCTTTCCTTCTCTACACTCTCCGCATTGAATAAACATCGGGTCCTCCAATTGTCCCGATTTAATGTCCTCGATCGAGACGAAGAAATCTCAAGAGTACGCAATCGCCCGAACTCTGCGCACAATCTCAATGCTCAACCTCATAAACTCGCTGAAGTCCCGATCGGGCCGTGAGTAACTCAAGCACCAAGCGATACCGATTTCCGGCTCAAGGCATCTGCTACCACATTAGCCTTGCCCGATGATAGAGGATCTCAAGATCGTAATCCTTAATCGGGCCCAACCATCTCCTCTGTCTCATATTAAGCTCCTTCGCGTGAAGATGTACTTCGGCTCTTGTGATCGGTGAAAATCGACACGGCGAGCCATACAAGTAATGACGCCGATTTTCAACGCAAACACAATCGGCCAACTCAAGATCGTGCGTAGGTAATTCAATTCATACGGTTTCAACCGACGGAAGCATAGGCAATCGTCCTCCCGTGCCGCATAAGTACGCATCCGAGCCCTTGGCCCGAAGCATCACTATAAACAGAGAAACCATCATTACCACTCGGTAAAGTTAACACGGAGCGGCCGTCAACCGCTTCTTCAACTCCTCAAAACTATTCTCGCCTCTCATCGGTCCACACAAACTTCTCTCGACTTCGTAATAATCGAGCCGAGGTCGAGCAAGTTTAGAGAACCCTCGACGAACCTACGGTAATACCCGGCTAATCCCGTAAAACTACGGGCCTCTTTCACGTTCTTGGGCGGCGCCAATCCAACACCGCTCTACCTTATGTGGGTCCACACGAACACCCTGGCCGAGATCACATGACCGAGAAACATAACTTCCCGTAACCAAAACTTCGCACTTTGAGAACTTCGCAAAAGATGCCGAGTTCTCAAAATATCTAACACAATATGCAAATGACGGCGTGCTCCTCCTCGCTCCTCGAGTAAATCAGATGTCATCGATAAAAACGACTACACACTTATCGAGGTACTCGATAAAGACTTTGTTCATAAGCCGCATGAACACGGCCGTGCGTTGGTTAGCCCAAAAGGCATAACCACAAACTCGTAGTGACCGTATCTCGTCCGAAAGGCCGTCTTCTAATATCGGTATCCTTCACTGAGTCGATAATACCCCGATCTCAAATCAATTCAAAACACAGCTTGCCCCTTGCAATCGATCAAACAAATCATCAATCCTTGGTAGCGGATACTTGTTTTTGATGGTCACTTTGTTCAACTCTCGGTAGTCGATGCACAAACGAAGTGACCCATCCTTCTTCTTTACAAATAGGACCGGTGCGCCCCAAGGCGAAGCGCTCGGTCGAATATATCCCATGTCCAACAACTCTCCCAACTGTTTCTTCAACTCAAGCATCTCGGCAGGCGCCATACGGTATGGCGTCTTAGAGATAGGTGCCGACCCGGCTCTAAATCGACGTAAACTCAACCTCTCGGCCCGGCGGCAAACCCGCAACTCATCCGAAAACGTCAGATACTCACATACTACGGAATAGACGAGAGCTCGACTCCCCTTCTTCCGATCTCAAAGCGTAACACCAATAGCCCGTGCAACCTCCCGAAGAAGCCTCACCGCCTCAAAGCGCTCGATCGCAATCTCGACTACCCCGCTTACGCCCCACAAAAGAATGCTCGGTACCATCGAGGCTAACATCGTAATCCTCGTTCTATAATTCATGATCGCCCCATGACGGTCCAGCCAATCCTCACCTTAATCAAATCCTCATCTCTAATATCTATCGCAATCGATTAGAAAGCCAATCCCTCCCCGCGATACTCACGAAAAATCTCTAATCTCACGGTCCCCCACGATGCTATCCCCGCTAGGAAGTTTAACAACAAAAGGCTCACAAGCAACAAGGCAATCAACATGCATTTACGCACTCAATCCATAGATATAAAAGAATGCGTAGCACCGTAATCGAACAATACGGCAACTGGTTTGTCAAGGATGTGGACGGTACCTGTAGCCACCGTCGCGTCGGGTTCTCCGGCTCGCCTCATCTCATACACACGGGGCGGAATGCACCCGCACTAGAAGCTCCCCCTCTAGAAGGCTGACCACGACCTCGACCTCTACCAAAACTCTGCTGCGGCTGAGGAACTTTCGGTGCCTGATTCACACTCGGCTCTCCTGCAGCTGGAGCAGATATCTGACTAACTGGAGCCCGAGCTGCATCCGTACAAAACTTAGCACGGTGACCCATACGGCCACAATCAAGACACTGAATCGGAGGCCTATCACACTCACTCATCATGTGGCCCGGACGATCAGCTTGAAGCATGTAGACCACGAACTAACCAGCAGGAGCAGACCTAGAACCGCTCTCGACCAACCGATGGCGATCGACCCCGAAGACTCGCGAACCGACCGAGCCTTCTGATACCCTCCGACTTGCCTCCCGAAAATCGACCGAGGTCTTCTCGCTTCTTTCCTTCAATCGCCTCTGCCGCAGAAAACGACATCTCATAAGCCATCGCTTTATTCTCGATAATCTTTCAAAGTCGTGCACCCTGCACTGGACATGTAGTGGCGCACCCTCGGCTTCATCCGCATATCAAAGTGGCGGATCTTATCTAGCTCATCTCGGACTTGGTTTCTCACGTAATGCAGCTGTTGATTGTAGTCCTTGATAGCTTGAGAAATAGGAACATCTTGGGGCTTAGCCTCAAAGAAGGCTCGGATCCTCCCCTCTTTCACTGGCCAAGGACAGTATTCATCTTCCATCAGATCTCGAAACTCTGCCCACGTAGCTGCCCGGTCACGCGGTTTCACCGCTTGCCACCACGTCGCTGCCTCCTTGGCGAGGAAGTACTGAGCAATGGGTACTTTCCTCTCCTCGGAACAATTAGCAGCCTCAAACACTTTCTCCAACTCGAATAACCAATTCTCCCAACCAGAAGGGTCAGAAGCACCATCAAAAATCGGAGGACGATACGAATCACGTCCCGAAGTAGCTTATCATTACCGGATCCAGAGGGCGGAACCGGTTGGCATTAGCATGGCCGACTGTAACGGCTCGAGCCGCAGCGCCATCTCGGTTCGCTACTTGCCGTAATATGTTGGCCACTCCAACATTCTCATGAGCATTACCGAGCTAGCAGATCGGGTCTCGCGACCTCCGGAACTAGGGGGAACACTGCTCGACAAAGAGGGCATCGCCGACCGGCCTCGAGTGATCGGACATGGCCGCCCACCGGATGCGCCACGCCCCTACCGCGTCCGCGACCGCGGCCCGTCCTCTACCAGCAGAATTCTCAAGAAGCAACGGGTAAGTACAATTCAAACGCAAAACACAAAAGATACCGAGACAGAATAGAATGCAACGGTGAAACGAGTCAAGTTAGGAAAACTTACGAGCACCCGCGTCTTGAGATGATGGCATAGCGGTGATACTATCCCAAAACGACACTTAACTAGACCCAAATGACCGACAAATTAGGTATCCATAAACCTAAGCTCGATACCATATTCGTAACACCCCAAGACATTCTGGCATATTACGAGATCGTGGACCCCACACCGTGGAATCCACTGTGCTAACATACCAACAGGACATTTGACAACGACAAACTATCATTAATAAAACGACAATTAAAATAACAGACTACCAACCGACAATTAAAATCTGACATCAATCCATTTCCCAAAATGGGAACACAACATTAACAATTTCAAACAGGGAGTACTCGAGTACTTAAACCAACTTTATAATACATAAATCTCAAAACCAGACATCAATAGTAATCGACAGACATGACATCGAAAATCGAACACTGGACAATATCATGCTTGCCCATCATCCTCATACGGCCCGAGTGCTCGTTTGTCCCCACGATCAATACCTGAAATACAAAAAGTATTTCCCCCATTTAAGGGGTTAGCGACAACTGCTAGTGCAAGTACAATCTATTTGAACTACATTCTAATCAGATGAATACATGCGCCAAAAATCATTTTAGAAAACATTTTATATTCCGGAATATTTATGATGTACAAACACAAACACATTATCTCCAACAAATCATAATTCAAAGTTAACCGTTGGCACGAGACTCACGGCCACCGTACCCCGCAGAGTCCCGTCGGACATCCCTGGGTGGCTAACCACAGTTCACGATACGCACACTCACGGCAATACGTATCCCTAGAGGCCCCGTCGGACCGTCCCTAGGTGAACGTACACATATCTCCCCACAACATCCACATATAGCCATAATTCAAATACTAGAACATGTAAACAAATGTAAAGTACTTGCCTTTGTGACATCTTCGAAGGATCGGAAGTGAAAAGTGACTACGGATGATCCGAATGGACAACGACGGTTCCTAAACGAAGAATTAGCATAACTCAGTCCCAACGGACATCAGTAATCGAAAGGAATACTCCCAAAACCCCGATTACCAATAACGACAATAGACGATCAATCGATACGGGCGAGGGTTTACGCAAAATCTCCCCGTATCGATAATTCGCGGATTAAAATCAAGGAAATTGGATTTGGAATCATTCAACAATCACAATCGGTGAAGAATATCCTAACATACTGGAATAATTCGGTTCCAATTAGTAAAACCCTAAAACCCCCAAATTTGACGAGTTAGGGTTCTGTACGAAATTACCTTGATTTCGGATGATGGATGACGATTATAATCGATGATAATATGTTAGCACAACTCTACCGTGATGGAATGTGAATAGAACGCCGATCGAATCGATGGAAATCGCCTCGAGGTCGCACGTCAAGAAACGAAGGGAAAAGAATGAAATCTGCCGCTCAAAATCGCACTACTGGCTTATATAATCATGAAGTTAGCGCACGCTAATCGCCATATGTAGCGTGCGCTAACGGGCCGCGATACCCAGTGGCTATCGCCACACTCGTTAGCGTACACTAACAATAAGGGTTAGCGACGCTAATCGCTCTTCTGAGCGCACGCAAGGCAATGGGGTAGCGTCGCTACCTACACAAAGAGCTTCGATCGCCGATGTCATATCGCAGAAGTTACCGCCGAGGGTACGATACACGATACACACGACGAGACCAGAATCCAGGAACATGAACACGAAGCATACAAGACGACGGAGCTAAGTGCTGAAAGAAAAATACAATTCCGGCCACCGAAGGGTCCGTAATGCGACAACGAAAACGAGATTCCCTAAACTATTAGGAAATTACAAAAATGGCCCAAGTGCCCGAAAATCACGAAACGACGTCGGATTTACGAACCGAAAGTCTCCACAAGACCAACTCAACCATACGAACTTGTACAAACCCAGAAATAATGAAAACGAACGAGTTTTACAAGAATCGAACGTTCATACGGCAAAACATGTCATAAAATGAAATTACGTGAAAACATCATCAAAACTCGTCCAAATGGAAAAAATACAAGAACAAAATAGATTCAAAATGTCGAAACGGTTACAAGCGAGTCGATAAAAATAGACATACACCAAAATGGAAACTGCTAAAAAATGGGAAAATTACGGATATTACATAAGTTGTTATAAGTGATATCAATATAAACTTTCTCAGGTAGATTACCAAGATTAGCCAGGATCGAATCGTTGAATGTATTATGAGATAGGTCAAGTGTTCCTTGCAGATTAGACAGGTGATCCATTTCACCGGGAATCAAACCACTAAACTCATTGTAAGAAAGAGCAAGCTTTTCCAACAAAATCAAGCCTTTCCCAAATTCATCAGGCAAAGGCCCACTAAAATCATTGTGACTCATATAAAGAATCCTCAACCTTTTGCACAGAATTAATGATGTGGGCAAAGACCCATTAAAGAAATTATGTGATAAATCTAATGTTTGAATGTATTCGAGATTTCCAACCTCAAATGGCGAAGGCCCAGATAGGTAATTCCCATAAAGAACCAAACAAATAGAGATCCAAGTGACGCAGAAAGGAACCCAGAGAGCTTGTTGCTAGGGATGCTGAGTGAGACAACTTTTTGTTGTTGACATGTAATCCCATTCCAATTACAAGGGGTTTCATCAAGATTGTTCCAGTTAGTAAGTGAGCCTAAAGGGTCTTCATTAATGTACTGCTTGAATGTTAACAGAGCTTTGCCTTCATCGTTCGAAGAACTCACCGACAACATATCAAACCAAATTAACAGAAAACATAATGAAATCCAAAAAGCAAGAAAGATTACAGATGTAGCAACAACGATTGTTTGCTGAAAGAACACAATAATTGCCTCACAACTAACAAATAAACAACATCCATAGTAGAACCACACATCTTTAAACGATTATCAAGTAGATGCAGTCTATTTTTTCGCGGGGGGAAGAAATAAAAATAAAAAAGGATGCTATTGAAACTAAGCATTGTACCAATATTACCAACCATTTATTTTACATTATTACGCTACATTTATACATATTAACTGGAATTGAGTTACCTGTTACATGATCATTCTTGTTGCCTATTTTTTTCGTAGTCGTGCGCTTTTTCTGCCTTCTTTGAGCAAATTGCCTTCGAATGCATCTCTTTCCGACCTCGATTTTTTCGCACTCTCTCTGACCAGTAGCTATGTTTTCGACAGTAACAGGGGTGGAGCTTTTGGCGGTGGACATATCGGTGACAGTTTCAGGAGCTGCGGGTATTGAAGCCTGCTGGGTGTTGCTTCTTATCGGTATCGATGGTGAGTGGGTTCCTGCCTGTGTCTCGGTTTCAGGACCTGTTAGTAAGAGTGTTTCACTTTGCGATGGTCCGATTGTGAGGTCGGCGGATGCGTGTTCCTCTGCTTGTATCAGCAAATACGGGCCTATTTCCAATACCGTGTCGAGAATATAGATCGTATTTTCTTTTGTAGAATCTGTTGAATAATGTAGCTGAAACAGGTGAACGGTTCCTTCAAGTGCTGTTAAAACAGGCGGCGGCGAATATGGATCTGTGAAGCCTTGGTCTGAGACTATTTTGTTGCATTCAGTGATAATCGAGTGGGCCTCGTTACTGAAACATGTCAATGTCAAAACTCCGGTGTTGTCAGATATCAGCATCCAGAAACTGTAGCTGTAAAAGTAAAGGGGAAAAAAATTTCTGCGTATGAGTTGACGGCGAAAAAAACAAATAGGTTACTAAAGGAAAGTATAGATGTATATAGGGTGTTTTTGAAATTTTGTTAAACTTCGATTTTTATATCGACTTTCCGAAAGCCTCATCTAGACTGAAAAGCAAAAACTGACATCTTTAAAACATTTGTTTTTGTGATTATTTTGTAGCAGTAGTTTTTATTTCTTATCTACAAACTAACTTACTATGATGGGTTTAGTCGAATATATTCATTGAATATTCTGTAAAAATTTTTAAGATTACATTTCACATGTCGCTTGTTGAAAAGATATTCTAGCAATACAGTTTTTCGCTTGTTAAGTTATCGTACCTGTAGTCATTCTCCAGGATTAGGTGGGTGGCAATGTGCATGTGGGCGACCGTTTAATATTTTGTGCCTACAGTCACGGCATCTGCGAAAGAACCATGGCCTTCCAGCAACTATTTCCAGGATTGTGCCAATGACTGTAAACCGGACACCCTGCAAGATTGAGCCTCAAATTATTAAAGAGATGCAAGAGGTTTGAGAAAAATAAATAGCTCAAATTATCAAACACTAATAAGAAGATGAATCGTAAATTAGGATAACATTAGAGCTTGCGACACATGCGTTTCAATTGTCCGTATCTGAAATTGGTCTTGCAATAATTTAAGAAATGGTTATAAATTTGGATCTCCTCATTTCGTAAAAAGCTATCTAAAGTTCTGGCGACATGATATTAAAAGTGGGAGGCACGACTTTTCTGTCTTTATACCTGGCCAATACGAAGATGAATCATAAATTAGGATAACATTAGAGCTTGCGACACATGCGTTTCAATTGTCTGTATCTGAAATTGGCCTTGCAATAATTTAAGAAATGGTTATAAATTTGGATCTCCTGATTGCGTAAAAAGCTATCTAAAGTTCTGGCGACATGATATCAAAAGTGGGAGGCACGATTTTTCTGTCTTTATACCTGCCCAGTATTATTATTGATTCAATTTCTAGAAGTTGGTAATCCTTACTGTTTGGTTACGCGGATCTTCTCGTAGCAACTGATCGATGGTCACTCTGTTTCTTAATTTTTCCTGTTCGATGCTGTCATATCGTTGACCCCGGACATTTTATATCACGGGCGGTGCCAGAAGTTCGTCATACCTGTATAGCTACTGGAAGTTAGAAGCAGGTTTTGGTAGTGGAACCAAATATTATTTGTAAACACGAATATTGAAAGGGATGTTTCATTGTAAGGGTTTTTACAACATATGATATGAATATGTTTGAATGTATGATATATATTTTGGTCTTGAACAATTCACATGCTGAGTATATAATCCGTTTCAGGAATGGCAGGGTTGAAGTAGTAGCAGGTGGTGGGGGTGCTGGAAAGTTGTAATCCTGCATTTAACGTTTCATTTATTAGTTATACGATCATGCGCTTGTCATGAATGTGTACATGCAATAATCTCATTACCTCTGTATGTTTTGACCCAGCACGAACTGACTGCCATTACAGTTGGCTTAGGTTCTTTTTCATATGCGTTTTTGTCAAATGCTTTGGCATTTTCATTCCACAAAGTGAATCTAACAGTGTCTCCTCTGCAAGAAAAAGGGACCGTTATTTTACTATCGCTGGAGAACATTGGTGCATATGTGGATGTGTGAAGACTTACTCTAGGTTACGAAGCATTATATCTCTCCAGATAACCTGTTTTTGGCTGGGAACCCTGGGTTCTTGCAGGTCACCGATGTTCAAAACACAACCGATATAATCTGTATTTAGAAACATGCACTTAAATATGGTAATGGAGATAAAATAATAGCGGTGATGATAGTTACCTGTTAATACGATGTCATTTCTATCAGCGCGCAAATATAACTCGTCATAGGTAGCAAAGTTGAAATGATGTAGCGGAAAACCATTCCCAGGAAATGGCTGAATGTCCGTAGCACTTCCTAATAACAGCGTGAAAGGATTTGGCAATGTACGCAGCCACGGTTTTGTGTCTAACAACCCAACGCCGGTAATTGTATATGCCTCATTTTCACGAAGAGTCTTGTCGAAGCGGATACGTTCCCGGCCTTCTGCATCTGCCTGTATCGCCCTGCCCTGCACCATAACGAAGAAATAGACATGTTGAGAGATGATGAACTGAATACCTGTTCTCAAACAGGACAGAAAATTATATCACCTGTTGATCCAGTAG
Source organism: Orobanche coerulescens (assembly GCA_033398695.1). Taxonomy (NCBI): domain Eukaryota; kingdom Viridiplantae; phylum Streptophyta; class Magnoliopsida; order Lamiales; family Orobanchaceae; genus Orobanche; species Orobanche coerulescens. The sequence goes on along the minus strand of CM065815.1, from coordinate 145,231,677 downwards.
TATGCAGCTAAAAGTTGGCTGTCGCGAGCCTCTTGCTGGTGTCACTGTCCATTTTCGCTACACTTTAACACGCACGCCCTTGCCAGTGTCTGGTAGACTAATATTTGCTACACCAATGATTTCAATTTCCTCAAGCGGTCTCTTTCCAATGGATTTCGCAGTAGCAGCTGCCCTTCTATAATCCGACATTTTCCTATACATCAAATGAAATGCAGGATTCGTTAATATTCATAAACACATGGATTTGTTAAACAGTCTTTTCGTGAAATGAAAGTGCCAAAATATAAGAATAGCCTAGGCAAATAACACACACTACTTAATCTAACCGAGAACCTACCTACTCTGATAGATTCACCTTAATGTAGGAAATCAATGGATACATTTTTTTTCTCCTGTGAATGGAAATGTTCTCTCAACCATGCATAAGTGATGATCCTAGGATCGAACAAACAGAGAAAAAAGAACCTGTACAGGTATCTAATATTAGAATAAACAAAACAACATTGGTCTGTATGTGTACGCCTCAGATAAGAATGTCACAGAACCAGTGCACGATTTGTTCTCAGTGTTATTGCATTTTAAGAATCATTGCAACCGTAGCTAGCCATCATAGCACACGGTAAAGCAATAATCTGTAATATCTGCAAGGGTAAATCTAAAAAACAGAGAACAAACAAATGTTAAAAACGCAAATAATATACAGCCAGGTTGTACGTAAAGTCAGTTCTCCAAAAATATTTATAGTTAGCTGTATTCTTATTGGTACCGATGCCAACAAAAAGAGTGTGATAATCAAATTTGTTATGACCAAAACCTGGCGCCTGACAACGCTTTCTAAAAAGTCCTTGTATGCGATATTTTTTGTAGTATTAGGCGGTTTATTTGGCTGTTTTTTGATGAGAATCTTTAATCCAGCAGGACTCGTTGCTCTTGAAAGTGCCACGTATAATTGACCGTGGCCAAATATTGGTTCAGGTAAGAAGACACCTATCTTGCTCAATGACTGGCCCTGGCTCTTGTTAATGGTCATTGCGTAACAAACTTTAACCGGAAATTGCTTTCTTTTGAATATGAATGTGAGCTGTTCGTCTCTATTAAACAGCATGATCCGTGAGAGGAACACCTTCTGCAACATTCGGGTGCCGGTAATAATCCTGGCTTCGATAACCCAAGCAAGCATCTGTGTAACGATCATACGTGCGCCATTGCAGAGGCCTCCCGCTAAGTTAAGATTCCTGAGCAGCATAATAGGCGCACCAATTTTCAGTTCAAGATTATGGGGCGGGATTCCGGCGAATGTAAGCGTGTTAAGGTACTCTGGAGGGTAAAGCAACTCGGCAGCCCCTCCGTCATTTCCGCGTGGTATAACAATGTCCTCACTTGTGTAAGTATGACTGGGCGCAGACAACATCTTCAAAATATCTGAGTTTATGGCATCAGTTGTTTCGTTTTTCGGACAAACTATTGCTCTCTCCTGCAACGCTTCGACGGTCGGTGACTGAAGTATGTTATCATCATATACGAACCGTATAAGGTCCATTCCTGCATTCTCGCTATCATCAATGCGATACATTTCAGGTATCTGTATCCATGAGGTATTTTTCGGATCTGCATCATCTGGGTGACCGATGGTACCATTTCCTACATTCAGCAACCACTGAGAAAATGCTCTACTGCGATTCACCTCCTCAGGAGAACTTTGCAATCCCCTTAGGCGCATATTGTCTGTCAACGTATAAACTTCGAAATATTTCCACAAATATGATTCAGTAATACATGATTCTATGATTTGCTCTTTCGAGGATCTTTTCTTCACAGGCAGAGTCTGCCTGAAGTCGCCACCCAGTATGACCGATTTCCTGCCGAAGACATCATCTGGCATATCCAGCAAATCCCGCAAAGTACGGTCTAAAGTTTCAAAGCACCTGTGTTCGCTCATAGGGGTCTCGTCCCAAATAATTACATCTGTCTGTATCAAGAGGTCAGCCAACTGAGTATGCTTCTTGATGGTGCACATAGACTCATTTGTGAGATCCAGAGGCAGTTTGAATCTAGAATGAGTGGTACGGCCTGTCGGTAAGAGAAGTGACGTGATACCGGAGGAAGAAACTGCAAGAATTATCTTGCGCTCAGCCCTGAGCGAGTAAATAAGACTCTTCCATATAAAAGTCTTCCCCGTCCCTCCATGACTGTAAATAAAAATTAATCGTTGTTTGTTATCAGATACGGCCTGGACAACGGCATCGAAAACCATTCGCTGCTCATTGTTAAGCTTTGGCAGAAACCGATCTCTTTCGTTGGCCATAGCATCTGGATCATAACTTCTTTCTTCCATAACTGTTCTGTTTCTTAGGATGTGGAGCAAATCAGGTGAAAGAAGGCGCATGTCGAAATCTGTAACGGACTTTCCATAAAATCCTAGAGTCCCTTCCAACTCATATAAAATTCCGGCTTGCAATTCTTGATCAGTAAGGTTTACCTCCGGAATATGTAGAAGCTGTGACAATATTCTCGGTACATCGTCACTCATCAGGCGCCAATGCTGATTCCATAGACCTATAGGATTGGTGACATCGCAGAATATCAGAATCTGACAAAACAATTGTCTGATCTCTGATGCTGTAGCCGTTAGACCTGCCTCTACCAACGCCAACGACCATTCCCCGTCACCTGCTAGTAAGCCCATTGCCTCACACGCAGCTCTATTTGTGGCATAAGTGTGACCCCCGACCGTACGTATGTCTGCAAAAGATACACAGCCTTTTCGATGGCACAACAGAAGCCACTCATAAAACAAATCACCAGCACTTGGATGTACGTACGCTAATCTGCCGAGAGATGGCCTGTTAAGATTTTGTCTGCGAGACCAAAACTTTCGAGGGCCATTCCAAACGAACTCTGAAGGAAACTCTAGATATGTCAAATGTCTGCCCAACGTAGACCGAGCATTGAAGTCCAACCATTGTGTAAGTGTGGTCTTCTTGTTACTCGGATTGTTCATGATAGATTCCAAAGTCTCAGCCTCGCTAAGCTAATACGCTGCATATTTTCGAAGTGAACAGCTAATATTTGAACCGGCGGATCTCTATAATGGATATCGAATCCCAATATTCGCCAACAGGCCTCATGCAGTCCTATATACCTTGCATCAATATAATTTTTTATTTCATCAATTCTCATTAGGCGTGGCTGGCTCGTCGACGGTGTATCTCCCACAAATCTAGTTATCTGTGTCACAATGCGATCCGTACCTTTAGAAATATATTTGAATAGGTATTTGATCAACATCGTTCATTCGCAATACTCGACGTTGATATGCGCATAAAACCGCGCAAGAAGCTGCATATTATGTGGCACAACATAGCCATTATCCAGCCGAACATTCTGCCTTATCGTCGTATTTTTCGTAGATCTGCGGCGGTAGTGAACGTAGCCTTTCTTGTCGATAGACGTGGCAGAACAATACGGATTTGGGAAACCCTTCTTACACGCATCATTGTCCCTCATACAGGCAGCTGCCCTATTAGCCTCCCCACACGGGCCGTGCATCATAAGCTCTGTAACAATGCGATGACCTTCTGGATCAGACCCTCTGTCAGGCAACTCGGCAGATACATATCGATCGATGTCCGCATTTGTACGTACCCTTGAATGAGATTCTATCCAGAGGAGCAGGTGACAGTGCGGCAGCCCGCGCTTTTGGAACTCAACTGTATACAAAACTAAATAAAAAACAATAAATTAGTCGAGCAAATATATAGTAAATGATATATGCATAACTACACCTAAATAAGAAGCAAAACTTACCAGCTACAACCGGACCAAATGGTCGTCCATCACGCAGATACGTGATCAAATGATGAATTTTTTGCTCAAATACCCGATCAACAACATCCGGTCTGTCCGCCACGCTAACATCCGGAAACTGTTCCATAAACTCCAATATTTCTGGCCATTTGACATTACATGTAAATGTAATGAAGAAGGAAGGGTTATTATGAACTCGGCAAATGGCGAGAGCATCGAGATAGTGACTATACATATAACACGGACTACCAACAAACGATGCAGGAAGAATAGTTCGCATTCCTACGTCAGAACCGCTTTGATCACCTCGAGCAATGGCATCATACAAACCTGAGAGGTAATCGTTTCTGATGTCGTCCTGATGCTCCCGAATAAAATCCAACCGATACTGTTCAATACTACAGTAAGTGGTAACAACGTATTGTTGAAACAACCGGCCAGCCCTTGTTAATAAAGTATATTGCTGAAATCGTTCATGAAGCTGATATGCATAGTACATCTTCATATACATCTTTTTATCCTCATCAACCGTATCAGTACTAAGATTCCATAATCGTAAACCAATATGGAAACCATCTTCCCCAAAAACAAAGAGCAGCGGAAACTGGAACGACATGTAGCATGGATGCAGTTTGCTGACCCTTTCCGGATCACCAGCCTTCTTCTGAATAATGACGTCGTATTCGGTTCCCGTATCAGGACCTCCTTCATAAACAATGGCACCTATCGAATCCCCAGCCGGTAGCTCATGCTGTCGCGACCCCGTCACTGCAAACAATCTAATTTTGAAGTCAGGAACTTTATCAGCAGCTATCATGTCCCTTGCGGTTCTAAATATCCTAACCAATTCATTGTTATCATCTAGCAAGCGAATCAGATTTTCTACAATATCCGGACGCAATATTCTGCCGCCGCTGTCAAAATGCTGCAGCCGATTATTGACTTCGCTTTCCGTATCGAATATATACAGCTGCAGAAAATGCGGGTTCTTATCATCGGCCGGACAAAGGCCACCAATCCGATGATAAATATGTCCTGAGACTTTGAAGACGTAAGGGCCATGGCCTCTGTTAATCGAGTCATCCACGTCTGCTCCCAGAGAGGTCATAGCGAACATCGAATTGTAAGCTCTTATATTTTCCATAAAATGCGCATCCGTTAACAGTTGTCTTATATAAAGCGGGTATTGAGGCTCGCGACGTAGTCGGACCCTACCACCCATACAACAGCGATGGTATTCTGGACATCTAACACTTCCATGTTTAATTCTCTCCTCAAGCCAAAACAATGCTTTGCAATGACGGCAAGCCCGGTCACACTGACCCATCGATACATATGCAGCCGGCGCCCCTACATAGGACACAACGAAGAGAAAATATGTTAAGGAAACGTCAATTGCGAAACATTCAAAACGGAACAAAGACAGTAAATAAAAAGGACACCGAACGCACCCTGTTATTCTCCATGGAAGTTCCCAACCACCTCCTTGGACGTGTATGCCTCAGGTTCGGGACATGACAGCGAGCTGGAAGAGAAAATAGGGTCGAAGGAATCCGATAATACATATTCACCAATAAAGGCGAAGCCTAGATATACAGGAATACGAAAATTGGGGAAAAAAGTCCATTATGCTGAGTTGCTGACGTAGATGGAGATGGATCTGCAGAAGCCACCGATCCACCAGGCGACGAACCAGACAAATTATTTGTGGAGATAGGCTGCTGCAAGATGACAACAGAAGTAAGAGGCACGGGCTCAGGAACGTGTGGTTGGCCTGTGAAAACAGCAGTATAAGATAAGCCATGAACGATGAAGAAGAAAGAAGACGACACCGACTACCAAAAAAGAAAGTGCATACGCCCGCGTGTAAGTGATGCACCAACATGCGCAGGAGTCGACACAGATAAATATCCAGAGTCGTTAGGCGTTTGTACTGAAAGGAAAAACATGAGCGTGAGGCAAGTTAAACAGCCAACAACGGCAGACCAGTAACATAAACAATCCAAACGTAAACATAAACCAAGTAAACGTGTGTGACAATACGAATAAAAGAACCCGAATCTGGAGGCGCAACATCACCTGCAGGCACACCGTAAGCGGACGAAAGTGAACCGCCACGAACATCGGACCCGGCAGCCGAGGAAGTCTGACACATATTTCCTTTGATAAGTTGTAACTCTGCAGGGAAGAAAACAGGCCGAAAGAGTGTGGAAGCCGAAATCACAAATAGAAAACAACGTATAAACAGGAAACAAAGATTACCACAGGAACCATCGAACGGTATCTCATATATTTTCCTTTTTCCTTTGGCAAGTACGTCGTCAGATTCCGAGAATCCCTGAGAACAGGTATCTTCAACACTGTACGCCGAACATGCCTCGGTAATAGTCATGCCAGCGGATGATCTCGCAGCAGCAGCCACCTGAGGTAAGGTCTGAACAAAAGGAATCGAAACATCCATATCTATGGAAACACCAACTCGTTGACCGTTATCATAATTCGGAAGACCACTCATGGCTGTAGAAAACACGGGCGACATATGAGGAGCCATATCAGCACGGCGATGATTACGAAGAGGAGGCGATCCAACATCAGTAACAGCACCAACAGACCAGCCATTCCAAAAAATTTCGTGTTGACCACTTTCATTAACACATTGATTATCATTACAATTAACAAAACTTATCATGTTCGTCGCACTCTGACACAACAAAGCATTATTTAAATGATCATAAAAATGGAGAGCAGCCGAAGCCGTGGTCAGATGAAGAAGAAAAATAATAGAACAATCATCAAAATATCAAGATAAGCAGGCATCAGAAGCCAACCAAATAACAAATAAAAAAGCACACAATAGGAAGAATGACTCAGTTAAAGAAACCTCAGTCAGAAAAAAAATAATAGAACAATCATCTAAATATCAAAATAAACAGGCATCAAAACCCAACCAAATAACAAATAAAAAAGCACACAACAATTTTCAAAAACACCAAGCAGCATAGGAAGAATAACTCAGTTAAAGAAACCTCACTTCCTGACCAACTCCACCTTCGTCACAGCAGTATAGAAAGATTAACTCGGTTAAAGAAACCTCAGTCGGGAATCGACGTGATCGGAAACAACCCCGATTGACAATTCTCAAGAGAACACAACGGCACCTGTCTATGCAAACTTTCCCCAGACTGCAATTCGATCGAAGGACCAACCTAATGGCAATGGCGATTGACAAAGACGAAGAAACGTGGCATGAGGAGAAGAAATCAGAAAAGAAAAAAAAACGACGAAGATAAGTATCAGCGCGGAAAAAGAAGAAAAAAAACGATACCACAATAAACCGCCAAACGGGAGGAAGGGAAAAAAGAGAAAGAAACGACATAAAGGGCGTCGTTTAATGACGCCCTATTATATATATAGTAATGTCTGCAGAAAAAAAAAAGAGAACAAATTCGTTTTTCAGAGATTTCATCACATTATTATTTGTGAGAGAGGGAGAGAAAATATACCATATTAAAAACATATAATCATGAAATGAATAAAAAATCAAAAAATTTAATAAAATTATATAATTATAGAAATCTGAAAAAAAATCCAAAAATATTAATACATAGTAATTCACTCTGAAAATTAACCAAAAAAATTAAATATATATATATATATAGAGAGAGAGAGAAGTATATTACGCATCAATTTTAATTCGATTTTTCATCCGAAGGAAATGAAATTAGCACAAATTGAGATTAAAAGAACTAAGAATAAAAAATTAAAAGCTTAACGATAAATTTCTAGAAGTATTAAACATAATCGTATCTTTGAGTACTTGTTTTCAAATTGATGGATGCATGCCAACAACAGTTATATATACAAAGAATCCGTACACTAGTAGAAAAATACAATTTACAATGGATTTTTGAATCGGTTATGTTGGAACCGATGTAGAAAGTGAAGCGACTATTTTCTAGATCGGTTCTAAAATAACCGATCTAGAAAATGAAATGACTATTTTCTAGATCGGTTGTTTTAGAACCGATCTAGAAAGTGGTTATTTTAGAACCGATCTAAAACCCACTGAAAAAATTATATTTAAATTTAATATAAATATAATTTATTCAAACAAATCACTATAGTCTAGTGGTTGGGGCATAACTCCACATCCACGAGGAAGACTTCAAATCCTCATGGCGACAAATTGTAATATATTGATATTTTGTCAAATCATCCAGTTGGAATGAAACAAAGTTTCTAGAAGTATTTAGACATGATTGCAGTTTGACTACTTGGTTTCAAATTGTTAGGTGCCTGCTATGGCTAAAAAAAAATGGAATTTTGGTTATAAGTAACCACTCTACCCATAATGGATTCAAGAATCAACCACTTTCATAAGGTCCTCTCCAATTGGACCATTGATCCACCACTTCAGATTTTTTAAATTTATTGGAGTGATAAATTGATTCCATTGAGTTACAAAAAGTAGGTCAATTTATTCAATAAAGTTGCCTCCTCTTACACACATCACCCCATGTCTTGAAATATTGATGATGGGACATACTTTTATTATTTTAATTGGTAATTTTGAATAGATGTGACCGGACGATTGCATATTACTTATTCTTTTTGACTGTAATTGGGGTAAAAGTAAATAGTGTCTGCCACAACAATTATGACGTCATCCCAACATTAGTATGACGCATACCCATATGCATAGATTTTTTATTATTATAATTGCCAATGCACAACTTTAATTATTAATATTTTTAATTTTTTATTTTTAAAAATTATAAGACGTTGATATTTTGAAAGTATATTTCGAGATAAATCTAACAAGATCTCACATGACTATATTTTTTCATATGTATAAATCACAAAAGATGGTCAAAAGAGAGTATGTGAACAGTGTAATAGTCAACATATTGCAATAATAAAGTAACGGTGGAAGTATATATATATATATATACATATATATATATATATATATATATATATATATACAAAATTGAGGTAATACACTACTTTAGCCACTTTGCCATAGTCAATGACAATATTTGTCAAGAGACTTAGTTTGTACAAATTCTAGCCAAAAATGACATGGTTTGACCAATATACCCTTACTTTTCAATAAAACTAACCCACCCTATATCTCTCCTTATCTTTTCTGAGTTTCTGGGTTACGATGTATGTATTTCGTACCGTCTCGTTACCATGTGTTGTTTACCTTTTGTGTTATTGTATCGTAACTTCGTATCTTATTTACCATGTCGGAATATTGCACACGAGGTACCAGTAAGCGGATACGATATTTGTTTTTCGTTACATTACCCGATTAATAATTGATCATTTATTATTTGTTTTTCGTTACGTTTTGTTACTTTCGTTACCAATATAGTAACATGTTAAGCTTAAATGGTACACTCGGTAAGAAGTTACAATTTCTTACCAATATACCAGAGTGTAAACAGTGACACCCTTACAAATTCGTAGCTGGAAATAGTTACGGTTATACTAATACGAAGTCATTAATTCGTAACTTCGTACTAGTTACACTTGGTAAGAAGTTACAATTTCTTACCAATATACCAGAGTGTAAACAGTGACACCCTTACAAATTCGTAGCTGGAAATAGTTACGGTTACACTAATACGAAGTCATTAATTCGTAACCAGACTAGTTACACTTGGTAAGAAGTTACAATTTCTTACCAATATACCAGAGTGTAAACAAGGACACCCTTACTAATTCGTAGTGGAAATAGCTACGGTTACACTAATACGAAGTCATTAATTCGTAACCAGACTAGTTACACTTGGTAAGAAGTTACAATTTCTTACCAATATACCAGAGTGTAAACAAGTGACACCCTTACTAATTCGTAGTTGAAATAGTTACGGTTACACTAATACGAAGTCATTAATTCAGAACCGTACTAGTTACACTTGGTAAGAAGTTACAATTTCTTACTAATGTAATAGCTATTTAATTCGTAACATGTATACCAAATCTCCAATACGAAAATTTTAAATCAGCATAAATGTGTTATGAAATTCGAATTTCGTAACTTCATACTGATATGAAATGATAAAATCTTAACAGAAAATCAAGGCATAGTGATACGAAATGACAATATTGTAACATGGTAACCCAGTACGAAATGAATAAATCGTACCAACTGTAAATTCGTAACCACGTATGCAGACTTGCCAAAAACTAGATCTTAAACACCAATACATACAAATCGATCTGAATCACTCCAAATATACCACAAATCACCAGAAATCATATGAAAACTTGTAAATCATCAAAAACAAATACAAAAATAACATTATTTCAAGATAGATCTAGGATTTTTCTAGAGAGAGAAAGTTGGAGAAAGAGAAATAAAATCGAATGAGAGAGTAGGGAAGATTCGGAGCTGCTGGCGGTCGTCGGAGCTGCTGGCGGTCGTAGGGAAGATTCAGAGTAGGGAAGATTCGGAAAGAACTGGAACTCCGGCGAAGTCGGCTCCGGAAATAGCTAGATTCCGGCGAGATATGAAGATGGTTGTGAGAGCCATGGTGGTCACCTGAGAACATGGCCGACGACGGTGATGGGTGGCGCGGCCATTCGATGGGAAGGGAGGGATTGAGAGAGAGGAGAGAGGAGAGAGAAATATAGTGGGGGGAATGAGAGAGAGAGAGACAGGGGAGAAAGAAATAAGGAGGTGAGGGTAAATTGGTCCGGATTTGCTCTTTTTGGCTATAATTTGTACAAACTAAGTTGCATGACAAATATTAAAATTTACTAAGCTATTTGGATAGTCCATGTCTTCTCTCTACAAAATTATATTACATTCTAATATCCAGATGCCATATATTAATTTGTAGTTGGAATTTAATTTCTCGTCGAAAATAATTCAAAATGATACATAAATAATCAAATTTATAAGATAAAAAAACCTAAAATTAAAATAAATAAAAGTTACATAATTTTTTCTTGCTCAACGATATAGTTACAGGTGGAGTGGGAAGTGAATTTTGGGCTAATCATCCTGCTGGAATGAAATTAAGTTTCTAGAAGTATTTAGTTTGAATATATAATAATTCTTTTTTCATTCATATTTTAATAACAATTTTGTCATACTTAAATGGTCGGACTTGGATCTTATTCAAAGATATTTGAGTCATCTAATAAGTAATACATTTGAATCAGTTACTCGAGTAATACAAAATATATTCGTGTCACATATTAGAGTCATCTAAATTATATTCGAGCCACCTATTCGGGCCACATAATTATATTTGAATCACCTAAATGCATTTGAGTCATCTAATATATATTCATGTCACATATTCCCGCAATCAAATTATATCCAAGTCACCTAAGATGTATTCTAGTCACTTTATTCGAGACACCTAATATACATTCAATCACCTACTCGAGTTACCGAATTACATTCGGATCATCTAAAATGCCTTTGAGATATCTATTCGAGTCGCCTAATTACATCTTGTCGCGTGAAGTACTTTTGAGTCACCTATTTGAATCATCTAGTTAAATCTGAGTCACTTAAAATAAAGTACTCGAATATAAATAAATAATTTGAACATATTCGAATAAAAGGTAGACAAAATTACCAATTATGGGTATGAACTTCCCAAATTTTATACTTATGGTAACAAATTTTTTTTATATCATTTAGGGTTATGAACTTGTTTCCGTTCAACCAAGTTAGGGTATCCTTGAAATCAGTCAATTAAATCTAACGGACTTGTTGACATGTGTCATCTTCTGATTGATCCACATAATAATAAAAAATAATAAAAAAATATAAAAATAAGAAATCTGGAATATTTTTAAAAAAATCCAAACTTTATTATTTTTAATATGGTATATTAATACAAAAAATAGAATTTTTTAGTTAAAATTCGAAAATAAAAAACAAAAAAATAAAAAAAAATCGGATGTTTTTATTAATCATTAATCTATTTTGTAGATTTATTTTTAAAAATAAAACAGTTTTCTTATGAAAAGCGAAAAAAATTTACGAAAACAAAAACTAGCAGGTTTTAAAAAAACATAATTATTATTCAGTTTTTATTTATTTATAAAAAATAATATTCCAGTTTTTTTAAAAAAACAGTTCATAAATCACATCTAGATTTTTTAAATTTTTTATTTTTTGTTTTCGAACTTTAAATAAAATTATCCAATTCTTAATATTAATATTCCTATTTTTTAAAAAAAATAAAGTTTGGAGTTTTTTTAAAAAAAATCCAGATTTTTTTATTTTTTATATTTTTTATTATTTTTATTATTATGTGGATCAATCAGAAGGTGACACGTGTTACTTAACGGACATGTCAACAAGTTCGTTAGATTTAATTGACTGATTTCACGGATACCCTAACTTGGTTAAACGGAAACAAATTCATATACCCGTAAATTATACAAAAAAAAAATTCGTTACCATAAGTGCAAAATTTGGGAAAATTCATACTCATAATTAGGGGTGTTCAAAAATATTCAATATCTGATATCCGATCCGAAATATCCGAAAATACGAAGTTCCGGATATCCAAAAATTCAGATATCCGAAAATTCGGATATCCGAAGTTCGGATATCCGGAACTTCGGCTTCGGATATCGAATAGTGCTTTTCAGAAAAATCGGATATTCGGATATCCGAAATATCCGAAAAATCATAAAAATTTTATTTTTTTATATTTTAAATAATAGTAGAAGGTACTCGGATATTCGGATATCCGATATCCATATTCGAAGTTTTTTTTCGGATATCGGATATCCAAATACGAATATTTTTTTTCGAATATAAAGATATCCGAATATAATTCATATTTTTCCGGATATTAGGATATCTAATATCGGTATCCGACTATCATATTCACTTTTCCGACTATCATGGGCACTTTTCCTGTTCTCTCTTCTACTTTCCTCTCACCTCTTTCTTCCTTCATTCCTCTCTCCCTCTTTCCTTTTTTTCTTTCCATTCTTTCTTTTCTCACGCATGCCAGACTTTTATCACCAAATTGCCATCTTTTTAATTCAAAGGGGAAGACTTTTCAATCTCCCTACTCAAATTAAACCAATGTCTGCAGAAAAAAAAAGAGAGAACAAATTCGTTTTTTAGAGATTTCATCACATTATTATTTGTGAGAGAGGGAGAGAAAATATACCATATTAAAAACATATAATCATGAAAAAAAAATCTGAAAATTTAACAAAATTATATAATTATAGAAATCTTAAAATAAAAATCCAAAAATATTAATACATAGTAATTCACTCTGAAAATTAACCAAAAAATTAAACTATATATATATATATGTATATATATATATATATATATATATAAAGAGAGAGAGAGAAAAGTATATTACGTATCAATTTTAATTCGATTTTTTCATCAGAATGAAATGAAATTAGTACAAAAGGACACAAATTAAGATTAAAAGAACTAAGAATTAAAAATTAAAAGCTTTACGATAAGTTTCTAGAAGTATTAGACATAATCATATGTTTGACTGCTTATTTTCAATTTTCTGGATGCATGCCAACTAAGGCATGACGGAGTGGAGCACGGGTAGGGGATCGAGTAAGTATCCGAGCGGGTACACCGCCCCGCCTAGCTCGGGTACATCGTTCGGCTATGTAATTCGAGCTCCGAGCTCGATTGGCTACCCGTGATGAATTTGTATATTCGACCGTTTACAAACGGTCATATGCATTAAATAAAAAAAATTCCCCTTTAAACCAAATAACATACACTCATCTCTCCAAAAAAAAAATAATTACCCTCACCTTTAAAAAAAAAACACACTAATCTCTCCAAAAAAAAAAATGTCTTCCGATTCTTCCGATTACGTTATTCCTTCTTCGTCCGACGAGCTATCCACGGGTAGCTCGTTGCAAAATATGCTTCAACTAGCGGCGCAGTATTATGAAGACACGGCAAGCTTTAGCCGAACTAGCGTAAATCGTCATCGGGAAATAGGTCTTGAAACTTTAGAGAATGATTGGTTCGTTGAAACACCAAAGTACAACGACAATTACTTTAAAAAAAAAAATTCGAATGGAGAAAAGCATGTTTTTGCAAATAGTGGGTGACATTGAAGCGAGATACCCATATTTTCAAGAAGGCTATGACGCGCGAGCTAAAAAAAGTTTCACGGCGAAACAAAAAATCACATCGGCCGTTAGGCAACTCGCAACCGGCAATCCGCCCGATGAGTATGATGAATATTTATGAATGTCTCAAAGAACGTCACGTGAAAGTCTTGATTATTTTTGTGAGGCCATCATTGAGTTGTACGGTCGGGAGTACCTACGTAGGCCGACAGCACACGACCTTGCTCGCATTTTTGAGGCCCATGAAGCGAAGCATCACCTCCCTAGGATGCTTGGTAGCCTCGACTGTACACACGTCAGATGGAAAAATTATCCTAGACATTTGAGAGGGCAATATACGAGAGGTGACTATGGTGTTCCCACTATTATGCTTGAAGTCACCGCGTCACAAGATCTGTGGATTTGGCATGCTTTTTTTGGTCCACCGGGGTCAAACAACGATATCAACGTATTGAATCAGTCTGACTTGTATCTTACAGCTCGAAATGGAATGGCGATGAATAGTTCATTCCACGTGAATGGACGCTTTTACAAACGCGGCTACTATTTGGCAGATGGAATCTATCCTAAGTGGTCCACACTTGTTAAAGCATACCCGTATCCAACCGACCCAAAGGAAAAGAGATTTACGAAGTTACAAGAGGGAGCGAGAAAGGATGTCGAGCGAGCTTTTGGTGCTCTCAAAGGAAAATGGAAAAAATTCTCGATCGACCTCTCAGAGCTATGACCAAAGCGAAGATTGCCAATCAGGTTCATGCGTGTGTTATTTTGCACAATATGGTTATAAAACGCGAGGGGAGGGCAATCTCACCGGTTCATATAATGGATGCGCCGGTCCAGCCAGTGTTCGACGACGGTGTGGTAGCGGAGTTACTAGACGAATTTCCATGACCGTCTTCGATATGATCTCACGGAGCACGTAGCACGTGAATACTTGCCGCATCTCGATGATTAGTGGGTTTTTCTTATTTTAATCTAGTTATTTTTAAGTATTATGTTATGTTTTTTTAAGTATTATGTAATGTTTTTATTTTTAATGAAATGGAATATTTTTATTTTAAATATTGTATGTGATTTTATGTATTTAAAAAAAAATGGAATTCGGGCACGAGGGTACCACTCCCTCCACGTAGGGTAGTGTTAGGGTAGTATTAAGGTAGTTTTGAGTTGGAAGGTTTTTATTGAATAGAGGTGATGTGACACTCCAGAGTATTAGGGTACTAGAGTACCACTCGCTCATGCCTAACAGTTATACATACAAAGAATCTGTACCATATTGGTTTGACACTTTGACTCTTTTATGGAAGCAGGTGAGATTCTTGTCGGTTTGTTTATTTGGAGAATAGATTATAAAATAAAGCAAAACCACCCCAAAAGTTTTTAATTTATATTTATTATATGCATACATTTTTTTATTTTTAGGATAAATTTAATCTCACTTGATCGAAATTGTTTAATTTTACTGGAACGGTCGAGGGCAAGTGGGGCTGCCACTACCAATATCGATACTTCACCCGATAGCCAAAAGTGGTCGGCTCAAGCCATTTGTCGACTTCTATAGTTCGGTCGGCCGAAGTCAGACGGCTAAAGTCTAGTCGACGATGTTTGAGGTCGTTCATCGCTATACCTCGAACTTTACCCGACCACACTAAGGTTGTCCGCTAAATGGGCCTTTCTATTGGAAACATCCACCTCTAGTGGACATGATATGTTAGTAAAGATTGGCGAGGAAAATAGATCTTGAGGTGCATGAGGTAAAAAAAAAAAAAATTCGGTGGAAAGATCCTCTCAAATTTTTATAAGATATAAATAATCTCCTTTTGCATGAGCCGAATATCTAAATTCTCTATTGCATAACTTTTAAAAGAATCTGGATAACGATACACAAGGCTTGTCCATCTATTTGGACAAGTATGGTCGAATAAACACAAGTATGGTCGAATAAACACCTCGATCTAGGTCGTCGGCTAAAGTATATTTTTTTTGAAAAGTGTTTGACGACCTCGATCTATGTCGTCGGCTAAAATATTACATTATTATTTTTTTTCGGAAGGAGTTTAGCCAACAACCTAGATCGAGGTCGTCGGCTAAAGTATATATTTTTTTTTTTTTTTTTGAAAAAGCGTTTAGCCGACGACCTCGATCTAGGTCGTCGGATAAACAATTACAATATTTTTTTTTTCGGAAGGAGTTTAGCCGACGACCTAGATCGAGGTCGTCGGCTAAAGTATATTATTTTTTTTTTGAAAAAGTGTTTAGCCGACGACCTCGATCTAGGTCGTCGGCTAAACCATTACAAGAGTTTTTGTTGTCGGCTGGAGTTTAGCCGACGACCTAGATCGAGGTCGTCGGCTAAATTTTTTTTTTTCGGTCGGCTAAATGTTATCTCGGTCGTCGGCTAAACCTCTTTAATATAGCCGACGACTATTTCGAACTTTAGCCGACGACTTGGCGGAGGTCGTCGGCTAAAACCCTTTAGCCGACGGTAAAACGAGTCGTCGGCCGTTTTTTTTCGGGTCGTCGGCTAAAGTACTTTTTTTGGTAGTGACCATTCAATCCAGTTAACTTGTTCTCTTTGAAGTCAACACACATTAATATTGGACCAATTGCACTAGAATTTAAATGTGGCTAATTTGATGACCATCTAATAAGCAGTCCAATTAGTTAGAGGACGATGGTTTCTTTCCCAACTTGTTATTATAGAGTAAATTAAGACATATAAACTACATATAAATAATAATATGATATACTACATAACTAATTTATAATTTTTAAGTAAGTACATAAAATAATATTGGAATAAAATTTTTTTATCAAAATATATACATGAGTTACATCAAAATCGCTTATAATTTTTTTTTTTGTTTGTTTTTTATGAAATGAAAGAAGAATATTATTAAATTAAATATATTAAAACCAGGAAAAAAAATATTAAAAAAGGAATCCGCAAGCGGATTTCAACAGACAGCTAGCTAAACAGTTTGACATTTTGCCATATACGGATGGGATGGTCGGTCACGCCTAGCGTTCGAGTGTTAATTGGCCCTATTATAAAAATGGGGAAGAAGATATGAAAATATATACTTATCAATTAATCCCACCCAGTAATCTGTGTTGTGTATTGATTGTGGGGTTCATCAAATGGCAAGAGTTAGTAGTGTACTGGTGTCTCTTATGGTCGTGTTCTTCTTCATGATTGTGGGGGTTACTGTGTATGCTGGATTCCAAGGTTTGTAATTTTTGATCGTATCGATCACACACACACACACACACACACAAATATATATATATATATATATATATATATATATATGTATGTGTGTGTGTGTAGAATATGATTATATCTATATATATTTGGGGATGGCATGATCATTGATTTCCAACTGTTGTGTTTGGATTTTCAGAGGATGTTTTATTAGAGTTCAAGAGCAACATAGCTTTTACCAATGACAGTCCGTTATATTATGGATGGCCGTGTGTTGATGATCGCTGTCCTCCGGTTTGCTCCTGTACACGGCAATGCGGTCCAAATGATACTGATCCTCAATGTCGACAATGCGATCCAACTCCAAGTTATGATACTGATCCTCGATGTCAATGCCATCCACTTGGTAACAGTAGTCAGCAATGCGGTCCACGTTATTACGAAGGTGACTGTATGTTTTGCTATCCAAGGCATTTTAATGCTGAGTTTTGTGAATGCCATCCAAGTGATCCTAACAGTACAGTAACAGTGCCATGTGATCCATATGAAAATGATAATTGTAATTGCGAACCAGCTGGCTGTGTGCCTTCCAGACCACCACCATATGTCTGCAATTCATTTTATGGCCATGAATTTGGCTGGGCAGGTGTCTCGTGCCATGATGGGAGTGTAACTAGACTGTAAGAATAATGTGGTTTGTTGGTTTCTGTGTTCATATTCAAGATGTTAATTAATTTACCGTTATTTTTTTTGTCTCGGCTCATATTCAAATTTATTTTTAACAACCCTATTTAATAGCTATCTCTAATAGCAATTAATTAATTAATTAATTAATTATCTCTTCTTTATTTTTCATCAATTTTTTTCTGTACTGGTCAGTGATCTTGGTCTGGCTGGCTTATCGGGTTCAGCTGAATCGATCGGACGTCTTCTCCGGCTGCCGAAATTGGATGTCCTGTACGTTTTTTTGTATTTTATTACGCGACCATTTATTTTTATTACTATAATATATGATCTCTTTCACATGAGAAAATGACAACGGAATCTAGGCTCAATTTCGTAAATAATGTCGTGTCTTTGTTGCAAGGGGACAGTTCGCTGTATAATAACAGTTTCACAGGCCATGTATCTGACAATGTGACGAATGTCCGATATGTGTAAGTATCCGTCCCTGCATGTTGAACTAAAAGTATTAAAATGCATTTTCTTGCCGGTAATTAATTTCGCAATATTACTGCATTTTTTTTTTTTTTTTTGTTAATGCAGGAATCTGGTAAACAATACCGGTCTGATCGGCCCATGCACTCAGGAGCCATGCATTAAGAATTAGCCTACTTGATCATGTTGCTCTGATTTGTGCTGCCTTATACTACAAGATAATAATCACTATATATTATGCCAGAATAAGTTGTGACTTTGTCACTCTGCAACTTTTTTTTTTTTTTGTTGTTTTGTATTTTCACACATGCTGCAACATGTTGTGCATGTTCTTGCCGTATACTTTATTTCGTTCTCTTATTACTGCAATATGTTGGTTCACACTCTCTTTCTTGATCATTGTTTTTGTGATTTATTACATGTGAACAAAAAAATAGTTATATAAGATCTTGTTAGGTTCGTTTCGAAATATACTTTTAGAATATCAATTTTTTATAATTCTTATTAATTAATAGACATGTTATCTCCATGTATTTTTTAAATGATGCTTCCGGTCCCTCCTTCGTCTTGTGAACAAGAGATAATTGGCAATGTCTTGAATAAAACACGAGGAGTTGTACGCCTACTTAATTCACACACACACATACAAAAAAAAAAACTTGTTATTTTCTAAAAACACCAACAAATTGACATCTTTTTATTCAAAGAGGAGGACTTTCCAGTCTCTTGCTACTCAAGTTGGTAACCGTTATCATTGGAGGCCTATACTACTAAAAAAATATCTACAATAGCTTTATAAAAATGTGAAACTTTTGTGCTTTAGCTTCACATATGTGACGCTAATATGTGAAGCTAAAGAATCTGACGCTAAAAAAGCTTTAACGTCAATGTTTGACCGGTGACGCTAAAGAATTGAACTTTAGCGTCAGCCATGTGAAGCTAAAGAGAATATAAAACAATTGCCTTAACTACATTAGCTTCACATTGGTGAAGCTAAAGCCAATGCTGGGAATATTATTTTTTAAGCTTTAGTGTCACATGTGTGATGCCAAATAAGCCCAGCAATTTTTAAATATTATATCTTTAGCGTCACATATGTGACGCCAAAGAAAATCTCGAAATTTTAAATTTTATATCTTTAGTGTCACATGTGTGACGCGAAAATGCCTTGTCTGATTTGGCTGAGGAATATTATTTTTTAAGCTTCAGTGTCACATAATTTGCAATGTCTTGAATAAAACACGAGAGTAATACGCCTACTTAATTCACACAAAAGAATAATCGACTTATTATTTTCTAAAAACACCGACAAATTGACATCTTTTTATTCAAAGAGGAGGACTTTCCAGTCTCTTGCTACACAAGTTGGTAACTAGGGCTGTAAACGAGCCGAACAGTACCGAACCTTTACTGAGTTCGGTCCGGCTCGAAAATTTCGAACCTCAGAATTTGAGGTTCGATTCGGCTCGAAGGCGAATTTTTTTTTATAGTTTGATTCGATTCGGCTCGAATTTTCGAACCGTTCGAATATAGTTCGATTCCGCTCGAGTTAAAGTCCACTATAACTCTATAAGTCCAGTATAGTTTGTATATAGTTCGGTCCGATTCGCCGAAGCCGAATGGTTCAGCCTCAGATGGGAGGGGTTTATGTCTTGGGCCAAAGCCCCTCGAATCGAGCCGAACCGTTCGGTCCGTTTCCCGAATCCTATTTTCTAGGGTTCGGCTCTACGTTTGGTGCCCCGAATCGAGCCATGAATCGAATTTTTTCGAACCGAATCCTTCGAACCAAATCCAACTGTTACGTTTGTTCACAGCCCTATTGGTAACTCTTATCATTTGAGGCCTAATGATCACTTTGCAACCCGCTCTCCCACCATATATGCTTCTAGTCATCCTCACTTTGACATCATGTGGGCTACAATTTAAGTCACAATGACTATATAACATCCAGTAGTTCCTCCTGTTTGACAATGTCAATCCGCTAGCTTATAGCAGATGAGCTGTTGAGAATAAGTATTTGATAATAATAGTAACATCTCTAGTATTTGACAATGTCGTGAAGTCCAGATAGGACCTAGTTGTTTGAAAAAAAAACTTGTATTTTATCAAAAGTTATGCAAGTTGAATATAATGACCAATTTCACCCGATGTCGTGAAAGTAAATTTTCCAAACACAAAAAATTGTGGAATAATTTACAATCCTGAATTATTACTAAACAGAAGTATACACAATCGAAGGTTAAATTTTCACTTTATCTAAAAAGTCAAATCAAAGTTCGTGTAAAGTATCCCAATATCCCATCAAGCTTAATCAGAATGTGTGATTTTTACACGTTTTATAATACCCGCACATTCTATTTTATTTATTTTATAATTATATGGCGTGTAGAAATCGACTATTATTTTAATTATTACTTGAACGTCTACCTAGAATTAATTTTCGTTGTTAGACATTTGCTTTGTCGTGGTGTGTTATTTGTTAAATTTAGTTTTTTTTACATTCATTTATCATCCTCAGAATTATGTTTGCTTTAATTCTTTGGAAGATGGAGGATTTGTCCTTTTGATGGATTTTATGGGAAATGTGGATTACTAATTCGATGTAATCAAGCATAATAAATCCAAAGGAATTTATTTTCGCTTTTAAGTCGAAATTTAACATCAGTTATTAGAAACCGATGTTAATTTTAACATCGCGATATTTAACAATTGTTACAAAATCGATGTTAAATGTAAAAAAATGATGTTAAATGTCTGTTCCGTAGTAGTGCTTGGGACTCCTACGAAAGGCTATAAATGCATGTGTAGGGTCCCAAGAGGGAGATTATGCATCATTATTCTTTATTCACCACATTCATCCTAAAGGACTGGAAACAAGGAAGATAGGCTCATGGCAACGAAAGATCTACAATAAATATTGAAGAGGGGTTGAGAGATTCGTCAACATCCGAGTTTTAGCCTTTCTATCTTTTCTCTTTTATTATCATAGTTCCAACATTTTAATCTTAGATATGTCTATATATTGTATGGTTATCATATCTTGCTAATTTCTTTATTGCAAGACTTTGTGAGTACATTAATTACGGGTTATTGATGATATCTTGATATTGAATGTTCTTCTAGAATTTCTTATTCAAATAATTGGCTTTATTTCATGTTTAAGCAACTGATTTTCAAATGCTTAGTAAATACTACTCATAATTCAAGAGATGAATATAATATTATGTCGTATTTATTTAACATAAATTAATTACCATAAGTGCGAAATCGGTAACAAATTTCTAGGGTTTTAAGATTTTGAATTACATAGATCACATGGAACTGTCAATTTGCGTAAATTAATCTATATGTTTATGTGATTTCGAGAGAGACTATTAACAACTTGAGTGATCATCTTACAGAGAGCAAGTAAAGAGTTTAAATCAAAAATTATCTAAGAGAATACAACAATTAATAGAAACCATAATCTTGAAATATAATTATAAACTTGCTAAATCCTCATGTTATTTCTACTTTTTCGAATACAATCAATTACATTTAAAAAAATCGTTATTTAGTTAATAATTCATTTAAATTTCGATCGTCTAGATAATGTCGATAATACTATGATATACGGTCTAGTACTCAGCACAATAATTTAATTTAATTTCTAGGGGCTAACCAGTCTACTTTCTTAAAAACACAAAGATATAATATGACTACTTAATTTACTGCAAAAAAAGTTTAAATCAAAAATTGTCCCATAACAAAATAGATTCAGTCTCAAAATTAACTTTTTGTCAGATTTAGTCCCAATTTCTCTGATATTATCCAATTTTCGTCCCATTTTCGCCGGAAAAATGGAGGATTTGTCCTTTTGCTGGATTTTATGGGAAATGTGGATCTACTAATCGGACTAAATTAACTTGATGCTTTAGGCTAATTGTTGTATATTTATCACCTCATCTAATCAAGCATAATAAATCCAAAGAAATTTATTTTCGCTTTTAAGTCGAAATTTAACATTGGTTACTGGAAATCGATGTTAATTTTAACATCGCGATATTTAACATTTGTTACAAAACTGATGTTAAATGTCAAAAAAAACGATGTTAATCTGTTCCGTAGTAGTGCTTGGGACTCCTATGGAAGGCTATAAATGCATGTGTAGGGTCCCAAGAGGGGGGTTATGCAACATTATTCATCATATTCATCATAAAGGACTGGAAACAAGAAAGATAGGCTCCAAGGCAATGAAAGATCTACAACAAATATTGAAGATGGGTCGGGTGATTCGTCAACATCCAAGTTTTAGCCTTTTTATCTTTTCTCTTTTATTATCATAGTTGAACATGTTATTCTTAGATATGTCTATTGTATGGTTATCATATCTTGCTAATTTCTTTATTGCAAAACTTTGTGAATACATTAATTACGGGTTATTGATAATCTATTGATATTGAATGTTCTTCTAGAATTTCTTATTCAAATAATTGGCTTTATTTCATGTTTAAGCAACCGATTTTCAAATGCTTAGCGAATACTACTCATAATTCGAGAGATGAAGATAATATTATGTCGCATTTATTTAACATAAATCAATTATGAGATTGAGAAATCAGTGTAATACCCATATTTTTTTTTCGCTTCCGTTTCGTTCGACCGTATCGATTCAATTGTGTTCGTTGATGCTTCGGACCTTGTGTTGTTCTCACCCTTGTCATTCGAGCGAGTTCGCATATTATTCCAAATTGATGTGTATATCGTTGTGATCCATCCAAGTTTGGATCGATTTCTTGAGAACCGTGTTCGAAATTAACACCTCATGGTCCCTACAAGTGTATTAATGTCTTGATTTGGGGTGTGAACTTCAGAGTTGATCGTTGTTGTTCGATCATTGCTATTCATTCGTCGTTGTCCAATCATTATTGTTTGATCTCGTAATCGTGATTATTGAACATCTGGGCCACTTCGTAATTTCCATAAGTGTTGGGAAATTGTCTTCGTATTTGATCTTCCAAATCTTTGAATTACTGGAATTTCATACCTTTCAGCGTTGGAATCGTGATTTGATTTTTGTATTGCTCAGTTTTATCAACCGCAGCGATTCATGCTCGTTGCTTTTCGTAAGCATTCTTGCGTGTTGAATCGGACCGTAGTAGCTTTATACTCGCCTTGCTTTTGTATTAAGTTTCGGGACGAAACTTATTTTTAGGGGGGTAGAATGTAATACCCACGATTTTCGTGCCGGTTATTTTGGATTTTTTTTCGGATATTTCTCGGTTGTCGAGAGCCGGTATTATTTTCTCGACAACTGATTTTGGCGTTTATGACCGTAGGTGATGATTTGTTATCCATTTTTTCATTTTGGATCGATGATGTTGTCCCCGAGTGTTTTGTCGTGTTCGTTTCGTGCGATTTCAGAAAATCGAGTCGTCGAATCATGGTGGTCAGACACTGGCCGGACGGTTGCGGGCACTGGCCGGACGGTTGCGGACATTGGCCGGACGAGTGGAGGCACTGACCGGACGGGTGTAGGCAGGAACCGGCGTAGCGCACGCTACGGCCGGAAGGTAGCGCACGCTACAGCCGGTTAGCTGCGCGCGCTAGTCAGCCGAGACAGTAGGAGCAGAGAGGTTCTGGACACGGGAGGATCGACAGGTAGCGCATGCAACTGTCGGACAATGCGCAAGCTACGGCCGGCAGGTAGCGCACGCTAGGGCCGGAAGGCTGCACACGCTACCTGGCCGAGCGCTCTAGTCCAGGATGTCTCTGGATTGCGGCCCGGGCCGACAGCGCACGTGTCCAGCGCATGATGGCGGGGCCCGGCCGTACATTCTCGACCATGACCGCCCGTTAGTGCACGCTAGTTCGGCAGCCTAGCGCACGCTAGCGCGGCAGCCTAGCGCACGCTAGGCTGCACCAGTATAAATATGGCCGAGCAGTCCAGTTTCATTCATTTTTCCCATTTCTCTTTCTCTCTTCCCTGGCTGGAGCCTTGGGGATCTTGGAGCCATGATGTTTGTCAATTAATCCATGAAGTTTCTGAGCCTATATCATCGATTGATCATCACATAACATCCTTCAATCCACCGAATCAAGGTTAGTTTTCCTAAAATCCTAGTTTTGGGAAAATTGAGGATTTTCTTTGATTTCGTCCGTTTACTTCGTTATAAATTAGAATAGTGATGAATTGATGCTTATTAAGTTGTATTATATAGAATCCCTTATTTTTCCACGGTTGGATTTCCGGGGAATCGTCGTTTTATTGAGTTTCTAATCGACGCCTTGAAAGTGTTCGATAAAATGTCACAAAGAGAATTCGGGCATTATACGATCATTCTTCCTCGTATGATCGTTAATCTATTGATGGTACCATGTTAGGGTCAAGTTCCTTGCGAAGAACTCGAGTCGGAAGCCTTCCATTCGCCGTTTTCCGATCGGTTGTGTTACCGTCGTTTCCGCCGGAGAGTTGTGGGCGTTCGAGGTTTCCCGATTGAGCTATGTTCGTTGGAGTATCCGGTATCAACTATCGAGGTAAGTATCTTGCCCATACATTATGTGTTTTGTGGATATAATGGGTGGTAATCGACAATATTTGCTAAATGAATGTTTACAACTATTTTTCAAAAGAATCGATATATTTACAATCATGGTTTTCTTTTAAAGATGATTCTCGTGTTCGGGAATTAATGTGCTTGATTGAATATGTGTGTCAGCGTCGAGTATAGGATCTCCTTACTTAGGGTGATGCCATTATGTGTGAATATGTTGTCGGTAAATTTAGATCAACCCTTTCGTTAAGATTATGCTTGGAGTCATACGGATGTGTGTGAATATGTGAGTTGTGTGATATTGGTTGTGTCGTTCGGTGTTGTTGAGGTAAGTGTACTTCCTTGTGGATAGTATTAATTCTGGGTCGTGAGTATATGTTAGATAATTTGGCCATTTTAGCAAAATACCTCGACTATATATATTGTGATTGACTCTTGAGGATTGTGGTTTTGGAAATGAAAATTGATGAGAGTTGTAAGGTTGTTCTTGGGTACTCTCACTC
This sequence comes from Orobanche coerulescens, assembly GCA_033398695.1. Taxonomy (NCBI): domain Eukaryota; kingdom Viridiplantae; phylum Streptophyta; class Magnoliopsida; order Lamiales; family Orobanchaceae; genus Orobanche; species Orobanche coerulescens. The sequence continues at coordinate 145,206,355 of CM065815.1, read as the reverse complement.
GGGGATTGACTTGACGGGGTCACACAAGGACCTGGTGTCTTAGCGGCTGGACCGGGTCGTGAGGGTTACTTCGAGTGGGCATTCTCACCTGGGGATTGCTCGACGGAGCACACAGGGACTTGGTGGCTTGAGGGCCGGACCGGGTCGCGAGAATTGCCAGAATGTTTGTACTGATGAATAATTGTGATATGTCCGGAGTATCACAATGCTTGGTGCTCGGGGTCGAAAGACATTATATATCGAGTCTTGGTGTTTGGCTAAAATGGCATAAAAATAATGTGTTATGTGTAATGTGTTGATGGAGGTGAATTGAAGTTGATGATCGGGTCGTGGACCCTGTGTTTTGTGACCAGAATGGTTGGGTCGTAGACCCTGTGTTTTGTGACTGGAATGGTTGGGTCGTGGACCCTGTGTTTTGTGACCAGAATGGTTGGGTCGTGAACCCCGTGTTTTGTTAACGGATTGCATTTTGGAAAAATAAACTTTGGGTCGGTGACCCTAAGTGGCTTTTGAGGAATTAGAACTTTTCAATCACAAATGTTATCAAAACTCCCGAGATTGGGAAGTGTTTTCAAAGTGCTTTCTTGTTTTGTTCTACTTTCAAGACTTGAACTATTTTTAATTAAACAAAATATCTCGGGAAGTCTTTTGTTGTATTCTTGAAATGTGTTATGTATGGCTCGTATTTGCACTTTATACTTGTACTAGCAAAACAGTAGAGTTTTGCTAACCCCCGAGTATTCGGGGGGTGGATGTCTGTTTTTGCATCCAGGTACATGCAGGTTTGGGAGCAAAACACAGGATCGGTGCGAAGGATGATGGAAGGCGAATGATACTAATCAGATGAAGGCCAGTTTTGGATGCAGTTAGTCGGAGTTTGTGTATGGTCTTTTCCGCTGTCGTACTTTTCGTTTGTGAGTGTATTTTACCCTTGGTATGAGTCGAGATAGAAATGTGTATTTTTGATTGTATGTTAGTGACGAAAGACCAAGTTGGTCTACGGATTTGGTATTTTATCATGTCGGTATGTAATTTATTGTGTGGTTTCGATGTATAGCCTGGTGGATCCTCACGGAGAGGGTCTGCGGCGTGTAATATTCCCGGTTTGATTCTGGGGGTGTTACATTTATGGTATCGGAGAGTAGGTTGCGGAAACCTAGGCTGTCGGGTTCAGTCGGGTATTGTCGTGTCTTGTCCTGACAGATTGTGCCTATCTAAGTCGTGTCGCGATGCGTCGTCTGTGATGTCTGCCGTGATTAGTGTCAAGATGCAGCCATCATCTTCGTTCGATCTATGGATGTAAGTCTCCCTACTATATTGTGCCTTGTGTTATACGAGCTTGTATGATTTTGTGTTATGGCGTGGAGTTTAAAGGTGATTTGTGATTATGTGGCCTATGCTTGTTTGATCCTCATATGATGCTAGAATGAAATTGGTGCCAACGTATATGTATATATACACACATCCTGATATAAGTCGTTTTTACAAGAGTAATGGCCTTGGTGTGGTTACGCAAAGAAAAATTCATCAATGTGATATTTTAAAACTTTACATGTTTTTGGGAGACACGTATATTTTGTTTTAAAACATCCTCCAAAGGGAGGAAAAAGTTTGATTTTCGTATGATGACCTCAAGGTCGAAATTTTTGGAGAATTCAAACTACCGATATTTTATTTTCATCTTGTATTATAAGTTTTTAAAACACGATTTTTGAACCCAAATGAGGTCTACAAATTGTACCTAAGACGTGACTCTCGCTTTCAACTTTTCGGTTTCATGGTTGTTAGTCAAGAAGTACATGATGATGTTCTTGTTGTTTGGGCAGTGTTGCCAGTTTTAGATTAAAATAGTGATGTGAATGCTGAGTCTTTCGGTTTGTGTACATTGAGATAGCTCTCTTTAATAAGAGGTGAGATTTCGGTTTTTGAATAACAATTGTCTTTGATGGTTGCTCATGAAGTGTGAAATCTATGGCTTTGAGATTCGAACGTGTTGTTGTTTATTTGTGACCATCGATTCTAGTAACGGCGTATATATGTTCGTGATCATGTTACTGAGTTGGAGCAGCTAGCGTACGCTAAGTGCGTAGCAGCTAGCGTACGCTAAGTGCGAGGCTAGCACGCGCTAATGCAGCATGGGTAGCGTACGCTAAATAATTGTTGTAGCGCGCGTTAGTTAGTCGGGACAGAGGCTAGAGAACCATATTTCTTTTAACTGTTAGGCCTAACCTTGGCAGTCGATCACCTATAACTGTATTCTACTTGTGTTGTCTAGTGATGACAACTGTTTTGTGTGAACATGTGTTATGACTTTTCGTTGCGCTAAGTGATAACTGATTTTGTTCAGTGAGTTGATAAATTATGTCTGTTGTGTGTGTGTTCGGAAATGTTTTTCCTAAAACTTTCATAAGTTTGTGCAAGTTGCGAAAAAATCAAATTTTGAAACTAATTTGACGTTGCGATTAAGTCGGCGGCTTCGTATGAACTTTGGAAATTGTTTGAAATTTGCGAGCCGGCCTAGGATTCTCAAATAAAACCTCGACGGTATTTGAAAGAGTTGTTTTAAAGTACCTTGAACATTTTGTAAAATATTACCGTCGTTGATGTTTATGAAGTGTTGGGAGAATTTTCGAAAATGATTTTAACGTATTGTTGTATTTTCAAATAATTCGAGTAAATGATTTTCAAAAATCTTTCACATCATAAAAATATTTTATTTCAAAAACCAATATGATTTTTATTTTCAAAAATATATAGTGAAAGATGAAAAATCTCACTCGATGTAAAGTTCAAACTCGGATTTGAAAATATTAGAGTATGTAAGAATGGTTTGATGATCTTGCATGGTTAACTTGTTGGTTGTTAACGGTGATGATGATGTGTAGAGGCATGATGATTTTGATAACGTCGGTTACGAGAAATTATTATTTTGGCAAATGATTTCAAATGAGACGGTTAAAGTATGTTGTTTACAAGTTTTGATGAAACAACCCGAGGTACCAAAAGTACTTTTAAAGTTTATTTTGAATAGCATACAACTCCAAGGATTTTCAAAAGATTTCCTTTAAAAGGATACCTCTTGGATTTTCTTTTCAAGTTGTTATTGGTTACCTTATGTTATATGTCATGCTAAGTTGGTACTTTAGCATATTGTTTTTGCGAAGTGGTGCAATCGTATTGAGTGAGAATCCGCTTAGTATGCCGAGGATGCAGGACGCGCCGTGACATGATACGATTGGTTATGGAGATTAGATGCGGGACCAAGAGGATATGGCCGGGAAGGTTGCTATTCAAGCACTTCGTTCTCGTTGTTTAGGTTTGGGGACGAAACCTCTTTTAAAGGTGATATGATGTAATACCCATTTTTTTCGCTTCCGTTTCATTCGATCGTATCGATTCGATTGTGTTCGTTAATGCTTCTGACCTTGTGTTGTTCTCACCCTTGTCATTCGAGCGAGTTCGCATATTATTCCAAATTGATATGTATATCGTTGTGATCCATCCAAGTTTGGATCGATTTCTTGAGAACCGTGTTCGAAATTAACACCTCGTGGTCCCTACAAGTGTATTAATGTCTTGATTTGGGGTGTGAACTTCAGAGTTGATCGTTGTTATTCGATCATTGCTATTCATTCGTCGTTGTCCAATCATTATTGTTTGATCTCGTAATCGTGATTATTGAACATCTGGGCCACTTCATAATTTCCATAAGTGTTGGGAAATTGTCTTCGTATTTGATCTTCCAAATCTTTGAATTACTGGAATTTCATACCTTTCAGTGTTGGAATCGTGATTTGATTTTTGTATTGCTCAGTTTTATCAACCGCAGCGATTCATGCTCGTTGCTTTTCGTAAGCATTCTTGGGTGTTGAATCGGACCGTAGTAGCTTTATACTACATGGAGCTCTGGTGTGTTGTCGAGATTCACCTTGCTTTTGTTTTAAGTTTTGGGACGAAACTTATTTTTAGGGGGGTAGAATGTAATACCCACAATTTCGTTCCGGTTATTCTGGATTTTTTTCGGAAATTTCCCGGTTGTCGAGAGCCGGTATTATTTTCTCGACAACTGATTTTGGCATTTATGACCGTAGGTGATGATTTGTTATCCGTTGTTTTCATTTCGGATCGATGATGTTGTCCCCGAGTATTTTGTCGTGTTCGTTCCGTGCGATTTCAGAAAATCGAGTCGTCGAATCATGGTGGTCGGGCACGGGCCGGACGGTTGCGGGCACTGACCGGACGGTTGCGGGCACTGGCCGGACGAGTGGAGGCACCGCCGACGGGTGCGGCGCAGAACCGCGAGCGCACGCCTTACGGAAGGTAGCGCACGCCACGGCGAGGCAAGACACGCGCACGGCCGGTTAGCTGCGCGCGCTAGTCGGCCGAGACAGTAGGGGCAGAGAGGTTCTGGACTCAAGAGGATCGGCAGGTAGCGCACGCAACTGTAGGACACTGCGCACGCTATGGTCGGCAGGTAGCGCACGCTATGGCCGGAAGGCTGCGCACGCTACCTGGCCGAGCGGTCTAGTCCAAGATGTCTCTGGATTGCGGCCCGGGCCGACAGCGCACGTGTCCAGTGCATGATGGCGGGCCCCGGCCGAACATTCTCGACCATGACCGCCCGTTAGCGCATGCTAGCTCGGCAGCCTAGCGCACGCTAGGCTGCACCAGTATAAATATGGCCGAGCAGTCCAGTTTCATTCATTTTTCCCATTTCTCTTTCTCTCTTCCGCGGCTGGAGCCTTGGGGATATTGTAGCCATGATGTTTTTCAATTAATCCATGAATTTTCTGAGCCTATATCATCGATTGATCATCACATAACATCCTTCAATCCAGCGAATCAAGGTTAGTTTTCCTAAAATCCTAGTTTTGGGAAAATTGGGGATTTTCTTTGATTTCGTCCGTTTAATTCGTTATAACTTAGAATAGTGATGGATTGATGATTATTAAGTTGTATTATATCAAATCCCTTGTTTTTCCACGCTTGGATTGCCTAGGATTCATCGTTTTATTGAGTTTCTAATCGACGCCTTGAAAGTGTTCGATAAAATGTCACAAAGAGGATTCGGGCATTCTACGATCAGTCTTCCTCGTACGATCGTTAATATATTGATGTTATCATGTTAGGGTCAGATTCCTTGCGAAGAACTCGAGTCAGAACCCTTTCGTTCGCCGTTTTCCGATCGGTTGTGTTACTGTCGTTTCCGCCGGAGAGTTGTGGGCGTTCGAGGTTTCCCGGTTGAGCCATGTTCGTCGGAGTGTCCGGTATAGACTATCGAGGCAAGTATCTTGCCCATACATTACGTGTTTTGTGGATATAATGGGTGGTAATCGACAATATTTGCTAAATGAATGTTTACAACTATTTTTCAAAAGAATCGATATATTTACAATCATGGTTTTCTTTTAAAGATGATTCTCGTGTTCGGGAATTAATGTGCTTGATTGACTATGTGTGTCAGCGTCGAGTATAGGATCTCCTTACCTAGGGTGATGCCATTATGTGTGAATATGTTGTCGGTAAATTTAGATCAACCCTTTCGTTAAGATTGTGCTTAGAGTCATACGGATGTGTGTGAATATGTGAGTTGTGTGATATTGGTTGTGTCGTTCGGTGTTGTTGAGGTAAGTGTACTTCCTTGTGGATAGTATTAATTCTGGGTCGTGAGTATATGTTAGATAATTTGGCCATTTTAGCAAAATACCTCGACTATATGTATTGTGATTGACTCTTGAGGATTGTGGTTTTGTAAATGAGAATTGATGAGAGTTGTAAGGTTGTTCTCGGGTACTCTCACTTGGGGATTGACTCGACGGGTCACACGGGGACCTGGTGGCTTTGCGGCTGGACCGGGTCGCGAGGGTTACTTCGAATGGGCATTCTCACCTGGGGATTACTCGACGGGGCACACAGGGACTTGGTGGCTTGAGAGCCGGACCGGGTCGCGAGAATTGCCAGAATGTTTGTACTGATGAATAATTATGATATGTCCAGAGTATCACAATGCTTGGTTCTCGGGGTCGAGAGACATTATATATCGAGTCTTGGTGTTTGGCTAAAATGGCATAAAAATAATGTGTTATGTGTAATGTGTTGTTGGAAGTGAATTGAAGTTGATGATCAGGTCGTGGACCCTGTGTTTTGTGACCAGAATGGTTGGGTCGTGGACCATGTGTTTTGTGACCAGAATGGTTGGGTCGTGGACCCTGTGTTTTGTGACCGGAATGGTTGGGTCGTGAACCCCGTGTTTTGTTAACGGATTGCATTTTGGAAAAATGAACTTTGGGGCGGTGACCCTAAGTGGCTTTTGAGGGATTAGAACTTTTCAATCACAAATGTTATCAAAACTCCCGAGATTTGGAAGTGTTTTCAAAGTGCTTTCTTGTTTTGTTCTACTTTCAAGACTTGAACTGTTTTTAATTAAACAAAATATCTCGGGTAGTCTTTTGTTGTATTCTCGAAATGTGTTATGTATGGCTCGTATTTGCACTTTATACTTGTACTAGCAAAACAGTGGAGTTTTGCTAACCCCCAAGTATTCGGGGGGTGGATGTCTGTTTTTGCATCCACGTACATGCAGGTTTGGGAGCAAAACACAGGATCGGTGCGAAGGATGATGGAAGGCGAATGATACTAATCACATGAAGGCCAGTTTTGGATGCAGTTAGTCGGAGTTTGTGTATGGTCTTTTCCGCTGTCGTACTTTTCATTTGTGAGTGTATTTTACCCTTGCATGGGTATGAGTCGAGATAGAAATGTGTATTTTTGACTTGTATGTTAGTGACGAAAGACCAAGTTGGTCTACGGATTTGGTATTTTATCATGTCGGTATGTAATTTATTGTGTGGTTTCGATGTCTAGCCTGGTGGATCCTCACGGAGAGGGTCTGCGGCGTGTAATATTCCCGGTTTGATTCTGGGGGTGTTACATAAATAACAAACTAATATAAATTTTTATTTAATAACATTCATTATTAACCTATTGTAATATAATAAATAATACTGTTAAATTTATATTTAATAATATTTATTGTTAATCTACTATAATATAATAAATAATTAAATGAAATATATTGCATAATTTAATGGCAAACTTTATCTTATTTAGGATATTTAATTAGTTCAAATAACCAATAAAGAAAAATATTTTACTTAGTAAGTACATATTATATTTATGTTCTACAAATCATGAATGAAAACATAGCTCAGTGGCAACATGCCACACCATGCATCACATAGGTGTTGTTGGTTGATTCTTTAGTCTAATACTCGCAAGCGCACGATTTGTTCGATGTAGATATGCGGTGCAAGGTCGATTCCACAGGGAGGACTATAATAGTTACGTCAAATTATTCCTATCGCTTTGAACCAAATTATATTAAATTGTAACCTAGTCCCAAATAATTTGATTTTTGATTGATTAAAATAATTGCAACAAATAACATTAATTTTTAAGTAGATTTTAGATAAATTGATTTTAAATAATTTACTAGGGTTTAGAGTCCACCAATGTCTATTTATTATTTATTTTATATTTTAATTCCAAGAAATTCAGGGAATAGATTCTGAAATCAATCTCATTATTTCCCTATAGATTTGACAATAAGTACAAAATTATAATTCAAATATAAATTTTCCTTCGCTTAAATAAAATGTAATTTCTAAGCATTATATGTATCCAATTTAATGGAAAACAAATAATCAAAGAAATTAACTAATATCAATAATCACAAAGGAATGGGGAATTTATAACTATAAAAAATACGTGATATAATTGATGAAATAATATTCCCCTATTGAAGCAAAATTCATAATCGTTAAAAACATTTATTTGGAATTATTATATAAATATTAATAATAATATAGACATGGTTTCATCATAACTCCAATAAAAGAAAATTACTCACTCATAATAACAACACAAATAAATAAATATTCCATAATATTATTACTCAAATATAATTTTATTACACAATATTTTTATTTCTCACTCTTACAACAATATCTCTCTATTTTTCTCCTTTTTTTCCTCTTCAAAACTCTACACATTCATCCCCTATTTATACTACTTCAAAATCAATAAAATAATAATTTTTACAATTTTAAAATCCCACCCTCAATTATTTCACGGCTACTAAGGGGTGCTGATGTCATGGATGACATCAGCACAGAGTTGAATTTCTGATCCAATCGGGTGTTGACACGTGGCACAATATGATCCGTCTATTTAATTGTCCTTCGAACGGTCATAACTTCTTCATACGAACTCGGATTCGAATGAATTTTTTTTTAAAACGATCGTCTCGACGAGACGAATAAAATGAGACCCGTCGTGACTATATTTGAATTTTGGAAAAATATCGTCCTTGAACCAATTGATCTGTCTTGTACCGGTTGGTTAACCTGCAGATATAATTTAATTCCAATTAATTATCCAAAAATAACACAAAATTATAGAAAATTCTAATAAAATGAAATAATATAAATATATGGTAAAACGAATAAATTATCACACAACACAGAATTATATATATAAAATACTAATAAAAATATTACTCAAAATATACTAAACAAATTCCCCCACACTTATCTTTTCACGTCCCTGCAAATATTATACCCGAGTTATAATACTCATATGCTGAAAAAATCATGACAAAACCAATATCAAGAGAGAACAAGTGATCATGACCCAAGTGAGATCAGAGAAAAATAGGATGCCGCACCAAATTCTAACAACTTCATTGAGAATCGAATGCCAAAAGATTCAATACCCTCACGGTGGATATCACTCTTCACTCAAGTATATATACGGGATATTCGAGAAGAGTTCACTCATATCAAAGCATAATATGTCATTACCATATGCTTGGTCAAAAATCAAATCTCCACTACTTAAAAATAAACTCATGCATAAATCAAAAGGTCTTTCTTTTGGTTGTAACGTGGCTTTGGGTATGGGTAGGATAAAGGGAAAATTATGAGGTTTGCTAGCCAAGATCAATTGTGAATTTAGATGCATAACAAATCCTACAAATAACAATCAACATCCCCCTTTCTGTAATGAAAACTCTCAAACCATCACCCCCAAGTTATTCTGTACATGGTAATTGAATATTCATCTGGTAAGGTCATACTCTTGTGTAAGAAAAAGTATGCAATGGATCTTCTGGAAGGAATTATGTATCACTCAATGGAAAGTTCAAGTGCTATTTTATGTATATATAGTGATGATTTTCGCACTTGACCTCCCACTTTTTTTTATTTTTTTTTTCTTTATCAGGCCTTTTTTTTGCCTTTATTTATATTTTTTTTGGGTTCAATACTCCAATGTACTTCACACCCTTTCAATTTCAACAAAAGCTCTTAATCTCCACAATACTCTTATGAACATCGGCCCCTATTTGTCACACATCTAGTTCACAATTAAATCTTTGACTAGAGGGTGCAAATGGATGAGTCATCAACAAGAATGGATAATGGCTAAAGTAATGTGCTTGATCAAAGAAATAGTGTAGCGACCACTTTTCTAAATATGATTCTTCAAATTTTAAGAAGAATAAATAAAATTTTTGCAGCGGAGATACATTTCAAAAAGACAAACTTAATAATTGCAAGTATTCTTCTCGAGTCATTGTTAAAACAATACATACCTTGACATAAAAATAAAACAAATTGAACACTTGTTCATAAACATAGTTTGAGAGAAATAACATTAAATAAATAAACATCTAATCATAGGCTTAATCATCCCACTCTCAATCGCATGCCACATCGAGCTCCTCAACCTGAAAAGGGTTAAATAGTGGGGTGAGCTTCCAACTCGCTCAGTGTGGATAGTACGCAATATGTCTACGTTAATTACTAAATATATTAGCAAGTATAAACAACATGACTGATAAATTCTGATTCCCGTCGGCTAGCCCGAAGGCTTTATGCACAATTAAGTGCTTCTGACTGATTTGCACATTTAAGTGCTTCATCGATTGCACATTTAAGTGCTTCATCGATTGCACATTTAAGTGCTTCGATCGATTTCACGTGCACATACGAGACAATATATAAAGCAATTAAAATAAACAAAAGCGTAATAAATCCCCACACCTGGATAAAATGCAGTTCTTGAACTTGAATGTGATGAGATGCTTGACTCGACAATTCTAGGCCCGTAAATTCTTGTTATTATCTACAATTAATAATAATAGAAAATTATTATTATTATAAGACTGAGAATTAAATTGTGAGTGAATAATAATAGTAATTAAAAATGTCAACATGTTAAAAGCTTGGCCGAAAGGGACTGAAATTTAAAATATTGAATCTGGCTGGGGAATTAAAAGGGATTGGAAAATTCAGGGATTGAAATTAAATACACTGGAAAGTTGAATTGGGGTCAATTCAAGAAGTCTTGAATTCTAGGGGCTCAATTGAAATACCCTAAAAAATGACTGGGTATAAAACCCTTCTCTTCCTCACGGGTCGGCCGACTTTTCCCTCATCCTCACTTATCCTCTCTCTCGATTAACTCTCTCTCTCTCTCTCTCACTTCACCTCCCGCCCGACCACCCCCATCCCTTTGCCTGAGTTCGGAAACTCCCACCCGCGACGCTCCCGAGCCGCTGGCGGAAATTCCGGTGACGACCATGCCCCCAATCAGAGTGGTGGCCGTACTACGCGATGACGAGGCGGCTCAGCTGATGATGTAATGAAAGCGGCGGCGAGATGGGTTCTTGAATCCGGCCAACTCCGCGGCGGATCGAACAGGAAAACGTACGGCGGAATAAAAGCTATGGGGGCGGTGTTAATGGTTCTGGTTCGCGGGCAGTTTAGGCCAGAACGAAGGAGGCTGCCGATGACTGACGGGGACGGAGATGAGACATGTTTCGGGTCGAAAATTTGTTTCCGTTTCAAGAACACGGCTCGGCTTCAGGTAAAAGAAAATCTTCATTTCAGAAGAAGGATTTAGGCTTGAGAGTTATTTGCTGTTCTGTCGGGCTGGGGTAATTTCGGGCTCAAGAGTCGGCAGAATTAGTAAGGACTAAGGAGGACGGCCGGAGCCGACGAATATTAACGGGTACTCGTCTTGACTGTGTTGGGTGTCTTTTGTGTAATCAAAGGGTATAGCAGGGGGGAAAATTTACCTGTTGTGCTCTTGTGTAGAAATCTGAAGTCTGATATTTGTGAAATGTGTTCTGCTCGGTTGCTGCGGAATTTATGATGAGTTGAGGAAAAGGAATGGATATGAATTGTCATGGATTGTTACTTATATTTTTAGTCTAGGATTTAATTGCTCATTCCATGATGACAAAACTCCCCCCATTATGCCCACTACCTCCATTAAGGAAGTTAATGAAGGTGCAGAAAACTCCCCCATGTTTTGATCGTGTGTGAGTGGGAGAGGAATGATTTGGGCTGGAAAATGATAATGATGATTGGGCTCTTAATTTAATTAGGATTTGGGCTTGATATTGAATTGGGCCCAAGATAAATGGATTAAAATTAATTAAAATGGACTTGTAAAATCTTATGCGTAACGATTTATATCGCTTAAAATTTGACTTGGGCCTAGAAATGACGACATGACACACGATGAAATAAAATGAGAAATGACACGACATGAATCACATGTCTGAACATGAATAATAACAAATGAATTTGTATGATTATGAGAATGAAATGAATTAAATGATAATTTATTCGGGCATTAATTTAATAAAATTGAACATGTTTTCTATAATTCACAATAAATGTATTTGTGAAATCGGGGCGTTACAACCTACCCCCTTTTACAAATTTTCGTACTCGAAAATTAAGTTGCGTACCTTGAAAAATAAATGTTGGATACTTAGAACGGATCTCCTCTTCACGTTCCCAAGTTGCCTCATTTGGTCCATGACGACTCCATTGAACTTTCACCAATTTAACCTCTTTGTTTCGTAACTGGTGTACCCTACGCTCCAGAATAGCTATAGGTACCTCCTCATAAGTCAGATTCTTTGCTACATGCAACTCTTTGAAATTGCATACATGATCAGGATCATGTACGTATTTTCTCAGCATGGAGACGTGAAAGACATTGTGCACTCCTGATAATTCCATCGGCAATGCCAAACTATAAGCAAGATCACCAACACGACCCAAAATCTCAAAAGGTCCGATATAACGAGGCTGTAGCTTTCCCTTTTTACCGAATCATATTACTCCTTTCATCGGCGCTACTTTCAAGAACACCTTCTCTCCAATCTCAAATTGGATATCTTTCCTCCGTTTATCCGCATAAGACTTCTGCCGATCCTGGGCAGTCTTAATTCTACTTCTGATTTCGGCTATCTTCTCTACAGTCTGCTCGATCAATTCTGGACCCAAAATTTTTCCTTCTCCAACCTCACTCCAATAAAGGGGCGATCGACATTTCCTTCCATACAGAGCCTCATACGGGGCCATTTGTATAGTTGCTTGGTAACTATTGTTATAAGCAAACTCCACTAACGGCAAAATATTCTCCCAATTCTCACCAGTGTCAAGAACACACGCCCTCAACAAGTCTTCAAGTGTCTTGATAGTCCGCTCAGATTGACCATCGGTTTGCGGATGATATGCAGTACTGAAATTCAACTTAGTGCCCAAAGCACTCTGAAGACTCTTCTAAAATTTCGACGTAAATCGCGGATCTCTATCTGATACGATCGACACTAGAACACCATGTAGCCTCAAAATCTCCCGGATATAAATCTGTGCATATTGTTCCATACTGTAAGTCATCCTCACAGGTAGAAAATGAGATGACTTCGTCAAACGATCTACTATCACCTGTAGCATCGTTCTTCCTCACTTGTTAAGTGGCAGACCAACCACGAAATCCATTGTGATATGCTCCCATTTCCATTTTGGGATTTCTAACGGTTGAAGTAAACCTCCTGGCCGTTGGTGTTCTGCCTTCACCTGCTGACATATCATACACCTTTCCACAAATACACCAATGTCCCGTTTCATTCCTCTCCACCAAAAGAACTTCTTCAGGTCGTGGTACATCTTTGTACCTCCCGGGTGTAATACCCGCATTTTTCTTTCTTTCTCTTCTGTTTCGTCCAATCGTATCGACTCGACTGTGTTCGTTGATGCTTATGACCTGATGTTGTTTTTCACCTTTGTCATTCGAGCGAGTTCTGATATTGTCCCAAATTGATCTATATAACGTTGTGACCTTTTCAAGTTCGGAAAATTAGTCTCGTTTTCGATCTTCCAACCCTTGGGCGGTGGAATTCCGTATTTATTCAGCGATTGGCTCGCGTTTTGATTGATGTACCGTTGGGTTGGTCAATCGTATTAATTTTCGTCCGTTGTGTTTTGTGTTTGTTCGGATAATTGACTTGATTGTATTATCCAGTTGATGACGCTTGTCACTTGTTGGTTTTATTATATCCCTAACGGCGGCGTTGTGTTGGTCGTCGTGGAGCGTGTTTTCACGCCGTATATTCCTTTGCGTTGCTTGTAACGTTTCGCCGATGGGCGTAAGTTACGTGTTTCCTTGCGTATCTCGTTGAGTTTTCCTGGCAGGATATTGCTTCTCCCTACTTGTTTTAAGTTTCGGGACGAAACTTCTTTTAAGGAGGGTAGAATGTAATATCCGCAATTTCCGATTTTTCGGTAAATTTATTTTTCAGACGGAGTCCGTTTTGACGACTCTCTCATGACCGTTTCGCCATTTCGAGAATGATTAATTCTGCACTTTTTGTCATCCGAGTTCGTTTCGGTATCGTTTTGTTGAGTTCCGAGCTTTTTAGCGACTTTTCCGCACTTGAGTGCGATTCTTGCGAATCTCGTCCGAAACTGTCGTTTCAAGTTTCTCGTAAGTTCATTTAATGATATTATTCATGTTGCGAGCTTTGGTTTGGTGTTTCGATCGCGTATCGTGATTTTCGGACGTTTTGGGCCATTTTCGTAATTTCCCAAAGTTTTGGGTAATTACTTCCGTTGTTGAATTCCGAGCCTTTGGGTGGTCGGAATTGTGTGTTCTCTTAGCTCTTAGATTCGTCTTTGCGAGTACGTCGTAACCGTATCATCGATTCGTATTCAGGTTCGGGTTTCGGGGTCGTTCGGGCCGTCGGAGTTGGCCCCGGCCGACATGGCCGGCAATCAGGCCCAGCCAGTGCGCCGAGTCACGGCCGGCGGTGATCGGCGGCTTCGCCGAGTCACGGCCGGTAGTGATCGGCGGCTTCCGGCCGAGCGGGCCGTCTGCCGTAGGGCATGCACATCTTTGGCAGGGCCGCGGCACACTCTGTGGCATTTTTCGGCCAAACCGACTATACCGGTGCCGCGGCACACTCCGGCCGAGCCGGCACACCGCCGACCACCGGGAGCCATTTTTGGGCTCGTGCGCGGCACACTCCGGCCAGCGGCACCTGTGCGGCTTATTTATGGCCCTGCAGACGGGTTTTTGGCCATTTTTCTCACTCGTTTTCTTCCCTTCCGCGGCTGGAGCTTGGTTAATCATGGAGAGATGTTGTTGGACAATCAATCCATGAAGTTTTGGAGTTCATATCATCAATCATCCATCCTATAACATCCTACGATCTACCGAATCAGGTCAGATTTTCTAGAAATCCAATTTTGGGGATTTTGGGTATTTTGTTCGTTTTCGTCCGTTTAATCCGATTTAACTTAGGATTTTGATGGATTGATGATAATTTAGATATATTATATCATTTCCTTTATTATTCCATGGTTGGATCGTATCGATTCGTCGATTTGGTCGAGTTCTTGATCGATGCCTTGAAGGTGTCTGGTAAAATGTCATAGAGGGGTTTTCGGGCGTTCTACGATTATTCTTCCTCGTATGATCGATGATTTATTGATTATATGTTGTTAGGGTCGAATTCTTGTGAAGAACTCGAGTCGGAACCCTTCCGTTCGTCATTTTCTTCAAGCTTCTCGATCGTGGGTGTATTCTTTTCCTTCGACGGGGAATTGTAGGTGTTCGAGGTGTCCCGACTGAGCCGTGATTGTAGGATTGTCCGGTATCGATTATCGAGGCAAGTATCTTGCCCATAAATTACGTGTTTTGTGGATATTACGGTTGTTAACCGTCGATATGTGCTAAATAAATATTAATAACTATTTTTCAAAAGAATCGGAATATTTATCATCATGGTTTTTGTAAAGATGACCCGTGTGTGTCAGGAATTAATGTGCTTAGTTGAATATGTGTGCTAGTGTCGAGTATAGAATCACCTTACTTTCTTGTGATGTCATTGCGTATGATTATGTCGTTGGTAAATGTAAAGTGTAATTCTTTTGTCAAATTATGTGCTTGGAGTCACGTGTTTATGGATGAATATGTGAGTTTGTGTGATATTAGTTGTGCCGTTCGGTGCTGTTGAAATCTTGTGCTTCCTTGTGAATCGTATCATTACTTGGTCGTGAGTATATGTTGGATGAACTGGCCATTCTAGTAAGGTACCTCGACTATATATACTGTGATTGACCTTCGAGGCTTGTGGTTTGCAACTGTGATTTTGGAACGTGTGTGTGTGTTGTTCCTTCCACCCGGAGTGTCCGACGGGATGTCTTGTAATACCCAGTTGTAATTCAGTAATTATCACTTAGTAATTATCATTCAGTATTTATCATTCAGTAATTGATACTCAGTAATTTCATTCATTATTGATCATTTGTCACTCAGATTCAGTCATGGTATTCATCATTCAGAGTAATTGTATCGAGTATCGATCGTCATTCATCATTAATCTGATTGGAGTTTCGTGCCGTGTTATCATCATTGTCATTTTCGTTGCGAACTGTGCGTGAGGAGTAGCGCACGCTACGTACTCATTTTAGCGTACGCTAATTGAGTATAGGTAGCGCACGCTACTACTCAGCCTTAGCGCACGCTAAGGCTACCTTGGCTGCAGTCCAGAAGGTACTGGACTGCATGTGAGATTATTTGTAGCGCACGCTACGAGTGGTAAGTAGCGCGCGCTAACGGGTTGTAGTAGCGCACGCTATATGTGTGGAGTAGCGCGCGCTAAGGACGGATCAGGTTGAGTCCAGTGGCTACTGGACTGCACTGGATTAATTCATAGCGCACGCTATGTGTTGTTGTTAGCGTACGCAACCGATATATTAGCGCACGCTAAACTATGGTTGTAGCGCACGCTATCGAGGTTAGATCAGAGGGCAGATGGTTTTCTGGACTCCAGTACTGGGCGTCAAATATTTCGCTAGCGCACGCTAACAATGGATATTAGCGCACGCTAGTAGTATGGCCGTAGCGCACGCTACAAAGAGGTACGTAGCGCGCGCTACCGTGTTCGGACAGTGGGTACTGGACTACCCAAATTACTCGTTAGCGCACGCTATGCACAAGGGCTAGCGCACGCTAACCTGGACTGAGTATAAATTGGACAGTTTAGTCAGAGTTCGTCATTTTTCATCTCATTTCATTCCTTCGGTATTTTTGGGCGATTTCGAGCGATTCAGAGGGGATTCTTCGAGGTGTAATCATCAATCATCATCTTCAAGCTCATCTTTCGGATTGATCATCATTTCATCATCTTCATCACATCGAATCAAAGGTATTAATCTCTTGGATCTAGAATTTCGGATTTTTGGGGTTTTTCCTTCCGATTTCTTCGTGTAAGCTTGGATTATCATTGGAATATGTTAGTTATGGATTATCTAACTTGTATAAATATAATACTAAGTATTTAATGATTATTTTCGGAATTATTTCAAGAACCCTTGGGGTTGACTTCGGTTAATTGGGGATTTTCCGATTGATGTTGTTGTAATCATGAGTTATGGATTCCTAATGGATTATTGATATCTTTGAAAGTATTTTGATGGTTGGAAATACTCATCTTGGAGTTGGTTTCGATATATTCGGGATTGGATATTTCCGAAGTTGTGTGGTCGGTTATGTATTCGTTGGAATGCCTATGAGTTTGATTATCGTTGTTTCGACCTTTGGGTTAGTCGTGCTTTGTGGTTTGATACGTGTATTGAACGATTGTTGGTAATTATTGTTATTCAAGGTTGTTCGAGCGATCGGTATCTTGGTTAGGACGTTGTTCGTGGACGGACATTCTTCATCGGTATTGAGTAAGTTAAATCTTACTCGGTTAAAAGGATACTCATTCCTTTTGTTGTTGATTGCTCATAATCATAATTCATTCATCATAATATTAATCATTTTGAGACTTGTAAGTGTCGAATAATCATTTCATTCACGAGAGCAGCGGTTCCAAATCTTTTCATTGGTTTATCAATCACGTCACTATTACTTTCATATCGGTGAGTCATCTTGGCCTTGTCTAATTATTATTCATTGGTTTTCATCATGGTCATTCTCGTTCATGTGACCTTAGGGTTCATATTGCGTGGCGGGTGTGGGTGTGGAATTTTTAGTCGGGCACATGATGGTCATGTATTGGGTTCACCGATACATCGGACCGTGCACACAGTAACGCTTACCTCCGTGAGACTAATTAGGTACAAGGACGGGTGTGTCCGGTCATTCGTCTTGTACACTTGCACAGGACATTACGGGCGTACTATGATGCTCCTCTTCGGCGTAATTCATGATTAAGAATATTTCATAACTTCGCTTAATTCATGATTGTGTAATTTCAACTCTTGAGGATTGTTGTTACGTATGGCGGCCCGTTGGGATTTTGTTTTCAGTCACGGCAAGGCAAAGGCACGGGAAGAGCATGTTGGCGGCGAGTCCCGATGATACTAGTAGGGGTCCCGATGCATTCGATCATTTATTCAGTCATTTGTGTTTCCTTTATTTATTCCGCTGCAGACATTCCGTTTGAATGCTCATTTCATTCAGTGTTGTGTATTTTATCGTCACATAAAATACACATGTATTCTATTTTATCCTGGGTGTGTTGTATAAAACTCCTCATCGGAGTAATTGATGTTGTAATGTGGTTCGGTACTACATTTACCTGTGTAAATCATTCACTTTCATTCGCCTGGTGGGTCCCAGTCGGGGGTCCACGGCACTGTAAGATCCGCCTAGTTGGGGTGTTACAGAGTTGGTATCAGAGCGTGGTTTTGAATACTACCCTCCAAGTCATGTCTCATTTGGAATCATCGTCATCGGACTAGTATCATTGGACTTTCGCGTCACGTGTGACCTGTGCAAATGCCGAGCCAATCAGACCAAGAACTGTAAGATTTCTAATGCCATGGTATAATTTCTGGCATTAATCATTCATTCATAATTCATCAGTTAACAATCCTCAATCATCATTGTCACTTTGACCAGACGGTCGAGTTAACTCATTAATCACCAATTCATTTCATTGTTCATTGTTGATCGTGAAGATCGAATCATTAATCTTGTTAACTCATTCAAGATAATCATTTCAAGAACTTCATCGATAATCATGTCACGTCAATTGATCATTCATGTAATCGCCGTATTTGAGCGCGTATGCTCATTTTCATCATTTCATAATATAATCATAATGTGATACTCATGCGAGACATATAATCATCATATGACTTTCCACTTCGCATGGAAAGGGCCGGGCAGAGGACGTGGAGGACGAGGCCGTGGAGCGGGCCGAATCCCGAGAACTCGTGCGAATACCTGCAAATGCCAGAATAATGCTAATTCAACGGCAATGACGCCGCCACTCATTCACCTCGGACGCGATCATTCATTATCGGGAGTCGCACTGGACACGGCTCGGTCGAGGGTGTCCGGGTTGATCCACTCGCATTTATGCAGGCATGATGGCCCAAATGACTCGAGATGGCTCGGTTGATGGAGACGATGCATAACTCCGTCAATCGGGACCGCAGGCTCCTCCGCCGCCACCTCGAGGCAAGAGAGGAATGTGAGTAACATCATCGGCGATATCTCTGCGAGGCCACCTACTTTTGAGGGCCTGCCCGAGCCGGCAGATATCATTCATTGGCTCGAGCATTTCGAGAAGCCGTTGCTATGGTAGAGTGTCCCGAGGGACACAAGGTTTCATTGCGGCTTACTATCTCGGTAAGAGCGCTCATTCATGGTGGTTATCGTTGAAGCCCACAGACGGATCATGTACTTGGGATCAGTTCAAGACTCTCATGATGGAGAGGTATTATCCGGCCCCACTCGAGAGGCCAAGCCGCCGAATCTGCTCACCCCGACCCCTCAACAGACGAGGATGTTCTCGCCATTGCCGAGAAATTTCAGAACTTCTTCCGTCGCCTCATCTATCATTCACTCGAAGCGGACAAGATCAAGTATTTCAGAAGAGGTCAAACCCCGTATGAGACTTCGCCACTTAATCATAATTGCACCACGTTGGCCGAGTTCATTGAGAAGGCTCTTACTTACGAGCTTACGGCTAAGGAAATTGCTAAGCAGCAACCTTCGTCTGCTAGCAAGAAGTCCAAGAACCGTAATTAGTCTGACGGGAGTCAGGCCACTTTCAAGAAACCCCGTGCGGGCTCCGCTTTTTCTGAGCGACCTCCTGTGTCGTCTAAACCCGCGGAATCTCAGTCTCGAGCGGCGGTTCGCCATCACTGTTATAATCAAGGGGAACTTGGTCACCTCGGTACCAAGTGTCCGGCGAACTATCACATGTCATAATTGTGGAATTGCCGGGCATAAGGCCCGTTTTGCCGTAGGACTCCAAACCTACTCGGACGTCATCTCGGGCCCCTAAGCCACTGCTCGTAACTGTGCCACTCAATCGGCTGCTTAAAACAGCAGGCGACTAAAGGTGGAGCTTTTAGCCACAGACGGAGCGTCCGGTCTGGGACTAGCAAGCCCCGGATTTATGAGATGAAGAAGACCGATGATCCAGAGGCCCGAATGATCTCGTACACTCGATATTCTATCTCAACCTGTGTGTACTCTTTTCGATACTGGTGCATCGCATTCATTCATTTCCGAGTCATGTTTGAGTAGACTACGTCTGGGTAATGCTACTAGTTGTGAGCCTTATGTCATGGCCTACCCGATGGTAGACGAATTATCGTGTCGTGAGATTCGTAATTGTCCGATCTGGGCCATGGTCGTGTATGGCCAGCGGACCTAATCGTGGTAGATTTGCCGAGGGACGACGTCATCTTGGGTATTGATTGGATGGATCGTCATGATGCCATCATTAATGTCCGTAAGCGTATGGTCACTATCATTTCGCACGATGGAGTTGAATGTGTGTTTCGGGGAGGTAATCCCATTTGTTATGGTAAGGTCATTAATTCGATGAAAGCGGTAAGGTTACTCAATCGGGGATGTGTCGGTTATTGGTGCTATATGGCCAAAACCGAGAAGTCATCAAGAATGTTAATGGATATTCCGGTGGTGAGGAATATGCCGATGTTTTTCCGCACGAGTTGCCTGGTTTGCCTCCACGGAGGGATGTGGAATTCACGATTGAGTTGGAGCACAGTACGTCCCCGATATCGAAGGCGCCGTGCGGATGGCCCCGACCGAAATGCAGGAATTAAAGAACCAACTTGAGGAGTTGTTCGAGAAAGGTTATATTCGACCGAAAAGCGCCCCCGTGGGGAGCGCCGGTGTTATTTGTCAAGAAGAAGGATGGTTCATTCCGCTTATGTATTGATTATCGGGAGTTGAACAGGTGACGATCAAGAATAAGTATCCCTTACCCCGTATTGACGATCTCTTAGATCAACTTCAGGAGCTTGATATTTTCCAAGATCGACTTAAGATATGGATATCATCAGTTGCGGATTCGAGAGTCGGATATCGCGAGGACGGCGTTTCGAACACGCTATGGTCATTATGAGTTTGTGGTTATGCCGTTCGGATTGACTAATGCACCTGCGGTATTCATGGAGTTAATGAACTGGGTTTTCATCGACTTTTTGGATCAGTTTGTTGTTGTCTTCATCGACGACATTTTGATTTATTCTCGTGACCGGGAGGAGCACGAGTTTCACCTTCATCAAGTGCTAGACGTGTTGAGACGAGAACAACTTTATGGGAAGTTTTCTAAATGTGAGTTCTGGATGTCCGAAGTGACTTTTCTCGGACATGTAATTTCATCAGACGGAGTTCGTGTCGATCCTCAGAAGACGGAGGCTATTCGAGATTGGCTACCTCCGAAGAACGTTAAGGAAATCTGAAGTTTCCTCGGATTAGCGGGTTATTATCGGCGATTTGTAGAGGGATTTTCTCGAATCGCTCAACCCTTAACGAACCTTTTGCGGAAGGATAAGAAATACACGTGGTCCGACGCGTGTCAACGGAGAGGAACTCAAGAGCCGGTTAATGTCAGCACCTGTACTTTCCTTACCGCAGGGGACGGAAGGATTTGTGGTCTATAGTGATGCGTCCGGACAGGGTCTCGGATGTGTGCTCATGCAGAACGGAAAAGTTATTGCCTATGCTTCACGGCAATTGAGGCCTTACGAGGTTAATTATCCGACCCACGACCTGGAGCTAGCAGCCGTGGTGTTCGCTTTGAAGATTTGGCGTCATTACCTTTATGGCGTCACCTGTCAGATATTCACCGATCATAAGAGCTTAAAGTATATATTTACTCAGAAGGAGTTAAATATGCGTCAGAGATGGTGGTTGGAGTTAATCAAAGATTATGATATTGAGATCCTCTACCACCCGGGCAAGGCAAACGTTGTCGCCGACGCCTTGAGTCGTAAGTCCGTTCAGGAGCAGATGCTTGCCCGTTTAACAGTTCAGAAGGAGCTTCAGCAGGAATTCCTTAGACCCGAGATCGAGGTCTGGCTTCAGCGAGTTCAGGGGCAGCTTTGTATGTTAGAGATTTCATCATCACTCGAGGAGGCAATTCGAGAGAATCAGGGTTCGGACCCATCATTGTTGCGCATCCGAGAGGATGTGGCTCAAGGGAAAGCCCCTGGATTTGTGGTCCACGAGGATGGACTTTTGAGGTTTAAGAATCGGTTGTGCGTACCGGCGAATGACGAGTTGAAAAACTCGATTTTGAAAGAAGCTCATGCTACCCCTTATTCCGTTCATCCGGGGTCTAGCAAGATGTACAAGGACTTGAAACAAAATTACTGGTGGAGTAATATGAAGCGAGAAGTCGCAGAATTTGTTTTGAGATGCTTAACCTGTCAACAAGTTAAGATTGAACATCAGCGACCGGCGGGTATGCTGAAACCCCTTCCTATTCCCGAGTGGAAGTGGGAAGACATTTCTATGGATTTCATCACGAGTTTGCCGACGAGTCGTCGTGGCATGAATACGATCTGGGTGATCGTGGACCGCTTAACTAAATCAGCTCATTTCATTGAGATCAAGGAGACGTGGGGTCCCGAGAGACTTGCGCAACTGTTCATCAAAGAGATAGTCAGACTGCACGGTACTCCTAAAAGTATCGTTTCCGATCGTGACGGACGGTTTGTGTCGCATTTTTGGAAATCAGTTCATCGTGCTATGGGAGCTCAGCTTAATCTCAGTACCGCTTTTCATCCTCAGTCCGACGGACAATCAGAGAGGACCATTCAGACATTAGAGGACATGTTGAGGGCATGCGTCCTCTATTGGAAAGACGATTGGGAAGCCCAATTACCATTGATCGAGTTCACGTATAATAATAGTTGGCATGCTTCGATCAAGATGGCACCTTACGAGGCCTTGTATGGTCTCCGTTGTGTTGGGACGACTTATCAGAATCAATCGGCACCGAGACCGATATGCTTATAGCCGCCCGTGAGAAGGTAGCTTTGATCAGGAGTCGTTTGTTGACCGCTCAGAGTCGACAGAAATCATATGCAGATAACCGTCGTCGACCATTAGAGTTCAAGGCTGGTGACCATGTGTTGGTCAAAGTATCCCCGAGTCGTGGTATCTTCCGTTTTGGGAAGAGGGGAAAGTTGAGTCCGAGATTCATTGGACCGTTTGAGATTTTGGATCGAGTGGGCGAGTTAGCTTATCGATTGGCTTTACCTCCGGCGTTGAGCCGAATTCATAATGTGTTTCATGTCTCTCAGTTGCGGAAGTATGTTGCCGACCCGAGTCACATACTTCAGTTCGACGAAATCGAGATCGCCGACGATCATTCATATGAGGAACGTCCTATACGAGTTTTAGAGCGGCGAATCAAGCAGTTGAGGAATAAGACGATTCCTTTGGTTAAAATTCAGTGGTCTAGACACGGAGTCGAATAGGCTACTTGGGAAACCGAGGATAGTATGCGGGAGAGTTATCCCGAGTTGTTTGACCCTTAGTTTCGGGGACGAAACTCTTTTAAGGGGGGGTGTATGTAATACCCAGTTGTAATTCAGTAATTATCACTCAAGAATTATCATTCAAGATTTATCATTCAGTAATTGATACTCAGTAATTTCATTCATTATTGATCATTTGTCACTCAGATTCAGTCATGGTATTCATCATTCAGAGTAATTGTATCGAGTATCGATCGTCATTCATCATTAATCTGATTGGAGTTTCGTGCCGTGTTATCATCATTGTCATTTTCGTTGCGAACTGTGCGTGAGGAGTAGCGCACGCTACGTACTCATTTTAGCGTACGCTAATTGAGTATAGGTAGCGCACGCTACTACTCAGCCTTAGCGCACGCTAAGGCTACCTTGGCTGCAGTCCAGAAGGTACTGGACTGCAGGTGAGATTATTTGTAGCGCACGCTACGAGTGGTAAGTAGCGCGCGCTAACGGGTTGTAGTAGCGCAGGCTATATGTGTGGAGTAGCGCGCGCTAAGGACGGATCAGGTTGAGTCCAGTGGCTCCGGATCGCATCGATTAATTCATAGCGCACGCTATGTGTTGTTGTTAGCGTACGCAACTGATATATTAGCGCACGCTAAACTATGGTTGTAGCGCACGCTATCGAGGTTAGGGCATATGGTTTTCTGGACTCCAGTACTGGGCGTCAAATATTTCGCTAGCGCACGCTAACAATGGATATTAGCGCACGCTAGTAGTATGGCCGTAGCGCACGCTACAAAGAGGTACGTAGCGCGCGCTACCGTGTTCGGACAGTGGGTACTGGACTACCCAAATTACTCGTTAGCGCACGCTATGCACAAGGGCTAGCGCACGCTAACCTGGACTGAGTATAAATTGGACAGTTTAGTTAGAGTTCGTCATTTTTCATCTCATTTCATTCCTTCGGTATTTTTGGGCGATTTCGAGCGATTCAGAGGGGATTCTTCGAGGTGTAATCATCAATCATCATCTTCAAGCTCATCTTTCGGATTGATCATCATTTCATCATCTTCATCACATCGAATCAAAGGTATTAATCTCTTGGATCTAGAATTTCGGATTTTTGGGTTTTTCCTTCCGATATCTTCGTGTAAGCTTGGATTATCATTGGAATATGTTAGTTATGGATTATATAACTTGTATAAATATATTCCTACGGATTTAATGGTTATTTTCGGAATTATTTCAAGAACCCTTGGGGTTGACTTCGGTTAATTGGGGATTTTCCGATTGATGTTGTTGTAATCATGAGTTATGGATTCCTAATGGATTATTGATATCTTTGAAAGTATTTTGATGGTTGGAAATACTCATCTTGGAGTTGGTTTCGATATATTCGGGATTGGATATTTCCGAAGTTGTGTGGTCGGTTATGTATTCGTTGGAATGCCTATGAGTTTGATTATCGTTGTTTCGACCTTTGGGTTGGTCGTGCTTTGTGGTTTGATACGTGTATTGAACGATTGTTGGTAATTATTGTTATTCAAGGTTGTTCGAGCGATCGGTATCTTGGTTAGGACGTTGTTCGTGGACGGACATTCTTCATCGGTATTGAGTAAGTTAAATCTTACTCGGTTAAAAGGATACTCATTCCTTTTGTTGTTGATTGCTCATAATCATAATTCATTCATCATAATATTAATCATTTTGAGACTTGTAAGTGTCGAATAATCATTTCATTCACGAGGAACGACGGTTCCAAATCTTTTCATTGGTTTATCAATCACGTCACTATTACTTTCATATCGGTGAGTCATCTTGGCCTTGTCTAATTATTATTCATTGGTTTTCATCATGGTCATTCTCGTTCATGTGACCTTCCGGGTTCATATTGCGTGGCCGGGTGTGGCTGTGTGGAATTTTTAGTCGGGCACATGATGGTCATGTATTGGGTTCACCGATACATCGGACCGTGCACACGGTAACGCTTACCTCCGTGAGACTAATTAGGTACAAGGACGGGTGTGTCCGGTCATTCGTCTTGTACACTTGCACAGGACATTACGGGCGTACTATGATGCTCCTCTTCAGCGTAATTCATGATTAAGAATATTTCATAACTTCATATAATTCATGATTGTGTAATTTCAACTCTTGAGGATTGTTGTTCTCAGAATCGGCCCGTTGGGGATTTTGTTTTCAGGTCACGGCAAGGCAAAGGCACGGGAAGAGCATGTTGACGGCGACGAGTCCCAGTGATACTAGTAGGGGGTCCCAGTCTGTTCAGTCATTTATTCAGTCATTTGTGTTTCCTTTATTTATTCCGCTGCAGACATTCCGTTTGAATGCTCATTTCATTCAGTGTTGTGTATTTTATCGTCACATAAAATACACATGTATTCTATTTTATCCTGGGTGTGTTGTATAAAACTCCTCATCGGAGTAATTGATGTTGTAATGTGGTTCGGTACTACATTTACCTGTGTAAATCATTCACTTTCATTCGCCTGGTGGGTCCCAGTCGGGGGTCCACGGCACTGTAAGATCCGCCTAGTTGGGGTGTTACATGTCTGGGGGTCGATACTAAGGGGTACGGCCACGGAAGTGGACTTGGGTGCGTGTGTGGATGAACTTCCACCCGGAGTGTCCGACGGGATGTCTGGGGGTCGATACTAAGGGGTACGGCCGCGGAAGTGGTTTCCCACCCGGAGTGTCCGACGGGATGTCTGGGGGTCGATACTAAGGGGTACGACCGCGGGTTACCAGTTGTGGTTTTCATCTTGAGGATGACGATGTTTTCGTTAATTGTGATATTGTCTGGAGTATCACAATGCTTTGTGCTCGGGGTTGAGAGACATTGTATATCGAGTCTTGGTGCTTGGCTAGAATGGCATAAGAATAATATGTTATGTGTAATGTGTCCTTGTAAGTGAATTGAAGTGGATGACCGGGTCGTGGACCCTGTGTTTTGTGACCGGAACGGTTGGGTCGTGGACCCCGTATTTTGTTAAATGGATTTGTATTTTGGAAATTGAACTTTGGGGCTGTGACCCTAAATGGCTTTCGAGGAATTAAGAACTTTTCAATTTCTGATATTTTCAAAACTCCCGAGATTTGGAAATGTTTTCAAAATGCTTACTTGCTTCGTTTCTGCTTTCAAGACTTGAACTATTTTTTAACTAAATATATCTCGGGAAGTCTTTCGTTATATTCTTGGAATTTGTTGTGTATGGCTCGTATTTGCACTTTATACTTGCACTAGCGAAACAGTGGAGTTTTGCTAACCCCCGAGTAATCGGGGGGTGGATATCTGTTTTGTGTCCAGGTACACGCAGGTTTTCGGGAGCAAGACAGGATCGGTACGAGGGATGATGAAAGACGAATGATACTAATCACACGAAGGCTAGTTTTGGGTTCAGTTAGTCGGAGTCCATTGTATTGTCTTTTCCGCTGTCTTATTGTTTGTGGTGGTAATTATCTTACCCTTGCGTGGGTATGAGTCTGGATGAATTTATGTACTTTTATTTGTAAGTCAGTGTCGAAAGACCAAATCGGTCTATTGATTCGTTATTTTGATTCGTCAGTATGTGATGTAATGTGTTATGTTCATGTCTAGCCTGGTGGATTCTCACGGAGAGGGTCTGCGGCGTGTAATATTCCCAGTTTGATCTGGGGGTGTTACATTTATGGTATCGGAGCTTAGGTTGCGGAAACCTAGGCTGTCGGGTCCAGTCGTGTATTGTTGGGTCTTGTCTTGTCAGATTGAGTCTGACTGATGTCGTGTCGGGACGCGTCGTTTGGAATGTCGGCCGTGATTAGTATCAGGATGCAGCCATCATCTTCGTGCGATCTGTGGATGTAAGTCTCCCTACTACAGGTTGTACCACGAGCTATACGAGCCTGTGTGATTTTGTGTTATGTAGTTAATATTTGAAGGTGCATCGTGAGTAAGTGACATATATTTGTTGATTCCCGTCTTGCGCTAAAAATGTAGAATGATATTGCTGAATGTATCCTTGTATAAATCATTTTTCTTACAAGAGTATAAACCTTGGAATTTTAAGTTTTCGAATCTGTTGTTGCCCAAAATATTTATCCGAAGATTAATACTGCTGGAAGACGGACAACAAACAAATGCGGGAGCACTTCCGAGAGAAGATAAATAAAACAAGATTTGCCGGGTTTGTTAGGCCCGGGCTTGAATGCTCTCGCGAGATGTTATTAATACAAATATTCGTGGATACAAGTATTAAAGAGAGAAATCTAAATACAATGAGTGTAAAAAGACTCTGTTAATCCGGCTCTTGAGCGAAGCTAGGTGTTCTTCGTCCCCGCCGGATATCTGCTGGATGAGATAGGCCGGGAGAAGTAAGACCGAAAGAAAGCTGTTGCCAAGAGTTGGATGTTAGCCAAGTGCAAGTATTGTTTCTGTATTGAGTGCTTTGAATCGTGAAGTTGCAGAGTTTCGGTCCCTTTTACAAGTGAAGGCTGCCTTGTATATATAGAGGCTGAGGGGCCCTGTCCCCTAGTGGGCGATCGCCTTTCGGCATTTAATGTAACGGGGCGATCGTCCTAAGGGCACGTGGGCTGCCTGCCAAAAGTCCAAAGCTACAGCTGGTGGCCAGCCGTGCGGTCCAATGAGGATCCAGCACGCGTCCGGAAGCACTGTCACAGGAGGTCCCACGTTGTTGCTTTCGGCGGACTTTGTCAGAGTAGGTGACAGGCTGTAGTCACATGTCCTGTCCGCCAACTCCTTTCGCAGGTCTGGGCCATGCTGGTAGGTGAGGTAGGAGACAGGTTTGTCAGCGCCTTTTGTGGATCTGCACGTGGGGTCAGCTTTGAGACTTGGCCTTGGCCGACTGGATGGTCATCGGTGGAGATCGACATGAGGCGATCGTCTCTAGCTGATCATCCGAGGATCGTTCTCGGCCATTCACTGAAGGGTTGGCACTGGTCGGTCACCAAGGGTCGATCGGCGGATGCCCAGAGAGGTCGGTCACCAAGGGTCGATCGGCAGATGCCAGGATCGTCCATAAGTCGATCGCCAGGAGTCGGTCGCCGAGTGCCGAGTGCCGAGTGATGATCGTATCTGAGGTCGATCGCTCGGCACCAGGACTTGTCCTGGGACCTTCCTTTGGCCGATTTAGCTGGTCCGCTGGGTTGAGGCTCGGTCGCACGACGCCGCGAGATCCGCCTTGGCCGCTCGGCAGTAAGTCGGTCGCTCGGCCTCGGAGGCGATCGCCGGTCGGAAGGTGTTAAATCTTGACACAACAATTGCCCCCCAGCTTGCTCCTATGATGAAGACATGGGGCGAGGTGGATCTTGCTGGTGATCGCGTCTGGATGAGGACGGGCGACCTTGCTGAGCCGACTTAGGACTTGGACTTGGGCTAACATAGTCGATTGGCTTAGCTATCTTTCGGTCTTGTACCTGCAAAAAACAACATTGGCCGATCCCCCACGGAAACTTGGTGGTTTCGCTTTGTTTGATGTATCGTGCACAGTCGCGGAGATCGATGGACCGACCCCATGACCGTGTCTTGGTCGCGAAGACAATGAGTGTCTCGTGACTCACTTTATTATGAGGGTCCTCTGTTAGGCTGCGCCTCGCCTTGTTTTTAAACGAAAGGCGTGCGGTCTCGGTCTAGAGGAGTCCTTGCGCGGGGCAGCGTCGGATGAATCAACTCCACGCCCGCGGCTTGTTAGCTCTGCTTCCACCTCGGCCAGCCATGGAGATGGCCGACCTCGACGGTGTACGTTGAGACGGGGTTGTGGCACGTCGCATTGTCCGGGTTCACCATGTCAGATGATGAACCTTTGAGGGCGAGCGATCGTGTCCACTGATTAATGTTGGAGAGCCCTCAGACTACGCCGGCCTCGTATTTAAACGAAGGGCGGGCGATCTTGGCCGAAAGGGACCTTGCATGACCGAAGCAGCCGGTTCCATCGACTGCCAGGGCCATGGCTTTATGATGTGCGGTGGAGGCGATCTTATGCCTTAGTCCGTCATGTTATATGCTGGACTGTAGATGGCGATCGTGTCCTCCGGACTGCGGGTGATGTAGCGTGATGATCGGCGATCGGGCTGGAAGACTGTCGATCGTCGCTCTTCTGCCGATCGCTTATTCGTAGGTCGATATTGGCGATCGGGCGGGAGATCGTCGTCCGGGTGCCGATCGCGCTGCTCACAGGCTAAGAAGAAACCTTTGCACGGCGGAAAATCTGCGGCTCTTGCCCGGAAGGCTGCGTAGGTCGTAGGTTGGGTCTTCGTGAGATGCCTGAACATCGGCGAAAAACCCTGAAAACCTCCTAGGACCGCGTAGAGGGTGGTCTCATCGCTTATGGGCTCGCCATTGAGGATGATTACGTCTACCCGGTCGATGTAGTCCGAGTCGGACTCTTCTTCTCCCTGCTTGATTTGCATCATGCGAAGGGGACCTTCGGGCAGACGACCACGGTGGCGAAGTACTCGGTGAAGCCGTGCGCCCGGCTCGTTAAAGGAGCCAATGGACCAAGGTGGCAATGAAGTGTACCACCGGTGGCGAGGTCGTCCAGCGTCGGAGGAACATTCGGCATCCGGTCGCGTCGGATGCCCCGCACCCGATCATGTAAATGTTAAACTTCCTCAGTGCACTTGGGGTCCGATCGCCCCACGTACGGGTGTTTGCGGGGAGCGATCTGTCTTTGCACGGGGCGAGCTCGATGTCGATCGCGAGCGGCTCGCTTGGCCGGCGATCGTCTTCTTGGCGCCGCCCGGATTCGGAGCGCCTTCATGTCATCGAGTTGACGCGCATCGCGGCCATCGCCGTGGCTTGGTCGCTTGCCGATCGGCTTTGGGAGCGAGGCCTGGCGATCGTGTACCGATCTCCGGCTCCGCTACCGCCGACCTCGGCAATTTGGCGAGGAGCCGGACGGCTGGCGCCTTGCAGGAGTCGGGTAGGCCGAGCTCGGTGACGGACTCAAACTCCATCGTCTCGTAGGCCGGGCCGGGTGCCCGGCCGCGAGTCGGGTCACCGCCCGTGCGATCGAAGACAGAGGTGCCCCGGTGGCGAGCGCCTCTTCTGCGGACGGAGCCTCCCAGCGATCGCTCGGCGATAGTGCCTTGAGCTTCCGCTTGATCTCCGGCGAGACCGAGGGGGCGGTAGGCGGAGGCGCGTCGAGAGCACTCCGTCGCTCTGTAGACGGCCGGGCCCCTTCGATCTGTTCCTTAGTTCGGAACCGATCGAGCGAGAGGTTGGGCCGCCGTCCGAGGACGGATCGGCGTCTCGATCGCGGCGGCTACCTTCCACCATCGGGCGTGGCTCGGATGGGGCCAGGCCCGGGTGCAGCCGGGCGGCGGCTTTCTTCGACGCGGAGGCGGAAGACATGATTTGAAAGATTTCTTTGAAGTGCGGTGAGTGTCACTTCAAGTATACGCCCGAAACAGTGAGTGTTCTTCGGGACGGTAGGTATATAAAATCGAGGGTTGGATCCCCTTCCTCTAGCGCCAATTGTTGTTGCCCAAAATATTTATCCGAAGATTAATACTGCTGGAAGACGGACAACAAACAAATGCGGGAGCACTTCCGAGAGAAGATAAATAAAACAAGATTTGCCGGGTTTGTTAGGCCCGGGCTTGAATGCTCTCGCGAGATGTTATTAATACAAATATTCGTGGATACAAGTATTAAAGAGAGAAATCTAAATACAATGAGTGTAAAAAGACTCTGTTAATCCGGCTCTTGAGCGAAGCTAGGTGTTCTTCGTCCCCGCCGGATATCTGCTGGATGAGATAGGCCGGGAGAAGTAAGACCGAAAGAAAGCTGTTGCCAAGAGTTGGATGTTAGCCAAGTGCAAGTATTGTTTCTGTATTGAGTGCTTTGAATCGTGAAGTTGCAGAGTTTCGGTCCCTTTTACAAGTGAAGGCTGCCTTGTATATATAGAGGCCGAGGGGCCCTGTCCCCTAGTGGGCGATCGCCTTTCGGCATTTAATGTAACGGGCGATCGTCCTAAGGGCACGTGGGTTTTGCCAAAAGTCCAAAGCTACAGTGGTGGCCACCGTGCGGTCAATGAGGATCCGGCACGCGTCCTAAGCACAGTCACAGGAGGTCCCACGTTGTTGCTTTCGGCGGACTTTGTCAGAGTAGGTGACAGGCTGTAGTCACATGTCCTGTCCGCCAACTCCTTTCGCAGGTCTGGGCCATGCTGGTAGGTGAGGTAGGAGACAGGTTTGTCAGCGCCTTTTGTGGATCTGCACGTGGGGTTAGCTTTGAGACTTGGCCTTGGCCGACTGGATGGTCATCGGTGGAGATCGACATGAGGCGATCGTCTCTAGCTGATCATCCGAGGATCGTTCTCGGCCATTCACTGAAGGGTCGGCACTGGTCGGTCACCAAGGGTCGATCGGCGGATGCCCAGAGAGGTCGGTCACCAAGGGTCGATCGGCAGATGCCAGGATCGTCCATAAGTCGATCGCCAGGAGTCGGTCGCCGAGTGCCGAGTGATGATCGTATCTGAGGTCGATCGCTCGGCACCGGGACTTGTCCTGGGACCTTCCTTTGGCGATTTAGCCGGTCCAGGTTGAGGCTCGGTCGCACAGGCCGCTGGCAGATCCGCCTTGGCCGCTCGGCAGTAAGTCGGTCGCTCGGCCTCGGAGGCGATCGCCGGTCGGAAGGTGTTAAATCTTGACACAACAGAATCCTTTCGGGGAGTCACGTAAAATTTTTAAAATGCCCTCCAAGGGAGGAAAAAGTTGATTTTCGTATGTTGACCACAAGGCTGAAAGTTCTGAAAACTCGAATTATTGATAATTCTTTTCCACTGTGTACTATAAGTTTTCAAAACACGAGTTTTGAACTCAAATGAGTTCTACAAAATATACTCAAGACGTGATCCTTGCTTTTAACTTTCGGTTTTGAATGACAATTGCCTTTTGATGGTCGCTCATGATGTGTTGTAATTATGTGAATCGATGGCTTTGAGATTCGAATATTGTTGTTGTTTAATTGTGACCTTCGATTCCAGTGATGTCGTATATATGTTCGCAATCATGTTGCTAAAATAGAACCGTTAGCGCACGCTAAGTGTAAGGCTAGTGCGCGCTAATGCAGCATGGGTAGCGCACGCTAAATATGTGTTGTAGCGAGCGTTAGTCGATGCAGGCGAGGCTATGGAACCACATTATAGCCGTTAGGTCTAACTTTTGCGGCCAATCACCTGTAGTTGTATTCTCTACGTGGTGTCTAGTGATAACAACTGTTGTGCGTGAATGTGTGTTAAGACTTTTCGTATTGCTAGGTGATATTTGATTGTGTTTGATGAATTGATAAATTATGTCTGCTGCGAGTGTGTTCGAACACGCTTTTCTAAAACTTTCATAAGTTTGTGCAAGTGCGATTAGCCGGCGGCTTCGTATGAACTTTGGAAATTGTTTGAAATTTGCGAGCCGGCCTAGGATTCTCAAATAAAACCTCGACGGTATTTGAAAGAGTTGTTTTAAAGTACCTTGAACATTTTGTAAAATTTTACCATCGTTGATGTTTGTGAAGTGTTGGGAGAATTTTCGAAAATGATTTTAACATATTGTTGCATTTTCAAATAATTCGAGTGAATGATTTTCAAAATCTTTCACACCAAAAAAATATTTTATTTCAAAAAACCAATACGATTTTTATTTTCAAAAATATATAGTGAAAGATGAAAAATCTCACTCGATGTAAAGTTCAAACTCGGATTTGGAAATATTAGAGTATGTAAGAATGATTTGATGATCTTGCATGGTTAACTTGTTAGTTGTTAACGGTGATGATGATACGTAGAGGCATGATGACTTCAAATGATTTCAAATGAGACGGTTAAAGTATGTTGTTTGCAAGTTTTGATGAAACAACACGAGGTACCAAAAGTACTTTTAAAGTTTATTTTAAATAGATATACAAATCCAAGGATTTTCAAAAGATTTTCTTTAAAAGGATACCTCGTGGATTTTCTTTTCGAGTTGTTATTGGTTACCTCATGTGATATGTCGTGCTGAGTTGGTACCTTAGTATAATATTTTGCGAAGTTGTGCAATCGTATTGAGTGGGAATTCGCTTAGTATGCCGATGGGCAGAGGACGCAGTCGTGACCACGATACTAATGGCCATGAAGATCGGATGTGGACCAAGAGGATATGGTCGGGAAGGTTGCTATTCCAGCACTTCGTTCTCGTTGTTTAGGTTTCGGGACGAAACCTCTTTTAAAGGTGATATGATGTAATACCCGCATTTTTCTTTCTTTCTCTTCTGTTTCGTCCAATCGTATTGACTCGACTGTGTTCGTTGATGCTTATGACGTGGTGTTGTTTTTCACCTTTGTCATTCGAGCGAGTTCTGATATTGTCCCAAATTGATCTATATAACGTTGTGACCTTTTCAAGTTCGGAAAATTAGTCTCGTTTTCGATCTTCCAACCCTTGGGCGGTGGAATTCCGTATTTATTCAGCGATTGGCTCGCGTTTTGATTGATGTACCGTTGGGTTGGTCAATCGTATTAATTTTCGTCCGTTGTGTTTTGTGTTTGTTCGGATAATTGACTTGATTGTATTATCCAGTTGATGACGCTTGTCACTTGTTGGTTTTATTATATCCCTAACGGCGGCGTTGTGTTGGTCGTCGTGGAGCGTGTTTTCACGCCGTATATTCCTTTGCGTTGCTTGTAACGTTTCGCCGATGGGCGTAAGTTACGCGTTTCCTTGCGTATCTCGTTGAGTTTTCCTGGCAGGATATTGCTTCTCCCTACTTGTTTTAAGTTTCGGGACGAAACTTCTTTTAAGGAGCGTAGAATGTAATATCCGCAATTTCCGATTTTTCGGTTAATTTATTTTTCAGCCGGAGTCCGTTTTGACGACTCGCTCATGACCGTTTCGCCATTTCGAGAATGATTAATTCTGCACTTTTTGTCATCCGAGTTCGTTTCGGTATCGTTTTGTTGAGTTCCGAGCTTTTTAGCGACTTTTCCGCACTTGAGTGCGATTCTTGCGAATCTCGTCCGAAACTGTCGTTTCGAGTTTCTCGTAAGTTCATTTAATGATATTATTCATGTTGCGAGCTTTGGTTTGGTGTTTCGATCGCGTATCGTGATTTTCGGACGTTTTGGGCCATTTTCGTAATTTCCCAAAGTTTTGGGTAATTACTTCCGTTGTTGAATTCTGAGCCTTCGGGTGGTCGGAATTGTGTGTTCTCTTAGCTCTTAGATTCGTCTTTGCGAGTACGTCGTAACCGTATCATCGATTCGTATTCGAGTTCGGGTTTCGGGGTCGTTCGGGCCGTCGGAGTTGGCCCCGGCCGACATGGCCGGCAATCAGGCCCGAGGCAGTCTTGGCGAGTCACGGCCGCGGTGATCGGCGGCTTCGGCCGAGTCACGGCCGGTAGTGATCGGCGGCTTCCGGCGGAAGCCGTGCCGTAGGGCGCGGCACATCTTTGGCGAGGCCGCGGCACACTCTGTGGCATTTTTCGGCCAAACCGATGTCTGGGTGCCGCGGCACACTCCGGCCGAGCCGCGGCACCTGCTGCCGACCACCAGGAGCCATTTTTGGGCTGTGCGCGGCACACTCCCAGGCCGCGGCTGCTGTGCGGCTTATTTATGGCCTGCAGACGGGTTTTTGGCCATTTTTCTCACTCGTTTTCTTCCCTTCCGCGGTGGAGCTTGGTTAATCATGGAGAGATGTTGTTGGACAATCAATCCATGAAGTTTTGGAGTTCATATCATCAATCATCCATCCTATAACATCCTACGATCTACCGAATCAGGTCAGATTTTCTAGAAATCCAATTTTGGGGATTTTGGGTATTTTGTTCGTTTTAAATCCGTTTAATCCGATTTAACTTAGGATTTTGATGGATTGATGATAATTTAGATATATTATATCATTTCCTTTATTATTCCATGGTTGGATCGTATCGATTCGTCGATTTGGTCGAGTTCTTGATCGATGCCTTGAAGGTGTCTGGTAAAATGTCATAGAGGGGTTTTCGGGCGTTCTACGATTATTCTTCCTCGTATGATCGATGGTTTATTGATTATATGTTGTTAGGGTCGAATTCTTGTGAAGAACTCGAGTCGGAACCCTTCCGTTCGTCGTTTTCTTCAAGCTTCTCGATCGTGGGTGTATTCTTTTCCTTCGACGGGGAATTGTAGGTGTTCGAGGTGTCCCGACTGAGCCGTGATTGTAGGAGTGTCCGGTATCGATTATCGAGGCAAGTATCTTGCCCATACATTACGTGTTTTGTGGATATTACGGTTGTTAATCGTCGATATGTGCTAAATAAATATTAATAACTATTTTTCAAAAGAATCGGAATATTTATCATCATGGTTTTTGTAAAGGTGACCCGTGTGTGTCGGGAATTAATGTGCTTAGTTGAATATGTGTGCTAGTGTCGAGTATAGAATCACCTTACTTTCTTGTGATGTCATTGCGTATGATTATGTCGTTGGTAAATGTAAAGTGTAATTCTTTTGTCAAATTATGTGCTTGGAGTCACGTGTTTATGGATGAATATGTGAGTTTGTGTGATATTAGTTGTGCCGTTCGGTCTTTGTTGAAATCTTGTGCTTCCTTGTGAATCGTATCATTATTTGGTCGTGAGTATATGTTGGATGAACTGGCCATTCTAGTAAGGTACCTCGACTATATATCGTGATTGACCTTCGAGGCTTGTGGTTTGCAAGCGTGATTTTGGAACGTGTGTGTGTGTTGTTCCTTCCACCGGAGTGTCCGACGGGATGTCCGGGGTCGATACTAAGGGGTATGGCCACGGAAGTGGACTTGGGTGCGTGTGTGGATGAACTTCCACCCGAGTGTCCGACGGGATGTCCGGGGTCGATACTAAGGGGTACGGCCGCGGAAGTGGTTTCCACCGAGTGTCCGACGGGATGTCCGGGGTCGATACTAAGGGGTACGGCCGCGGGTTACCGATTGTGGTTTTCATCTTGAGGATGACGATGTTTTCGTTAATTGTGATATTATGCAGTATCACAATGCTTTGTGCTCGGGGTTGAGAGACATTGTATATCGAGTCTTGGTGCTTGGCTAGAATGGCATAAGAATAATATGTTATGTGTAATGTGTCCTTGTAAGTGAATTGAAGTGGATGACCGGGTCGTGGACCCTGTGTTTTGTGGCCAAGCAGTTGGGTCGTGGACCCCGTATTTTGTTAAACGGATTTGTATTTTGGAAATTGAACTTTGGGGCTGTGACCCTAAATGGCTTTCGAGGAATTAAGAACTTTTCAATTTCTGATGTTTTCAAAACTCCCGAGATTTGGAAATGTTTTCAAAATGCTTACTTGCTTCGTTTCTGCTTTCAAGACTTGAACTATTTTTAACTAAATATATCTCGGGAAGTCTTTCGTTATATTCTTGGAATGTGTTGTGTATGGCTCGTATTTGCACTTTATACTTGCACTAGCGAAACAGTGGAGTTTTGCTAACCCCCGAGTAATCGGGGGGTGGATATCTGTTTTGTGTCCAGGTACACGCAGGTTTTCGGGAGCAAGACAGGATCGGTACGAGGGATGATGAAAGACGAATGATACTAATCACACGAAGGCTAGTTTTGGGTTCAGTTAGTCGGAGTCCATTGTATTGTCTTTTCCGCTGTCTTATTGTTTGTGGTGGTAATTATCTTACCCTTGCGTGGGTATGAGTCTGGATGAATTTATGTACTTTTATTTGTAAGTCAGTGTCGAAAGACCAAATCGGTCTATTGATTCGTTATTTTGATTCGTCAGTATGTGATGTAATGTGTTATGTTCATGTCTAGCCTGGTGGATCCTCACGGAGAGGGTCTGCGGCGTGTAATATTCCCGGTTTGATCTGGGGGTGTTACACCGGGTGAGCGTGGTATGGTGCATTGTGAGCTTCTTCAAGGATTTGCTTCCTAAGGGATGGATCCTTAGGAACACATAACCTCCCATCATAAGTCAAAACGTCGTCTGCGGCGACGGCAAATTTCTCAATACTCCCGACTTGTGCTTGATCCTTCATCTTGCACAAGAACCTATCACGTGGTTGAGCCTCCTTAATCTTATCCCTCAAGTTTGGTTGCAAGACCAAAGATGATAGGATTGCTTTCGAACGTTTTGAAGACTCAACTACCTCAATCCTCAACTGGGAGAACTCCTTTATCAAACTCTCCTGATCGGTCAAGCAAGCTAACTCGCCTCTAGTCTTCCGACTCAAGGCATCAGCTACCACATCAGCCTTACCCAGATGGTAATGAATAGTACAATCATAGTCCTTCACCAATTCTAACCATCGCCTTTGCCTCATGTTAAGGTCCTTCTGTGTGAAAATATACTTCAAACTTTTATGGTCAGTGTATATCTCACACTTCCCTCCGTAGAGATAGTGACGCCAGATCTTCAACGCATGTACTACAGCAGCCAACTCCAGATCATGTGTTGGATAGTTCAACTCATGTGGTTTAATCTGTCTCGATGCATAGGCTACTACTTTACCATGTTGCATCAGAACACAACCCAACCCCTGCTTTGAGGCATCACTATAAATAACAAAGTCTTCCGTCGGATCAAGAATCGTTAATACTGGTTCCGAGGTTAGTCTCCTTTTCAACTCTTGAAAACTTTCCTCGCACTTGTTGTTCCATTCAAACCTCACGCCTTTCCTTGTTAATTGGGTCATAGGAGTGGCGATTTTCGAAAATCCTTCGATAAATCTCCTATAATAGCCAGCTAGGCCCAGAAAGCTGCGGACTTCACTCGCATTCTTGGGTATTCCCCAACTACTCACTGCTATAACTTTATCGGGATCAACCTCAATTCCTTTTGAAGTCACCACATGTCCAAGGAATCCAACTCTGTTTAACCAAAACTCACATTTCTTGAATTTAGCATACAACTTTTCCTTGCGAAGTGTCTCCAATGTAATCCTCAAATGTTCTTGGTGTTGTTCCTTGTCCTTAGAATACACCAATATGTCATCTATAAAGACGATCAGGAACTTATCCAAGTAAGGTTGGAGCACCCTGTCCATCAAATCCATAAAGACTGCCGGTGCATTACTCAAACCAAAAGGCATCACTACAAATTCAAAATGTCCATAACGGGTTCTGAAAGCCGTTTTGGGAATGTCACACTCCCTAATCTTCAGTTGGTGGTACCCCGACCGTAAATCAATCTTCGAAAAGGTTCCGGCTCCCCTCAACTGATCGAAGAGATCCTCGATTCTCGGTAGTGGGTACTTGTTCTTCACCGTGAGTCAATTCAGCTCTCTGTAATCTATACACATCCGAAGTGACCCATCCTTCTTTCTTACAAACAGTACTGGTGCACCCCAGGGTGACACGCTAGGACGAACAAATCCGAGCTCCAGTAGCTCTTGAATCTGGACCTTCAATTCTTGAAGTTCCTTTGGAGCCATTCTATATGGCGTTTTGGATTTAGGGGCCGCCCCAGGGACCAAATCAATGCTAAACTCCACTTGTCGGTCGGGTGGGACTCCCGGCAAATCTTCTGGAAACACATCCAGAAACTCTCGTACTATCGGTACGTCTGTAGGGGACACCTCATTAGTACGAGTGTCGACCAAACTCACCAAGTAACCCTGGCATTTCTCCTTCCTTAGACCTCTCAATGCTTTCATGGCTGTGATTACTCTTGGTACTGTCCTACTCTTAGTACCGTAAAAGGTGATCGACTCGCCTTCGGAACACCTCAATGTTATCTTCTTCTCACGGCAACTTATATCGGCATCATGTCTATCGAGCCAGTCCATACCAAGGATCACATCAAAATCCATCGAGTTAATTAAATACAGGCTAGCGTCAAATTCTCTACCTCCTATCTCAATATTCTCGTCAATCATTGTATTAGTAAGGATCGTATTTCTTGACGGTAAGATAACCTCAAGAGACTCAACGATTCTAATGCTTCTATGACCAATAGCATGATAAAACTTTACAGACATAAAAGTATATGTGGCACCAGTGTCAAATAAAGCAAAAGCAGGCACATTAGATATCATAAGCATACCTGACACTGTGCCGGGATTCTCATCTGCGTCCTTTTGGGTCAAAGAATAAATACGAGCCTTTCCTCCAGCACCTTGACCTTTAGCCCTTTGGAGATGACAATTCGAAGCTGCATGCCCTGCCTCCTTACATCTGTAGTAGACACCTTTTCCATACAAACACTCCCCGCCATGATTCTTACCACACTTCGAGCACTCTGGCTTACTGGTTTGAGGCTTAGGTCCCGACCTTTGATCAACCTTTGCTTGCTTGTTAGATACCATGGCCTTATTTTGGTTTCCATTCCAATGCCTCTTACCGATACTAGGCTTCGTAGACTGTTGTTGATCCAGATTATGGCTAGCCTCAACCTCTTGGGCTCGAAAAACCGTCTCGGTATAGGGTAGCACCCCATGACAAGCCACGATGTGACGAATACTCGGGCGTAAACCACTCCGGAACTTAAGGGCCCTCTTTCGATCTGTGTCCACCATGTGCTCCACAAAGAAGCTGATTTGGTTGAATTTTCTCTCATATTCTTCAACCGTCATTCCTCCTTGTTCAAGGTTCCAAAACTCTCTCTCCATCTTCTCTCGGTAGTGCTGTGGGTAGTACTGTTCCATCACTATTTCCTTGAACCGATCCCATGTTAATGCAGCACGCTCGGCCGCCGGCCTCAAACGCCAATAGCTTATCCACCAGCGTCCAGCATCCTCCACCATTTGATATTGGCCACAAATAATTCTTTGCGCATCGGTGCACCCAATGAGCTCAAAGGTGCGCTCGAGCGACATGAACCATTCATCAACGAAAGCTGGTCCTTCTCGACCGTTGAATGTGGGTGGAGTGAAACGTCAGAATTGTTGCACAACTTGTGCCTGAGTTAGAGCTGGCACGTTATTGTTGTGGTTATCCTGACCTCCGTCACCACCACCAAGGTTAGCATTCTAACCACCGAGATTATCTGCACCTCGGTTAGCTGGGCGTCCACGTCCACGAGTTGCCATTATCCTAAGGCATACCACACGCAACGATCCTTCAGTACTTACCCAACGAGAGGGAGAAATAAAATGGAGGCGTTACACTGCATCTATAGGTTGAGCACCAGAGATTTCTAGCAATGACGACTTTCGCATGTCACACATATACTTATGAATTTATTAGAAAACAATTTTATGCCCAAATACTTTATCAGAAAATTCTTATATACAAAATAGACTGAAGATGCATCTTTAATGCATGAATCATGGTTGATCTGGTAAACTGCATTTATCACATAATGAATAATAATAACTTAATGTACCTTGGAGTCGACGTGGAGCGGCAGAGGTGGATGATCATAATTGCTAAAGAAATATTTGACTACTTGCGAAAATGAAATTTTAGTTTAGAAAAAGAAACCATTTTAACGAGTCTACAGAACCGTAGACCCGCTCTGATACCACTTATGTAGCGACCACTTTTCTAAATATGATTCTTCACATTTTAAGAAGAATAAATAAAAATTTTGCAGCGGAGATACATTTCAAAAAGACAAACTTAATAATTGCAAGTATTCTTCTCGAGTCATTGTTAAAACAATACATACCTTGACATAAAAATAAAACAAATTGAACACTTGTTCATAAACATAGTTTGAGAGAAATAACATTAAATAAATAAACATCTAATCATAGGCTTAATCATCCCACTCTCAATCGCATGCCACATCGAGCTCCTCAACCTGAAAGGGATTAAATAGTGGGGTGAGCTTCCAACTCGCTCAGTGTGGAGAGTACGCAATATGTCTACGTTAATTACTAAATATATTAGCAAGTATAAACAACATGACTGATAAATTCTGATGCCCGTCGGCTGGCAGAAGGCTTTATGCACAATTAAGTGCTTGATCGATTTGCACATTTAAGTGCTTCGATCGATTGCACATTTAAGTGCTTCGATCGATTGCACATTTAAGTGCTTCGATCGATTTCACGTGCACATACGAGACAATATATAAAGCAATTAAAATAAACAAAAGCGTAATAAATCCCCACACTGGATAAAATGCAGTTCTTGAACTTGAATGTGATGAGATGCTTGACTCGACAATTCTAGGCCCGTAAATTCTTGTTATTATCTACAATTAATAATAATAGAAAATTATTATTATTATATGACTGAGAATTAAATTGTGAGTGAATAATAATAGTAATTAAAAATGTCAACATGTTAAAACCTTGGCCGAAAGGGACTGAAATTTAAAATATTGAATCTGGCTGGGGAATTAAAAAGGATTGGAAAATTCAGGGATTGAAATTAAATACACTGGAAAGTTGAATTGGGGTCAATTCAAGAAGTCTTGAATTCTAGGGGCTCAATTGAAATACCCTAAAAAATGACTGGGTATAAAACCCTTCTCTTCCTCACGGGTCGGCCGACTTTTCCCTCATCCTCACTTATCCTCTCTCTCGATTAACTCTCTCTCTCTCTCACTTCACCTCCCGCCCGACCACCCCCATCCCTTTGCCTGAGTTCGGAAACTCCCAT
The DNA here is from genome assembly GCA_033398695.1 of Orobanche coerulescens. Classification (NCBI taxonomy): domain Eukaryota; kingdom Viridiplantae; phylum Streptophyta; class Magnoliopsida; order Lamiales; family Orobanchaceae; genus Orobanche; species Orobanche coerulescens. Next base: position 145,164,707 of record CM065815.1, on the reverse strand, counting down.
CCGCGACGCTCCCGAGCCGCTGGCGGAAATTCCGGTGACGACCATGCCCCCAATCAGAGTGGTGGCCGTACTCCGCGATGACGAGGCGGCTCAGCTGATGATGTAATGAAAGCGGCGGCGAGATGGGTTCTTGAATCCGGCCAACTCCGCGGCGGATCGAACAGGAAAACGTACGGCGGAATAAAAGCTATGGGGGCGGTGTTAATGGTTACAGTTCATGAGCGCTTTAGGCCGAACGAAGGAGGCCGCCCATGACGGGGACGGAGATGAGACATGTTTCGGTCGAAAATTTGTTTCCGTTTCAAGAACACGGCTCGGCTTGAGTAAAAGAAAATCTTCATTTCAAGAGGAATTTAGGTTTGAGAGTTATTTGCCTTTGTCAGCCGGTGAGGTAATTTCGGGCTCAAGAGTCGGCGAATTAGTAAGGACTAAGGAGGACGGCGGGAGCGAATATTAACGGTACTCGTCTTGGTGTGTTGGGTGTCTTTTGTGTAATCAAAGGGTATAGCAGGGGGAAAATTTACTGTTGTGCTCACGTGTACAAATCAAGTCGATATTTGTGAAATGTGTTACGCTTTCGGTTCTTTGCGGAATTTATGATGAGTTGAGGAAAAGGAATGGATATGAATTGTCATGGATTGTTACTTATATTTTTAGTCTAGGATTTAATTGCTCATTCCATAATGACAAAACTCCCCCCATTATGCCCACTACCTCCATTAAGGAAGTTAATGAAGGTGCAGAAAACTCCCCCATGTTTTGATCGTGTGTGAGTGGGAGAGGAATGATTTGGGCTGAAAAATGATAATGATGATTGGGCTCTTAATTTAATTAGGATTTGGGCTTGATATTGAATTGGGCCCAAGATAAATGGATTAAAATTAATTAAAATGGACTTGTAAAATCTTATGCGTAACAATTTATATCGCTTAAAATTTGACTTGGGCCTAGAAATGACGACATGACACACGATGAAATAAAATGAGAAATGACACGACATGAATCACATGTCTGAACATGAATAATAACAAATGAATTTGTATGATTATGAGAATGAAATGAATTAAATGATAATTTATTCGGGCATTAATTTAATAAAATTGAACATGTTTTCTATAATTCACAATAAATGTATTTGTGAAATCGGGGCGTTACAAATAGGCTCAGGCTCAATGGGGCTTCTAAGGATAAAATGTAATGGGTGGGAAAATATAAGCCAACAAGGAGTTAATCCTAATTGCCTTTATCATCTTAATGCAAGAGTTTATGAATGTAGTCTCGAAATGTATAAATGAGCAAGTTCTAGAATGAACACAATATGTTTGACCACACAACAAAAAATATAGAGCGTATATATAGGGATTGCTCTAAGGCTCAAAACTCACAACAAGGGTGTTGTGTACTGAATCTCATACACCTTCATCCAAATCCATTATCAAAACCAGTGAAACATCCCAAAAATGATTTTTTCACTAACGTTTTCTCAAGAAAATTGTGCCGTGGTTTTCAACCTCTTTTTTTTTTATATTATTATATATATATATATATATATAGATATAGATATAGATATAGATATAGATATAGATATACACCTTCGCCCACACTTAATGATATACAATATTCTTATTGTGTAAAAAGAACAATGGAGTAAGGGTATAAATAAGGCTTCCCTGTTTATGAAAGACGACGCTTCGCTCAAGCCTTTATTGGACCTCCAAGAAATAAGTGTGGCAAAACAACAAAAAAAAAAATATTCCCGGAAGTATAACACAAACAACCTAGATGCGCTTCAAGAGAGTCCGAAGAGTCGCATTATGCTGCCATCAATGCTTTTATTAAAAACAAACAAGAAAAAGTACACTAATAGAAATAACAATACATAAATCGCGGATAGATGCGCGTCAAGAGATCGAAAAGAGAACTCCTTAAACTGCCATCATTTTCACGATATTTACACCCACTTAAAAGTAAAAACAACAAGAGGAATGAAGTAGGATATCAGAGGGAAAGGAATGTATCAATTTTGCGTTTCCGTACAGTGAAATCTTCCATCCAAACAATATTAGCTAGAGCTGGGTCTGGTTCAGGAACAAATGCAATAAGTTTTTTGATCAGCTCTTCTGGTGTTGTTGCAACAACTATGATTCGTTTAGCACACTCAGAAATAAAACCTTTTTCAGAAGAGTAGTTGATGAAAGATAGTAAAGCATCGAAGAAACCATGGACATTTAGCAGACCTATTGGTTTCGTATGAACATTTAGCTGGGCTCTAGTAACCACATGAAAAAGTTCCTCAAGAGTGCCAAAACCACCGGGAAGGGTGATAAAGGCATCAGCATTATTTATCATGTGAGTTATGCGGTCTTGCATATTTACAGCTCTGAACTCATCTCCAATTGTTGCTCGGTGATTTTACTTTCAGCCAGAGGTTTTGAAATGATTCCCAACACTTTTACTCCTTCCATATAGGCAGAAGCAGCAGCATGTCCCATTAATCCTAGACTTCCTCCTCCGTAAACTACATGAATGCATTTTTCTCCTAAGGTACGACCCAAGTTGTGGGCTGCTTCAGTAAAGCAAGCCTCTTTCCCATTACTAGCTACACCAAAAATGCAGATGAAGTTAAATCATTTTGTGGAAGATGATGATTCCATTTTTTAAATGAAAATTACTTAGAGAGAAAATGAAAAGAATACAAGTTTGAGGGATGCAGAAAAGAAACAACTGCAATGTTTATTTATAGATGCAAAATAAAGTAAAAAGATTTATCAAATCTGTGACCGCGTTAATTGCGCTTCAACTACTCAATAGAATAATGAATGCATTTATTGCGTATCACCTTTTTTATTCAGAAAATCTAAAAAAACGACAAAAAGTAAAGATACTCACGTGTATGTACAGTAGTTGTGATTGTGGCTCACATCTTCCTCTGATTTTACGTTCAGAAACGGCTTAAACGCCTTCTATGAGTCGGGGAGAAGCTTCCCATCCAATTTTCTTACAAATTGACAAACAGGGTCTTTTAACGTCAGATTCCCAAGACGTTGTTCATATTCTGGTTTGAATTTATTCCACAAACATCGAATCCCGTAATGTACGAGTCCACTAGGATGCATGTCAAGAGAAATTTCGATATCATCTAAATTCTCCTTATTCAGACCATCTTTGATGAACTGAATTTTATCTTCTCTGTTTGTGGAAGGAATTCCTAAAGATCGACATCTTGAATCACAGTTCCACCTAGCACATTTGTAGCAAACGGCGATTTTCTTTGCTCGTCGTTTCTTGGCATATGAACTTTTTCCAAGCCCTGGTAAAAATCTAGTTGGTGTTTCCGTGAATTCACCCGCTATTCTCACTTTGGCTTCAATAATGAATCGAATATCAAAAGGTATGCCGTTATTCATAAGCAACCTCATCCTTTCAAGTCTGGCTTGGTAAAGTTTCAAAATGAATTTTTTACTAAGAAAGGGAAATCTTTTTTCAATTGTTTTCAAAGTTTGTTCCATAATTAAAAATAAAAAAAAATATCTACAAAATCAATTGTTATGGGAAACTGAAAAATCCGACTTTACTAGCCACGGAGTACCGTTATCCGCCACTTGACTGGACAAACACAATGGAGTATTAATCCACAATATCGGGGTCCTTAAGAAGAATCTCTTCTACCTCAAAAGATTTTAATTCTAAATATGGTTTTAACCGTTGACCATTTACTTTGAAAATATTACCATTTTTTGGATTTTCAATTTCTACAGCTCCGTGAGGATAGACCGTATGAATAATAAATGGACCAGACCATCGTGAACACAACTTGCCTGGAAATAATAACAAATGAGAGTTAAAAAGAAGGACTTTTTAACCAGGATAAAAAGTTTTTCTCAAAATGTGTTTATCATGAAAAATTTTCATTTTGTCCTTATATTTCCTTGCACAATCGTAAGCATCATTTCTGATTTCTTCCAATTCATTTAGTTGAAGTTTCCTATGAATTCCAGCCATGTCTAATGAAAAATTTAATCGTTTTATGGCCCAGTATGCTCTATGTTCCAATTCAACAGGCAAATAACACGGTTTTCCAAAGACAAGCCTAAATGGAGACATTCCGATGGGAGTTTTAAAAGCAGTACGGTAAGCCCACAATGCATCATTCAATCGCAAAGACCAATCTTTCCTTGTAGGATTAACAGTTTTTTCAAGAATATGTTTGATTTCTCTGTTTGAAATTTCAACTTGTCCACTTGTTTGAGAGTGATAAGGAGTAGCAACTTTATGTATTACACTATATTTTTTAAATAAATGATTCAAAAATTGGTTACAAAATGTTTTCCTCCATCACTTATAATTGCTCGTGGTGTTCCAAATCTGGAAAAAAATATTTTCTTTCAAAAATTTTACCACGACTTTGTGGTCATTTGTTTTGCAAGCAATTGCTTGTACCCATTTTGAAACATAATCGACGGCCACAAGAATGTAAAGATTGCCAAAAGAAATTGGAAAAGGTCCCATAAAATCTATGCCCCAAACATCAAATATTTCAATAATTAAAATTGGGCTTAAAGGCATCATATTTCTTTTAGAAATTCGACCTAATCTTTGACATCTATCACATGTGCTGCAATATGAATGTGTATCTTTAAAAAGTGTTGGCCAATAAAAACCACATCGCAGAATTTTAGCAGTTGTTTTCTTTGAACTAAAATGACCTCCACAGGCATGATAATGACAAAAGGAAATGATATTTTGTTGTTCATGTTCTGGCACACATCTCCTAATGATTTGATCAGGACAATATTTGAACAAATATGGATCATCCCAAAAGAATTTTTTTACTTCGTTTAAAAATTTTGTTTTATCTTGGTTATTCCAATGAGATGGCATGTTACCAGTGACAAGATAATTGACAATGTCTGCATACCAAGGTATTTGAGAAACAGACATGAGTTGTTCATCAGGGAAAGTTCCATTAATGGGAGGTTCTTTATCAGTAAAATTCACGATTAGCCTAGACAAATGATCAGCAACAATATTTTTAGCACCTTTTTTTATCTCGAATTTCTAAGGCAAACTCTTGTAACAATAGAATCCAACGTATCAAGCGAGGTGTAGCATCTTTCTTCGAAAGAAGATATTTTAATGCAGCATGATCGGAGTAAATTATGACTTTCGAACCAATCAAGTAAGGTCGAAATTTGTCTAAGGAAAAAACGACTGCAAGCAATTCTTTTTCAGTTGTAGAATAATTTAATTGGGCATCATTTAGAGTTCTACTTGCATAATATATTACAGTTGGCAATTTATTTTCTCTTTGACCCAATACTACACCGACGGCATAGTCAGATGCATCACACATTATTTCAAAAGGAAGATTCCAGTTTGGAGATTTGATGATAGGTGCAGAGCTCAACATAGATTTGAGTGTCTTAAAAGCTTTTAGAAAATGATCATCAAATACGAAAGGTGTGTCTTTTAAAAGTAACTTACATAATGGCCTTGAGATTTTGCTAAAATATTTGATGAATCGACGGTAAAAACCAGCATGGTCTAAGAATGACCGAATTTCTTTAATCGTTCGTGGGGGTGGAAGACTGGATATTAAATCAACTTTAGATTTGTCCACCTCAATTCCTTTTTCAGAAATCACATGTCCTAAGACAATTCCTTTTTTAACCATAAAATGACATTTTTCCCAGTTTAAGACAAGATTCTTCTCCTTACACCTAACCAACACTTGGGTTAAGTGGTGTAAACATTCATCAAAGCTAGACCCGAATACAGAAAAATCATCCATAAAAATTTCCAAAAACCGTTCAACCATGTCAGAGAAAATGCTCATCATACACCGCTGAAAAGTAGCAGGTGCATTACACAGACCAAATGGCATTCGTCGGTAAGTAAAAGTGCCGAAAGGACAGGTAAAAGTGGTTTTTTCTTGATCTTGAGGAGCAATGGGAATTTGGTTATAGCCGGAATATCCATCAAGAAAACAATAATAAGCATGACCGGCTAACCTTTCTAGCATTTGATCAATAAAAGGAAGTGGAAAGTGATCTTTTCTTGTAACAGAGTTCAATTTTCTGTAATCAATACAGACTCTCCATCCAGTTTGAATTCTGGTTGGAACAAGTTCATTTTCTTCATTCGTGATTACAGTTATGCCAGATTTCTTTGGAACTATATGAACAGGACTAACCCAAGAGTCATCGAAATAGGGTAGATGATCCCTACATCTAAGAGTTTGATTATTTTAGCTCTTACAACTTCTTTCAAATTAGGATTTAGTCTTATTTGAAATTCTCGGGAAGTTTTCGCATTTTCTTCAAGGTGAATTCGATGCATGCATATAGAAGGACTAATACCTTTAATATCGGAGATGGTCCAGCCTATTGCTTCTTTATGTTCTTTAAGGACATTGATTAATTTATCTTCTCGTTCTTCATCTAAATCAGATGCTATGATGACAGGCAGGGTTTCTGATGGTCCTAAAAATGCATATTTTAGAGACTCAGGTAATGGATTGAGCTCTATCTTTGAATCCTCAATAGGTACTTTTTTATTCATTTGACTCTAAAGTGGTTCGGTTTTAGCTTTCCATTTATCATTATCCAATAATGGTATAGACTCTAGTAAAGAATTTACTTCATTAATTGAACTGTCGATGTCAAAATCTGAGCCAAAATGAGCAAGACAGCTTTCAAAAAGATCATCATCATCTATTTTTGGAAAGAAATAAGGACCCATACTCTCTATCATATTTAACTCACAGACATCATCAAGATCATCATGTTGTTGAGAAATATTAAACATATTTAGTTCAACAGTCATATTTCCAAAAGAAAATTTTATGATGCCATTTCTACAGTTAATTAATGCATTTGAAGTAGCTAAAAATGGTCTTCCTATAATGACAGGGATTTGATCTTTGGTATTCACAACAGGTTCAGTGTCTGTGACTATAAAATCAACAGGAAAGTAGAATTTATCTACTTGAATCAGAACATCCTCTACGATTCCTCGAGGTATTTTTATAGATCTATCAGCTAGTTGAAGTATCACAAATGTTGATATTATCTCCCATAATCCAAGTTGTGTATAAACAGAATATGGTAATAAATTCACACTGGCTCCTAAATCAAGCAAGGCTCGTTTAATGATGTGATCTCCAATGACACAAGATATTGTAGGACTACCAGGATCGTTATACTTAACAGGAGTTTTACTTTGGATTATTGAGCTAACATGTTCAGCTAAAAATGCCTTTCTTGGAACATTTGTTCTTCTTTTTACAGTGCAAAGATCTTTCAAGAACTTAGAATAAGCAGACACTTGTTTAATAGCATCAAGGAATGGAATATTTATTCGAACTTGTTTAAATATTTCCATTATATCTTTGTATTGCGCACTTTTATCTTTTGGAATAAGTCTTTCAGGAAATGGAGCTTTTGAAACGTAAGGCTTTTCTTTTTCTTTAGAATCTTTTGATTTTGAAACTTGTGGTTCATTTGATTTTTGTTCTAGATCACAGTCAGGCTTTTGTATTTCTTTTCCGCTTCTAAGGGTAGTTATGGACTGAACTTCTGCGTTAGAAGAGTTTACTTCATATTGTCCTTTAGGATTAGGGATGGATTGACTCGGAAATTTTCCATTTTCTCTTTCAGCTAAAGTTGTTGCAAGTTGACCAATTTATGTTTCAAGCTTAGAAATAGCGTGTGAGTTTGATTGTACAGCTTGCTGAGTTGATTGAAACATTTGTTGAGTAGATTGCATGAATTGTTGTAACGTATCTTCCAAAGATGGTTTCTTTGGCACTATAGAAGGATACTGATAAGTATTTGGAGGATATTGATTAGGACGAACATTTTGTTGATTTGACATATTCATTTGATGTCCTCCTTGATTCATTGGAGGCATATTTTGCTTCCAGAAAAAATTTGGATGATTCCTCCAATTTGGATTATAAGTTGGAGAAAATGGACTGTCCGAAGGTTTTCCATATGAATGTAACACATTGACTTCTTCATTAAAAATTTCTTGATTTTGTGGACCAGAGAGACAAGATTGAGATGAATGAAATGATTCCGCACATGAAATGCAAAATTCATGTTTTGAGTTTGACGAGGAGATGGATTGCTTCAATACTAACGCATCCACTTTTCGTACTAAATCATCTATAGTAGATTTTATTTCAACATCTTGTTTAACCTCGTAAATTCCACCCTTTTTTGGGGTCGTATGCATCAATTTGGCTCTAGAGTCGAGTGAATTCCATTGTTGTGAATTAATTGACATATTTTCTAGTGCATTCCAAGCTTCGTCTCCAATAAGGTGAAGAAAGTTTCAACCATGCATTGATTGGATTAATTGGCGATTGTTTGGAGTTAAACCGTCATAAAAATATTTTACCAAACGCCATATTTCAAAACCATGATGGGGACACTTAAGGATTAAATCATTAAATCTTTCCCAACACTCATAAAATTCTTCATTTTCTTTTTGGAAAATTCTGATATTTCTCTTCTAAGACTATCAGTTTTGGACATTGGAAGAAATTTTGCGAGAAATTTATTCACTAGTTGGTCCCAAGTAGTAATTGTTCTTGCTTGAAGAGAATTTAGCCAGAATTTTACTTTATCTTTGAGAGAAAATAGAAATAGTCTAAGTTTGACAGATTTATCAGAGAATTTTGGAATCGGAAAGTAGAACAAATGTCGAGAAATTCCTTGACATGCATATAGGGATCTTCTCTTTCCAAACCGTGAAAAGATGGAAGAAGTTGAATTATTGATGGTTTAAGTTCGAAATGAGTTGCATTAGTTGTAGGCAACACTATGCAAGAAGGAGAATTAGCACTCATTGGAGAAAAATATTCTATTAAAGTTTTCTCTTTTGCAACTTGATTATTCCGATTTTCGATTTCGTCCATTTTTGGTATCGGTTTTGTTTGTTGAACTTCAATTTTAGTTAAGGACAATCTTCTTCTCGTTAATCGACCTTTATTATTTCGTTGCCAAACTTGCATTCACCGGTATTTCAATTTTTTTAACTTTGCATACAAACCAAATTATGATAGTCGATCGAACTTCCACATCGTTGGAGGCGTCACAATGGTCGCACTTAAAATCCAACTTTCTTCGGCATGTACAACAGAGGCCTTTTTTGCCAAAATTCAATCGATTTTCAAAATCAGTTTGTACAAGATTGATATTTATCTTTTCTCTATTCAAATCGAACAAAGTAGTGAGTGAAAAATATCAATCCCTTGTTGAATCTTTTAAAGGATTTTATTGTTTTAATTATTTTTTTGAGTTTTTTATAATTTTATTATTATTAATAATAATGATAATTATTATAATTATTACTAAAATTATAGGATGTAATAGATTGCAAAGGAATAAATTTACTAATTGATCTACGGAAACAATATCTGTTGATAAACTAAATTGTAGGACAAGAAATATTGCAACTAAACTAAATATCTAAGAATACCGTAAATAGAAAATAACAACTAAAAACACAATCTAAATTTACCACTAGAAGATTCTATTAAAAATAAAGACAAGATATAAAAATTAAAAAAAATTCTGATTTTTTTTTGTTTTTTATATTTTATATTTTTTTGTTTTTATATTTTTATATTTATTATAATTTTATTATATTTTTAGACTAATAATATTGAGCTAATATATATATATATATATCCAGATATATTATTTATTTTTTTACAAAAAAAAATCAGATTTTTTTAAAAAAAATAAAAATTACAAACTTTTATTTTATGCAAACAATAAAAATAGTTTTTTATTACCAATTTGCGTTTCTGTTTTTTTTTAAATTTTCAGGTTTTTAATTTTTTTTAGTATTTTCCCTTTTTTTATTAAAGTATTGTAATTTATTTTTTTAAAAAAAATTCTGTTTTTATTAAAAAAATTTAAAGTTCAGAATTTTTTTATTATATATATTCCAGATTATTTAAATTATTGATTCTTAATCTGATTTTTTTTATTTTTAGAGTTTTTATGAAAATTAAATTTTTTAATAAAACTAGCAGGTTGTAATTTTAAAAATAAAATAAAATAAATCATATTTTTATATATTACTGAAAATAATATTCCAGATTATTTTTTAATTTATTTTTAATATTTTTTTATTTTTTCGAATTTAAATTAAAATTTTTGATTTTTTAATATTAATATTCCAAAATTACAAAAATATTACCTTAAAGTCTGAAACTTTTTTTTTCTATTTTCCAAATCTTTTTTTAAAATAAAAATAATATGTTTTTCGATTTTTTTAAACTTTTTCAGATTTTTTTATTTTTATATATATTTTTGGACTTTTTTATTTTTTTTATTATTTTATTATTATTTTTACGAAAATGAACAGTAGTTTTTATTATTATTAATTATATTTTATATTTATTATTATAAGTTTTTATTATTTTTCAGATTTTTTATGAACGTAAAAAAAAAAATTCTACTACTAACTATTATTTATACTAACATAATCTAAAACGGATATTAAAAAGACAGATAATAATAAAGAAAAGCAGTAAAATAAATAACTAGTAGAAGAATTTAACTAACTTGGTGACGACAGTCTTCTTGTACTTCGTTTGCGCCTCCCCGGCAACGGCGCCAAAAACTTGTTGTTGGTTGATTCTTTAGTCTAATATTCGCAAGCGCACGATTTGTTCGATGTAGATATGCGGTGAAAGGTCGATTCCACAGGGAGAAATATAATAGTGAAGTCAAATTATTCCTATCGTTTTGAACCAAATTATATTAAATTTTAACCTAGTCCCAAATAATTTGATTTTTGATTGATTAAAATAATGGGATCTCTCTTTTTTAGTACCAAAGCATAAAAGTAACAAGTTATATATCCCCATTCATAAAACTATAAGTTTTTGATACCAAAATGTGTTAAAAGACATTATTACCCTTAAAGTCTACCACTAAAAGAAAAAAACACATAAAAAAGAAAAAGGAAGATTATTAAAACGAAACAACAATAAAAAAAGGTCCCACAACTCAATATTTTTCTCTGCAAAAAAACTCTCCTCCTCTCTGCAAAAAAACTCTCTCGTCGTGAAACCCTTCGCCGGCCAGAAAATGTCGACCTCCGACTACCACAGAAAACCTGAAGATGCCAGAAGTTCCGCTAGTGACACTCCATCTGAAGAGCAATTCGTCAATGAGCCGCCGGTTAGTGTATTTTCATTCACACACGATCGTGCCACGACGGTTGTTCATCTTCCCACGATCGTGCTGAAGAAGATGAGACCATCGTGTACACGATGGTCTTTCGTGTGTAATATCCGTAACTTTCTATTTTTAGCAGTTTCTATTTTTGGCATATGTGTACTTTTATCGACTCGCTTGTAACCGTTTCGACATTTTGAATCTACTTTATTCATGGAGTTTATCCATTCGGACGAGTTTTGGTGAAGTTTTCACGTGATTCCATTTTATGATATGTTTTGCCGTATGAGCGTTCGATTCTCATAAAACTCGTTCATTTTCGTGGTTTCATGGTTTGTACAAGTTCGTATGATTGAGTTGGTCGTGTTGAGACTTTCGGTTTGCAAATCCGACGTCGTATCGTAATTTTCGGACGCTTGGGTCATTTTCGTAATTTCCTATAAGTTTAGGGAATTTCATATTCGTTGTCGTATTTCGGATTCCCGGGTAGTCGGATTGATGTTTTCTTGTGATGGTTAGACTCGTCATCGAATATTCTTCGTAGTCGTATTTTTGGTTCGATAGCAGGTCCGGGTTTCGGGGTCGTCCGGAATCGTTTGGGCCGCCAATGCCCGATCTTCTTTGTCGGTAGGGTGTTACGGCCGTAACACCCGGAAGTTCTGCCGTAACACCCGGAGATTACGGCCGTAAGTTGGCCATGTTACGGCCGTAAGTGTCCCTATTACGGCCGTAACATCCCATTTTAAAGCAATGAGGCGAGTCCAAGACCTCATTTTCTATCCTTCCTTTCGTTTTTCTTCACGGGGCGACTCCAGAGGCGATTCCTTCAGTTTTGATTGGAGAATTTGTCGTGTTCCATCACCGTAGAATCGTAGTAGCATATCACCATCAGCGTAATCATCCTCCATCATCCGAATCCGAGGTATTTTCTTCAGGAACCCTAACTCGTATAAATTGGGGGGTTTTCGGGTTTTTCGTGATTGATTCCGAATTGTTCATGTATGTTGCGAAACTTCTTACCGATTGTTGTTATTGGATGATTCCCAATCCATTTTCTTCGATTTAATCCGTGAATTATCAATACGGGGAGATTTTGCGTAAACCCTCACCCGTATCGATTGAACGTCTATTGTCGTGAATTGTAATCGGGGTTATGGGAGTATTCCTTTCGTTTATTGATGTCCGTTGGGACTGAGTTATGTTAATTCTTCGTTAGGAACCGTCGTCTTCCACTCGGATCATCCGTAGTCGTTTTTCACTTCCGATTCTTCGAAGATGTCACAAAGGCAAGTACTTTACATTTGTTTACATGTTCTAGTATTTTAATTATGGCTGTATTGTGGTTGTTATGGATGGATATGTGTATGTTCACCTAGGGACGGTCTGACGGGGCCTCTAGGGATACATTGCCGTGAGTTTCGTATCGCGAACTATGGTTGACCACCCAGGGATGTCCGACGGGGCTCTGCGGGGTACGGTGGCCGTGAGTCACGTACCAAGGTTAACTTTGAATTGTTTTGGTTGGAGAAAATGTGTTTTGTGCTTGTGCATAGTAAATATTCCGGAATATAAAATGTTTTCTAAAATGATTTTTGGCGCATATATTCATCTGATTAGAATGTAGTTCAAATGGACTGTACTTGCACTAGCAGTTGTCGCTAACCCCTTAAATGGGGGAAATACTTTTTGTATTTCAGGTATTGATCGTGGGGACAAGCGAGCACTCGAGCCGTATGAGGACGATGGGCAAGCATGATATTGTCCAGTAGTTGATTTTCGGTGTTATGTCTATCGGTTATTATTGATGTCTGATTTTGGGATTTCTGTATTATAAAATTGGTTTAAGTACTCGAGTACTTCCTGTTTGAACTTGTTACTGTTGTATTCCCGTTTTGGGGAAATGGATTTGATGTCAGATTTTATTTGTCGGTTTGTAGTCTTTTATGCAAATTGTCGTTTCATTAATGATTGTTCGTCGTTGTTGAATGTCTTGTTTGGTACGTTAGCCTGGTGGATTCCACAGTGTGGGGTCCGCGGCGCTGTAATATGCCCTGAATGTCTTGGGGGTGTTACAGAATATGGTATCAGAGCTTAGGTTATGGATACCTAGGCTGTCGGTTATTTGGGTCTAGTTAAGTGTCGTTTTTGGGATAGTATCGCTGCTATGCCATCATCTCAGTACGCCGGTGCTCGTAAGTTTTCCTAACTTGACTCATTTCACTGTTCTGTTCTATTCCTGTCTTAGTATCTTGTTGCATTTTGCGTTTGAATTGTACTTACCCGTTACTTCTTCAGAATTCTTGCTGGTAGAGGACGCGGACGCGGTCGCGGACGCGGTAGGAGACGTGGCGCAGCCGGTGGGGCGGCCATGTCCGATCACTCAGGCACTGATTCGGCGATGCCCTCTTTGTCGAACCGTGTTCCCCCTAGTTCCGGAGGTCAGCAGGACCAGTCTGCTAGCTCCGGTAATGCACATGAGAATGTTGGAGTGGCCAACATTTTGCAGCAAGTAGCGAACCAGATGACGCTACTGACTCAGGCCGTTCTAGTCGGCCAAGCTAATGCCAACCCGGTTTCGCCTACTGGATCCGGCAATGATAAGTTACTCCAGGACGTGATTCGTATGCGTTCTCCACAGTTTGATGGTGCTTCCGACCCTTCCGGTTGGGAGAATTGGCTATTCGAGATGGAGAAAGTATTTGAGGCTACTAATTGTTCCGAGGAGAGGAAAGTACCCATTGCTCAGTACTTCCTCGCCAAGGAGGCAGCAACGTGGTGGCAAGCGGTGAAGCCGCGTGACCGGGCAGCTACGTGGGCAGAGTTTCGGGATTTGATGGAAGATCAATTCTGTCCATGGCCAGTGAAAGAGGGGAGGATCCGAGCCTTCTTTGAGGCTAAGCCCCAAGATGTTCCTATTTCTCAAGCTATCAAAGACTACAATCAACAGCTGCATTATGTGAGGAACCAAGTCCGAGATGAGCTTGATAAGATCCACCACTTTGATATGCGGATGAAACCGAGGGTGCGCCACTACATGTCTGGTCTGGGGTGCACGACTTTGAAAGAGTATCAGAATAAAGCGATGGCTTATGAGATGTCGTTTTCTGCGATGGAGACGGCAACCGAAGGAAAGAAGCAGAAGACCTCCGGTCAGTTTTCGGGAGGCAAGTCAGGAGGGTATCCGAAGGCTCAGTCTGGTTCGCGAGTCTTTGGGAGTCAGTCGCCATCAGTTGGGCGAGGAAACGGTTCTAGGTCTGCTCCTGCTGGTTCCGTCCGTGGTCCTACGTGCTTCAACTGTAGTCGCCCGGGCCACATAATGGGTGAGTGTGATAGGCCTCCGATTCAGTGTCTTGCTTGTGGTCGGATGGGTCATCGTGCTAAGTTTTGTACGGATGCGGCTCGAACTCCAGTTACTCATATATCAGCCCCAGCTGCAAGAGAGCCGAGTGTGAATCAGGCACCGACAGTTCCTCATCCGCAGCAGAGTTTTGGTAGAGGTCGAGGACGTGGACAGCCTTCTAGAGGGGGAGCTTCTAGTGCGGGGTCTGTTCCGCCCCGAGTGTATGAGATGAGACGAGCAGGAGATCCTGACGCGACGGTGGCTACAGGTACCGTCCACATCCTTGATCATCCTGTTTCTGTATTGTTCGATTCTAGTGCTACGCATTCTTTTATATCTATGGATTGTGTGCGTCGTCTGCATGTTGATTACTTTGTTGCTTGTGAGCCTTTTGTTGTTAAACTTCCTAGTGGGGATAGCATCGTGGGGGATCGTGAGGTTAGAGATTTTCCACTGAGTATCGCGGGGAGGGTTTGGCCTTCCAATCTGATTGCGGTAGATATTAGAGATGAGGATTTGATTCTGGGCGAGGATTGGCTGGACCATCATGGGGCGATCATGAATTATAGAACGAGGACTGTTTCGATGTTAGCCTCTGACGGTACCGAGCATTCTTTCGTGGGGCATAAGCGGAGTGGCCAGAGACTCCTGATCAGCGCCTTGAAGGCGGTGAGACTTCTTCGAGGAGGTTGTACGGGATATTGGTGTTATGCTTTGAGATCGGAAGAAGGGGGAGTCGAGCTCTCGTCTATTCCGGTAGTGTGTGAGTATCCTGATGTTTTTCCAGACGAGTTGCCGGGTTTGCCACCGGACCGAGAGGTTGAGTTTACCGTCGATTTAGAGCGGGGGCAGCCCCGATATCTAAGACGTCATACCGTATAGCGCCTGCCGAGATGCTTGAGTTGAAGAAACAGTTGGGAGATTTGCTATACATGGTATATATTCGACTGAGTGCTTCACCTTGGGGCGCACCGGTCCTGTTTGTGAAGAATAAGGATGGGTCACTTCGTTTGTGTATCGACTACCGAGAGTTGAACAAAGTGACCATCAAAAACAAGTATCCGCTCCCGAGGATTGATGACTTGTTTGACCAGTTGCAAGGGGCAACCGTGTTTTCGAAGATTGATTTGAGATCGGGGTATTATCAGCTCCGAGTGAAGGATACCGATATTCCGAAGACGGCCTTTCGGACGAGATACGGTCACTACGAGTTTGTGGTTATGCCTTTTGGGCTAACCAACGCACCATCCGTGTTCATGCAGATTATGAACAAAGTCTTTATCGAGTACCTCGATAAATGTGTAGTCATTTTTATCGATGACATCCTGATTTACTCGAGGAGCGAGGAGGAGCACGCCCGTCATTTGCATATCGTGTTAGACATTTTGAGAACTCAGCATCTTTTTGCGAAGTTCTCAAAGTGTGAGTTTTGGTTGCGGGAGGTTATGTTTCTCGGTCATGTGATCTCGGCCGAGGGTGTTCGTGTGGACCCACATAAGGTGGAGGCAGTGTTGGATTGGGCGCCGCCCAAGAACGTGAAGGAGGTCCGCAGTTTTCTGGGATTAGCCGGGTATTACCGTAGATTCGTCGAGGGGTTCTCTAAGCTCGCTCGACCACTGACTCAGTTGTTACAGAAGTCAGAGAAGTTTGTGTGGACCGATGAGAGGCAGAATAGTTTTGAGGAGTTGAAGAAGCGGTTGACGACCGCTCCTGTTTTGGCTTTACCGAGTGGTAATGAGGGTTTCTAGGTTTTCAGTGATGCTTCGGGCCAAGGGCTCGGATGTGTACTTATGCAGAACGGGAGGACGATTGCCTATGCTTCCCGTCAGTTGAAACCGTACGAGTTGAATTACCCTACGCACGATCTTGAGTTGGCCGCAGTTGTATTTGCGTTGAAGATTTGGCGTCATTACTTGTATGGCTCGTCGTGTCAGATTTTCACCGATCACAAGAGCCTGAAGTACATTTTCACCCAGAAAGAGCTTAATATGAGACAGAGGAGATGGTTGGAGTTGATTAAGGACTACGACCTCGAGATTCTATATCATCCGGGTAAGGCAAATGTGGTGGCAGATGCCTTGAGCCGGAAATCGGTAGCGCTTCGGGCGCTTGAGTTGCTTACGGCCCAGTCGGGACTTCAGCGAGAGTTTATGAGGTTGAGCATTGAGGTTGTACTACCAGAGAGTTCCGGGCAGTTGCGTACTCTTGAAATTTCTTCATCTCTGGTCGATGATATTAAATCGGGACAGTTGGAGGACCCGATGTGTATTCAGCTCCGAGAGAGTGTAGGAAAGGGGAAAGCCCCGGGATTCATTATTCATGAGGACGGTGTGTTGAGATTCCGAGGCCGGTTGTGTGTTCCGAACGACTCAGGATTGAGACTGAGTATTATGCGAGAGGCCCATGCGTCACCTTACTCAGTCCATCCGGGCTCGAGTAAAATGTATAAAGATTTGAGGAAAAATTTCTGGTGGAACGACATGAAGAATGAGGTAGTTCAGTTTGTGGCTAAGTGTTTGACTTGTCAGCAAGTCAAGATTGAGCATCAGGGGCCAGCCGGGTTGTTGAAACCACTCCCCGTCCCAGAGTGGAAGTGGGAGGATATCTCTATGGATTTTGTCACGGGTTTGCCGAGGACGAAGACGGGTATGAATATGGTGTGGGTGATTGTAGACCGACTGACTAAGTCGGCGCATTTTCTGGGCATCAAGGATACTTGGGGCCCAGAAAAATTGGCTCGTATTTTTATCGCGCAGATAGTGAGACTTCATGGTACGCCGAAGACCATTATTTCGGACAGAGATGGCCGATTTGTATCGCATTTTTGGCAGGCGGTACATAAGGCATTGGGGACACAGTTATGTTTGAGCACTTCATTCCATCCCCAGACCGATGGGCAGTCCGAGCATACTATTCAAACGTTCGAGGATATATTGCGCGCGTGTGCGTTAGATTGGAGTAGTGACTGGGAGGAACATTTGGCCTTGATTGAGTTTACTTACAATAATAGCTGGCATGCGTCGATTAAGATGGCACCGTATGAGGCACTTTATGGCAGACGTTGCCGATCACCGATATGTTGGGATGAGCCGTCCGATTTAGTTGGCACTGAACCAGACCTCGTGTTGGAGACGAGGGAGAAAGTTGAGTTGATTAGAAAGAGGATGTTGGCTACTCAGAGTCGACAAAGTCTTATGCGGATGTTAGACGTCGACCTTTGGAGTTCGAGGTGGGAGATCATGTTCTGTTGAGGGTATCCCCGACGAAGGGAGTTTTCCGTTTTGGGAAAAAAAAGAAGCTCAGTCCGAGGTATATTGGGCCCTTCGAGATATTAGAGAGAGTCGGTGAGTTGGCGTACCGTTTGGCTTTGCCTCCGTCATTGAGTCATGTTCATAGCGTATTTCACGTCTCCCAGCTGAGGAAGTATGTTCCGGACCCGTCCCACATTATTGATTTTGGAGACGTGGAGATCGAGAAGGATGTTACGTTTGAGGAGAGGCCCGTCAAGATTTTGGAGCGTCGAGACAAACAATTAAGGCACAAAACCATTCCTTTGGTTAAGGTGCAATGGTCGAGACACGGAGTAGAAGAAGCGACGTGGGAGTTAGAGGAGGATATGCGTTCGAGGCACCCCGAGCTTTTCAATTCTTAAGTTTCGGGACGAAACTTTATTTTAGAGGGGGAGAATGTAATATCCGTAACTTTCTATTTTAAGCAGTTTCCATTTTTGGTATATGTGTACTTTTATCGACTCGCTTGTAACCATTTCGACATTTTGAATCTACTTTATTCATGGAGTTTTTCCATTCGGACGAGTTTTGGTGAAGTTTTCACGTGATTCCATTTTATGATATGTTTTGCCGTATGAGCGTTCGATTCTCGTAAAACTCGTTCATTTTCGTGGTTTCATGGTTTGTACAAGTTCGTATGATTGAGTTGGTCGTGTTGAGACTTTCGGTTTGCAAATCCGACGTCGTATCGTGATTTTCGGATGCTTGGGTTATTTTCATAATTTCCTATAAGTTTAGGGAATTTCATATTCGTTGTCGTATTTCGGATTCCCGGGTAGTCGGATTGATGTTTTCTTGTGATGGTTAGACTCGTCATTGAATATTCTTCGTAGTCGTATTTTTGGTTCGATAGCAGGTCCGGGTTTCGGGGTCATCCGGAATCGTTTGGGCCGGTACCCGATCTTCTGTCGGTAGGGTGTTACGGCCACACCCGTGGTTACGGCCGTAAGTTGGCCATGTTACGGCCGTAAGTGTCCCTATTCTGGCCGAATGACCATTGCTTTAAAGCAATGCGATGTCCAAGACCTCATTTTCTATCCTTCCTTTCGTTTTTCTTCACGGGGCGACTCCAGAGGCGATTCCTTCAGTTTTGATCGGAGAATTTGTCGTGTTCCATCACCGTAGAATCGTAGTAGCATATCACCATCAGCGTAATCATCCTCCATCATCCGAATCCGAGGTATTTTCTTCAGGAACCCTAACTCGTATAAATTGGGGTTTTTTCCCGGTTTTTTGTGATTGATTCCGAATTGTTCATGTATGTTGCGAAACTTCTTACCGATTGTTGTTATTGGATGATTCCCAATACGTTTTCTTCGATTTAATCCGTGAATTATCAATACGGGGAGATTTTGCGTAAACCCTCGCCCGTATCGATTGAACGTCTATTGTCGTGAATTGTAATCGGGGTTATGGGAGTATTCCTTTCGTTTATTGATGTCCGTTGGGACTGAGTTATGTTAATTCTTCGTTAGGAACCGTCGTCTTCCACTCGGATCATCTGTAGTCATTTTTCACTTCCGATTCTTCGAAGATGTCACAAAGGCAAGTACTTTACATTTGTTTACATGTTCTAGTATTTGAATTATGGCTGTATTGTGGTTGTTGTGGATGGATATGTGTATGTTCACCTAGGGACGGTCCGAAGGGGCCTCTAGGGATACATTGCCGTGAGTTTCGTATCGCGAACTTGTTAGGAATATATGCCCTCGAATGCCACTCAGAGGATGAGAGAGTGAGAGCAATTGTATTGTAATTATGAATATTATATTTAATAAGGCAATTATTATTTCTATATTATTGTATATCACTGGCATTGTGATTTGGTATATAGAATAATAGTCCTTGCATTTGAGAGTGAACATTCTACTTCTTATGGAGATAAGGAGATAGGCACTAGAAGTGTTTAGAGCTCGAATGCTTAACTAGTTCGCAAGTCGATAAAACTTAACAGGACATTAAGTTTTAATAAGACTTGTATAAGCGATGCTAGGGCGTGTACGTCTTGATAGCACAGATTATAAGTATATTAGTGGGACGGTATACTCGAACACGACTCATACTCGATTGATCACTGCACGGTATTCACTCTCGGAGAGTCGATGACGAATCGAAAGGTTGTGATAGTATAAGTGGACCTTTGACTTGAGGGTTCGGTAGAATATGTGCTGTGACGTTTAGTTTGTCATTAGAGTAGTTAGACTCATTTGCTTAATTCTTTGGGTCGACCTCGAAGTGCGGACTATACAGTGAGTAGCATCTTTATCAGACGCCAAGAAAGGATTCTATCTCCTGTTAGTGAGCAGGCGAATGTCCTATACGGTTAATGGCGAATAAGATCATAAGTCTTTGGCCAAAGCATTCTGATATAGTCGTATTAGATACACTATTAATCAGTCGGTCTTGATTTGCATTAACACATGTATAGAGTCTAGTCAACAGTAGGGTTTGACTTTACCGTGACCCGAATATTTGACCGGGACATCTGATGAAGGGTCTATACGTATATGGTATTCATGACATAATGGTTCTGGAATGATTCGTTCATTCGTTCTCAGTCGGGGTTTACAGTGTGGCCCGTTAGGCTGGCTAAGTGCTGCCCGCACTCATTGATTCCTCCCAATGCCGGCTGAGACGAACCTACAGAGTCGCGCAACAGGATCATTGATGGATAAATATGAATTAATAATCTCTCTATAATATTAGATATTAGTGATTTATCGGATAAATCAAATAGCAGTCTTATGAATTGTAAGTAAGTTACTGGGTGATTACTTTAATTCATAAATTATATTTCTTAGAGAAATGTATATTTGTGTTTGATTTAACTAATTAATTGGATTAATTAATTAGTATAAACACATTGGAAATAAAATGGATTCGTTTGACGGACATCCGATTCACGAGGAATTCGTTTGACGAACATCCAATACACGAGCCGAATTAACTCGACCCGTTTCTTGGAAGATTCCCTATAAGCCCCCCCTCCTCTCTACTTTGTATCTCTCTCTCATTATATTATACACTTTTGGGATCATGTGAGGTGTAGAGATGCTTTTAAAAGCATCTTCTACATGTGAGGCTTGTTATCATTTGTGAAAAAAAAGTCTTTTCAATCATAAAAGTCTCCTTCTTCCTTCCCCAAGTAAATATTTCGTTTTTTAAGAGAGCTTCAAGAGTGAGAAAAATTTTCTACAGCATATACTTGATCTTAGAGACAAGTTATTAGTAGAAAAGATCGAGAGAAAAAATTCCTACAAGCTTCCCTAGAAGTTTGCTGATTTTTCCGTCAAGTTCCGGCGTGTGAAGTAGAGGCACCATGCTTTCGGTGTTTGGAACGAAGGGCTCTTCATCATCATCATCATCATACGAAGGTTTTTCAGAGACATCAAAGGTATGGGACTTTGATTCCTTGATCTTCGTGTTTCTTTTCGTATATACGTTACTTGATCGATCCTCTTAGGGATTCCGTTTATTCTTCCACTGCGTTTATTTTCTGTGGAATCCCAACAGTGGTATCGGAGCCAGGTTAAATATATCGTATATACGATCATCTTTGTATTTGGAATGTTATTTGATGATGTTTATGATTTAGAATCATAATAGATATAATCGAAGAAATTTAATCGTTCATAGTAAGTCAAGTTTCGACTATTTTATGTGAATTATAAATCTGAAAATTTTGATTTTTGTTGATTTATAAGTTCTTCATGAAGTTAAGAAACTTTTTCGTTTTGGAAGCGAGTCGAAAAAATGAGAAAAACGGGGGTTAAACACGAATACCGCATTTAAGACGCAGTGCCGTGGCAGCAGCTTGCTGGCCGCTCGCCGGCCCGAGAGTGACTCGGTAGGCTCTTATCAGCAGCTCGGCCACTGCCGGCGATGGCCGAGAGTGACTCGGTCCGGCGGTTCTCGGGTTTCGGCCCGATTTTGAATCGGCCGTGTTGTGGGCGATCTTGGATTTTCCGGGACTCCATTTTTGTGTTTATATTTTGTTGTAATAATTTTCGAAATTTAAATTGGATTTAATTGGATTTAATAAAATATTTGGAATATTTTTTATTAAGGGAAATTATTAGACGAGAATATTGTTTTGTCCGGATTACTTTGAACGGATTAAAATGACGATTATAAATATTAATTTGATTAATATTGTAGAAATTAAATAGATTAATTTTTATATTAATTGGATTAATATATTAGTTGATTATTTAATTTCATTTACCGTTACATGTTGTATGGAATGCCTTATGTGATGGTGATATAGCTTGTGGACTTAGTTGTTGATTTGTTCGATTCGATATGGTTGTAAAGGCCGTTTTGAGCCTATTTATTTTTACTAGAAAATATGTATAATAGGACGTATTGTTCAATGATGTAATTATTCATATGGCTATGACGAAGACCGAAGACGACCGACTAGAAGACGAAGAATCAATACTGTATTTTTCCTTTCTTTATTTGGCTTGGCCCAATACTTAGGAAAAAGTCCATGAGCTATATGTTGGTAGTAACTAGGTTGCTATTTATTGTTTTTAATTTTGAATGATTGACAAACCACAAACCGCGCTTATAAACGGATTAATGTGCAAAGTGTAACATATAATCGCGTTAATACTCCCACTTACAAACACTAAGTTATAAAGGTTACGAGGTTTCCTACCCTCCGTCAAACTCATGGAAAATTGAAATCTAAACCGGAATATTATTCTTCCGAGTATGTCGGGGTAATATTTTTGGGGAAAGTTGATAAATTCCTAGAGTGCATTAGATGCCTTTGGTTGTGACAAATCAAACCCCTATAAACCGTATGGGTTGCCGGGTAAGATTCAATTGTCAGACTAATAGGAGTTGACGGTTTAAACTTAGATAGTTCAGCGAGCCATAGAAACCGAATGGGTTGAGGGCAAGTGAACTAGGGGTAAAAGAAGATCGAATCATCCATTAGATGGGTTGGTATTAGACACCACTTTATAAAGAATAATAGAATATAAATCGTATGGGTTGCCCTCTATTAAACTTTGTAAAGAAATCGATCACCACTATGAAGTCACCCAAGACTTCCGGATTTAACATGGGAGTGTGTAAATACCGATAAAATAGTGGGAGCCGAGTTATGAATAAAGAAAGTCCTTAAATTCTTTACTCGGATCATAATTAAACAAACACTAACGAATCTCAAATTATTCTCTGCAGTTAACAAAACTCTCAATATGACAATGAACTCACTCGCTATACTACTTGAAAAGAACGTCCTGACTGGTCCGAACTATGTGGACTAGCTTCGGAACTTGAGGATTGTCCTAACTATGGAAATGCTGGGATACGTCTTGGAGGCGGACATCCCAGCGGCTCCTGCAAGAACCCGAGCCAATCAGGAAGATGTCGATGCCCATGAGAAATGGGTAAAAGACGACATAAGAGTGCAAGGGTACATGTTAGGCTCAATGACCAATGAGCTTCAACGTGCCCATGAAAAGATGACGTCTTCACGAGCCATCTTAGCGCACCTGGCTGAGCTCTATGGAGAGCATAGCCGAACTGCTAGATATGAGATATCAAAGCAATTATTCGGCGCCAGGATGAAGGAAGGAGAGAGGGTTGGGGACCATGTCCTCAAGATGATCTCGATGATTGAGAGATTGGAAGCTCTTGATTTTCAGATGCATGCATCTCTCCAAACTGACCTTATCCTGCAGTCACTTCCTGACTCCTTTTCACAATTTATCATGAACTTCAACTGCAATGAGATTGCATGTAACTTAGTCAAGCTAATGAACAAACCGACGCCAGTCTCAGATGAAGACAAAGGGAAAGGAAGCTGCACTTATGATTTATTCTGGGACTTGGAAATCCAAGAATAAGAAGAAAAAGAACAAGAAGCAGTTAGGTCCAATAGCCAAGATCGACAAGGGAAAGGGCAAGGCCCCAATGGTTCAAAAGAGCAAGGGGCCCAAGAAAACGGATGTATGCCTCAACTGCGGTGAGCTAGGCCCTTTGGAAGAGGTCTTGTCAAAGCTTGACCGTAATGCGCCTTGGTGCAGTAACTACCGGTTTTAGAAACAAATTGTTCTCAGAATGTATATTCTACTTCTTGGATACTTGATTAAGTGCGAGTTCTCACATTTGTACAATGAATCGGGATGCGGAGCAAGTAGGAAGTCGGATTCGGGGAGGTGATGGTCACCGTCGGAAGTGGGCATAGTGTCGAGGCTTCTGATATCGGATCCCTTATGTTGGATTTAGAATCTGGTTTTATTCTTACTTTAGATGATGTACTTGTTTTGCCCAAGGGGCACACGAATATTGTATCAATTCCGGTCATGGACCGAAAGGGATTTCACTTCTTTATTGGAGATGGGTCATGTCGTATTTATTTCAAAAATAAATTGGTTGGTACTGCTACATTATTAAATGGTTTATACCATTTAAATTTAAATAATAAAATAACTGTGAACACTATAACTATGAAGCGTGGTAGGGATGAAACGAACCAAGCACTTAAGTGGCATCTTAGACTTGGTCATATCGGTCAGACCAAGGTTCATAAAATGGAGAAAGATGGGCTTACAGGTCCATTGGGATCAGATCCCTATCCAACTTGTGAATCTTGCCTTCAAGGCAAAATGACTAAGTTACCCTTCGCAGGACTTTTGAAAGAGTCTTTGAAAACTTGGATTGATCCATACCGACGTCTGTGGCCCTTTTGAAGTGGCACGAGACGGTTTTCAATATTTCATTACATTTACTGATGACCATACCAGGTATGGATTCGTGTACTTAATGAAACATAAGTCTGAAGCTTTTGATAAATTCAAGGAATTTAAAGCCCTAGTTGAAAATCAAACAGGTAACCGTGTTAAGACTCTTCGGTCAGACCGGGGTGGTGAGTACATGAGTACTGAATTTGATGAGTTCTTAAAAGAACTAGGAATAGTGTCACAATTCACTCCTCCAGCTACTCCACAATTAAATGGTGTATCAGAAAGAAGGAACCGAACCTTGTTGGACATGGTTCGCTCCATGCTTAACTATACTGATCTACCGATTTATCTGTGGGGTTACGCACTCCTTACTGTTGTGCATATCTTGAACAGATGTCCTTCCAAATCTGTTCCTAAGACTCCCAATGAGATGTGGAGTGGTAGGAAACCAAGTCTTAATCACATTAGGATTTGGGGATGCCCTGCTTATATCAAGAAGACTAAAGTAGAGAAATTGGAAACTAGGTCTGTGAAAGGTCGTTTTATAGGATATCCAGGGGATTCCATGGGATATCTATTCTACATGTATGAAGATCATAGGATCATCGTTGCTATACAAGCACACTTCCTGGAAGATCAGTTTATTCAGGAATGAGGGGCAGGTAGAAATATTTCTTTGGAAGAAATAAAAGAAACACCAAATGAGACACCTATGCAAGATATTAGAACCCAACCTTCTGAAATACAAACACAACCTCGCAAGTCTAGTAGAATTTCTCAAATACCTGAGAGGTATGGATATCTGCATCAAGAGGAACTGGGTGTCCATGAGATGACAGAAAGTAGTCAAGAGAATGATCCTTCTACATACGACCAAGCGATGGTAGACGTTGACTCCACCAAGTGGCAAGAAGCTATGGAAGCTGAAATAGACTCAATGCATGCTAATCAGGTCTGGACTTTAGTAGATCGTCCTAAAGGCATAGTGCCTATTGGAAACAAATGGATCTATAAGAGAAAGACTGATGGAGATGGCAAGGTTGATACCTATAAGGTCAGGCTTGTGGCAAAGGGTTATTCCCAAAGAGAAGGAATCGATTACTTCGAGACCTTCTCTCCTGTAGCTATGATTAAGTCTATTCGCATGATGCTTGCTATAGCAGCCCACTTAGATTATGAAATATGGCAAATGGATGTGAAAACGGCATTCCTAAATGGATTCATCGAGGAGGAGATTTACATGGAACAGCCTAAGGGATTCATATCTCAAACCAATATTCATAAAGCATGCAAACTTCAGCGTGCCATTTATGGACTGAAGCAAGCTTCACGGAGTTGGAATCTTCGTTTTAACGAGACAGTCAAAGAGTTTGATTTTGTCCAAAACGAAGAAGAGCCCTGTATTTACAAGAAGGTTAGTGGGAGCAAAATTACGTTCTTAATACTATATGTAGATGACATTCTACTTATAGGAAACGACGTAGGAATGCTCGATTACGTGAAAGCTTGGCTTTCTAAAGAGTTCTCAATGAAAGACTTGGGAGAAGCTACCTATATTCAGGTATTCGTCTCTCTAGGGATAGAGCGAAAAGAATGTTAGGTCTTTCCCAAGCCCTCTACATAGAAAAGATCCTGAAGCGATTTAGGATGGAAGATTCTAAAAGAGGGTTTCTACCTATGCAACATGGTGCAAAACTTTCCTTAGAGATGTGTCCTCAAGGTGAGGAAGATAGAAAGGAAATGAGCAAGGTACCTTATGCTTCGGCAGTAGGTAGCCTTATGTATGCAATGATTTGCACTAGACCAGACATTGCCTATGCTGTGAGCGTAGTAAGTCGGTTTCAGTCAAATCCAGGGCAGGAATATTAGACTGCTGTAAAGAACATTCTTAAGTACCTAAGGAGGACTAAAGACTTGGTTCTTACATATGGCGGTGGAGAACTAAGAGTGATGGGTTATACAGACTCAGATTTTTCGGGGGACATAGATGCTCAGATGTCCACATCAGGGTATATCTTTACGCTGAATGGTGGGGCAGTTTCTTGGAGAAGTGCCAAGCAAAGTTCGACTGCTATCTCTACATGTCAAGCCGAATATCAGGCATCCACGGAGGCTGCTAAAGAAGCTTTTTGGATAAAGAAGTTCACTGAGGAACTTCAAGTGGTTCCTAATGCGAGAGAAGCCCGTGACCTTTGTTTTGTGACAACGACGAGCCATTGCTGAGGCTAAGGAGCCTAGGGATCACCACAACACCAAACATATTGCGAAAATATCATTTTGTTAGAGAAATGGTTCGGGATGGGAATGTTACACTGCAGAGAGTAGACACAAAGAAATAACGTTCTTTGATCCGCTTACCAAGCCACTATCTCAGAAGGTCTTAGAGAGACATCTAGAGAGTATGGGTATTAGATACCATAGTTTGTGGCATTGAGTGCAAGTGGGAGATTGTTAGGAATATATGCCCTCGAATGCCACTCAGAGGATACGAGAGTGAGAGCAATTGTATTTTAATTATGAATATTATATTTAATAAGGCAATTATTATTTCTATATTATTGTATATCACTGGCATTGTGATTTGGTATATAGAATAATAGTCCTTGCATTTGAGAGTGAACATTCTACTTCTTATGGAGATAAGGAGATGGGCACTAGAAGTGTTTAGAGCTCGAATGCTTAACTAGTTCGCAAGTCGATAAAACTTAACAGGACATTAAGTTTTAATAAGACTTGTATAACTGATGCTAGGACGTGTGCACGTATTGATAGCATAGTTATAAGTATATTGGTGGGACCAGTATACTCGAACACGACTCATACTCGATTCAGTCACTGCAGTATTCACTCTCGGAGAGTCGATGACGAATCGAAAGGTTGTGATAGTATACGTGGACCTTTGACTTGAGGGTTCGAGAAGATGTGCTGTGACGTTTAGTTTGTCATTAGAGTAGTTAGACTCGTTTGCTTAATTCTTGAGTCGACCTCGAAGTGCGGACTATACGGGCGAGTAGCGATCTTTCTTGTACGCCAAGAAAGGATTCTATCTCCTGTTAGTGAGCAGGCGAATGTCCTATACGGTTAATGGCGAATAAGATCATAAGTCTTTGGCCAAAGCATTCTGATATAGTCGTATTAGATACACTATTAATCAGTCGGCCTTGATTTGCATTAACACATGTATAGAGTCTAGTCAACAGTAGAGTTTGACTTTACCGTGACCCGAAGATTTGACCGGGACATCTGATGAAGGGTCTATACGTATATGGTATTCATGACATAATGGTTCTGGAATGATTCGTTCTTTCGTTCTCAGTCGGGGTTTACAGTGCGGCCCGCTAGGCTGGCTAAGTGCTGCCCGCACTCATTGATTCCTCCCAATGCCGGCTGAGACGAACCTACGGAGTCGCGCAACAGGATCATTGATGGATAAATATGAATTAATAATCTCTCTTATAATATTAGATATTAGTGATTTATCGGATAAATCAAATAGCGGTCTTATGAATTGTAAGTAAGTTACTGGGTGATTACTTTAATTCATAAATTATATTTCTTAGAGAAATGTATATTTGTGTTTGATTTAACTAATTAATTGGATTAATTAATTAGTATAAACACATTGGAAATAAAATGGATTCGTTTGACGGACATCCGATTCACGAGGGATTCGTTTGACGAACATCCAATACACGAGCCGAATTAACTCGACCCGTTTCTTGGAAGATTCCCTATAAGCCCCCCCCTCCTCTCTACTTTGTCTCTCTCTCTCATTATACTATACACTTGTGGGATCATGTGAGGTGTAGAGATGCTTTTAAAAGCATCTTCTACATGTGAGGCTTGTTATCATTTGTGAAAAGAAAGTCTTTTCAATCATAAAAGTCTCCTTCTTCCTTCCCCAAGTGAATATTTCGTTTTTTAAGAGAGCTTCAAGAGTGAGAAAAATTTTCTACAGCATATACTTGATCTTAGAGACAAGTTATTAGTAGAAAAGATCGAGAGAAAAAATTCCTACAAGCTTCCCTAGCCGCATTCTTAGAGAAAGGAAGTTTGCTGATTTTTCCGTCAAGTTCCGGCGTGTGAAGTAGAGGCACCATGCTTTCGGTGTTTGGAACGAAGGGCTCTTCATCATCATCATCATACGAAGGTTTTTCACACTACACCATAGATTGCATACAGCAACGCGTAAAATACGTTGCAATATGCCCTAAATTCATTGCAATAGGGCCTATTGCAACGATTATGCAAAAATCAAGCGTGTCCTTTGCTCTGGTTGCCATAGGGCCCTTATGGCAACAAATTTGGTACCATATTGCAACGGCATATTATCGTTGCAAATATAGTATATGGCAACGATTTAACGGCTATAGCAACAGGTTTAACACCATTGCAATATATTGGACTACCTATGGCAACATTTTTTTGCAACGTTTTTTTTGTGTTAATTGTTGCAATACATGGACTCAGGCAACCCTAAGGCAACATATATATGCCCAATTGCAACGTATTTAGAATCAAATGCAATCTAATTTTATTAATGAATATGACATATATGGCAACATTTAAGCTTCTATTGCAACGCTAAATAAAAAACTGGCATGGTCTTATTTCATAAACAACTACACCATAGAAATTGGTATATCATAACATCAATTAAACCAAGCGATTCACTCTTGTTCCAACATCAATACACAAATCACTCAAACAAGTTGAGGAAAATTACCAAGTTCAAACAAAATAACTAAGTTCAAGAAAACGACCATGTTCAAGCAAAAATAACCAAGTTCAAGTGACACAATCTAACTTAATAATACATATAGACCAAATTCATTGTTAAACATTATATAAACATGAGTCGTCATGGCCCTACTTCCTCTTCCCCTTCATATGCATCTGTCTCAGCTCGTCCTCGACATAAGTAGTAGCACACAATTCTTTTACATTGATATTCAATGATGGATTACCTCAGCCAATTTTCCAAGAATCTTTTCCAATTTCGGTTCATTTTGTCCTCCATTTGAAGCTAAATCATCTCTTAAGCGCTTGATTGTGCGAGAATTTTGTTGTCAATTTTTGACATGTCTTTCTTGCTTTTCCTTGTCCTACCACTCCTACCAACCACCAATTTGGTCCATGAGCCAAAGTTCGGGTTGTACTTCCCCTAGTTCTTCTCGACCCTCATCACCAGCATTACGTGCATCAATTCCATTGGAACCTTCACCGCCAATATTCCAAGTATCCAAAATGTAGAATAAAAATTGAGAATTCATTATATTTGACACATTCACTATAATTTTTAGGATAACAATTTGGAGAATTTAAACTAATGTGTTACCTCCGTATTATGACCCTTTCGGGTTTTAGGGTAAATCTGTCCTTTTGTGGGTGTTTTAGTGCTTGCATTTTTCTTTTTCTAGCATAAAAATAGAGTGAGCGAAAATAAATTATGTTAGTCATCGATTTCATAAAAAATAGATAAAGCTGATTATGAAGCACAATTATTAATGTCCCTAATTACCATACCATTTCGTTACCGTCTGCGCAAAACTTGTACGACCGGTGTGTGTATATCGACAACTTTTTCCGATTTACTATATTCTTTTCGACCTTAAATCTGGACACTCTCATCACCCCAATATTTCAGCAAAACCTTGAACTTTTCCAATGGAATTGATTGAGGCACATTTTTAACCTATCCTCATCGGTGTGGTATTTGGTATAATATCGGACCTTGAAACGACTCTTGTGAATCCTCCACAACTCAGCCATAGTCTTGAGTGACCAATCCTTGCCTTCTTCAGGAATGATATACTTTGTCTATAACAAGTAAAATAGAAAATTGAATTAGTAACTGAACAAGTACAACTTAAATTTAAGAAAACATTTGAGGGGTTTTCACCTTGATAAATTCCCACCAACCATTTTTTTGTCCATCGGGAACTTCATGCCAGCTGATAATATCAAGTGGCACACATTGTCTTGCTAGCGTCCCTAAGAAACTACTATACTCAGATCTTATTTTACTATTTTCGACACGGGTTGAAGCTCATGATTCAAGGTAAGCCTTTGGTCTATCTTCTAGTTTTCTTGTGAAGACGGACTCATTTTCGTTGGTCCTCTACGCCTCGTACTTTTTGTTTTCTGTAAGGAAGAAAAACAAATACATAAATGCAAATTTGATACGTAATTTCACTATATATGTTTAGAAACATATATACCTGTAGAAAGTGCAACTATGTCATCACCATTACCATTACCATCTCACGCTTCATCATTATGGTCATGATTGATATGTGTTTCCTTCTTCTCCTGTTGGGATTTTCGCAATGATAAATATGCGACCATTGTACCAATTCCATCATTATCGCCCTTTTTAATTGTTGGAATGGTTGTAAATCGAGAGGTAATGGTGGGGGAGGTGGTAAATTCTCTTCAACCATGACCTTGCAAAAATATTGATTGGTATTTAAAATAATATAAGGAAAATTAACACTTAAAATGACAAAATGCTAATGATCATAAATTTACCATACCTGTGTCCTCGCAGCTTTTTGTAATGTTTGTGAACGGGTTGAACGAGTTGATGGTACCATGGCAGCCTTCACTACCCGAACTTTAGTGGTTTGCTACATAAACATCAAAAATAGCATAAAATAGCTCAATATCCATGAAAAATAGCACAAAATATTATCTAGCACTTTATTTAAGTTCCTACAAATGATCAGATATGTACCTTAGGGGCTTCACCCTCTTCACTATTTGAAAGACTATCATCTGCCTATCACATGTCACCCATTCCTCTTCAAGTACGGTTTTCTTATTTTTGGTCTTTGCAAATAGCTCATCTGCCTTTTTCTTGAGTCCAGTTTGGTCCAAGAACTTTTTATTTTCTTCAGCTCTCCTTCTTCTTCTTTCTTCATAATCCGCAATCGAGCGTAAAGCAGACAAAAATGAAAAATTTAGAAAAAAAAAGAATGCAGCAAACAAGTGATCACATATGCAAAGAATTTTATATTTAAGGTACCTCTGGACTTGCTTCTTTAGACTTAGCATTTCCAGCCTCTACATTTGCATTCTCTTTCATAATATTTCTCCTAGTCTGTCTTTTGTGTCCTGCAGCTCCTGTAGGTGGAACCGGAGGTCCTGCTATAGGTGGAACTGGAGGTCCTACTATAGGTGGAACTGGAGGTCCTGCTATAGGTGGAACCTCGGCTCTCTGTCCAGAATTCTTAGTAACCACCTGTTTTCCATCATTAGCTAATTTTTTCTTTTCTCTTTGCTTTTGTCGAAGTCCTTGTAGTGTCACAAACTTGCGCTTCAATTGCAAATCTTTACCCACAAAAATAAATGATAAGCACAGATAATATTGATACTCATATACTTGTGGCTGCAAGCAAATAAATAGATATGATTTACCTTCAAAAAAACTTGTCCTTGGTCTTATTATAACATGAGGCTGCAATTGCTTCACTGGTTCTATTGTTTTGTCAACAATGGTGTCAATGTAAAGATCTAAAGAGGCACCATCGGTTAAGCCTTGTACAAGTTGAGTAACATCAGCATCATTACTAACTATTTTCCAGCCCCCTCCTACTTTCTTGACATAGACTCCCCTATTTCGGTGTATCCAACATCATCCTTGACATACTCCATAAGTCTTTGGGAATGAGAACGTATCGGCATTTATCTCGGTAGGGATCTTTGTGCATGCACCGCCTACGTAATCGATTTTAGAAACTGTCCCTGTGGTAAAAGCGAGAAAAAAATACTCTGCCATCCTAAAAATAAAATTAAACCATAAAAAAGGTTAACGAATGAATTAAGGCACATGATTGAAATTACTAACGAGGAACAACTACAGTTAAAGGAAACAATTAACAACGATTACAAAGTACAATCTAATAGAGCACAAGTAATTAAATATGAAATTATATTAAAATTAAATGGTGCACAAGTAAATATGCAAACGATTACCAAGTAAGAATAATTACCAATCGTCACAGGTGAAAATTAAATAAGAGCGAATCAAACACATCTTAATTTAATACCAAGATCTCATTACAATACAAGTACGAAAAGAAGTTACCCTACAAGTAACATCACATATAAAATACAACATTTTTAGAATAAAAATTTAAGTAGCAGTTCACTCAAAAAGTTCTTCATTTTCTTGCTCATCATCAACAGAAATTTGTCGCATCGGCACATCATCTCTGAACCAACTAACATCTCCGGTTGTGTGATTCTCCATTCCAAAGTTTATTGGCACATCATGCATAGTAGGCCCACTAACTTCTTCAAGTGCATCATTTCCTTGTTCAACATCAGTGTCCTCCCGTGGCATTTTTTTAACAACATAGTTTAAATTTTTTTCCGTACAATCTTGAATATAGAAAACTTGTTGTACTTGCGTAGCTAGAACAAATGGATCCTCTTTTGATACACTCTACTAAAATTGACTCTTGTCGACCCACAACAATCTTTATCCTTTTGGTACCGGCAACACTTGAACAAAACTACGATCAATGCACCCCAATAATCAACTTCAATTATTTCTTGAATCGCTCCTTAGTTTGTTTCATCCGCAAATATTGGTTTTTGATCTTTTGAACTTGCAAAGCTGGTGGTTAGAGTGTCAAGCAGAACACATTGTTTTGTGTGGTGCACTTGCCATCTCTTTTCTTTGTATGGAATCGAACCCATTTATTACATAAGGTATACTTCTTATTTGCTCGGTGAGGTCCTCTTGCAAGACTTAATAATTCTAATGAACATCCCTCTTTTTCAACCTCCTCCTTTAACCAATTATGAAATTCTTTGGTATGTGTTCTTTCTCTTTTGTACATCTTCAACTTTCCATTATTATCATAGAAGCTACGATGCTCCTGCATTTTTAAATGGAAAATATATTATTGCTACATATTTGTACATAAACTACTCTATACACTTTTAGAAAAACTAGGAAAAAGAACGTACTCAATTAATTTCTCGATTTCCTTGTTACCACGGTTGAAGAGTATGTATCGATGAGCATTAATCCATACTTTATCTGCAAAATGAAACGACCTTTCCATCTTTGTTTCTCCTGGACCCAATCGGATATCCATTCTTTGATTTATGCATTACTTTTTTCCCGACATCACTTAAAAATCGAGAACAAAAGGTCAAACATTCTTCCACCATGTACCCTTGACTATAGACCCTTGGTTTACTTCTATTACGAGTAGGACTTTAATTTACACAAATAGCGTTCAATTCCAAACATCCATCTGAGATGTCTTGGTCCTCCCAATTCAACCTCTTTACATAAGTGAATTGGCAAGTGAATCATAATGTCAAAAATGCGGTGGAAATATTATCTCACATTGGCGAGTATTTCTATTATTTCTTCTTGCAACTTTGAAACATCCTCCACATCTATCACTTTGCCACATATGCCCGAAAAAATGAACCCAACCTAATCAAAGGTATTGCCACCTCTGGTTTTAAGGTTTTAATCACGACAAATTGTAGTAAATATTGGAGAATGAAATGTGCATCGTGACTTTTATACCCGAAAACCTTTCTTTCGCTCAATTGCACACAACGGCTAATATTAGATGCACATCCGTGCGAGTCTAGCATTCTTCAACACCGAGCAAAAGTTTTCTTTTTCTTTTTTGTCATGTCAAAAGTAGCGGCCGATATTTCATAGAGTTTGTTATCGGCACATTTTACGGGATGAAGAACCTTACGGATGCCCATTTCTTGCGGATCAAATCGAGCGTCTAGATGATCTTTTGTTTTGCCACCAATGTTCAACAAGGTCCCTAATATTTTATCACAAACATTTTTCTCGATATGCATGACATCTAGATTATGTCTAAGCAAATGACCACTCAATATGGCAATTCAAAGAATATGGACTTCTTTTTCCAAGGGCGATCTGAAGTCTTTTTATTTTTATTTGCTTCGAAATTATTCTTGTATCCACGTAATAGTTCTTCAATATCCATTCCGGATAATGGAGGTGGACAAAGATCATTTCGACTTCACCATTAAATCTTCTCGTGTCAAATCTATGCTTGTGGTCGGGGAGGAATTTTACGTGGTTCATATAGCAAACTTTCGGCTATGCTTCAAATACATTGAGGAGGTACAATAGTGACATCTTGGACAACCTAGTTTACCCTTTGTGCTATAACCCGATAAAACTCCATAACCGGAAAATCATTTATGGTCCATAGGAGGCCATACGTAACATAAATGTATTGTCACGAATTTATCGTAAGTATCTATACCTCGTCCCAAAGTTCTTTCAACTCGGCAATTAGTAGGTGCAAATACACATCTATTTCATTAAGGTACGAGTCCGAGGATTAGTGTTGAAAGAAGTAGGTTTTACGGTTTCATAATCAACCAAGGGGAGATTATAATTGACCAGAACAAGCGGCCAATCTTTGTGTCTTATATTCATAGATCGGTAAGGATTGAAGCCATCACCGCTAAACCTAACCTAACATTTCGAGGTTCACAAGCAAAATTTGGATGTCTAGCATCCATTGACTTCCAAGCCTCGGCATCGGCCGGATGTCTTAACTTACCATCTTTGATTCGTCCTACTACATGCCATGTCATGAGTTCGAATATTCTTTACTCAGAAGCAGCGTTGGAGCCTAGGTTTCAATGGAAAGTATCTCATCACTTTGGCAGGGACTTTATACTTGTTTTCTTGGAAGCTAGCATCACTATTTTGATTATCTACAGATTTCCACCTTGACACTCCACATACTTTGCATTTATGTTCATTTTTATTTTCAGCCCAATATAACATGCAATCGTTCGGACAAGCATGTATCTTTTGGTAATCAAGACCCAATTCCCTAATCATACTTTTGGCAGCACTAAAACTTGGAGGCAAATTTACATCAGGAAAGGCCTCCTTTATCAACTCTAAAATACCGCTAAACGCCGATTCGGTAAAACCGTGAGTGCACTTTAACAAGTAAAGTTTGACTATAAAATCTAATCGAGTAAATTCTTTAGACCCGGGATACAAAGGCTGTTTCCCTTCCTCGACAAGCTTATAAAAATCTTTTGCCATATTATTCATTCCATTTCTAACTCTACCTTCATCATGAATCATTTCATCAAAATCATCACCAAGACCAATACCCGTATCAAAATCCATCTCATCATTAGGTTTGCTAAACTTAGGGGTAGACACTTCGTATATCCAGTTAACAAGCGATGGACAAGGACCATGCCATACAAGATGATCAACTATATCTTCCCCTACGATTGCGAGCGATTACTACAATTTTTGCAAGGGCATTTGAGTTCATTCCCTCTTGCAAAATTATCAAATCCATTTCTAACAAAATCATCACCCCATCAAGGTATGCCTTAGTATATTTTGGAAGTGAAATCCAAGTCATCTTGCAAATTCACAAACCTATTATACGCACATTGAAGCAAAAAGCAGAAAATACGGAAGATATAAAGAGGGCATAAAAAAGAGCATAAACAAAAACGAGCATAAATGTAGACCTATTTTCTACACAAACAAAAAAAGAGCCTTAAAATTTATAAAAATAGGACTTGTATAAATTAAAAGCAAACTTTGAATAGAGACGGAGATAGGAGACAGATCAAAATTAGAATCAAAGTAAAAACTTAAATTAAACAAAAATAAACCCCCAATTACAACAAACAAACAAACATAAACCCCCAAACAAACACGATTACATAGTTCGAATTTACACAAGAAACATAGGAATCCTAATTAAGAACAAAAAAATAGAGCAATATACGAAGAAGGAAGAAGCATTGGGCATGTAACAAAATTGATTCAAAACTACAAAAAACAAAAAGGATTTAGGATCGATGATTTACCTTTGTCAACCTTTAATCTTCTTCGAGCTTGATTTCCCCTCTTCGAGCTTGACGAGTTCACTTTTGTGTTCGTGTGTTTGTTTTGGTGTCTGTGTGCCGTGTGGGTTGTGTTGTGTGTCGTGTGGGTTTTGTTTTTTCTTTTCTTTTTTCTTTTGTTATTTTTTTTACGCCCAACATTTTCCCAAAATCCCGCTCATATTTTACAAGCCCGCCACATTTTCCCCCAAAATGAATAGATACATAGCGATTTTAAAAAGTATTGCAATAGAATGCATGTTTTAAACTTTCTTAGATTTTTCCAATGGAATTGCAACGCTTTTCAAAAGCATTGCAATTTATGTGATTTGGTTTCTCAATTGCAATGGTTTTTAACAATTTTTTAGAAATATGGTTGCAATAGGCAATCTATGGTGTAGTGTCAGAGACATCAAAGGTATGGGACTTTGATTCCTTGATCTTCGTATTTCTTTTCGTATATACGTTACTTGATCGATCCTCTTAGGGATTCCGTTTATTCTTCCGCTGCGTTTATTTTCTGTGGAATCCCAACAGAACTATGGTTGACCACCCAGGGATGTCCGACGGGGCTCTGCGGGGTACGGTGGCCGTGAGTCACGTACCAAGGTTAACTTTGAATTGTTTTGGTTGGAGAAAATGTGTTTTGTGCTTGTGCATCGTAAATATTCCGGAATATAAAATGTTTTCTAAAATGATTTTTGGCGCATATATTCATCTGATTAGAATGTAGTTCAAATGGATTGTACTTGCACTAGCAGTTGTCGCTAACCCCTCAAATGGGGGAAATACTTTTTGTATTTCAGGTATTGACCGTGGGGACAAGCGAGCACTCGAGCCGTATGAGGACGATGGGCAAGCATGATATTGTCCAGTAGTTGATTTTCGGTGTTATGTCTGTCGGTTATTATTGATGTCTGATTTTGGAATTTCTGTATTATAAAATTGGTTTAAGTACTCGAGTACTTCCTGTTTGAACTTGTTACTGTTGTATTCCCATTTTGGGGATATGGATTTGATGTCAGGTTTTATTTGTCGGTTTGTAGTCTTTTATGCGAATTGTCGTTTCATTAATGATTGTTCGTCGTTGTTGAATGTATTGTTTGGTACGTTAGCCTGGTGGATTCCACAGTGTGGGGTCCACGGCGCTGTAATATGCCCTGAATGTCTTGGGGGTGTTACATCGTGGGCACGATGGTTACACACGACGGTCGTCGATCGTGTGTGCCGTCGTGTGCTAGAAGACCAAAAACTCCTGCCTTGCACACGATCGCAGGCACACGATCGTTGCCCGTCGTGTGAACCGTCATGTGGCACATGATGGTCTTCACACGACGGGCATCGATCGTGTGCTCGCGATCGTGCAAGGCGTAATTTTTTTCGTTCTCTTAAGCATTCTATCATATTCTTATGAGTTGTATGTCCATATTGCAGTGGTTGCGTATGGAAGAGACCTAGATTGCGTTTTGTTACACGTCAAGTGAATCTTTACATACGGGAGGCGGTATTTAAAGAGATCATTGAGACATTAAGAAGTATGGGCCGCAATTCCAGCTTCTTGATCGAGCTATCGAGAGCTTGACCGAGGGGGTCTGGGCGCTTGATTAAAGTTAGGAGGAATGAGAGTTCAAATCGCCCTACATCACTTGATTGCCCGTCAATTGGAGGGTGATCAAATCCCCGGATGAGTCGTGGT
Organism: Orobanche coerulescens; assembly: GCA_033398695.1. Lineage (NCBI taxonomy): Eukaryota > Viridiplantae > Streptophyta > Magnoliopsida > Lamiales > Orobanchaceae > Orobanche > Orobanche coerulescens. The sequence continues at coordinate 145,126,584 of CM065815.1, read as the reverse complement.
TCCGTGCTCATGGGAGGACCATTCGTTTTACGGCCCGTGATTTTGCCATGATCACTGGACTCCATTTTGGAAACTCTACCTTCCATCCCCAGGACGACCATATCCTTCCGTCTGACGGTATTTTCCACAGAATACTCCATGGAAAAAATATTAAGGTTAGTGTTCTGCGGAAGAGGTTCAATGCTCGAGATTTTGGTAGAGACATAAGAGATTATGTCAAGGTTGCCAATTTTCTTATATACTACTACTTTATCCTATGCCGTGACGACATGATGGTCGAGACATGGGCATGGGCATTAGTGGATCGAGCAGTGGGATATGTTTCCTTGGGGTTCTTATGCCTTTGGGGTTTTATCTTACTACATAGGCAACGTTGCCATGAAGGAGGGACAAGAGCACAAGGACTATCACTTCTATGGTCCTGTTTGGGCTTTACAAATATGGTCCTATGAGATGATTCCTGCATTGGGAGCATTGTGTGGTATTCGAGATAAAACTGTCCAAGTCCCCCGGTGTTTGATGTGGACTACGAGGAAGATGTTTTGTGATTTCACTCATTTCTTCGACGATATGGTACATAAATTTGTAAACGTATTTTCTCCTGACTTCATCTATTAAACGTTATGTGATTGCCCATCTAATGGTATTATTTAATGACTAATTTTGCAGCACAGAGTACTTCCCTCTTTACCGCATTTGGAGGAGGATGAGGCTGAGTACTACTACCTGAGCTTTGAGAATGGCTCGCCATATGACGTTAAGTTCATTAAGCCTATAAGAATAGCTGTGAAGAATAAGGAGGATGAGCCTGCGCCGATCCCGAGGAAGAAAGTTATGGATAGGTTGAAGAAGGCTGCTGGAAAATTGATTACATATGAGTCGGCACATAAAGTGTCGAAGCGACGTCGGCAGAGTACCCCACCAGTAGATAGTGCAGAGACGTCGGACTGGGAGAGGCAGCCAGAGAGGGTGTGTTGTGTCCACGGACTTCCTTGTCCGGACCACACCCAGGACACGAGCAGGGATGAGTACTTCGATCGCTGTTTGAAGGCGATCTTGTACGACGATTCTGAGTCTGGATTTATTTCTCGAGTTTCTCGCCGGGTGCTTTCTGGGATCGTGGATTTCTTCGGACCTATGCATAGACGTTCTAGGAGCCCGGTACACTACTCAGCTGGGAGTCATGATAGGCCTCATCATTCTGCATCTGTTAGCAGCGCCCAGCGGAGGATTCCTGACCCTCCACGTCACTCAGTCTCTGGCGCAGAGCACAGTCACCATTCTCAATGTCAGCCTAGTCATCATTCTCAGCGTCAGCCGAGTCACCATTCTCAGCGTCAGCCGAGTCACCATTCTCAGCGTCAGCCGAGTCACCATTCTCAGCGTCAGCCGAGTGACCTTTCTCAGCGTCCGCCTACCCACCATTCTGAGGTCCAGCACAGTCACCATTCTCAGATTCATCATTCTGTTGAGCGGACTCAGCAGCCCCTTGATTACGTGCATCAGTATGAGCCATTTGAGGCGCCGTTTCAGCAGTATGGGAAGATGTTTGACTGGTTTCAGGATGAGCATCATTATAGTGCGATGTTTTGAAGTGAGGGTGGTGGTCCTGAGCAGCAACCTCCATTTCAGATCGAGCAGCCAGTTTTTGAGATCGAGCAGCCGGCTGTACAGCTCTCTGATCGTTATAGTTGTGAGAGGGATGCTGAGGGTGACGAAGATGGTGAGAGTGCCGGAATGCAGCATTTGGGTGAGCGTAGTCTTCCACCGCGAGTGAGTCGGCCATCTGTTGCTCTTCGGGAGCCTTTTGTGGTTGCGCCTCCAAGAGATAGCGAGGCTCTGAAGAAGTTGTACCTACAGTTTAGGAGGGGCAGCCACGTGATGCTATTGTCCGGTGTTTGGAGACTGGGCATGCTCTCACCCATGCGTTATTTGACCGGATAGAGTCTAGCCGTGAAGACTTTGATGCCGAGGTGATAGACTGTTATGTGCTTGCGACTCGAGCGAGGCTTCGGAGGGGAGTCCGTAGTGTTGGTGTCGGTAGAGTTGGCACTGTACTTGCCGGCTCCCTATTTTACGTAAGTTCTATAACCTACTCGCTTGTATATCATTGGTGTGATATCGATTTTTTTTAATTTTGTGGTTTGGCTTTTTGTAGTTAGTTTTGGCCAACGAGTTTGCAAGACTCCATCCGGATGATCCACTTGGTATCAAGGTGACGGGGAAGCCGGTTTACAAGGAGTGGAAAATTCCTAAATGCATCGAGGACTACATGACAGGTCTTGATACACCACATGCGGTTCCATGGTTAAATTGCAACGAAGTAAGTTTGAAATTTATATTTATAAATAATTGACGATTTATAAATGATTCGCTATGTTTGATGTGATGATCTTATATGATTACATATTTTGTTTCAACAGATCATTGCCATTTGTTGCCTCGACCAGAGCCACTGGGTGACTATCAAGATTGACATCAAAACATGGACCGTGGAGTTGTACGATTCCTTGTCACACCACCACGAAGATGGTCGATACCGATTCAACCAACTGCGACCGATTATGCGTCTGATGCCTCGTGTGCTAGCTCAATCCGGGTATTGGCTGAACAACCAATCGAAGAAGAAGTATGACACGGAGATGAGTTTTAAAATTATGCCACGAGAGCTACAGTTCATACAAAACGACAATCACAGTTGTGGCCCCTTCGCGTGCATGTACTTGGATCGACTCGTCTCTGCAAACCCAGGAGCAAGGCACCAAATCAAGGAACTTAATGAAAAATATATTAAGAAATATCGATATGGTTTAGCTGCTAAAATCTTTATGTTGTCTTGAGACATGTAGAATGGTTTATGGTGTGTTGTTAAATATTTATGTTGTATTTAGACAGTTTTGGCAATATGAATGTGTCATGTTAAATCTTTATGTTTTGGCTCTGTGTTACACACGATGGATGAACACGATCGTGACCATCGTGGGTCACGATCGTGTTGTGTTGTTAAATCTTTATGTTTTGGCTCTGTGTTACACACGATGGATGCACACGATCGTGGCCATCGTGTGTTACGATCGTGTGCAACATACCCACGGTCATGGGTTGATGCTGTCGTGTGCGCACGATGGATGGCATGACCGTGTGCACACGACAGTGAGTACCATCGTGGGCACGGCCGTGCACACGATCGTGTGTTCCATCGTGGGCACGACCGTGTACACGATCGTGTGCATATGAACTTTGGTATTTTTGCAAATTTGATTTATTGTGTTATCTAGAATGATGTTTTGTGATTCAAACATCGCTTGTTCAAACATTAATTACTATATAGCTTCTTATACAAACTCCTATTTGTCATTTCGTTGTAATTCATTAGTATATGAGATATTTCATCCAGATGATTGAACTTATCCGTACGAACTAATACACTGAGAATAGATAGACGACACATGATATGCAATATATTATGTTAATTCAATCAATAACTTTTTAAATAAGTGTATCATTAACAAATAATTGTTAATATATAAGTAACAACACCTAAATTGACGAGTAATTTGAGAAATTGGTGAAAATTATTGATGTTCTTGTGCACACGATCGTGTGTTCCATCGTGGGCACGACCGTGTACACGATCATGTGCATATGAACTTTTGGTATTTTTGCAAATTTGATTTATTGTGTTATCTAGAATGATGTTTTGTGATTCAAACATCGCTTGTTCAAACATTAATTACTATATAGCTTCTTATACAAACTCCTATTTGTCATTTCGTTGTAATTCATTAGTATATGAGATATTTCATCCAGATGATTGAACTTATCCGTACGAACTAATACACTGAGAACAGATAGACGACACATGATATGCAATATATTATGTTAATTCAATCAATAACTTTTTAAATAAGTGTATCATTAACAAATAATTGTTAATATATAAGTAACAACACCTAAATTGACGAGTAATTTGAGAAATTGGTGAAAATTCTTGATGTTCTTGTGCACACGATCGTGTGTTCCATCGTGGGCACGACCGTGTACACGATCGTGTGCATATGAACTTTTGGTATTTTTGCAAATTTAATTTATTGTGTTATCTAGAATGATGTTTTGTGATTCAAACATCGCTTGTTCAAACATTAATTACTATATAGCTTCTTATATAAACTCCTATTTGTCATTTCGTTGTAATTCATTAGTATATGAGATATTTCATCCAGATGATTGAACTTATCCATACGAACTAATACACTGAGAACAGATAGACGACACATGATATGCAATATATTATGTTAATTCAATCAATAACTTTTTAAATAAGTGTATCATTAACAAATAATTGTTAATATATAAGTAACAACACCTAAATTGACGAGTAATTTGAGAAATTGGTGAAAATTCTTGATGTTCTTGTGCACACGATCGTGTGTTCCATCGTGGACACGATCGTGGGTCACGATCGTGGGTCACGATCGTGTGTTCCATCGTGGACATGACTGTGTACACGATCGTGTGCATACGTGGATACAGTGCCAATTTGACACCAAAGACAACGTGACACCTGGTTGCCAACGTGTCACACGATTGGAACACACGATCGCGGCGATCGTGTGCACAATCGTGTTTACTGCAAAGGTCAACATCAAATTATTTTATTATAAAATCTCATCGTGGGTCCCCCCCCCCCTTTTTCAATATAAGCCCATCTTCATTGACCGAGAGTGAAATACATGTTCCCTACCGTAGCCCCCCTTTTCACTACAAACCCTAATCAATTAACATCAGTTAAAATCCATTAAAATCAAATACGCGAAATGAGCGGCCGATTACGAGAAAGCGATTTAGGAGGAATTGAAGCACCACCACCAAAAGAAGAAAGAGGATACCTCCCCCCAACCCACCATACAGAACTAGGCCGAGAGGAAGATACTCAATGCTCAGAGTAAGTTTTTTGATTTTGTTGTATATGTAGTGACTATCATTGCGAATTAATGTGTTCCATGAAACAGGGCCTATTTAAAAACACTGCTAGCACTCCAGTCATACTAGATGGTGATGATGATAATGATTTGGAGATTTCTGAGAAGAAAAGCAAAGAAGTTATTTTAGAAGAGGAAGTTCATGAAGATGGTGATACAAGACTAAAGATACAGCAGCAGATGGGGGAAAAGGGATCCAAGTGATCGTTTTTTTATGTTATTATTAGATATTTTTGTGTGATGGTGATTAAATTTTGTTTTGTAAAGTTATATGCTTTGGATATCCCTTTGGTGTAAAATATTACTCTTTGAAGTGAGCTACTTTGTTATGGTTAATGTTTGGCTCCATAATCACCTTTATTTGCTTTACATAACTGAACACTTAAATTTCAATTCAAAGGTCAAGGAAATAGACACAAAATTATGCATTTCAACTAATAATCAGAATACTTAATCAATACATGGTCCATCGAGGATCAAAATATCAGCACATGATTGTTGCTAGTAAGTCACAAAATATAAAAATACATAAGCAATTTAAGTTTCACGGTATGGACATCCCCTTATGTCATGGTCATCATTACGACAAATGCTACACCTCTTCTTCTGCCGGCACCTTTGCATCGTTTGTTCATCGATTCCTTGAGTTTCTTCAGGGATATTCAAATCCACACCACCTATGGGAATGAATGCTTTGCAAGATTTTCTATTATGGCCGGTTCCTTTACACCTACCGCACACCTGAGGCCGTCCACCTGCAGGTAAATTTTCAACAGCGGACCGTGCGCGACTCATCCTTGGTCGGCCGGCTTGTCGTACCCCCTCTGGAGGTACGCAAACGATGGATGAGATCTCCGGTGGGACATTCCACTCATCAGGATGTGGAATGGGACTAATATGCTCCTTATAAGTCTCTCTAAGGCCTTGTTGCTTGAAATAAGGACTAACAAAATTGTACACGGACAAACCATTGTCGGCGCGCCTGTTACAATAAGCAATTATGTCAAGGATGTTGTATAGGATAATGTATTTTTGATATTGATGAGGTGCAGGATAAATCCAGACCTGCCCTATTTTCCACACGATGGCAAAACACGATCGTGCCGATCGTGTGTTACGATTGTGTCGATCGTGGTTTACGATCGTGCCGATCGTGTCCCATCGTAGGTTACGATCACGGCGATCGTGGGTTACGATCATGGCGATCGTGGGGTTGCGATCGTGCCCATCGTGGGTTACGATCGTGCCCATCGTGGGTTACGATTGTGCCCATTGGGTTACGATCATGGCAATCGTGGGGTTACGATCGTGCCCATCGTGGGTTACGATCGTGCCCATTGGGTTACGATCGTGCCCATCGTGGGTTACGATCATGCCCATCATGGGTTACAATCGTGCCCATTGGGTGACGATCGTGCCCATCATGGGTTACGGTCGTGGCCATCGTGGGTGACGATCGTGCCCATCGTGGGTTACGATCGTAAGCATTCTGCCATGACCGTGTACACGACAGCATAGACAAAACCATTGAATGGCCATGACCATGTACACACAACAGCATAGACAATTACCTTATAGCGGCAACGGCATGACGACATGGAATCTGATCCAAATCAAACTCACGACAACAGCATGTCCATGTTCGAAGGTCGACCTCATAAGAAACTTTGTTTTCTTCGACTTTATAAACAAGTGGGGTGGTAGCTCGAACGGTAAGAGTCAGACTGGCTTGCACAGAGTTAGAAAGCTTTTCAAAAGTGTGCATTGTCAACTCATGGTCTCTTGACGTAGCTTCTCCCCGCTTCTCATCAAACCAATTCTCTAAAATTAGGCGAAATATCTCAAGTAACGAGCAAACAGATAAACGCCTCGCCCACAACATATGATTATTAAAGCATTCAACAGCATTGGATGTCAAGAAGTTATAGCGTCGTACCGGACACTTCGACCTAGCCCACCTCTTTGACCCAATTTCAGAAAGGCGACTGTGCGCCCCATTAGGGCTTTCGATATGTAGTTTCGAAAAGTAGTTTTCAAAAACTTCTTCTCGATGCGTGTAGGCAGCAGTTCTAAAGAGTCCTATAGCATGCGCACCGTAGGAGGTCAGATTTTTTGCAAGATGGTGATAGCAAAACCCGTGGAATGCATTCGGATAGACGGCTCGAATAAAAGATCGAATGCTCTTATGTTGGTCACTCACAATCGGTAAATCTTCCATCGGATTGTAGCATCTGCGCAGTTATACGTAAAATAAGTCCATGACTAATCGTTCTCTATCGGACCGAGACCAACAAAGAAGAGGAAATACTTGCTCGTTCACAAATGTGACGGCCGTAAATAGAGTTCCTTTATTCCTTCCCTTCGGTGGGTCCCATCAACTATAATCACGATCGAAGGCACATATCAAATGCCCTAATACTGTCCCGAGTGCAACGAACATGTGGCGAAACACTCCCTCACGAGTCGTCTGCAAATCATAAATTGTCCCTGGATTACGCTGTTTTAACAAATACAGATAAGATGGGAGCCTCTGATACGACTCATCAAAGCCGCCATATGTATTCTCTATCGCTATATTCCTCGTCCGGAGAGCAAAACTGTATAGCATGTCAATGCCGTACCCCCTACACATCTCTGCAATCATCTCCTTTGGCCTCAAAGTGACCCCCTCACCGGTCAATCTTTTAGCAAAATAATGGGCGGCAACCTCAGAAGTGACCAATCGTGCGGCAGCACGGTTCAAATCAGGGTGACAGCTGTGCTCCAATATCAACTTAGTAATTCTCCAAATAGTTGCACGCTCAATAGCACACAACCTAAACTGACAATTTTTTCGCCCACTCTTACACACAAACACTATACGTTTATTGGCGGAACGATCAGTGATACACTGTAGCATGTTTTCCAAATGATACATTCCTACAGTTATCCTCAACTCTGTCTTCGAACGAAAAGTGGACCCCACCTCTAGCTGACCGGTAACCGGTGGAGGCTGCTCGACCCTGTAATATCCACAATTTTCGATTTTCGATAAATTTTTTTTTCGGCGGAAGTCCGTTTTGACGAATCGCTCATGACCGTTTCGTCATTCCGAGAATGATTAATTCTACACTTTTTGACATCCGAGTTCGTTTCGGGGTCGTTTTGTTGAGTTCCGTGCTTTTTAGCGACTTTTCCGCACTTGAGTTCGATTCTTGCGAATCTCGGTCGAAACTGCTGTTTCGAGTTTCTCGTAAGTTCGTTTAACTTTGTTATACGTGTTGTGAACTTCGGTTTGGTTATTCGATCACGTATCGTGGTTTCCGGGCGTTTTGGGCCATTTTCGTAATTTCCCAAAGTTTGGGGTAATTACTTTCCGTTGTCGAATTTCGAGCCTTCGGGTGGTCGGAATCGTGTGTTCTCTTAGTGCTCGGATTCGTCTTTGCGATTACTTCGTAACCGTATCTTCGATTCGTATTCAGGTTCGAGTTTCGGGGTCGTTCGGGCCGTCGGAATTGGTCCCGGCGAGTCATGGCCGGGCATGCTCGGGCCAGCCCTGGCCGAGTAACGTGCGTTAGTGCTCGGCCGTTACGTCGTAAGGCCGGTTACGTGCGTAAGGCCCGGCCGATTACGTGCGTAACGGGCCGGCGATTTTGGCAGCGATGACTTCGGTTACGTCGTAACCCTTGGCGATTACGTCGTAACGGCCGGCGATCGCCTATTTAAGGCTGCGGACGTTTTTCTTGACCATTTCTCCTTCTTTTTCTTCCCGTGCACGCGCTGTGGTGTCTATATCATGGAGAGATGTTGTTGGACAATCAATCCATGAAGTTTTGGAGTTCATATCATCAATCATCAATCCTATAACATCCTCCGATCTACCGAATCAGGTCAGATTTCCTAGAAATCTAGTTTTGGGGAATTTGGGTATTTTGGTTGTTTTCGTCCGATTAATCCGTTTTAACTTAGGATTGTGATGTATTGATTATTATTTAGATGTATTATATCATTTTCCTTGTTATTCCATGGTTGGATCATATCGATTCGTTATTTGGGTCGAGTTCTTGACCGACGCCTTGAAGGTGTCCGGTATAATGTCTTAGAGGGGGTTTTGGGCGTTCTACGATTATCCATCCTCGTATGATTGATGATTTATTGATTATATTGTTGTTAGGGTCGAGTTTCTTGTGAAGAAACCGTGTTGAACCCTTCCGTTCATTGTCGTCTTCCTTTTCGTTAGCATCGGGCGTTCCGAAGCTTTCCGGTTGAGCCGTATCCGTTTGTGGTTCCGTGCTCGTGGTATCGAGGCAAGTACCTTGTCCATACCATTCTTGTTTTGTGGATATGATAATTGGTGATCATCTTGGTGTGTTTGTTTATTTGTTTGAAATGAGTTTTCAAAGGATTCGGCTAGCCTCGTTAAAGGCTCACTTTCAAAACGCGTGTGTTTTGTAAATTGTGTGGGTTGTAAGTGACTACATGAATCCTTTGGATATAATTGATGTTGATGTTGCACTTGATAATGCGTGTGTACGTGTATTGCTTATTTCCGTCGCGTTATGGTTGACGTGCGTGTTGTTATTTATTCGTGTGGTCGTGGACTGACGGATGAATTATGTGAATTGGTGTATTGATTTGATAATTGTTACAACGATTATTTGTGTGCTTGATGTTTGTGATAATGTGGATACTTGTTATGAGAAACGTCGTATCCGGAACCTCGAGGGCGGGCGTGCACTCCGGCACAGTGTATCTTGCAATGTGCGGCTCCATATGGGTGGTGAACGCGGTGTTACCTAATGCGCGCGCAAGGCGGCTCTTGCGGGAGTGACGCCGGTGCGGTGACATGTTCAATGAGCGGCCAACATGATGGAAGTGAACGCCGGTACAGTGCGCAAGGGAGGCGCTGGCAGCTTATTGGTTACGGGTATTTGAGTGATAGCTAAGACCCCGTTACCGAACGATGTTCGTATCTCAAATTCTTTCAACTCACTTTTAAATGTTTGTCTTGATATAGACCGCGATTCGTGTTTTTGAAAGCTTGTTTCAACTTGTTTTTAAAGCGTTGGTATCAGGGTTAATTAACCAAGGAGGTTTGATGAAATCTCAGGGTTAATGTCGGGGTCTTGAGCAGGATATGCCGAATGAGAGATTGTATCTTTGATGGTATTGTGGTGCTATTCTGTGTTTTGGGTCGAGGACCTTGTGGAATGTTGAGATGATTGATCTCATGTTGATATTATTTGGGTTTGGGTCGAGAACCCCGTGTGATGCTGAGATGTTTGATCTCGTGCCGATATTATTTGGTTTTGGGTCGAGAATCCCGTGGAAATATTTGTCAAGACTCGTTTGTGTTGATTGAGTGGCTTTCTTGCAAATTGTTTTCTATTAAAACTCGATGGCATCTTTAAAGCTGTTTTATATATGGTTTCCCTTTATATGTGCTATTTCTGTTTTGAGAAATGTTTATCTATCTCATGACTCGGGAAAGTACTTTTCGTTACGTTTGGATTTTGAGGATTCACAGTTATTGTTATTCGTGAAATGTGAATGGTATGGCTCGTATTTGCACTTTGTTCTTGCACTATCAAAACAGTGGAGTTTTGCTAACCCCCGACTAATACGGGGGTGGATGTCTGTTTTTGCATTCAGGTTTGGGAGCATAACACAGGGTCGGCACGGAGGATGATGAAAGATGAACAATACTAATCACACGAGGATCCGTATGAGGTCATTGGTATAGTTATAGTTTATTTTCCGCTGTGGTATTCTTCCCGTTGTACGGGAGTGTGTTGTACTCGACCCCTGCGTGGGCATGTAATGAGTTTGAGTTGTATGTATTTATTGAAAGACCAAATCGGTCTACTTAGTCATTTTAGCCTTAAAGGCATTGTCGAGTTGTTCTATGTTGTTACCAGCCTGGTAGATCCTTGAGGAAAGGTTCTACGGCGTGTAATATCCCTGAGCGGATTGGGGGTGTTACAGAATGGTATCAGAGCTTAGGTTGTGGAAACCTAGGCTGTCGGGTCAGTGGTGTCTATTGAGTTTTTGTCTCGTCGGATTTTATCTGACTGAGTCGTGTCGCGACGCGTCGTCTGAGTTGGTTGGTCGTGATTAGTATCGTGGGCGATCATCATCTTCGTGCGACCTGTGGATATAAGTCTCCCTTCATTGTGTTGTGCCTCGTGTGACACGAGCTATTTTTTTTTGATTATGAGTTAATTGACGGAATCCTCTTATGGATTTTGATTTCGTGATACGTGATTATTTGACTCCCATTTTTCGTTCATATGGGGAGTAGTGTTGTTGTCTTGTGCATGTTTGACTTTATTTCTTTTATCCGCTGCGTGAGTTCTTCTGTAATGGCTTTCGGTATTTTACCGACTGAGTTTTATTTTGAAAACCGATTCCCTTAACCGAGTTTGTGGCATTATGGCCTTGATCGTTTTGGCGAAATTCTTATGACGGTATTTAGTATTTTCTAAATGACTTTTATAAGTTTTTGAAATAATACCGTCATCAGCCTTTTTGGCATTTTTTGTAAATGGTTTTTAGCCTGGTGGGTTCCGGCGCGGGGCCCACGGCGTGTAATATTCCCGGGCTGAACCGGGGGTGTAATATTTCCGTGTAATTACCTGAAATTTTTGGGCATTCTAGCCCATTGAATTATTTTCGAAAACCTTGAGTATCTTAGAAAATTAAAATTCGAGACGTACTTTTAAAATGAATTATTTTCTCGTGGTACGTCCAAGGTGCCACAATATATTTCAAAATTCTTCTAACTCGAGGACCAAAATATTTTGAGATATTTTCAAATGTTTTATAAACACTTTTACTTAGACCCGAGGGTCGGATATTCTGAAAGTCTTTCACTAAGAGAAGGTGTCCTCATTTTTGTTCAAACGCAAGACGATTTTCAAAGTCTCGATAACAATGTTTGCACTACTTTTTGTAAAGTGATACTCAAGATCAACTGGTGTTTCCAAACTATTTTCAAAAGGTGGTTTTCGTTTTTAAAACCTATCATTCCTGTTTGCGGACCGGAAATGCGTGTATGGTTTTCGAACTTTCGTTACGGTGTTAACCCCGAATTGTGATTGAATTGGTGGCGTGAGCGTCGAGTCGTTCGCCACGCATATATTTTGTTAGCCCTTGTGGGAGGTGTGATGACGATCCTTAATGTTGTCATTTCGTGGTGGCTTGCGTGTTAACGCACCTGTGTGAGCTGTTAAAGCTTGGGTTTGTACGTTTGTGTACATATGTGATTGTTTCATAATGTTTGTAATTATGTGCTGGTTATTGTTCGGGCCGTTGAGGTCGCCGAACGATACCGTCGTTGCTGTAGTGTTTGTGTGTATTATTTTACGATGATAATCGTTGTATATGATATGTATTATGATTCCTTGTTGTGCTGAGTTGGCATCTCCGCTATGTTGTTTTGCGACGTTATGCCCCATTGTATCTAGCATTTATATTTTCGGTATGCCGAGCCGAGGCGTTTCAACCGTGATGTGCCGGGGCATGCACGTGTAAATTTGTCCTTCTCGTCGGTAACACATTTCAAGTGTGGACTCGAGGGACACCGAATTCAGTTTTGCGAGTTGGCTACCGAGACTTTCAGAGTTCGCGCTTCAAAGACAAGTATCGAATCGGCTTTGAGAGGCCTTCGAAGGATGTTTCTGTCGGTTGCTTGTTGTGTCGTCACCTTGATTTCGCTGTTGTGAGTTGCGGGGGCGACCTTCTTTTATAAGAGGTCGAATGTAGTACCCGTGTTGTTTTTAGACTCCTGCATTTTCTCTTTCTCGATTCTATCGACTCGCTCGTGTTCGTTGATACTTACTGAACTTGTTCTGTATTTCGGTTTCATTGATCGGACGAGGTGTGATCTTGTTTTGGATCAATCTGGTTATCGCGGTAACTTTCCGAGTTCGGTTCGATTCTTGTGAACCTTGTTCGGAAGTAACATCTTTTGGTTCTACTAGTTCTTTTATTCGAAGTGGACTGGATCTTGAACTTTTGTATTTTCGACTCTGTCGACTCGTTTATGTTCGTTGACATTTCTGAGCTTGTCCTGCCCCTTGCTTTTGTTGATCGAACGAGTGTGGTATTATTTCGGAATAACTCGTTTGTCGTTGTGACTTTTCTATTGCTATTCCCTTTCCTGTGGATCTTATATGAATGCACATCCTGTTGTTTTCACCGGATCATATATTGTCTCGAGTCGAGATGTGAACCTTGGGGTTGTTGTTTGAATTTTATTACCCTTCGTATTTCGGACATGATTGTTCGATTTTTGTTGTCTCGATCAGTTGTTTGTTCGGTTTTGTTCTCGTTTCGTGATTGTTGAGCGTTCAGGCTCCTTCCTAATTCCCTTAAGTTCGGGAAATTAGTCTCGCTGATCTTCCAACCCTTGAGCGGTGGAATTCCGTATTTGTTCAGCGATTGGCTCGCGTTTTGATTGATGTACCGTTGGGTTGGTCAATCGTATTGATTTTCGTTCGTTGTGTTTTGTGATTGTTTGGATGATTGACTTGATTGTATTATCCATTTGATGACGCTTGTCACTTGTTGGTTCTATTATATCCCTAACGGCGACGTTGTGTTGGTCGTCGTGGAGCGTGTTTTCACACAGTATATTCCATTGCGTTGTTTGTAACGTTTCGCCGTTTGGCATTAGTCACGCGTTTCTTGCGTATCTCATTAGATTTTCCTGGCTGGATAGTGCTTCTCCCTACTTGTTTTAAGTTTCGGGACGAAACTTCTTTTAAGGAGGGTAGAATGTAATATCCACAATTTTCGATTTTCGATAAATTTCTTTTTCGGCGGAAGTCCGTTTTGACGACTCGCTCATGACCGTTTCGTCATTCCGAGAATGATTAATTCTACACTTTTTGACATCCGAGTTCGTTTCGGTGTCGTTTTGTTGAGTTCCGTGCTTTCTAGCGACTTTTCCGCACTTGAGTTCGATTCTTGCGAATCTCGGTCGGCTAACATTTGAGTTTCCGTAAGTTCGTTTAACTTTGTTATACGTGTTGTGAACTTCGGTTTGGTTATTCGATCACGTATCGTGGTTTCCGGCGTTTTGGGCCATTTTCGTAATTTCCCAAAGTTTGGGGTAATTACTTTCCGTTGTCGAATTTCGAGCCTTCGGGTGGTCGGAATCGTGTGTTCTCTTAGTGCTCGGATTCGTCTTTGCGATTACTTGTAACCGTATCTTGATTCGTATTCGAGTTCGAGTTTGGGGTCGTTGGCCGTCGGAATTGGTCGGCCAAGTCATGGCCGGGCATGCTCGGGCGAGGCCGTACGCCGAGTAACGTGCGTTAGTGCTCGGCCGTTACGTCGTAAGTCGGTTACGTCGTAAGGCCCGGCCGATTACGTGCGTAACGGGCGGCGATTTTGCGGCAATGACTTCGGTTACGTACGTAACGGCCCGTGATCGGCTTTATTTAAGGCTGCGGACGTTTTCTTGACCATTTCTCCTTCTTTTTCTTCCCGTGCTGGCATTGTGGGTGTCTATATCATGGAGAGATGTTGTTGGACAATCAATCCATGAAGTTTTGGAGTTCATATCATCAATCATCAATCCTATAACATCCTCCGATCTACGAATCCAGTCGATTTCCTAGAAATCTAGTTTTGGGAATTTGGGTATTTTGGTTGTTTTCGTCCGATTAATCCGTTTTAACTTAGGATTGTGATGTATTGATGATTATTTAGATGTATTATATCATTTTCCTTGTTATTCCATGGTTGGATCATATCGATTCGTTATTTGGGTCGAGTTCTTGACCGACGCCTTGAAGGTGTCCGGTATAATGTCTTAGAGGGGGTTTTGGGCGTTCTACGATTATCCATCCTCGTATGATCGATGATTTATTGATTATATTGTTGTTAGGGTCGAGTTTCTTGTGAAGAAACCGTGTTGAACCCTTCCGTTCATTGTCGTCTTCCTTTTCGTTAGCATCGGGCGTTCCGAAGCTTTCCGGTTGAGCCGTATCCGTTCGTGGTTCCGTGCTCGTGGTATAGAGGCAAGTACCTTGTCCATACCATTCTTGTTTTGTGGATATGATAATTGGTGATCATCTTGGTGTGTTTGTTTATTTGTTTGAAATGAGTTTTCAAAGGATTCGGCTAGCCTCGTTAAAGGCTCACTTTCAAAACGCGTGTGTTTTGTAAATTGTGTGGGTTGTAAGTGACTACATGAATCCTTTGGATATAATTGATGTTGATGTTGCACTTGATAATGCGTGTGTACGTGTATTGCTTATTTCCGTCGCGTTATGGTTGACGTGCGTGTTGTTATTTATTCGTGTGGTCGTGGACTGACGGATGAATTATGTGAATTGGTGTATCGATTTGATAATTGTTACAACGATTGATGTGTGCTTGATGTTTGTGATAATGTGGATACTTGTTGTGAGAAACGTCGTATCCGGAACCTACGAGGCGGGCGTGCACTCGGCACAGTGTATCTTTGCAATGTGCGGCTCCATATGGGTGGTGAACGCCGGTGTTACCTAATGCGCGCGCAGGCGGCTCTTGCGGGAGTGACGCGGTGCGGTGACATGTTCAATGAGCGGCCAACATGATGGAAGTGAACGCCGGTACAGTGCGCAAGGGAGGCGCTGGCGAGCTTATTGGTTACGGGTATTTGAGTGATAGCTAAGACCCGTTCGAACGATGTTCGTATCTCAAATTCTTTCAACTCACTTTTAAATGTTTGTCTTGATATAGACCGCGATTCGTGTTTTTGAAAGCTTGTTTCAACTTGTTTTTAAAGCGTTGGTATCGGGGTTAATTAACCAAGGAGGTTTGTGAAATCTCAGGGTTAATTAATCGGGGTCTTGAGCAGATATGTCGAATGAGAGATTGTATCTTTGATGGTATTGTGGTGCTATTCGTGTTTTGGGTCGAGGACCTTGTGGAATGTTGAGATGATTGATCTCATGTTGATATTATTTGGGTTTGGGTCGAGAACCCCGTGTGATGCTGAGATGTTTGATCTCGTGCCGATATTATTTGGTTTTGGGTCGAGAATCCCGTGGAAATATTTGTCAAGACTCGTTTGTGTTGATTGAGTGGCTTTCTTGCAAATTGTTTTCTATTAAAACTCTCGATGGCATCTTTAAAACTGTTTTATAAATGGTTTCCCTTTATCTGTGATCTTTCGGTTTTGAGAAATGTTTATCAAACTCATGCCTCGGGAAAGTACTTTTCGTTACGTTTGGATTTTTGAGGATTCCTGGTTATTGTTATTCGTGAAATGTGAATGGTATGGCTCGTATTTGCACTTTGTTCTTGCACTAGCAAAACAGTGGAGTTTTGCTAACCCCCGAGTAATCGGGGGGTGGATGTCTGTTTTTGCATTCAGGTTTGGGAGCATAACACAGGGTCGGCACGGAGGATGATGAAAGATGAACAATACTAATCACACGAGGATCCGTATGAGGTCATTGGTATAGTTATAGTTTATTTTCCGCTGTGGTATTCTTCCCGTTGTACGGGAGTGTGTTGTACTCGACCCCTGCGTGGGCATGTAATGAGTTTGAGTTGTATGTATTTATTGAAAGACCAAATCGGTCTACTTAGTCATTTTAGCCTTAAAGGCATTGTCGAGTTGTTCTATGTTGTTACCAGCCTGGTAGATCCTTGAGGAAAGGTTCTACGGCGTGTAATATCCCTGAGCGGATTGGGGGTGTTACAGACCCAACCCAAAGTCCCGGCACTACCGGGGTCCGGAAATGGAATGATCCAGTTACGCATTGATTGTAGATGCTCATGCTCGCTCGCAGATTGATGGTCGGATGAGAAGTTCCGACGACTCATAATCCTATCCATTTGGGCCGGTTGGCGGACCCAAGCAAGAAATTCCGCAGATAGTGACTCAAGCAAGTCTTTACAACAATCTTCATCTTCGGATGTATGCACCTCCTCATCTTCCTCGTCTTCCTCATCTTCCTCATCTTCCTCGTATTGATACTCTTTGGAAGGCATGTTGATGGATTCAAATTAAATACTCGCAAGTGTACGAATCGCTCTTGTAGTAAGCGGCAAGTAACTCCGAGGTCGATCTCTCGAGGAATTGGAAACGGTTTAAAATTCGATAATGTTCGGCAAATAGTCGAATGAACAAAAGTAAAATAAATTAAAATACATCATTGGTTGATTATGATTACAATTACTAACGCACAAAATTAAATTAAACTAAGTGATAACAACACCAATTTGATAGTCGGATAAATGAGAGATAACAATAATGAGATTAATATGGGAATTTAGAGTCACCGACACAAACGTAATCAATTATTAGTTCCGATACTCAAATAAATAAGGTTAGGAATTCTCGATTGCTCATGATTAAAAGAAATCCATTTGATGGCGGTAATTCTAAAAATCACGATTGTTCTCAACGAAAATTAAGGGATACTCTTTTGATGGGGATGAAACCCTAGCTAACAATCAATTAACCGACTACTTTTGATGAGGTAAATCGCTAAAAGATCGCGCGAAAAAGCTCGAGAACATTCACAATCGTTTCTATCGGGTCGTTTGATGGCGAACACCGACAAAAACCCTCTATTTGAATAATAATAACAACAATGAAAAAGGTTTGATGATCTAATTCAAAGTTCTAAAACGAAGAACGAACAAGAGGAACAATCCCAAACTTTTACCCGGAAAATCAAAAGGAACTAACAATCAAAAACATGTGTGTGGCTATATCTAAAAACCCATATGAAGTGTTTAGCCACACATGATTAATTCAACAACAATAATGGAAATTGAAGAACAAAACATGGTAAAAACTTTTCTTGTAAATGCCGAAATCGAATTCCCGAAAAAGATTTGATGATCTTCTTACAAGAACTCACAACAAAATTATACAAGGAATTATTATATCTCACAAAAGTATTTTTCACTCCAAGAACATACAAGGAAGATGATGAAAATCTCTCTCTTTTCACTCTTTTTGGTGTTTTTCCTCCCTAATCTTGTGTTTTTCCACAAAATATCTTTTCCACAAGATAAGCACACCTCTCAATGGGTCACAACACTTTGTTTTATAGCCAAAAAATCAAGACAAAGGCTTAAAGGTGTGCAAAAATGTCAAGGAAAGTGACATGAACCGAAAAGTTACACGGCCCGTGTCCTGGGACACGGCCCGTGTCGTGGGACACGGCTGTGTCGCACTACGCTGGGAAGGAGAAAATGTGTTCTGTCAAGAGGCTCGGCTGTGTCGCATGACACGGCCATGTTGCACTATGCGGGAAACACAAAATGGCCGATAGTGACTCGGTCGTGTCCCAAAAGGCACGATCGAGTCGTTCCCTTCCGGAAAATGAGATTTTTGCTGGAATGAGACCCGGTCGTGTCCCATGACACGTCCGAGTTACCTGTTGCAGCTGAGCCCCGTTGCAGCCGAGTTGAGTTCACTGGTGCAGCCTAGTTGAGTCTCCTGGTGCAGCCAAGTCCGGTTTTTGGTCTTCTTCGGCTAGATCCTTCGTTCTTGTATCAATCCACCTTGGATTTTAGCATATGATATACCGTTTCGAAGCTAATTTCACGAGGAATTTATATCAAAGGAGAATACATCTCGATTCGGAGTGGAGATTCTGGGATTTAGGAGATTTGACCGATACTGCTTAAATCTTTCGTCGTTTTAGGCCCCGTTTTAGCTTTTGATCGTCATAAACTCTAATATTAGCTATGAAAGCTCATATTTCACCACAATCTTCGCTTGGTTACCTATAAATTAAAAACACAACATACCACGCATAAAAGAGAACAAAAATACTAAAAAGCAAACAAAAACACGACTAGATAGAACAGAATGAGTCGATCAAGAATCGACTCATCACATGTCATAATTTATGTTGCCGGGCTCTACTCTCGAGCTGCTACATCCCATATTAACCTCGGGAGTGGAGGAGCTGCTGTTCTCAACATAGACCTCAGGATCCTCCTTGTATTCTACTAGTAATCGAAGTATCTCGGTATCGCCCCGTAATAGGACTTTTACTTTGTTTCCATTGGCCATGTGTGTCAAGTACCATAATTTGTAATCGGACTCATTTGGACCACCCAAACCCTCTCTGATAACCCCCACGAGGTTTGCACGACTAACTTTGCTCGTGTCGATATAGACAAAAAAGGAGTCCACGTCTACATATGTCGATCGCTCCCAATGACCACGTGATGTATCAAAATATGCTGCCACGACATCTGATTACAAAAAGATGAATAACTATTCAGAAAAATGAGCGAACAATATTATAAAACGGTCTGCCTTGGACACGACCGATGCACACGGCGTATACTACCGTGTGCAGTGATCGTGTGCAAGTTTCTGTCCATGAACACGATCGCTGCACACGATTGTAGACGATCGTGTTAAACGATCGTGTACACGTTAGTGTTGCGCACTATGTCAAGGTCGTTGCGCACGATCGTTGCACACGGTGGCTTCCCATCGTGTGCAGCGATCGTGTCCGTAAGAACAGATCTGGAATTTTTTTTTTCATCGTTCTAATAATGATGCATACCTTCTTTATGAACTCAGAAGCACGACAAATGAAGTCCTATTTCAACGTCAACTTTTATTTTCGAACAATCTTGTGATTTCTATAAGATTTTTTTAGAGACCCTTTGTCAAAAATAAAATGGTTGTGTTGTTTTGATGTATATGTTTGTAGTTAAATTTTGGTTGTTGGACATTAATATCGATCGGAGGAGGAAAGTAAAAAAGAAAAAAGAGAAGAAAAGTAGTTTAAATTAAATAAATAAAAAAAAAGTGAGAAGTCAACAATACAGCAAAAGAGAGGATATTTTAGTCTTTTTAATCAAAATGGTACCAAAAACTTATAGTTTTATGAATGAGGATATAGAACTTATCAATTTTATGCTTTGGTATTAAAAAATTGATTCCCACTGAAATAATTGCAACAAATAACATTAATTTTTAAGTAGATTTTAGATAAATTGATTTCAAATAATTTACTAGGGTTTAGAACCCACCAATGTCTATTTATTATTTAATTTATATTTTAATTTCAAGAAATTCAGGGAATAGATTCTGAAATCAATCTCACTATTTCCCTATAGATTTAACAATAAGTACAAAATTATAATTCAAATATAGATTTTCCTTCGCTTGAAAAATATAATTTTTAAGCATTATATGTATCCAATTTAATGGAAAACAAATAATCAAAGAAATTAACTAATATCAATAATCACAAAGCAATGGGAATATAACTATCAAAACTACGTGATATAATTGATGAAATAATATTCCCCTATTGAAGCGAAAATCATAATCGTTAAAAACATTTATTTGGAATTATTATATAAATATTAATAATAATTGTTGCTACCCAAAATATTATCCGGAGATAGATATTGCTGGAATGGATGGGATAGCAAACAAATGCAAGAGCACTTCCGTGAGAAAGATAAATAACACAAGATTTGCCGGGGTTGTTAGTCCCGGGCTTGAATGCTCTCGCGAGATATTATTAATACCGATATTTGGGGATACAAGTACTAATGTAAGAATACAATTACAATGAGTGTAAAGTTTCTTGTTATCTTAGCTAGTGAGCGTGTAGATTGCCTAAGAACCAGTTGATGCTCTGTGAGTTCTTGTAACAAAGGTGATGAGCGATCGCGGCGGTGAGAGATCGACCGCCTCTCACGGCAGTATATAGGCTGGATGTTTGGGCTTCGGGCTTGTGAATCCCTTGGAATCTGTCTAGTGGAGACTTGCTTCGCGATCGTCTTACGGGACGAGAGATTTGGAGAGAGAAGTCACGAGATGGATTAGGTGAGATAGCCGGAGCTTGATGATATGCGT
Organism: Orobanche coerulescens; assembly: GCA_033398695.1. Classification (NCBI taxonomy): domain Eukaryota; kingdom Viridiplantae; phylum Streptophyta; class Magnoliopsida; order Lamiales; family Orobanchaceae; genus Orobanche; species Orobanche coerulescens. The sequence continues at coordinate 145,105,770 of CM065815.1, read as the reverse complement.
GTTCTTGAGATTTCCGTGGATGTATCGGAATGTCGAGAATGTGAACTTTTGGTGGAATGTATGTGGACGTAAGTCAAATGAATTCGAACCGTATATTCGATGGAAGGAAGCGTAGAGTGAATTCCAGCCGTTGGTTCAAATGAATTACAGGCGAGAACCTTTTTCCAGTAGGAGGAGGTTCTCTATTTATAGGGCTTGAATACGCCGGCGATCGCCTTTCTTGCAATATAATAATCGGGCGATCGTCTTTTAGCACATGGGCTGTCCTTCAAATCCTGCAGGAGTTGTTGGCGATCAGCTGTGCGGTCAATGGGGAGCTTACACGCGTCTGAGTTCTTGTCGCGGGTGGTCCCACCGACAACTTTGGCGCGCTCTTGGTAGGTGAGGTAGGTGACAGTGTGGTCAAATGTCTTGTCTGTCGGCAAAGATCTTATCTGTGGCGAAGATCTCGTCGGCGCCTTTGGTGGATCTGCACGTGGGTGCTTTCACGAGATCCAGTCCTTGATGGTTTTGACGGGCGATCGTCTCTGCTCGGGGCGCAGTCGATTGCCCTTAGCCGGTTAGTAGAGTAGATCGCCAGGTGCCAAATGGCGATCGCCTTGGGTCGATCATTTGGGCAATCGATGGGGTCGATAACTTTGATTTGGCGAGCTAGCGAGGTTTGACTGGAGTTGACTTGGTCGCTCGGCCTTATAGTCGATCGCCTGTCGGGATGCATAAATCGTGACACAACAATTGCCCCCCAGCTCGCTCATACGTTGGAAACGTGGGGTGAGGTGGCTTTCTTGGCGATCGCTGAATTTTTGACGAGCGACTAAGTGTTTTATTGAACTGGCGATCGTCTTTGAGCTGATATATCCTGAGTTTCGGACGACCTGGTTGGCCGCTGAACTGCGCGGGAAAAAGCATCGGGCGTTGAAAAGTCTCCGCGCACGTGTCAGGCTTCTATTGGAGGACGCCAACGGTCATTAATGACTCCTCGGCTGACGCGTCCTCGAAAAGACGCGTACGCGGGTCTCGAGGGGGTCAACTGGTGCGCCGTTTGAGATCCGACCCCTGAGGTTTTCCCTTATTGCAATCGGGTCCCTGCTTTCTCCTATAAAAGGGGCGCGGGCTGCGATCTTACTCGCGTACGCATTGGAGAAAGAAGGTCCTGTGCCGAATTTTTGAAGATCTAAGCGCCGATCGTCGATCGATTTCACTTTAGGGTAAGAAAATCCTTCTCTTCCTTTCTAACTCGAAAATGGCCGAACCTCATCATCGTTTGGAGCGGGAACTAGTTACGCCGGGGACATCGGTTGCCAGGAGAAACTTCTTCCGTCTTCCACACGGAGGCAATGGTGAAGCAATTCGTGCGGAATCGACCGGCTGAAGTTGAGGCTTTGTTCAATGAGGCCGATGTTGCTAGGAGTCGGCTGAGGAGAGACGATCGCAGATCGAGAGAGATCGCGATCGGGGCTTCTTTGGGAGCAACATAGTGATTTTGGGACGGGCCTATAGGGCCTTTCTTTGAAATAATGGATAGGTTAGCCGGTCCTACTCGAGATTCGACTTGGGGATATTCGGTCGCTTATCCCTATGTGCTCCCCAAGCGGTCGCGATGTCGTGCCGCGGCCATCGTTGTGGTCGCTCGGCCAAATACGAGCTCGGCGTCGGGAGAGATCGGCCGTCTGGAGGACAAGATTCCATGTTCCTTGAGATGTGGACATGTTCGCGCCGCGGAGAATGAACGAGCCGACCAGCCTCCGATGGGTATGGTCGCGATGAGTGAGGCCGTTATGGAGGCCGGCCGCGCTTCCCTCGTCGCTGCGGTCTCCCATCTGTTGGCCGCTTGGAATGTGGCGCCACTTCAGCTGACGCCGAATGCCTGGCTCCAAATCATATGCACTTTCACCCTATTCGGCGGTCACCGTCTGTACCGTCTCCCGTCGCCGTTGGAGATGAACTATCTGTTTAAACTGACGGCTCATAGAGAGTTGGTCGGCGGTTACCATATTCAAGGCCGATCTGGCCGGGTGATTCATGGAGTTCCGAATAAGATACGGGGCGATCAGACGAAGTGGTTGCAGGTCGGCAAGTGGAGAGCTTCGGCGGCGACAATCCCACAGCGAACCGAGATCCCACCGAATTTCGGGAGAGGAATCCGTGGGGTTTAGACTCTCCCTTCGCTTGGATGCGTTTTGGGTGATCTAATTTGATTTGTTTTGCGAGCTTTCATATCCCGTGATCGAGGCGCCTTTCGACTTCCTCGTTGTTTGGGAGCGAATTAGGAGCTTGTCGGACGACGACCTAGACGCCACTCGGATCAACAAGGAGAGTCGGTTGTCGGCTCGACTATTCCGCTTCCCGAGACATCTCGCGGTGCAGTATGACTTTATGCGACCTTCAATTTCTAGGCGATCGCCTTACTTGAAGATAGTGTCGGCCGTTAGTCGATCGTCTTTAAGCTGCAGAGGTTCGTTTCCCTCGCTTTGTGGAGCCTCCGTGATCGCTATGTCGAACCCGGGAGTCTAGGCCGTCTTCACGCGAAGAGTTCGACTCGGGTTCCACCCGTCGCATTGCTATAGTTCGGAGGCGGAGCCTCGCGCGGAGCCGGAGCCTCGCGTAGCGCAGGTCGAGGTTGAGGAGGAAATTCCGGAGGAGGGGCTTCGGGCGAATCGCAAGAGGCCGAGGCCGCAAGAAACTTCGTTTCCTGCCCCGGGCGATGAAGTGCCGATCGCCGCGCCACCGATCACCATCGTTGCTCCGGAGCGCGAGCCGCCCTCTGCGGCTTTTCTGCGGGAGGCGGCGATCGCGGATGCGGAAACTCCTCGAGGAAACCGTTTTGGTCGGGATCGAGAAGGCTGAGAGGTAGATAGCATTTCTGTGTTGACAATTACATCTGCGTAGGAGTTGTATTAACCTTGGTGTTTTGGTGCAGGATCCGTCGCGCAGACCCGTCTTGTCCACGGATGGTCGTGGATTTCCTGGCGAGTCGATCTCCTCGCCATTCCTGCGACATTCCTCCCTATGTGAGCAAGTACATACGCCTTGCCAAGGCGTGGACAAGCGATGCGGATGCGATCGCCTGCGGTCGTCGAGTTCGATGGATCTTTGTTGTCGCCCTTTCTCTTCAGACGGCGACCATGGCCGTCCAGGCCGCTCGGGAGTTTGAGGCGGCCCTCCACTATTCGCCTTCGGGAGGATCTTGAGGCGGCTCGGAAAGAGAACGCCGAGTTCTTTGCGACAAGATCGCGGCGATGGAGAAGGACTCCTTGGAGGCGGCCAAGCGGGCGAGCCATGAGCTTGAGCCGGAGAAGAAGGAGGCGAGAAATTCGAATGGCGGTCGACCGATTTCGGGACCGGATCAGAGTGCCGTCTGGCGGAATGTTCTTTGAGGAGGAGGTCGATCGCGAAGGTGACGATCGCCGGTGACCAGCGAGATGGCGGAGCGAAAGAGAAGGTTGCTGCGAGGAGGCCGAGCTCCAGGATCGCGGCGGGCGATGGCCGAGAGTAGAAGTTGAGGCGACCAAGGCCGATCCCTTCCAAAATTTGGAGTATGTCAGCGAGTTCGCCTATTACTTGGCGTTCGCCGACTCGATCCGAGCGGCTAAGAAGGGAGGCTTGGAGGTCGGTCCTCTAGCTGAGAAGTTCAAGTCCTATGCATTGGAGCATCCTCTCCATTCGGCTTTCTCTTTGCCGATCTTGGACCTGGCGGACATCGGCGTGGATTTGAGCTGGTATCCGTCTCCAGACAGTCTTGCTCATCCCGATGCTCCGGAAGATGAGGGGACCGCGCCGAATGCTGATGGCGAAGGCCCGGCAGGGGCCTGAGGCGCTTCCTTTTTTACGCTTTTAGCTTACTTTCTTTGTAGTTTGTAGCTTTCTTTTTGTAGTACTTAGGCCTTCGGGCGATCATGTACTCTATTTTTTTTTTTCAAGTAATGAAATGAGCATTTGTCTTTCTGACTTATCACTTGAATGAATGGTTATTTTTAAGTCTTTGTTTGACTTTGTACAAATGTGTGAGGAGAGATCGTTGCGAGGGTAGTTCCAAATGAATTGATAAACTCACAAGACAACTTTTTACAACAAGTTCGATCGCTGCACTACATCTGAAAAAATGACGATCTCCGTATGTGGTTGAATAGCGACGATCGTCGTGTAGGTAGTCCGCACTCTTCTTGCCCCTTGTTTTTATTCACTTAGTGGAAGTAAGGGGATGAAAATAATTCCTTGAGTGAGCGGTCTTTAACTTTGTCGAATCCTGGGGGACGGTCGTCCATCTTGAGGAACCGTGCACGATCGCGGAGTTCGATGGACCGACTCCTTGATCATGTCTTGATGCGCGAAGACATTGAGTGTCTCGTGACTCACTTTATTATGAGGGTCCTCCGTTAGGCTGCGCCTCGCCTCGTATTTAAACGAAGGGCGTGCGGTCTCGGTCTAGAGGAGTCCTTGCGCGGGGCAGCGTCGGATGAATCAACTCCGCGCCCGCGGCTTGTTAGCTCTGCTTCCACCTCGGCTAGCCATGGAGATGGCCGACCTCGACGGTGTACGTTGAGACGGGGTTGTGGCACGTCGCATTGTCCGGGTTCACCATGTTAGATGATGAACCTTTGAGGGCGAGCGATCGTGTCCACTGATTTATTTTGGAGGGCCCCCAGACTACGCCGGCCTCGTATTTAAACGAAGGGCGGGCGATCTTGGCCTAAAGGGACCTTGCATGGCCTAAGCAGTCGGTTCCATCGACCACCAGGACCATGGCTGCACTCTTTCACCTTGGATCGTCATGTAGATGTCGATCTTCGACGGTGTACGTTGTGCGGGGGAGGCGATCTCGTGCCTTAGTCCATCGTGTTAGACGGTGAACTGCAGATGGCGATCGAGTCCTCCGGTTTCTTAAATAAGGAGGGAGATCGGGATGACTTCCGTGGTCTCCTTCTCTTGATTGAAGCATATAGAGACGGTCGCCGAGGTTGATCCAGGGGTCGGCTCGTATGAGCTTCCCACTGTTTGCGTTCGACTCGGACGATCGTCTATAGAGATAGGCGGGGCTTCGGCTAAACCAATAAGGCATCTACTTGCCCTCCTCGAACAGTCTCCAGAGCTGCTTGAGGAGGTCGCGGCAATTGTTGGTGCTGTGGCCGGGACTCTTGTGGTAGGCGCAATATTGATTGTTGTCCAGGTGACCGTGGTCCCTTATCGCCTTAGGCTTTTTGAGCTCTTCGTGCCCCTTGATGGCATAGAAAATATGTGCCGGAGTTCTGTTGAACGTATGGAGGAGATGGGCTTCCATGTCCTCGAAAGCTTTGAGATCTCCGGGTGTCTTGGCGATCGCCTTCTTTGCTTTGGCGATCGCTATCTTCTGGGCAAGAGGTGGCGTTTCCTCCTCTAAGCGGAGGGTGAGTAGCCTTTGCCTGGCCAGGAAGTTGGCAGCTTTAGCGCGGAAGATCGTGTAAGTTGGGGGAATATCCTTGGAGAGATGTCTGAACATGGGAGAGTGACCGTGGAATCCCCCCATGACCGAGTAGAGAGCGAGCTCATCACTGACGGGTTCGCCGGTGAGGATGATTTCGTCTACCCGGTCGATGTATTCTGCGTCAGTTTCGTCCTTCCCCTGCTTGATTTTTATCATGCGCTGGGGGCCTTCTGGTCTGGCGACCTTGCTGGCGAAGTATGACGTGAAGTCATCCGCCAGTTTCTTAAAAGAGGTGACCGATCGTGGTGGTAGTGAGACGTACCACTTATGGGCCAGCTCGCCCAATGTCAGCGGGAAGATCCGGCACTTGGTTGCATTAGATGCCCCACACCCAGTCATGTAAATTCGGAATTTACTCAGGTGGGTTTCTGGGTCCGATCTCCCCTTATACAGAGGTGTTTTAGGAGGAGCGATCGTTGGTTGTATGGGGGCAAGCTCGATGTGGACCGCGAGTGGCTCGGTCGGCCGGCGATCTTCTTGCGGTGCTTGCCCCGGTGTCAAGAGTGCTCTCATCTCGTCGGCGACGTTGCATGGCGGCCATCGCCGTGGCAGCGATTAGCGGCTCGCGATCGGAGCGGGAGCCGAGGCGATTGAAATCTTGAGTCCACAGCGATCGGGGCGGGAGTCAGATGGCTGACATGCGTTCGGCTGTGAGGTGAGTAGGCCGAACTCCTGGTGACGGATTCGGATTCCGTCTTTTCAAGGTTGGAAACAGAGTGCCCCGGTCGCCGGGATGGGTCGCGTCCCAAGCGATCGAATATGGATCCGTCCGGTCGTGCGAGAGCCTTTCCCAGCGAATTGGGGCTTTTTGACGATCGCTCGTTCAATAGCCCATTGAATTTCCGTTTTCCCATGCGGCGGATGATCGAGGGAGTTATCGCGGGCGGCGCGCATGCTCTCCGTCGCTCCTCCAGGATGGCCATAGCCTCCTCGATCTGTTCCTTGGTTTGGAACTGATCGAGTGAGAGGTTGGGGCCATCTCTCGGATGCGGGATCGAGAGTCTCGCGTTGCCGCGGCTTCCCCCCGCCGTCGGCTGGGGTTCGGACTGAGCCGGGAAATGGTGTCCGGCGGTTCGGAGAGCAGCTTTCTTCGATGTACCGGCGGATGTCATGATTCTGAAGGTTTTCTTTGAAGCGCAGTGAGTGTCACTTCAAGTATATGCCCCGAGAACAGTGAGTGTTCTTCGGGACGGTAGAAATAAAAATATGAGGGTTAGATCCCCTTCTTCTAGCGCCAATTGTTGCTACCCAAAATATTATCCGGAGATAGATATTGCTGGAATGGATGGGATAGCAAACAAATGCAAGAGCACTTCCGTGAGAAAGATAAATAACACAAGATTTGTCGGGGTTGTTAGTCCCGGGCTTGAATGCTCTCGCGAGATATTATTAATACCGATATTCAGGGATACAAGTACTAATGTAAGAATACAATTACAATGAGTGTAAAGTTTCTTGTTATCTTAGCTAGTGAGCGTGTAGATTGCCTAAGAACCCAGTTGATGCTCTGTGAGTTCTTGTAACAAAGGTGATGAGCGATCGCGGCGGTGAGAGATCGACCGCCTCTCACGGCGAGTATATAGGCTGGATGTTTGGGCTTGGGCTTGTGAATCCCTTGGAATCTGTCTAGTGGAGACTTGCCGCTCGCCGATCGTCTTACGGGACGAGAGATTTGGAGAGAGAAGTCCTGAGATGGATTAGGTGAGATAGCCGGAGCTTGATGATATGCGTGTTCTTGAGATTTCCGTGGATGTATCGGAATGTCGAGAGAATGTGAACTTTTGGTGGAATGTATTTGGACGTAAGTCAAATGAATTCCGAACCGTATATTCGATGGTAGGAAGCTGTAGAGTGAATTCAGCCGTTGGTTCAAATGAATTAATCGAGAACCTTTTCCAGTAGGAGGAGGTTCTCTATTTATAGGGCTTGGATACGCGGGCGATCGCCTTTCTTGCAATATAATAATCGGGCGATCGTCTTTTAGCACATGGGCTGTCCCTTCAAAGCTGCAGGAGTTGTTGGCGATCAGTGTGCGGTCGATGGGGAGCTTACACGCGTCTGAGTTCTTTGTCGCGGGTGGTCCCACCGACAACTTTCGGCGCGCTGTGGTAGGTGAGGTAGGTGACAGTGTGGTCAAATGTCTTGTCTGTCGGCAAAGATCTTATCTGTGGCGAAGATCTCGTCGGCGCCTTTGGTGGATCTCGCGTGGGTGCTTTCCTGAGATCCAGTCCTTGATGGTTTTGACGGGCGATCGTCTCTGCTCGGGGCGCAGGTCGATTGCCCTTAGCCGGTTAGTAGAGTAGATCGCCAGCTGCCAAATGGCGATCGCCTTGGGGGTCGATCGCTGGGCAACTGATGGGGGTCTGATAACTTTGATTTGGCGAGCTAGCCAGGGTTTGACTGGAGTTGACTTGGTCGCTCGGCCTTATAGTCGATCGCCTGTCGGGATGCATAAATCGTGACACAACAATAATATATACATGGTTTCATCATAACCCCAGTAAAAGAAAATTACTCACTCATAATAACAACACAAATAAATAAATATTCCATAATATTATTACTCAAATATAATTTTATTACACAATATTTTTATTTCTCACTCTTACAATAACATCTCTCTATTTTTCTCCTTTTTTTCCTCTCCAAAACACTACACATTCATCCCCTATTTATACTACTTCAAAATCAATAAAATAATAATTTTTACAATTTTAAAATTCCACCCTCAATTATTTCACAGCTGCTAAGGGGTGCTGATGTCCTGGATGACATCACCACAGAGTTGAATTTCTGATCCAATCGGGTGTTGACACGTGGCACAATATGGTCCGTCTATTTAATTGTCCTTCGAACAGTCATAACTTCTTCATACGAACTCGGATTCGAATCCCGCGCCGGCCACTGAGCTATGTTTTTTTGTTCAATTTTCTTTTAAATTGTATTGGCGTCACATATGTGACGCCTTTAGGCATTTTTTTAATTAACAATGGCGTCACATGTGTGACGCCAATGTATTAGTTTTATTTTTATTAACTATGGCGTCACATATTTGACGCTAATGTAATAAATAATACTTTTGAATAATTCTTTTAAATTTATATTTAATAATATTCTAACCTAGTGTAATATTATAAACAATTAAATGAAATATATTGCATAATTTAATTGCAAACTTTATCTTATTTAGGATATTTAATTAATTTAAATAATAAATAAAGGAAAATATTTTACTTAGTAAGTACATGTTATATTTAAATAACAAACTAATATAAATTTTTATTTAATAACATTCATTATTAACCTATTGTAATATAATATATAATACTGTTAAATTTATATTTAATAATATTCATTATTAATCTACTATAATATAATAAATAATTAAATGAAATATATTGCATAATTTAATGGCAAACTTTATCTTATTTAGGATATTTAATTAGTTCAAATAACAAATAAAGAAAAATATTTTACTTAGTAAGTACATATTATATTTATGTTCTACAAATCATGAATGAAAACATAGCTCTATGGCAACATGCCACACCATGCATCACATAGGCGCGGGTTCGAATCCCGCACTGGCCACTGAGCTATGTTTTTTGGTTCAATTTTCTTTTAAATTGTATTGGCGTCACATATGTGACGCCTTTAGGCATTTATTCCTTTTTTTTAATTAAGAATGGCGTCACATGTGTGACGCTAATGTCCTAATTTTCCTAAATTAAAGACAGACTCTTTTTCATAACCCGCTTTTCTCTTCTCCTTCTCCCTTTTCTGTTCATCAGCGAAACCTAATTCCCAATTTTAAAACCACTCCCCAATCTCCATCATATCATCCAAATTATTAATTAAGGATTTGTTCTCCACCATATCAAGGACATATTGAACCGCTTCAGAAGGTATCTATCTTATTGATTTCGTATTTGTTTCTTGAAATTGTTTCGAATTTGTTTTGTGAAATTTTTAGAATTTGATTTCGAATTTATTCACATTTACAGTATGATGTATGTATTGAAGTATGTTTGAATTTTTAGAACATGTTGTATGTTTATTTACAGCATATATGTATGTATGTTTAGAACATGCTGTATGTTTATTTACAGTATGTTTATTTATTCACCATATCTGTTATGTATTTATTCACCTTCGTGTGCAGTATGTTTAAAGTATTTATGCAGTATGTTTGAAGTATGTATGGAGTATGTACTATTTGAAAAGTCGGTTTTGCAGTATATATGTGTTTAATCAAAAGTTGGTGTTCATGGACAGATTTTGGTGTTCGATTTTATTGTACTTTGTATTTCAGATGTCGAGACGCAGTTTCGACCAGCGTGCTGATGTTCCTTCTCATACCAGGGCACCTCACCGGATGAGTATTAGTTCGAGCCCCTCGTCTTCTCGTAGTATACCTGAGTCTTCGTCGTCACATAGGAGTGGGCCTATCATACGACCAGAGATAGAAGATCTGACCCGACACATACCCTTTGGGCAGCAGCTACAATAACAGCATTTGCGTACCGACTCGGGAGTCCAGCATTGGCATCCGTTTAGTGATGCCGAATTTACACGGTACATGAGTTATGGTTCGTTGTTATCTCATGGGAGCCAGCATATTCCATTTATTGGTGGCGGCAATCCTTATGAGGGTCATATTGACATTCCAGAGGCGTCACAGCAGCACACACTGATTGGCCATGGACCATATGCGGATATGTCGAGGACCGTGTCACACGATCAGCCACCGTTGCAGCCACCTACTACTGATCCCCCATCAGGTGGTCCATTAGTGCATCACATTTCTATTCCGGATGAGGTGATGGAGTTCGAGTACGACGAGGGTCAAGAGGTTTTAGCACAACCACCAAGGAGAGGTCCGACTGAGATATCCAAGGCGAAAGAGAAGTATGATGATCAAAAACTAATTCGTCCGTTGCCAAAAATAGTTGGCTTTAGTTCAAAGAAGGTCGAGACCGATATAGTCGGCTTACTTAAGAGGTACTACCCCGGTGAAGAGCATTGGGGCCAGGTCTCTCGATGGACGAGGGACAAGTTGTGGCGGGAATTTGGGGTATATTATTAGAGTTGCTATTTAATTAAAATATATGGAAATTATTTTATGGTAAAACTGCATTCATTTTACTCAAATTGTTATGTTCTGTTGCTGTGCCAAAAACATTTGATTATTTTTCGTTTTTCTGACAGTTGCTATTATATTTGTCGAGATGCCTTATAGGTGGGAGAAATCGGATGAGGAGAAAATTGGGTGGTATTGGGACAGATATAGTCACGGACGGTTTATTGATATGCTTACGCACAGTAAAAATAAAGCATATCAAAAAACAGACGGTCAGCGGGAGAATTGGTTGAAGGAAAAAGAGTTCAAGATCTTGTGGAAGCGTTGGGAGACCGAAGAGAAGAAGAATGAGGCCTTTCATAAATCTAAAAACAGTGGCACTCTGTACGGTGAGAGTACCGGTGTGATTACGCAAAAGGCATCGGGTAGATATACTGGAGGCAGTATGAGCATGTACGATCATTCTCATTCCATGGTACGTATAAATTTTGTCAACGTTTTATTATATAATATATGTTGTCTTCAATTATGTGTCATCATCAATATTGTTAATGTTTTATGTTAACGCATAGGCGAGTGATGATGCGTCGGAGATGTACCAAATACCGGCATGTGAGAGGGAGAGACCGGTAGAGGACCCAATGTTTAATCCTTTGGCTTTCATAAAGACTCACATCACCAATGTGAAAGAAATGGAAAAACATCAAAAGAAAAAAAAAAGAAAATTGGTGAGGGCAGCAGCGAGGCTCAACCGGAGGAGGGAGAAGCTGAGTCGGGAGTGTTTACTCCCAAATGGATAGATGCTCGAAGTGCAGAACAATACGTAAGTTTAGCTTTATATTTGTTCACTTGTATTTCGATTACGCCCCTAATTTGTAAACTGTGTATCTTGTTCACTTTTTATGTAAATCTTACTTGGAACAGGACCGATACTATAAGCTCGTTGAGGCATTGCATTTCCCAAACCCCCCTCCGTAAGATGAATTTTACCCGAACTTGTGGGCTCAGGCGGGTGGCGGAGTTAGACAGGGTGGAAGGGTGAGGGGAATTTCAAAGGGGATCATCATAAATGAAGTCATCGACCAACCCACAAGTCGTCGTCTTGTTGACTCACGAGCATCATTACGACCTGTCGAGGTCGATCAGTCTATGGAGGGTACCATCGAGTCGCTAAAAAAAGATAACGAAGAGATGAAGAAGGATAGAGAGGAGATGAAGAAGTCAAGAGAGAAGATGGAGTCGAAATTTTCAAAGATGAGTAAACTCATGTTGAGATTACTCAAAAGAAAGAAGAAGGTAGATTCCTCATCATCTCGGGCGAACGGTGAGTATGATGATCCGACGACTTTGATGAGGATGAGTTGATGCGATCATTATCTGACGAGTAGCATGTTAGGTTTATGTTTTGATGATCATATTTGTTATATTTTGCGTATATTTTGATTTTGATATGTATAAAATATTATTGTTGCATGGTGTTTAATATATTGATTTGTTGGTTTGGTTACAATGTTGTTTGTTGTTGTGTTGGTTTATTGGTTCGGTTGATGGTATGTTGTGTTTATAATTCATATGCTTTTTTTGTGATGTATTGATTATGATGGTGTATTGATGGTTACAATGTTGTTTGTTGTTTGTTGCTGTATTGATGGTGTATTGTTTATCATGGTTTGGTTACAATGTTGTTTATGATGGTGTATTGAAACATTCCTGTTGTTTTGCTGTTTTGTTCACTGCCTGTGTTGTATTGCTGTTTGTTCACTGCTGTATTGATGTTGCTTTGCTGTTCTGTTCTGTTGCTGTCAAAAAAAAAGGAACACGGTATTAGCGTCACATATGTGACGCTGATAGACAGTTAAGGCGTCACATATGTGACGCCATTGTTAATTAATAAAAAACAAAATGGCCTAAGGCGTCACACATGTGACGCCAATGCATATTAAAAGAAAAGAGAAAAAACATAGCTCAGTGGCCGTAGGGGGATTCGAACCCGTGCCTATTGATGCATCGAGTGGCATGTTGCCACTGAGCTATGTTTTCATTCATTAATTATAATAAATAAATCTAATATATACTTACTAAGTAAAATATTTTTATTTATTTGTTATTTGAATTAATTAAATATCCTAAATAAGAAAAAGTTTGTCATTAAATTATCCAATATTTGATTTAATTATTATTATATTACAGTTGCTTAATAATGAATATTATTATATTTATTATATTTCTGTAGGTTAATAATGAATGTTATTTATCCTTATACTATATTTCCTACTTATATTTAATTTATCATTCAAATTAAATCAATTTCCAAAATATTTAAGCATAAATAAATATAATGTAATTTAAGTTCTTAATGTTAAGAAATTTCTTACACTAATTATTAAATATAATTTAAAATTTATTATTTATAGTATTTAATATTTTTTTAATATGTTAAGAAAAATATTTTCTTAAATCACATATTGGCGTCAGATATGTGACGCTAAAACGTCAGTCTTTGGCGTCACATATGTGACGCCGTTTAAGGAAAAATATTTTTTTTTTAAAAAATCGATTTTCACACATTGGTGTCACATGTGTGACGCTAAAGAATAAAGGTTTAGCGTCACATATGTGATGCTAATATGTGGATTATAATAAAAAAAATTGCAGAACGGCGTCACATATGTGACGCTTTTGTTCAGAAGATGCTGACTCTTTTAACCTAATTTTAAGGCGTCACATATGTGACGCTTTTATTTAGGTTTTTTGTCGCCCTTTATTCTTTAGCTTCACTTTCTTTGGTGAAGCTAAAGATGTGAAACTATTAGATGTCTTTTTTAGTAGTGCTCCTCGGGGTTAGCTCAAGCGACCGCTAATATTGAATTTTGGGCAAACATATGATTTTGAAGGAGACCTGTTGTGTCTGTCCATGAACTGAGAGACAACGGGACGGGGTATGTAGATTCTATATCAAAAGGACCTATCACGCGAGACAACACACATCACAATTAAGACTACATAAATTCTATATTTTTTTTCTATTATTCGCTAACTAGAAAGATAATAAGGTTGTGATTTTTTTTTTAAAATTGTAATGGATTTGGAAACTTTGCAAATCCACATTACACCATTTTGAAATCCTTAAATGCAAAGATAAGTGAAGTTTTTCCTAATTATTTTAAACATTCCAGGGTAGTTTTTTATAATCTATCCTATTTTATTATATGGCTGTGGGTCTCTCATGGTGGTCGGCCACTGGCCGGACTAGCGCGCGCAGCTAATCGGCCGTAGCGTGCGCTGTCTCCCGGACGTAGCGTGCGCTACCTTCCGGCCGTAGCGTGCGCTACGCCGGTCCCTGCCTGCACCCGTCCGGCCAGTGCCTCCACTCGTCCGGCCAGTGCCCGCAACCGTCCGGCCAGTACCCGACCACCATGATTCGATGACTTTTCCGAAATCGCACGGAACGAACACGACAAAACACTCGGGGACAACATCATCGATCCGAAATGAAAACAACGGATAACAAATCATCACCTACGGTCATAAACGCCAAAATCAGTTGTCAAGAAAATAATACCGGCTCTCGACAACCGGGAAATATCCGAAAAAATCCAAAATAACCGGAACGAAAATCGTGGGTATTACAATTTAAATATAATATGTACTTACTAAGTAAAATATTTTCCTTTATTTGTTATTTGAATTAATTAAATATCCTAAATAAGATAAAGTTTGCCATTAAATTATGCAATATATTTCATTTAGTTATTTATAATATTACAGTAGATTAATATTGAATATTATTAAATATAAATTTAAAAGTATTATTTATTATATTACAGTAGGTTAGTAATAAATTATGCAATATGTTTTATTTAATTTTTTTATTATATTACAGTAGGTTAATAGTCAACATTATTAAATACTATGTAAAGAAGAGCATTGTCGATCAATATATTGAAAATAATTATAATAAAAAATATTACACATCGTTAACGTCTGACAAGTTATAGTAAAGGAAAACATATCATTCTACATCATCTGGTTCACTTTTTCCATATAATTCCTCATATATTGGCTGTAATTCTCTTTGAAGCTCTGCAAAATTATTTTCTTTATCATCCTCCAAGTTTTTAGTAAGCACCATGTTGTGTCACGATTTATTCATCCCGACAGGCGATCGACTATAAGGCCGAGCGACCAAGTCAACTCCAGTCAAACTATGGCTAGCTCGCCAAGTCGAAGATATCAGACCACCATCAGGTACCTAGTGATCGACTCCCAAGGCGATCGCCCTTTGGCAGCTGGCGATCTACTCTAGTGACCGGCTAAGGGCAATCGACCTACGCCCCGAGCAGAGACGATCGCCCGTCAAAGTCATCAAGGACTGGATCTCAGAAAAGCACTCACGTGCAGATCCACCAAAGGCGCTGACAAGATCTTCGCTAGCAGATAAGATCTTTCTTGTGAGACAAGACCTTTGACCACGGCCTGCCACCTACCTCACCTACCCGGCATGCGCGCGAAAGTTGTCGGTGGGACCACCCGTGTCGGCAACTCGGGGACGCGTGTAAGCTCCCATTGGACCGCATAGTTGGCGCCGGCAACTCCTGCAGACTTTGAGGGACAGGCCCATGTGCTAAGAGACGATCGCCCGATTATTATAATGCGAAAAGGCGATCGCCGCGTATCAAGCCTATAAATAGAGAACCTCCTCCTCTTTGGAAAAGGTTCCGAATTCATTTGACTTACGTTCGAATTCATTTCACCCACAAATCTGATACAAGAGAACACACATTTCATCAAGCTCCGGCTTCCTCACGGAATCCATCTCGGGACTTCTCTCTCCGAATCTCTCGTCGAACACGATCGGTAGAAGCGGCAAGTCTCCACTAGGCATTCAAGGGATTCATAAGCCCGGAGCCTAGCATCCGACTAAATACTCGCCGTGAGAGACGGTCGATCTCTCACCGCCGCGTGTTCATCTCCTTTGTTACAAGAACTCACGAGCATCAAATCTGGTTCTTAGGCAATCTACACGCTCACTAGCTAAGATAACAAGAATCTTTACACTCATTGTAATTGTATTCTTACATTAGTACTTGTATCCCGAATATTGGTATTAATAATATCTCGCGAGAGCATTCAAGCCCGGGACTAACAACCCGGCAAATCTTGTGTTATTTATCTTTCTCACGGAAGTGCTCTTGCATTTGTTTGCTATCCCATCCATTCCGGCAATATCTATCTCGGATAATATTTTGGGTAGCAACAATTAGCGCTAGAGGAGGATCTAACCCTCACATTTTTATTCCTACCGTCCCGAAGAACACTCACTGTTCTCGGGGCATATACTTGAAGTGACACTCACTGCACTTCAAAGAAAACCTTCAGAATCATGACATCCGCCGGTACATCGAAGAAAGCCGCTCTCCGAACCGCCGGACACCATTTCCCGGCTCGGTCAAGAACCCGGCGGCGAGGGAAGCCGCAGCAACGCGAGACTCTCGACCCCGCATCCGAGAGATGGCCCCAACCTCTCACTCGATCAGTTCCAAACCGAGGAACAGATCGAGGAGGCTATGGCCATCCTGGAGGAGCGACGGAGAGCATGCGCATCGCCCGCGATAACTCCCTCGATCATCCTCCGCATGGGAAAACGGAAATTCAACGGGATACTGAACGAGCGATCGTCAAAAAGCCCCAATTCGCGAGGAAAGGCTCTCGCACGAACGGACGGATCCATATTCGATCGCTTGGGGCGCGACCCATCGTGGCGACCAGGGCATTCTGTTTCCAACCTTGAAAAGACGGAATCCGAATCTGTCACCAAGAGTTCGACCTACCCGCCTCACAGCCGAACGCAGGTCGGCCATCTGACTCCCGCCCCGATCGCCAGGGAATCAGTACTCAATCGCCTCGGCTCCCGCTCCGAGCGCCGAGCCGCTAGCAGTCAGGCCACGACGATGGCCGCCATACAACGCCAGCTCGACGAGATGAAAGCACTCTTGGACACTGGGGCAAGCACCAGCAAAAAGATCACCGGGCCGACCGAGCCACTCGCGGTCCACATCGAGCTTGCCCCCATACAACCAACGATCGCTCCTCCCAAAACACCTCTGTATGAGGGGAGATCAGACCCCGAAACCCACCTGAGTAAATTCCGAATTTACATGACTGGGTGTGGGGCATCTGATGCAACCAAGTGCCGGATCTTCCCGTTAACGTTGGGCGAGCTGGCCCATAGGTGGTACATCTCACTACCACCACGATTAATCACCTCTTTTAAGAAACTGGCGAATGACTTCACGTCATACTTCTCCAGCAAGGTCGCCAGACCAGAAGGCCCCCACCGCATGATAAAAATCAAGCAGGGGAAGGACGAAACCGACGCAGATTACATCGACCGGGTAGACGAAATCATCCTCACCGGCGAACCCGTCAGTGACGAGCTCGCTCTCTATTCGGTCATGGGGGGATTCCACGGTCATTCTCCCATGTTTAGACATCTCTCCAAGGATATCCCCCCAACTTACGTGATCTTCCGCGCTAAAGCTGCCAACTTTCTGGCCAGGCAAAGGCTACTCACCCTCCGCCTAGGCGAGGAAATGCCACCTCCTGTCCAGAAGATAGCGATCGCCAAAGCAAAGAAGGCGATCGCCAAGACACCCGGAGATCTCAAGGCTTTCGAGGACATGGAAGCCCATATCCTCCGTACGTTCAACAGAACTCCGGCACATATTTTCTATGCCATCAAGGGGCATGAAGAGCTCAAAAAGCCAAAGGCGATAAGGGACCACGGTCACCTGGACAACAATCAATACTGTGCCTACCATAAGAGTCCCGGCCACAGCACCAACAAATGCCGCGACCTCCTCAAACAGCTCTGGAGATTGTTCGAGGAGGGCAAGTTGGACAGCTTATTGGTTTAGCCGAGGCCCCTACCTATCTCTATAGACGATCGTCCGAGTCAAACATAAAACAGGCTGGAAAGCTCATATGAGCCGACCCCCGGATCAGCCTCGGCGACCGTCCCTACATGCTTCAATCAAGAGAAGGAGACCTCGGAAGTCTCCTCGATCTCCCTCCTCATTTAAGAAACTGGAGGACTCGATCGCCATCTACAGTTCACCATCTAACATGATGGACTAAGGCACGAGATCGCCTCCCCCGCACAACGTACACCATCGAAGGTCGGCATCTGCATGACGATCCAAGGTGGAAGAGTGCAGCCATGGTCCTGGTGGTCGATGGAACCGACTGCTTAGGCCATGCAAGGTCCCTTTGGGCCAAGATCGCCCGCCCTTCGTTTAAATACGAGGCCGGCGTAGTCTGAGGGCCCTCCAAAGTTAATCAGTGGACACGATCGCTCGCCCTCAAAGGTTCATCATCTAACATGGTGAACCCGGACAATGCGACGTGCCACAACCCCCGTCTCAATGTACACCGTCGAGGTTCGCCATCTTCATGGTGGGCCGAGGTGGAAGCAGAGCTAAACAAGCCGTGGGCGTGGAGTTGAATCATCCGACGCTGCCCCGCGCAAGGACTCCTCTAGACCGAGACCGCACGCCCTTCGTTTAAATACGAGGCGAGGCGCAGTCTAACAGAGGACCCTCATAATAAAGTGAGTCACGAGACACTCAATGTCTTCGCGCATCAAGACATGATCAAGGAGTCGGTCCATCGAACTCCGCGATCGTGCACGGTTCCTCAAGATGGACGACCGTCCCCGAGGATTCGACAAAGTTGAAGACCTCTCACTCAACGAATTATTTTCATCCCCTTACTTCCGCTAAGTGAATAAAAACAAGGGGCAATAAGAGTGCGGACTACCTATGCGACGATCGTCCCTATTCAACAACATACGGAGATCGTCATTTTTTGAGATATAATGCAGCGATCGAATTTGTTGTAAAAAGTTGTCTTTATAAGTTTACCAATTCGTTTGGAACTACCCTCGCAACGATCTCTCCTCACACATTTGTACAAAAGTCAAACAAAGACTCAAAAATAACAATCATTCAAGTGATAAGTCAGAAATTCAAACGTTCATTTCATTACTTGAAAAAATCGGAGTACATGATCGCCGGAAGGCCTAAGTGCTACGAAAAGAAAGCTACAAAACTACAAGGAAATAAGCTAAAAACGTCAAAAATGAAGTGCCTCAGGCCCCAGCCTGGCCTTCGCCTTCGGCATCCGGTGTGGGCCCCTCATCTTCCGGAGCGTCGGGATGAGCAAGATTGGCCGGAGACGGATACCAACTCAAATCCACACCGATGTCCGCAAGGTCCAAGATCGGCAAGGAGAAAGCTGAATGGAGAGGATGCTCCAACGCATACGCCTTGAAGTTATCGGCAAGAGGCCCGACCTCCAAACCTCCCTTCTTAGCCGCTCGGATCGAGTCGGCGAACGCCAAATAATAGGCGAACTCGCTGACATACTCCAAGTTTTGGAAGGGATCGGCCTTGGTCGCCTCAACCTCTCTTTTCGGCTCCGCCATCGCTGTTGCGACCCACGGAGCTCGGCCTCCCTCGCGATAATCTTTTCCCTCGCCTCCGGCTCATTCGGTAGAGCGATCGTCACCTTCTGGCGATCGGCCTCCTCTTCAGCAACGATCCGCGCCTGGACGGCATTCTGCATCTGGTCCCGAAATCGGTCAACCGCCAGACGATATTTCTCAGTCTCCTTCTTCTCCAGCTCAAGCTCATGGCTCGCCCGCTTGGCCGCCTCCAGAGAGTCCTTCTCCATCGCCGCGATCTTGTCAGCAAACTCGGCGTTCTCTTTCCGAGCCGCCTCGAGATCCTCCTGCAGGCGAATAGTGGAAGGCCGCCCCTCAAACTCCTGAGCAGCCTGGACGGCCATGGTCGCCGTCTGAAGAGAAAGGGCGAGAACAGCGTGCATCGAACTCGTCGATCGGGTCGGCGATCGCATCAGTCGGTCGTCCATGCCTTCGGCGAGCGAAGCTTGACCTTGCTAACGTATGGAGGAATGTCGCAGGAATGGCGAAGAGATCGGCTCGCTAGGAAATCCACGACCATCGGCGGGCAAGACGGATCTACGCGACGGATCCTGCACCAAAGCAGCTAAGTTAATACAACTCCTACGCAGATGCAATTTTCAACACAAAAATGCTATCTACCTCTGAGCCTTCTCGGGATCCCGACCGAAAAACGGTTTCCCTCGAGTGGTCTCAGCATCCGCGATCTCCGTCTCCCGCATAAAAGCCGCAGAGGGCGGCTCGCTCTCCGGAGCAACGATGGTGATCGGAGGCACGGCGATCGGCACTTCATCGCCCGGGGCAGGAACCGAAGTTTCTTCCGACCTCAGCCTCTTGCGATTCACTCGAAGCCCCTCCTCCGGAACTTCCTCCTCAAACACGACCGGCTCTACGCAAGGCTCCGCCTCCGGAACTATAGGCAACGCGACGGGAGGGGCCCGAGTCGACCTCTTATGGCGAAGACGGCCTAGAACTCCTGGGTTCGACATGGCGATCTCCGTCGGAGGCTCCAAAAAGCGAGGAAAGCGAACCTCTGCAGTTAAGACAATCGATCAACAGTCAGATTCTGTCCTCAAATAAGGCGATCGCCTAGAAAGTGAAGGTCGCAGAAACTCATACCTGGCACCGCGAGATGTCTCGGGAAACGGAATAGTCGAGCCGACAACCAACGACTCTCCTTGTTGATCCGAGTGGCATCAAGGTCGTCGTCCGACAAGCTCCTTATCCGCTCCCAGACAACGAGAAAGTCGAAAGGCAGCTCCTCGATCGCCGGAATGTGAAAACCTGCAAAACCGAAATCAAATTAGATCAGTCCAAAACGCATCCAAACGAAGGGAGAGTCTAAACCCTTACCGGGATTCCTCTCCCGAAATTCAGTGGGGATCTCCAGCTCGCCCGTAGGGTTATCGCTCACCGAAGCTCTCCACTTGACGGCGACCCAGAACCACTTAGTCTGATCGCCCCGCATCTTATTCGGGACTCCGTGAATTACCCGACCAGATCGGCCCTGAATATGGTAACCGCCGACCAACCCTCTATGAGCCGTCAGCTTGAACAAATGGTTCACCTCCGACGGCGACAGGAGACGGTACAGGCGGTGACCACCGAAGAGAGTGAGTGTACAAATAATTTGGAGCCAGGCGTTCGGCGTCAGCTGAATTGGCGCCACATTCCAAGCGGACAACAAATGGGAGACAGCAAAGGATAGAGGGAAGCGCAGCCCGGCCTCCATAATCGCCTCGTTCACGGCGACCATACCCATCGGAGGCTGGTCGGCTCGTTCATTCTCCGCCGGCGCGAACATGTCCACATCTGAAGGAACATGGAATCTTGTCCTCCAGACGGCCAGATCTTTCCTAGTCGTCGAACTCCGTATTTGGCCAAGCGACCACAACGATCGCTGCGCAGCACGATACTGCGACCGTTTGGGAAGCACATAGGGGTAGGCGATCGAGTATCCCCGGAAATCGAATCTCGGAGTAGGACCGGCCAACCTCTCCATTATCTCAGCGAAAGCCCTATAGGCCCGACCGAAAACGCTATGTTGCTCCCAGTAAGCCCTGATCGCCAGATCTCTCTCGATCTGCGATCGTCTCTCTTCAGCAGCCGACTCCTTAGCAACATCGGCCTCATTGAATAAAGCCTCGACTTCAGCCAGGTCGATTCCGGCCCGAATAGCTTCAGCCGCCGTCTCCAGGTGGAAGACGGAAGGAGTTTCTCCCCGGACAGTCGATGTCCCGGCGGCAGAACTGGTTCCCGCTCCAAACGATGATGAGGTTCCGGCCATTCTCAGAGACAGAAAAGGAGAAAAGGATTTTTCTTACCATAAAGTGAAATCGAACAGCGATCGGCGCTAAGATCTTCAGAAAATTCGGCAGCAAGTCCTTCTTCCTCCAAAAAGTACGCGTGAGTATGTAACTGCAGCACCGCGCCCCTTTTATAGGAGAAGGCAGGGAATCGTTTGCAATAAGGGAAAACCTCAGGGGTCGGATCTCAAACGACGCATTAATTGACCCCCTCGAGACCCGCGTACGCGTCTTTTCAAGGACGCGTCAGCCGAGGAGTCATTAATGACCGTTGGCGTCCTCCAATAGAAGCCCGACGCGTGCGCGGAGACTTTTCCACGCCCATTGTTTTTTCCCGCGCAGTTCAGCGGCCAACCAGGTCGTCCGAACCCAGAGTATATCAGCTCAAAGACGATCGCCAGTTCAGTTAAACACGAAGTCGCTCGTCAAAAGTTCAGCGATCGCCAAGAGAGCCACCTCACCCCACGTTTCCAACGTATGCGCGATCTGAGGGTCAATTGTTGTTTCACTATTTATTAATCCCGACCGGCGATCGACTGTAAGGCCGAGCGACCAAGTCAACTCGGTCAAACTATGGCTAGCTCGCCAAGTCGAAGATATCGAGACCACCATCAGTACCTAGCGATCGACTCCCAAGGCGATCGCCCTTTGGCGATCTACTCTAGTGACCGGCTAAGGGCAATCGACCTCGCCCGGCGAGACGATCGCCGTCAAAGTCATCAAGGCTGGATCTCGAAAGCACCCACGTGCGAGATCCACCAAAGCGGCGACAAGATCTTCGCTAGCGAGATAAGATCTTTTCTTGTGACAGACAAGACCTTTGACCACGGCTGCCACCTACCTCACCTACCCGGCATGCGCGCCGAAAGTTGTCGGTGGGACCACCGTGTCGGCAACTCGGGACGCGTGTAAGCTCCCATTGGACCGCATAGTTGGTGCCCGGCCAACTCCTGCAGACTTTGAGGGGACAGGCCCATGTGCTAAGAGACGATCGCCCGATTATTATAATGCAGAAAAGGCGATCGCCCGGCGTATCCAAGCCCTATAAATAGAGAACCTCCTCCTACTGGAAAAAGGTTCCGAATTCATTTGACTTACGTTCAGAATTCATTTCACCCACAACAGAAATACAGTAGAACACACATTTCATCAAGCTCCCGGCTTCCTCACCGGAATCCATCTCAGGACTTCTCTCTCCGAATCTCTCGTCCAGAACACGATCGGTAGAAGCAGCAAGTCTCCACTAGACAGATTCCAAGGGATTCATAAGCCCCGGAGCCCTAGCATCCAGCTAAATACTCGCCGTGAGAGACGGTCGATCTCTCACCGCCGCGACTGTTCATCTCCTTTGTTACAAGAACTCACAGAGCATCAAATCTGGTTCTTTCGGCAATCTACACGCTCACTAGCTAAGATAACAAGAATCTTTACACTCATTGTAATTGTATTCTTACATTAGTACTTGTATCCCCGAATATTGGTATTAATAATATCTCGCGAGAGCATTCAAGCCCGGGACTAACAACCCCGGCAAAT
The DNA here is from genome assembly GCA_033398695.1 of Orobanche coerulescens. Classification (NCBI taxonomy): domain Eukaryota; kingdom Viridiplantae; phylum Streptophyta; class Magnoliopsida; order Lamiales; family Orobanchaceae; genus Orobanche; species Orobanche coerulescens. The sequence continues at coordinate 145,082,905 of CM065815.1, read as the reverse complement.
CTTGTGTTATTTATCTTTCTCACGGAAGTGCTCTTGCATTTGTTTGCTATCCCATCCATTCCAGCAATATCTATCTCCGGATAATATTTTGGGTAGCAACACACCACTTCGAGTCTACCCCTGCAATGCAACTCAAACACTTCCTTGACAAGAGGGTCAATCACGATTAATGCAAAGAGAGAGCAATCTTCCTCAGGAAATTTCATCGCATCATAAATATTAAACCGTACAATTTGGTCATCAAATTCCATCGTGAGGGATCCCTCACGAACATCTATTTTGGTATTGGCAGTATTTAAAAATGGTCTTCCTAACAAAAGTGGTGTTGAATTTGATGACTCGTGTTGCATATCAAGGACGCAGAAGTCGGCTGGAAATACGAGCTTATTGACTTGGACAAGAACGTCCTCAATTACCCCTTCGGGATACACAAGGCTACGATCCGCCAATTGTATAATTATCCTTGTTTCCCGAAGAGGTCCTAGATTTAAGGAGGTGTATATAGAGCGTGGCATAACATTTATTGATGCTCCTAAATTTAGCATAGCTCATTCAAAACCCATATTTCCAATTTGACAAGGAATAACGAACATAACTGGATCTTCCCGTTTTGGTGGCAATTTCTTTTAGAATACAGCGGACACATTTTCTCCCATCACCGCCTTCCCATTCCCTTTTAACCTCTGTTTGTTGGTGCATAAGTCTTTAAGGAACTTTGCGTATTTTGGAATTTGTGGAAGTGCATCGAGTAAGGGAATGTTGATTTCAACCTTTCGGAATACGTCGAGGATTTGGTTCTATTTATTCATGATCACTGCCTTTTTGACCCTAGATGGAAAAGGTAACTCGTTAGTCTCAAAAGGAGCAGTTTTAGACAAATTTACCTTGTTATCCGGCAGTTCTGCACTGGGTGCTGATTCTGCACTGGGTGTCCCAGTGTTGATCTGTTCAGTGAGTTTTTCCTCCTCGTTTTCAGCTTCCTCCACCTTCTTAGGCTCCTTAAGCTGCTTCCCACTCCTTAGAGTTACAGAACTCACGTTCCTTGGGTTCGGCTCAGGTTGGGATGGCAATTTTCCACTATTTTGGCTCTCCATGCGGCTCACCGTGGTGGCTAGTTGACTCACTTGATTTTCGAGAATTTTGATACTCGAATTAGTATCATGCTGGAACTGATTCATGCCCTGTTGGAATTGATTCATGCCCTGTTGTAGCTGCATAGTATTTGCCATAAGGATCTTCATCATCTCCTCCAAGGATGGTGTCGGATTTTCGGTGGGCTACTTGTAGAATTGTCCCCTATTTTGTGGAGGTGCCTCTTGCTGGTTTTTACATCGAAAGTTAGGGTGATCCTTCCATCCTGGGTGGTATGTGTTTGAGTACGGATCGTTCTTCCTCCCATAAGAATTTTCAGTTCCAATTGCATTGGTGTGTGCCTCGATTTCATCATGCAAAATCCGACAATTCTCCATTGTATGCTCCGTGGTTTTGCTAACACGACAGGGTACGACTGGTGTGCTATTACCTACAGTAAGTTTTCTAACAAAAGTAGTTAGCTCATTCAATTTTTCCTCAAGGGACGAGTCATGCATCTCCTTCACCATCTTGATCGGTGCATCGCGACATCCAAATTGTTGTGAATTAGCCGCCATGTTGGATATGAGAGCCCTTTCGGCCGTGGGAGTTTTGTCAACTAGGGCTCCTCCACTTGCTGCATCTATCATGTTTCGCTCCATCGGATTAAGTCCTTCATAAAAATACTGAATAAGGAGTTGCTCGCTAATTTGATGTTGCGGGCATCGAGATACCAACTGTTTGAATCGTTCCCAATATTCATGCAATGTTTCTCCAGTCATTTGCCTTGTACCACATATCTCTTTCCTTAGGTTGGCTGCTCGAGAGGCTGGAAAATACTTTTGCAGAAATAAGATTTCCATCTCGTTCCACGTTGTGATAGTTGCCGACGGTAAATAAAATAACCAATCCTTAGCCGAATCTTTTAATGAGAATGGGAAGGATCCAAGCTTGATTTGTTCTTCGGTGACACCGTTCGGCTTCATGCTTGAACAAACGACATGGAATTCCTTGAGATGTTTGTGCGGGTCCTCTCCTTATAAACCATGAAATGCAGGTAGCAAGTGAATCAATCCCGACTTCAATTCAAAGGTGTTGTTGTCAATAGCTGAGATCGTGATGCACAGTGGTTGTTGAGGTAGCTCTGGGTTGGCTAATTGCTTCAGCGTCTTTTCAGCATTATTTGCCATGACTCCAATTTCGTCCTCCGACTCGCTGGGTGATGTTTCGAAAGAAAATGATAAGTGCTCGAGTGCTTCTTTGGTTTCTTTTGCTTTTCGTCTGAAAACTCGATCTCATTTGGTGATTTCTGGAAAGTATTGCAAGTCTTTATCCCCTCGGGACCTTGAATTCATGCAAAGCTAAAACAAACGGATTAGTGCACAGCTGACAATTATAATGAATTTCCAGAACTGACACTGGGTCACCCAGTGTCGAAATTGCAAAAAGTTTTTAACCCAAAATAAGTAAAATTAATTTAACACCGTTCCCCGGCAACGGCGCCAAAATTTTGGCCGCGCTGTCATGATGCGTCAAAATTAGTTATTTTTATTTTCCTTGGCTTACTTCTACTAACTAGTAGTATCAGCAAGTAAGGGTCGATCCACGGAGAACGGTAAATCAATTATACTAATTAAGGATTAAGTACTTTGTGCAATAAAATAAAACGAAGGGGGGATTATTTCTGATCTTAACTAAAATAAATTGCGTAGGATAAAATAAAATAAGCAAAGGAAATAAAAATCGAAAATATCAATTAACGGAATAATCTAGTTCTTAGCTCCGTTATCCACCGTTTCGAATTAATTCAAGTTTCAATGCAGCGCTTATCTCTTCTCTAATCTCATGAACTCCTATTGCGAAGCCAACAACAAGCTCTGTTGACCCCAATTATTTCTTAAGTTTATTCAATTAAAACAAGCTCTTTAATCGAACCTATCTATGCGGTGGATTCAAAACAAGCTCTTCGAATCTCGCTCGCTAGATGCATTAAAAACCAAAATAATATTGGAATAGGCAAGATATTAAGTTCATAAGCTCGACTTAAGGGACTCGATTTTGTGTTACCCAATTGGGAAAAATCAACTGTTTGCTACTTGTGAAATTAAAATTGCAACAATTACGGATTACAACTCAATTTCTAGCATTATACATAAAACTCCTAATCTAGTTGGCCAAACCAAATCAAGAAATTAAATGGCATAGTCGTAGATTCAATAACACAAAAGTAGTTCAAGAGAATTTGAGTTGAGAATACGCTACGGGTTTAACATGAATAATTGAAATACGGTTTCAAACTTCACTAAGAACTAGAATAGAAAATTAGCCGGACATGTTGGCTTTAGAAAACAGCAATTTAATGATAGACATGAAAAGAAAGAAATTCAAACGGTGTAGTCTTCTTCTTCCACATCGGAATCGGCTCGGTTGCTCCGGTGAGAGAACGGTTTGGTCGCTCCTTTTCTCTTTCTACTCCAGCCGTAAAAAGTGATGCTCCAAGATAATAATAATTCCAGCCCTCCTCTCCTTTTATAATAATTCTTAGTTTCCTTCTTTAACTGGATCTCATTCCTTCTTATTCTTCTAGAGTTTTGATTTCCTTGGAGTCTCTCTTCCCAAATCTATTCCAATTCCTTTTCCTAGCCTAGGGACAGATTTATTGGCTTGTGGAACTGATTGGGGCGGTTTGGAGTCATTTTTTGGGCCCCAAGTAAGATTATTTTCGAAACAGGACTGACACTGGGTCATCAAACTGACACTGGGCCACCCAGTTTCGCGCGACATTTTCTTCATTTAAGCCCAAATCACCTTGGCTTGGTCCATTTGATGATCCAATTTATTCCTTAAGCTTAAAAACTCCATCAAACACCTAAATTAAACAACAAATTGCCAAGTGAAGTATATTGCATCCAAAATATAAATATATGGAAAATTCATTAAAACCTTATAATTAACAATAATTTTAGCAGACTATTTTCGTTCTATCAACATAATGTGTAAATACATCGTTACATGAAAAAATATGGAATATCAAAATAATAATCGTACCATAGATATGGTTCTGCTTCTTCACAGTTCGTAAGAATGTATAGGATTGCCATATTCCACTCAACTTCAGCCATGCGCCGCCCCTTACTTTTCCCCATTACTCGACCTTTTGGTGTAAAGATCAACAGTTGTCCTTCAAATTGAGGGGCAAATAGAACCTCGTTCCTTTTTAGTCATGTCGTCGTTGTGTCGATTTCATTGTCGAAGTAGAAGGAACAAAAATTTGTGATCTCAGTCAGTAAATATCCCTCACATATGGATCCCTCAACCTTCGCTTTATTACTCACCATGCCTTTTAGAATAAACATCATCCTGTATCGTACGAAATACTTAATTTATAAATAGATACACAACATAATGCATATATTAACAGAAAGATAAGAAGAGTACCTCTCGAATGGGTACATCCATCGATAGAAGATCGGTCCCCCGACAAGGGCCTCGTATGGCAGATGAACGAGCATATGTTCCATTGAGTCGAAGAATGCCGGAGGGAATTCCAACTTGCACATAGTCACTATGACAGTCTTGGCTAAGTTTATCATATCAGACGCTTTAATCTCGTGCACAATGCTCTGAAACAGTTGCTCACCTCCGTTAATGCTTCCCAAATCGGCTCCGATAAAAATTCTTTCAAGGCAATAGGTAGCAATCGTTGCATAAAAACATGGCAATCATGTCTCTTCATACCATTTATTCTATTAGTATCGAGATTCACACAGTTTGGTATATTCGAAACATGCCCGCCTGGAAATTTTAGCTCTTTAAGCCACTCGCATATTGCATGTTTCTGTTCTGTGGTGAGCGTATATGTTGCTTTCGGCTTTCTATTTGTTCCCTCGGGTACAAACAACCCATATCTTGTTGTGTACAATGGCAAGTCGCGTCTCGCCTTCAGGTTGTCCTTAGTTTTTTGGGGAATGTCCATGACTGTGTTAAGTATATTATCAAAGAAATTCTTTTCACAGTGCATGACGTTTAAATTATGACGAATCAGTAAGGTAGACCAGTAAAGGAGCTCCCAAAATATGCTCCTCTTTGTCCAATTATGCTTTTCTCCAAACCCTTCAATACCTTCATAATTCACACCAAAGGTTACATCAGGAATACGATCAGTAATAATTTTCATTTCTGCTGGCCCTCGACGTTCCGGAAAAAATGAGCTTTCTTCATGACCTTTGTAAAAATCACGTTTGTTTTTTCTGTAAGGGTGCCGCAGTGGAGAAAACATCTGTGACATTCGAACCATGATGGTTTCCCTCCGTTCTTTAAATGAAAAGCAGAAGTACTTTCCATGCAATAAGGGCATGCTAACTTTACATGTGTGCTCCATCCCGACAACATACCATAGGCTCGAAAGTCATTAATCGTCCACATCAGAGCCGCACGCATCGAGAAATTTTCCTGCCTTACACAGTCCCATGTTGTAGCACCATCTGTCCACAAACCTTTTAGCTCATCGATCAAGGGTCGGAGCATCACATCTATGTTCATCTTGGGTCCTTTAGGGCCAGATATAATAAGACTTAAGAAAATAAACTCGTGACGCATGCATAAAGTTGGTGGTAAATTATACGGAGTTACGAAGACCGGCCAACAAGAGTACTGGGCACCTGTTCCTCGAAATGGATTAAAACCATCAGTACAAAGACCGAGCCTGACATTTAGAAGATCTACATCGAATGAAGGATGCATACGATTAAAGTGTCGCCAAGCTTCAGCCCCGGCAGAATGAATTACTCTTTCGGACTCATCATGACACTTTGTGTGCCATGTCATGTGTTCAGCAGTTTTGCGCGACATATACAGCCGCTTCAACCTATTAGTGATTGGAAAATACCAGAATTTATTTTGTGCACTCGATTTCCCTTCCTCGTACTGTGGCGCTGCACAACTAGGACAAAATTTCAAACTCTCACCTTCCCCATAGTACAGAAAACAATTGTTGCTACAAACATCATACTTGATCACTCGGAGACCAAGTTTCGAAATGATATTTTTTACTTCGGAATAATTATCGGGGATTTGGCTCTGATATTGCTCCGGTGCCATGCCCTTGTTGCTTTTGATGAAATAATCCATTGCTTTTTGTGAGGCATTATACGTCGTCTTGAAATTCATTACCTCCGTAACCCACTGCAACAACGACTTATTATGCAACTCATACAAAGGCCGATCATCATACTCTAACATATCATAAAATAATTTTGCTTCACGATTTGGCTCTGCCAACTCATTATCAGTGTAATTGCGAAATTGAGGAAAACTATCCATGACCGTATCTCTTTGTGATGTAAATAATTTTCTGCAGGTGTAGAAGATGATCCTCCTATATTGTAATCATTGATCCCGCAATTTTGATAATCTTCACCATGGCATACCCAAACACAATAATCCGGTACAAATCTACACTGATATAAATATTGCATGATTGTATTGTGATCACGTTCATGCCAATTCTTACACTTTTTGCACGGACATAATATCTTACTACCAACTACTACACGAGGAATTCAAAATCCAGAAACATATTAACACCATCAATAAATTCTCTAGTAATCATACCGTCGGGACCACGACGTTTTTCGTACATCCATTCTCTAAAAGTTGACATTTTTTCACTGCATATAAAATAAATAACTACAAAATATAAAAATATTTTCATTGCATTCCAAATAATATATTACCAACTAAAACTTAGAATTAATATTTCAGTAAAAGACGCTTAGATATATTTGCTTTTATAAATTCGGAACATTTTATTATACCAAGTCCCACCAAATTTCATTGATGATCAGTAGAATTAATTAGCAAATATATATTTTGGTAAGAATATTAATGAATCACTAATATTTTATAAAGTCGCTACTTTAGTGAATAAAGCTGACTTTTATTGAAAAGAACATATATTTATTTAGTAAAATTAATTACAGATACTTATTTTTACTGAATATTATTTTCTCAATAATTCAATCTGGCTCGATTCTATCTGGTTCGGCATCGATAACAAAAAACTTGTATAATTTAATGAAAGGGCTTAAGATAAATTATCAACTAAATTTTACAACTAAATTATCAACTAAATTTTCAACTAAATTTTCATTTAATATAAAACTACAACTAAATTATATTTAGTTAACAATTATAAAACTACAACTAAATTATAACAAAAAACTTGTATAATTTAATGAAAGGGCTTAAGATAAATTATCAACTAAATTTTACAACTAAATTATCAACTATATTTTCAACTAAATTATCAACTAAATTTTCATTTAATATAAAACTGCAACTAAATTATATTTAGTTAACAATTATAAAACTACAACTAAATTATAACAAAAAACTTGTATAATTTAATGAAAGAGCTTAAGCTAAATTATAAACTAAATTTTACAACTAAATTTTCATTTAACATAAATCTACAACTAAATTATACTCCCTCCGTCCACCACTCATATGCACTCTTTTGACCGGCACGGGTTTTATTATTTGAGTTGACATAGTTGGTAGGATGTGTTGTGAGTGGAGTAAATGGACCCGTTTGTGTTGTGAAAGGGTAAAAAAAACTGTCAAAAATAAACAATGCACATAGGTTGCGGACGGATGGAAAAGGAAATTGTTGCACATGGGTGGCGGACAGAGGGAGTATTGTAATTCCCGAGATTTCTGCTATGTATTTGGAACTTGTGATATTGTAATTATTGCATTTTGATCTGAGTATTATTCTCCGTATTTCATAATCCGGTATTGTTGAGCGCATGATTTCATGAATGTGATTTAAATTGTGATTCTGCGCATGTAGCGCACGCTATCGACTACGTGTAGCGTACGCTAACTTGGATCCATAGCGCACGCTGTGAAGGAACCTTAGTGCACGCTATACGTGGTCAATATGATTGAGACGTGTTGGTAGGTGAGATCAGGCTGGGAATCTTGGTCGGATTGTGTCGGGATGAACCTGGACGGCTTTCGGGAAAAAGCCAAGTCAACGCGTTAGCGCACGCTACTCATATGAGGATAGCGCACGCTAAAGGCTGAGTTCAGTGAAATCAGTAACGTTTCAAATAGCCGTTAGCGCACGCTATGAATATGGACTAGCGCGCGCTAATAACCAGCATCCTTTTTCTTATTTTCAGACTTTTCACTCCCCCATCCGAATTCTTGAACTTAGAAAGTCACTCTCTTCATCCTAAACACTTCTTGCCGGCATCCTAGCTCGTGTTGAAGATTGGAGATCATTGGGGATTGGTGTTCAAGCCTTCGGCGTTGGATTGCTTCGAATTTCCTCCTTGTTCTTCACTACTTTGAGGTAGGTGATTCTTCACCAATATTAGTAGTATTCTGAAGGACGTTTTTAATCATGTTTTGGGATTTACCTAGTCAGTTAGATTCATAAGTAGTCGAACATCATGTGTTAGAAGGATATTTTCGATGTTTCGGTACTTATTCATCGTATAAACCATTGGACCTCTTAATGTTTGAACTCCTAGCATATTCTGAAGCTTCAAACCGATTTGTAACCAGTATATGGAGATTTTCAAAGTTCTTATGCCTTTACATAAAGGAATCATACGTTTTGGGACATATAACGGATTGAACTTAGGATATTCCTTGAAGATCAAAGATGAATTATGGTGTTGTGATGATTATACGTAACCTTGTATCTCGTAGTCATTTAATCCGTATAGAACTTTCACAAAACCTTATGAGCATGATATACACGGTGATGACATGTATTATCACCATAGAATTCATGAGTTCATCACCATTAGATCAAGTTTTCTGCCAGTAGTAATCTGCCATGCACGGTTAGCGCACGCTAACATACGTAAGTTAACGTGCGCTATCGGGAATAAGTTAACGCACGCTACGTTTGGTACGTAACGTACGTTATGTTATCGATCGATCGGCCCGATCAGAGAGAACTGTCAGTCCATGGCTAGCGTACGCTAGACTTAGACGATAGCGTACGCTAACAGGCAGGCTTAGCGCACGTTATGTAGAGTACGTAGCGTACGCTAAGTGGTTCAGGCAGATTGCATATTTAGAGCTTTTGGCCATAGACCGGATTGATAGGCAATCGTTCGACTTGAGATGAATTCTATATCATTTCTTTTGTTAAGGTTCGAGCTTGCTACGATTGATCGAAGGAGGCGGCCTTCGAGTGTATTGAGATCATTGAAGTGTTTCGTTCTTGCCATCTTCGAGGCAAGTATCGTAATGTGTTAATATTGGTATTTTTGAGCATGCGTGTGGTTATTCATGTTGTTGAACATGAGATTTATTTCATTGAATTGTCATGATATTCGTTATCTAGTGTTTGTATGTTCATGTTGATGGACATAGCGATTTGGCATATATGTATGCATGAGTTGTATTTGTGTTTGTTGTGCGATCTATGCTGAGGGCGGTGGATCGGATGTCCACCTCGTGTTGGTCCGACGGGATCATCTTGGGATCTAGGCTGAGGGCGCTGGATCATTGGACGGGTTATTTCCACCTCGTGTTGGTCCGACGGGATCATCTTTGGATCTATGCTGAGGGCGCTGGATCATTGGAACACCCTTATTGTGTTAAGGGAATCTTGTGGATTCGCATTATCGGATTCCGGTAGCGGAAGTCCGTGTGGTGTATCTTGCTATGTATTGTTGATGCATATTTGATTCGTTTAAATGATACTTGTACTAGCATCGTTTTGCTAACCACTTCGGTGGTGGACATTTGTTTTGATGTTCAGGTAGCCGAGGAGAAGGGAAACAGCCACAGTACCGATGTGACGACGAAGGGGTTCAGTGATGTTTGTTGTTGTGGGTGATTTGCTTTTTTTGGTTTGATTTCAGTACTCGAGTACGCGTGTCTTATTAATATCATTTCGATATGGTTGTATTAATTACTCGGTGAACCAGTTGGACCGGTTTTGTAAACTTGAATTCCCGTGGTATTGATGTCTTATATTTACATTTCTTTTATTCAGCCTTGTAAATCCTTACTTAAAGGGTTTACGGCGCTGTAATTATTCCGAATATCTCGGGGTGTTACAGAATATGGTATCGGAGCTAAGATTCCTGGATATCTTGGCAGTCGGGTTTTAAGTTGGGTCTGTTTACGTTATTGATTTACGAGTCGTTCGTAACATCACTGTTCAGCCAAAAGTCGTCATGTGGACCGTGGTTGTAAGTCTCCTAATCTCTTGTACTACTGTTTTACTTAATTTTGTTTTGTGAGTATTGACGGGCTTTATTTTGTGAAAATTTTGTCTTGGATATTGAGAAGTTGTGTTTTCAGTATGTTGAGAAGAGGTCGTGGACACGAACGTGGAAATATGAGACAGGAGGATTCCGCAACTACCCCAGAATTATCGGCTAGTAGAACCGATTCCCATTCTGGAGGGCAGCAGGGATCGGCGAATGACGACGCAAATCCTAACATGCCGGGAGTGCTTCAACAGGTGGTGGCTCAAATAAACCAGTTCGCTCAGGTAGTTGATCGCATGCAGACAGCGATGGGACAGCAGCACCACGAGGATAACCGGGGAGACAGATGGCTTGCTGAGGTGGTCAAATTGCACCCGCCAAAGTTTGACGGATCTGCTGAGGCACTTACTTGGGATCATTGGCTGAAGAAGTTAGAGAAAATATTCGCGGGTATTAACTGTCCCGAGGACCGGAAGGTTCCCATTGCCCAGTATTTTCTGACTGGGGAGGCCTTTGACTGGTGGGAAGCTATTCGACCCGATGATCATAATGCGGATTGGATGGAATTTAAACTAATGATGGAAGCACAATATTGTCCTCGTCCAGTTAGAGAGGCAAAAATCCGAGAGTTTTTCTCACCACAGAGTTCTAAGCAATCAGTAATGACATAATCAAAACTTTTAATCATCACCGACGTGTGTCCGACACTTGGTGAACGGAGGCGTAAAAGATTTTTCATTTCGATATGCGAATGAAGCGGAGATTCAAGTACATGTCTGGATTCGAGTGTACTACGCTATGCAGTATCAAGACAAAGCGCCGCCTACAACATGAAAGAGGCGGCGGTGGAGAAATCAGTGGAGGCAAAGAAGCGAAAGTGGCCGGACTTCTCGTAAAACAAGAGTGGTGGGCCCCGCAAGGGCCGGTCTTTCCTTTATTCGGCTAGAAACCTCCACATCCTTCTAGAGGTGGAAAGAAGTTCGGACTACATCAATAGCCGACGCATCAAAGAAATGCTACAATTGTGGTCGAGCGGGGCATATTCGGCGTGATTGCCCCGCATCTTACGTGACTTATACGATTGTGGGCAAGAAGGGCACCTTTGTGCGGCTTTACGTGGAGTTGCTACTAGATCTTTTGGTACTCGCACTCCGGCCCGATTCCAAAGGAGATAAGTGTAAACCGAGACGCGGCGGTGGATTTCAAGACAAAATATTGGGAAGAGAGAGACATCCAGTCTTTGGGTCCGTTCCTCCACGCTTTATGCGAGATGAGGAAATCGACGATCGAACAACTGTTGTTGCATCAGGTACGATTCAGATCCTTTTGCAACCAGTTAGTGTCTTATTCGATTCCGGAGCTACACATTCTTTCATATCATTGAACTGTGTTAATCGTTTAAAAATCTCGTGCTTATTTGATTGTGAACCATATGTTGTGGGTTTGCCGAGTGGAGAGAGAATTGTGGGAACCCTAGAGGCTAGAGATTTTCCAGTGTCTATAGGAGGGAGAGATTGGCCATCGAATCTTATTGTAGTTGACATCTACGGTGACGATTTAATTCTCGTAGACGATTGGCTCAACCGTTATGGAGCTATTCTGAATTACCGAGAGAGAGTCATTTCTATCATTGCTCATGACAGATTTGAACACTTATTCCGAGGATGGAGATCGGGAAGCTCGGGAAAATTGATCAAAGCAATGAAAGCCGTGAAATTACTGAAGCATGGATGTCATGGACTTTTGTGGTATGCCATGAGGAAAGAGGAAGGAGTAGAGCTCTCGTCTATTTTAGTTGTGAATGAGTTCTCAGATGTATTTCCTGACGAACTACCTGGGTTACCTCCGCAGAGAGAAGTGGAGTTCACTATCGAATTAGAGCACAGGCGGCTCCTATTTCCAGAGCACCATACCGCATGGCGCCAACCGAGATGTATGAACTCAAGAAGCAACTGGAGGAATTGTTACAAAAGGGTTATATTCAACCTAGCGTTTCTCCTTGGGGAGCGCCCGTTCTCTTTGTCCGGAAGAAAGACGGATCCCTCCGACTATCTATTGATTACAGGGAGCTCAACAAGATGACGATCAAGAACAAGTATCCTATACCTCAGATCGATGACTTGTTTGATCAACTGCAAGGAGCAAGGGTATTCTCGAAGATTGACTTGCGATCAGGATACCATCAGTTGAGAATTAAGGAATCGGATATACCGAAATCTGCTTTCAGATCTCGGTACGGGCATTATGAATTTGTAGTGATGCCATTTGGACTTACCAATGCTCCTGCGGTATTTATGCAATTGATGAATCGGGTATTCTTAGAATACTTGGATAAATTCATGGTTGTCTTCATCGATGACATCTTGATCTATTCGAAAGACACAGAGGAGCATGCCGAGCATTTGCGTGTAGTTTTGAGCACCTTGAGGAAGGAGCAGCTGTATGCAAAGCTTTCGAAATGTGAGTTCTGGCTTAAGGAAGTAACCTTCCTTGGGCATGTGATATCAGCGGACGGAGTTCAGGTGGACCCGAAGAAAGTCGAAGCAATCTTGGAATGGGAAGCTCCTAATAACGTGAAAGAAGTCTGGAGTTTCCTAGGACTTGCTGGATATTATCGTCGTTTTGTAGAGGGATTTTCCAAAATTGCTCGTCCGCTCACTCAGTTGTTACATAAAACTCGAAAGTTCACGTGGGATGAGAAATGCCAGGCTGGTTTTGATGAACTTAAGAAGAGACTGACGACAGCACCTATATTAGCGTTACCAGATGGAACTGATGGATTCATGGTATACAGCGACGCTTCAAATCAGGGTCTGGGATGTGTGTTGATGCAAAAAGATTGTAACACCCCGAGATATTCGGAATAATTACAGCGCCGTAAACCCTTTAAGTAAGGATTTACAAGGCTAATTTAAAAGAATTGTAAATGTAATCCAATCGTACAACTGAAGTTCAAATACAGATTTGATTCGACCGATCAAATGAGTTAACTTATACAACCATATCGAAATGACAGACGTACTCGAGTACTAAATGAACCAAGAAGACAAATCACAATAACAATAAACATCAACCACATCACTGAGCCATTTCATCGTCCTGTCGGTACTGTGGTTGCTTCCCCGCTCCTCGGCTACCTGAACATCAAAACAATGTCCACCCCCGAAGGGGTTAGCAAAACAATGCTAGTACAAGTATCATAATACATAAATCATCAGTGCATCATAAAACATGCAAAATGGACTTCCGTCACCGGAATCCAATGATGCGAATCCTCACGATTCCATCAACACAGTATAGGGTAATCCAGCGATCCAGTGCCCTTGGTATAGATCCCCATGATGATCCCGTCGGACCAACGCATGGTGGAAAACCCGTCCAGCGATCCAGCGCCCTCAGCATAGATCCCCATGATGATCTCGTCGGACCAACGCATGGTGGACATTCGATCCAGCGCCCTCAGCATAGATCCTCATGATCCGCTCGGATCATTTATACCATAAATCAATCAATTATGCACACATATATGCATTTCAATATGTTCATCAATACGAACAATTAACAATGAGTACCATGAGAAATTACAGAAATACATATCATATTCGACAATACGAACAAAACCACAAGCATGATCCAAGTTTCAATATAAATCAAACTCGACATATGATACTTGCCTCGAAAATGGCAAGAATGGAAATACTCCAACAAATGACATGCGTCCGTATGCCGCCGCCCCTCGATCATCCCCTATGCAAGGCTCGGACCTAAGAAATAATAAAGAATTCCCCTCAAGTCGTATGAACGTCTAATAATCCGGTTAACGACCGGAAGCTCTAAAAATGAATTCTGCCTGAACTACTTAGCGCGCGCTACGTACTATACGTAACGTGCGCTAAGCCTGCCCGTTAATGTACGCAAGTGACCAGGTTTAGCGTGCACTAGGCGTATCTTGTGATCTTCTCACGAGCACGGCCTGCACGATGATATAACGTACGTTACGTATACAACGTAGCGCACGTTACTCGTTCCCGATAGCGCACGTTAATATATACATCTTAGCGTGCGCTAAACGTGCATGGCAGTCACGACTGGGTAAAACTTGAGCTAAAGGTGATGAAAACTCATGAAATCCTCACTGTTAATACAAGCCATCTCAGTGTATATCATGCTCATATGGTTTGTTACTGATTAAACGACTACAAGATACAAGGGTACGTATAATCATCACAACACCATAATTCATCTTTGATCTTCAAGAAACATCCTAAGTCCAATCCATTTCATGTCCCAAACGTATGATTCTATCATGTCAAAACATAAGAACTTGATGTTCTCCCCATACCGGTCATAAATAGTTTTGAAGATACATGAATACGTTTAGGAGTCCAACACTAAAAAGGTTCAAATGATTATACGATGAATAAGTGCCGAAACGTCGAAAATATCCTTCTAACACATGATGATCGACTATTAACGAATCTAACTGACTAGATAAGCATGATCAAACGTCCTTTAGAATACTACTAATATTGGTGAAGAATCACCTACCTCAAAGTAGTGAAGAACAAGGAGGAAATCGAAGCAATCCAACATCGAAGGCTTGAACACCAATCCTCAATGATCTACAATCTTCAACACGAGCTAGGATGCTGATAGGAAGTGTTTAGGATGTAGAGAGTAATACTCTAAGTATAAGGATTCGGATGTTGGAAGAGAAAAGACTGAAAATACGAAAAGGATGTTGTCCTATTTATAGAAAATGGTTATTAGCGCGCGCTAGTCCATACTCGTAGCGTGCGCTAACGTCTTACTGACTTCACTGTACTCAGCACTTAGCGTGCGCTATTCACATGCCAGTAGCGTGCGCTAAGGCGTTGACTTGGATTTTCCCAAAAGCCGTCCAGGTTCATCCCGATACAATCCGACCAAGATCCTGGGCCTGATCTCACCTACCACACGTCTCAATCATATTGACCACGCATAGCGTGCGCTAATGTTCCTTTATAGCGTGCGCTATGGATCCATGTTAGCGTACGCTACACATAGCCGATAGCGTGTGCTACATGCGCAGAATCACAATTTTATATCACATTCATGAAATCATACGCTCAACAACACCGGACTATGAGATACGGAGAAAAATACTCAGATTAAAGTGCAACAATTACAATATCACAAGTTCCCAAATACATATCAGAAATCTCGGGTATTACATCCTTCCTCCCTAAAAAGAAGTTTCGTCCCGAAACTTAAGATGAAAACAACTCTGGATATATAGCCTTCATACTGTCCTCTGTTTCCCAAGTGGCCTCTTCAGCTCCATGTCATGACCATTGTACTCTAACCAAGTGTATTGGTTTATTCCTCAATTGTTTGATCCGGCTCTCAAGTATCTTGATTGGTCTATCTTCGAAGCTGCCATCATTAGCTATCTCGATCTCGTCGAAATCAATGACGTGACTGGGGTCTGGTACATACTTCCGCAATTGGGATACGTGAAATACATTGTGAACGTGACTCTGTGATGGTGGTAAAGCCAACCTGTATGCTAAATCCCCAACTCTCTCTAGGACCTCAAATGGCCCGATATATCTCGGACTTAGCTTACCTCTCCTCCCAAAACGGAAAATCCCTCGTGAAGGAGACACCTTCAATAGTACATGGTCCCCGACGTCGAACTCTAGAGGGCGACGACGTACGTCTGCATAAGACTTACGCGACTCAGGCGATCAGCAGTCTTTCCCGAATCAAAGCTATCTTCTCTTGAGTCGAACTATCAATTCCGGTTACGTCGATCAAGTCGAAGAATCATCCCGGACAGGGGTGATCGACATATTCTCCCGTACAAAGCTTCAAATGGTGCCATATTGATAGAAGCATGCCAACTATTATTGTAGGTGAATTCAATCAATGGCAAATGAACTTCCCAATCAGTTGACCAATCCAAAGCACAGGCTCTAAGCATGTCTTCTACTGTTTGTATAGTCCTTTCGGACTGACCGTCTATTTGGGGATGATAAGCCGTGCTAAAGTTGAGCTCAGTCCCCAAAGCCCTATGAACTGCCTTCCAGAAGTGCGACACGAAGCGACCATCTCGATCCGAAATAATGGTCTTCGGCGTCCCATGCAATCTGACTATCTCTGCAATAAATACTCGCGCCAATCTCTCGGGTCCCCATGTATCTTTAATTCCTAGAAAATTAGCCGACTTGGTTAGTCGATCAACTATAACCCAAATCATGTTCATTCCCGTTCTAGTCCTTGGCATACTGGTGATGAAATCCATCGAGATATCCTCCCACTTCCACTCAGGGATCGGAAGCGGCTTTAACATTCCGGTAGGTCGCTGATGTTCAATCTTAACCTGCTGAAAAGTCAAACACTTCGAAACGTACTCTGCTACATCCTTCTTCATATTCCCCCACCAGAAGTTTTGTTTAAGATCTTTATACATTTTACTGCTGCCCGGGTGAATAGAATAGGGCGCGCTGTGAGCTTCCTTCAGAATTGTCCGTCTCAAACCATCATCGTCGGGAACGCAAAATCGACTCTGAAATCTCGGAACTCCATCATCTTGAATCACGAATCCTGGGGCCTTTCCTTTCTTTACTTCGTCACATAACCGAAGGATCAGAGAATCGTTCAACTGCTTAGATTTGATCTCCTCGACTAGTGATGAAGTCAGTTCCATCACATATAGTTGCCCTTGGATTCCTGGTGCCCATACTTCAATCCCTTCGCGGATCAGTTCCCGCTGAATGCTGGTTTGGGATGTAAATGATTCCAACACTCGGAGAGAAACAGGTTTACGGCTCAAAGCATCGGCTACTACGTTTGCTTTCCCCGGATGATAGAGAATCTCCAAGTCGTAATTCTTGATCAATTCCAGCCACCTTCTCTGCCTCATATTTAATTCTTTCTGACTGAAAATGTATTTGAGGCTCTTATGATCTGTAAAGATCTGGCAACGAGTGCCGTACAAATAATGTCGCCAAATTTTTAAGGCAAAGACCACAGCTGCTAGCTCCAGATCATGAGTCGGGTAATTAATCTCATACAGTTTCAATTGCCGAGAAGCATAGGCAATCACCTTATCCTTTTGCATCAACACACATCCCAGACCCTGATTTGAAGCGTCGCTGTATACCATGAATCCATCAGTTCCCTCTGGTAGCGCTAATATAGGTGTTGTCGTCAGTCTCCTCTTAAGTTCGTCAAAACCAGCGTGGCACTTCTCATCCCACGTGAACTTTTGAGTTTTCTGCAACAGCTGAGTGAGCGGACGAGCAATTTTGGAAAATCCCGCTACAAAGCGGCGATAATATCCAGCAAGTCCTAGGAAACTCCGGACTTCTTTCACGTTACTAGGAACTTCCCATTCCAAGATTGCTTCGACTTTCTTCGGGTCCACCTGAACTCCGTCAGCTGATATCACATGCCCAAGGAAAGTTACTTCCCTAAGCCAGAACTCGCATTTGGAAAGCTTTGCATACAGCTGTTCCTTCCTCAAGGTGCTCAAAACCACACGCAAATGTTCAGCATGCTCCTTTGCGTCCTTTGAATATATCAAGATGTCATCAATGAAGACGACCACAAATTTATCCAAGTATTCTAAGAATACCCGATTCATCAATTGCATGAATACCGCAGGAGCATTGGTAAGTCCAAATGGCATCACTACAAATTCATAATGCCCGTACGGGACACAGCGGAACTTCGGTACATCCGATTCCTTAATTCTCAACTGATGGTATCCTGATCGCAAGTCAATCTTCGAGAATACCCTTGCCCCTTGCAGTTGATAAAACAAGTCGTCGATCCGAGGTATAGGATACTTATTCTTGATCGTCATCTTGTTGAGCTCCCTATAATCAATACACAGTCGGAGGGATCCGTCTTTCTTCCGGACAAAGAGAACGGGCGCTCCCCAAGGAGAAACGCTAGGTTGAATATAACCCTTCTGTGATAATTCCTCCAGTTGCTTCTTGAGTTCATACATCTCGGTTGGCGCCATGCGGTATGTTGCTCTGGAAATAGGAGCGGCTCCAGGCTCTAATTCGATAGTGAATTCCACCTCTCTCTGCGGAGGTAACCCAGGTAGTTCGTCAGGAAATACGTCGGAGAATTCATTCACAACTGGAATCGATGATAGCTCTATTCCTTCCTCTTTCCTCATGGCATAGCACCAAAGTCCATGACATCCCTGCTTCAATAATTTCACGGCTTTCATTGCCTTAACCAATTTTCCCGAGCTTCCCGGTCTCCATCCTCGGAATAAGTGTTCAGATCCGTCATCAGCAATGATAGAAATAACTCTCTTTCGGTAATTCAGAACAGCTACATGACGGTTGAGCCAATCGTCTCCGAGAATTAAATCGTCACCGTAGATGTCAACTACAATAAGATTCGATAGCCAATCTCTCCCTCCTATAGATACTGGAAAATCCCTAGCTTCTAGGGTTCCCACAATTTTCTCTCCGCTCGGTAAACCCACAACATAAGGTTCACAATTATACAAGCACGAGATTTTCAAACGATTAACACAGTTCAAAGATATAAAAGAATGCGTAGCTCCCGAATTGAACAAGACACTAACTGGTTGCAAAAGGATCTGAATCGTACCTGATGCAACAGCTGTGTTTTGATCATCCTTCTTCATCTCGTAAATACGCGGAGGAACGGACCCAGCGCTGGATGCCTCTCTCTTCCCAACATTCTGCTGCGGAAAACCGCTCTGCTGCGTCTGGTTTACACTAGTGTCCTTCGGAACCGGTACAGGAGTGCGAGTGCCAAAAGATCTAGTCGCATTCCCACAAAATATTGCGCGATGTCCTTCCTGTCCACACTCGAAACAGTCCACGGCGCAAGCGATCCACGTCGAATATGCCCCGTTTTGCCACGGTTATAACATTTCTTCCTGCGTCAAAGCGGTTGGTCTTGCCCCGGAACTTCTTTCCTCCTCGAGAAGGATGCGGAGGCCTCCTGGATGAATGAAAAGAGGACTGGCCCTTGCGAGGCCCACTACTCTTATTCTCCGTGAAGTTGCCAGCCACTCTCTGCTTCTTTGCTTCCGTCGATTTCTCTACTGCTGCCTCCTTCATATCATAGGCCAACGCCTTGTCCTGATACTGTCGTAAAGTGGTACATTCAAATCCGGACATATATTGCTGAATTTTCGGCTTCATTCGCATGTCAAAATGAAAAATCCTCTCCGCCTCGGTCCTGACCAAGTGGCGCACATAAGTCAGATGGTGATTAAAAGTCTTAATCACGTCCGTCACAGATGATTCTGAATTTTGTGGTGAGAAAAACTCCCGAACTCGGGCCTCTCTAACTGGGCGAGGACAATACTGCGCTTCCATCATTAATTTGAATTCCATCCAGTCAACATTATGCTCCTCCGGTCGAATAGCCTCCCACCAGTCGAAAGCCTCCCCTGTCAGAAGATACTGGGCGACCGTAACCTTTCTGTCGTTGGGACAGTTAATCCCCGCAAGAATCTTTTATAATTCCTTCAGCCAGTGATCCCAAGAAAGCGTCTCAGCAGAACCGTCAAATTTCAGAGGATGTAATTTGATCACCTCAATAAGCCATTTATCTCCTCGATTATCCACGTTATGCTGTTGTCCCATCACCGTCTGCATGCGATCCACAACTTGAGCAAACTGGTTTATCTGGGCAACCACCTGCTGAAGCACTCCCGGCACGTTAGGATCTGCATTATTATTTGCTGATCCCTGTTGTCCCCCGGAATGGGAATCCGTTCGGCTAGCGGTTATTTCTGGGGTAGACACCGAATCTTCTTGTCTCGCGTTTCCACGACCGCGTCCGCGTCCACGACCTCCTCTCAACATACTGTAAACACAAATACTCAATATCCAGGGCAAACTTTCTAAAAGTACATCTATCAATGTTCACAAACATGAATTAAATAAAACGGTAGTATTTGAGATTTAGGAAACTTACAACCACGGTCCACACGACGATGCTGGCTCAGCAATGATGTTACGAATGACCAATAGTCAAATAACGTAAACAGACCCAACTAACCCGACTGCCAAGATATCCATGAATCTTAGCTCTGATACCATAATCTGTAACACCCCGAGATATTCGGAATAATTACAGCGCCGTAAACCCTTTAAGTAAGGATTTACCAGGCTAATTTAAAAGAATTGTAAATGTAATCCAATCGTACAACTGAAGTTCAAATACAGATTTGATTCGACCGATCAAATGAGTTAACTTATACAACCATATCGAATGACAGACGTACTCGAGTACTAAATGAACCAAGAAGACAAATCACAATAACAATAAACATCAACCACATCACTGAGCCATTTCATCGTCCTGTCGGTACTGTGGTTGCTTCCCCGCTCCTCGGCTACCTGAACATCAAAACAATGTCCACCCCTGAAGGGGTTAGCAAAACAATGCTAGTACAAGTATCATAATACATAAATCATCAGTGCATCATAAAACATGCAAAACGGACTTCCGTCACCGGAATCCAATGATGCGAATCCTCACGATTCCATCAACACAGTACAGGGTAATCCAGCGATCCAGCGCCCTTGGTATAGATCCCCATGATGATCTCGTCGGACCAACGCATGGTGGAAAACCCGTCCAGCGATCCAGCGCCCTCAGCATAGATCCCCATGATGATCCCGTCGGACCAACGCATGGTGGACATTCGATCCAGCGCCCTCAGCATAGATCCTCATGATCCCCTCGGATCATTTATACCATAAATCAATCAATTATGCACACATATATGCATTTCAATATGTTCATCAATACGAACAATTAACAATGAATACCACGAGAAATTACAGAAATACATATCATATTCGACAATACGAACAAAACCACAAGCATGATCCAAGTTTCAATATAAATCGAACTCGACATATGATACTTGCCTCGAAAATGGCAAGAATGGAAATACTCCAACAAATGACACGCGTCCGTATGCCGCCGCCCCTCGATCGTCCCCTATGCAAGGCTCGGACCTAAGAAATAATAAATAATTCCCCTCAAGTCGTACGAACGTCTAATAATATGGTTAACGACCGCAAGCTCTAAAAATGAATTCTGCCTGAACTACTTAGTGCGCGCTACGTACTATACGTAACGTGCGCTAAGCCTGCCCGTTAACGTACGCAAGTGACCAGGTTTAACATGCGCTAGCTGTGTACTGTGATCTTCTCACGATCGCAGTATTTCGCTGATGATATAACGTACGTTACGTATCCAACGTAGCACACGTTACTCGTTCCCGATAGTGCACGTTAATATATACATCTTAGCGTGCGCTAATCGTGCATGGCAGTCACTTCTGGGTAAAACTTGAGCTAAAGGTGATGAAAACTCATGAAATCCTCAGTGTTAATACAAGCCATCTCAGTGTATATCATGCTCATACAGTTTGTTACTGATTAAACGACTACAAGATACAAGGGTACGTATAATCATCACAACACCATAATTCATCTTTGATCTTCAAGAAACATCCTAAGTCCAATCCATTTCATGTCCCAAACGTATGATTCTATCATGTCAAAACATAAGAACTTGATGTTCTCCCCATACCGGTCATAAACAGTTTTGAAGATACATGAATACGTTTAGGAGTCCAACACTAAAAAGGTTCAAAGGATTATACGATGAATAAGTGCCGAAACGTCGAAAATATCCTTCTAACACATGATGATCGACTATTAACGAATCTAACTGACTAGATAAGCATGATCAAATGTTATTTAGAACACTACTAATATTGGTGAAGAATCACCTACCTCAAAGTAGTGAAGAACAAGGAGGAAATCGAAGCAATCCAACGTCGAAGGCTTGAACACCAATCCTCAATGATCTACAATCTTCAACACGAGCTAGGATGCTGATAGGAAGTATTTAGGATGTAGAGAGTAATACTCTAAGTATAAGGATTCGGATGTTGGAAGAGAAAAGACTGAAAATACGAAAAGGATGTTGTCCTATTTATAGAAAATGGTTATTAGCGCGCGCTAGTCCATACTCGTAGCGTGCGCTAACGTCTTACTGACTTCACTGTACTCAGCACTTAGCGTGCGCTATTCACATGCCAGTAGCGTGCGCTAAGGCGTTGACTTGGCTTTTCCCGAAAGCCATCCAGGTTCATCCCGACACAATCCGACCAAGATCCCCGGCCTGATCTCACCTACCACACGTCTCAATCTTATTGACCACGCATAGCGTGCGCTAATGTTCCTTTGTAGCGTGCGCTATGGATCCATGTTAGCGTACGCTACACATAGCCGATAGCGTGCGCTACATGCGCAGAATCACAATTTTATATCACATTCATGAAATCATACGCTCAACAACACCGGACTATGAGATACGGAGAATAATACTCAGATTAAAGTGCAACAATTACAATATCACAAGTTCCCAAATACATATCAGAAATCTCGGGTATTACAAAGATAAGGTGATTGCCTATGCTTCTCGGCAGTTGAAACCGTACGAGGTTAATTACCCGACTCATGATCTGGAGCTAGCAGTTGTAGTCTTTGCATTGAAAATTTGGAGACATTATTTGTACGACACTCATTGTGAGATCTTTACAGATCATAAGAGCCTCAAGTACATTTTCAGTCAGAAAGAATTAAACATGAGGCAGAGAAGGTGGCTGGAATTGATCAAGGATTACGACTTGGAGATTCTCTATCATCCGGGTAAAGCAAACGTAGTAGCTGATGCATTGAGCCGTAAACCTGTTCCTCTTCAAGTGTTGAAAGCACTTACATCCCAAACCAGCATTCAACGGGAACTGATTCGCGAAGAGATTGAAGTATGGGCACCAGGAATCCAAGGGCAACTATATGTAATGGAACTGACTTCATCACTAGTCGAGGAGATCAAATCTAAGCAGTTGAACGACTCTCTGATCCTTCGGTTAAGTGACGAAGTAAAGAAAGGAAAAGCCCCAAAATTCGTGATACAAGATGATGGAGTTCTGAGATTTCAGAGTCGAGTTTGCGTTCCCGATAATGAGGAATTGAGACGGACAATTCTGAAGGAAGCTCACAGCGCGTCCTATTCTATTCACCCGGGCAGCAGTAAAATGTATAAGGATCTAAAACAAAACTTTTGGTGGGGGAATATGAAGAAGGACGTAGCAGAATACGTTTCAAAGTGTTTGACTTGTCAGCAGGTTAAGATTGAACATCAGCAACCTGCCGGAATGTTAAAGCCACTTCCGATCCCTGAGTGGAAGTGGGAGGACATCTCGATGGATTTCATCACCAGTATGCCAAGGACCAAGACGGGAATGAACATGATTTAGGTTGTAGTTGATCGACTAACCAAGTCGGCTCATTTCCTAGGAATTAAAGATACTTGGGGACCCGAGAAATTGGTGCGAGTATTTATTGCAGAGATAGTCAGATTGCATGGGACACCGAAGACCATTATTTCAGATCGAGATGGTCGCTTCGTGTCGCACTTCTGGAAAGCAGTTCACAAGGCTTTGGGGACTGAGCTCAACTTTAGCACAGCTTATCATCCCCAAACGGACGGTCAGTCCGAAAGGACTATTCAAACAGTAGAAGACATGCTTAGAGCTTGTGCGTTGGATTGGTCAACTGATTGGAAAGTTCACTTGCCATTGATTGAATTCACCTATAACAATAGTTGGCATGCTTCTATTAAGATGGCACCATTTGAAGCTTTGTACGGGAGAAGATGCCGATCACCCTTGTGTTGGGATGATTCCTCGGACTTGATCGGGACGGAACCAGAATTGATAGTTCAGACTCAAGAGAAGATGGCTTTGATTCGAGAAAGACTGTTGACTGCCCAGAGTCGACAGAAGTCTTATGCAGACGTACGTCGTCGCCCTCTAGAGTTCGACATTGGGGACCACGTACTATTGAAGGTGTCTCCTACACGAGGAATTTTCTGTTTTGGGAGGAAAGGCAAGCTAAGTCCAAGATATATCGGACCATTCGAGATCCTCGAGAGAGTTGGAGATTTAGCATACAGGTTGGCCTTACCGCCATCGCTGAGTCACGTTCACAATGTGTTTCACGTATCCCAATTACGGAAGTATGTACCAGATCCCAGTCATATCATTGAGTTCGATGAGATCGAGATAGCTAATGATGGCACCTTCGAGGAGAGACCAATCAAGATACTTGAGAGTCGGATCAAACAATTTAGAAATAAACCAATACCCTTGGTTAAAGTACAATGGTCACGGCACGGAGTTGAAGAGGCCACTTGGGAAACGGAGGACAGTATGAAGACTAGATATCCAAAGTTATTTTCATCTTAAGTTTCGGGACGAAACTTCTTTTTAGGGAGGAAGGATGTAATACCCGAGATTTATGCTATGTATTTGGAACTTGTGATATTGTAATTATTGCATTTTGATCTGAGTATTATTCTCCGTATTTAATAATCCGGTATTGTTGAGCGCATGATTTCATGAATGTGATTTAAATTGTGATTCTGCGCATGTAGTGCACGCTATCGACTACGTGTAGCGTACGCTAACTTGGATCCATAGCGCACGCTGTGAAGGAACCTTAGCGCACGCTATACGTGGTCAATATGATTGAGACGTGTTGGTAGGTGAGATCAGGCCGGGGATCTTGGTCGGATTGTGTCGGGATGAACCTGGACGGCTTTCGGGAAAAAGCCAAGTCAACGCATTAGCGCACGCTACTCATATGAGGATAGCGCACGCTAAAGGCTGAGTTCAGTGAAATCAGTAACGTTTCAAATAGCCGTTAGTGCACGCTATGAATATGAACTAGCGCGCGCTAATAACCATTTTCTATATATAGGACATCATCCTTTTTCTTATTTTCAGACTTTTCACTCCCCCATCCGAATTCTTGAACTTAGAAAGTCACTCTCTTCATCCTAAACACTTCTTGCCGGCATCCTAGCTCGTGTTAAAGATTGGAGATCATTGGGGATTGGTGTTCAAGCCTTCGGCGTTGGATTGCTTCGAATTTCCTCCTTGTTCTTCACTACTTTGAGGTAGATGATTCTTCACCAATATTAGTAGTATTCTGAAGGACATTTTTGATCATGTTTTGGGATTTACCTAGTCAGTTAGATTCATAAGTAGTCGAACATCATGTGTTAGAAGGATATTTTCGATGTTTCGGTACTTATTCATCGTATAAACCATTGAACCTCTTAGTGTTTGAACTCCTAGCATATTCTGAAGCTTCAAACCGATTTGTAACCAGTATATGGAGATTTTAAAAGTTCTTATGCCTTTACATAAAGGAATCATACGTTTTGGGACATATAACGGATTGAACTTAGGATATTCCTTGAAGATCAAAGATGAATTATGGTGTTGTGATGATTATACGTAACCTTGTATCTCGTAGTCGTTTAATTCGTATAGAACTTTCACAAAACCTTATGAGCATGATATGCACGGTGATGACATGTATTATCACCATAGAATTCATGAGTTCATCACCATTAGATCAAGTTTTCTGCCAGTAGTAATCTGCCATGCACGGTTAGCGCACGCTAACATACGTAAGTTAATGTGCGCTATCGGGAATAAGTTAACGCACGCTACGTTTGGTACGTAACGTACGTTATGTTATCAGTCGAGTCAGTCAGCTGATCAGAGAGAACTGTCAGTCCATGGCTAGCGTACGCTAGACTTAGACGATAGCGTACGCTAACAGGCAGGCTTAGCGCACGTTACGTAGAGTACGTAGCATACGCTAAGTGGTTCAGGCAGATTGCATATTTAGAGCTTTTGGCCATAGACCGGATTGATAGGCAATCGTTCGACTTGAGATGAATTCTATATCATTTCTTTTGTTAAGGTTCGCGCTTGCTACGATTGATCGAAGGAGGCGGCCTTCGAGTGTGTTGAGATCATTGAAGTGTTTCGTTCTTGCCATCTTCGAGGCAAGTATCGTAATGTGTTAATATTGGTATTTTTCATGCGTGTGGTTATTCATGTTGTTGAACATGAGAGTTATTTCATTGAATTGTCATGATATTCGTTATCTAGTGTTTGTATGTTCATGTTGATGGACATAGTGATTTGGCATATATGTATGCATGAGTTGTGTTTGTGTTTGTTGTGCGATCTATGCTGAGGGCGCTGGATCGGATGTCCACCTCGTGTTGGTCTGACGGGATCTTCTTGGGATCTAGGCTGAGGGCGTTGGATCATTAGACGGGTTATTTCCACCTCGTGTTGGTCCGACGGGATCATCTTGGAATCTATGCTGAGGGCGCTGGATCATTGGAATACCCTTGCTGTGTTAAGGGAATCTTGTGGATTCGCATTATCGGATTCCGGTAGCGGAAGTCCGTGTGGTGTATCTTGTTATGTATTGTTGATGCATATTTGATTCGTTTAAATGATACTTGTACTAGCATCGTTTTGCTAACTCCTTCGGGGGTGGATATTTGTTTTGATGTTCAGGTAGCCGAGGAGCGGGAAGCGACCGCGATGCGATGTGACGACGAAGGGGTTCAGTGATGTTTGTTGTTGTGGGTGATTTGTTTTTTTTTTGTTTGATTTCAGTACTCGAGTACGCGTGTCTTATTAATATCATTTCGATATGGTTGTATTAATTACTCGTTGAACCAGTTGGACCGGTTTTGTAAACTTGAATTCCCGTGGTATTGATGTCTTATATTTACATTTCTTTTATTCAGCCTTGTAAATCCTTACTTAAAGGGTTTACGGCGCTGTAATTATTCCGAATATCTCGGGGTGTTACAAGTATTTCGTATTAAAAACAAGAAAAATAAGTATAATTAAATTTCAACTGTTTCTACATACCTTATAATATCGACGAAGATTGCTTAAAAATGCTCAATATATCCTTTTATATTCCAAAAAAAATTTAGAAAAAAAAGATGTATATTTGTATAATTTAGTTGGCTTCAGAAAAAAAAAAAAGGATGTATATATCGCTTCATCCGTCAAACTAAGTTATATAATACACTCAATCAGATATTGGCTTCACATATGTGATGTGAAGCCAAAGAATAATATTAGAATAATTTCGAAGGCGGTAGATGGCGCACGCGGATATGGTAGTTGACACGTTTTAGCTTCACATATGTGAAGCTAATGTATTATCTTACTTAAGGCGTCACATATGTGACGAAAATACGAATATTTTAAAAAAAAAATGGCGGAAGTTTGAAATTTTTGGCGTGGCCGCGGGGAATTCAAATTTAGTGAAATACTTTATCTTCACATATGTGAAGCTATAATGTTTCAAAATATACTATAAATACAACATCACTACAAACCTTCCTTCATTCCAAAATTTTAATCCACATTTCATCTCATTTCTTCAACTTTCATCTCTCAATCTTCAAGGTAATTTCTAAATTATTTTCAATTTTGTTAATAATTTTACTTATATTATTTTTTGTTTCTACTAACTTATTAATATTTTTGTTTTTTTTCTTTCTTTTGCATGATTTTTATTTATTTAAATATAAGTTAATTACAATATTAATATTATTGAAACATAACAAAAATAATTATATTTATTTTCTAATTAAATAAATATCTTTTTTAGTATAATATAATTATTTTTTAATAATATTAGAAGTGTAGCTTTTTAATAATAATTAGAAGTGTAGCGTGACAAAAATATATTTAAAAATATTTATGATTAAATTTATATATACACACACACTTGAAATTAGCCAGAAATTCATTCCGGTTAATTTTATTTTTTTTATTTTAAACGAATATCTTTAGCGTCACGTATGTCACGCTAAAGATATATTATTTATAATTGATGGACTTTCTTTAGCGTCACACATCTGACGCCAAAGATATAATAATTAAAATTGCTGGACTTTCTTTGGCGTCACACATATGACGCTAAAGATATAATATTTAAAATTGCTGGACTTCTTTGGCGTCACAAATGTGACGCTAAAGATATAATATTTAAAATTGATGGACTTCTTTGGCGTCACACATGTGAAGCTAATGTATTAGGCAATTACTTTACATTCGTTTTAGCTTCACATGGCTGACGCTAAAGTTCAATTCTTTAGCTTCACCAGTCAAACATTGAAGCTAAAGTTTCTTTAAGCGTCGAACTTCTTTAAACCACATATTAGCGTCGCGTATGTGAAGCTAAAGCGATCGAAACCTTTGAATTCACATTTTTGTGAAGCTATTTGGAGTTTTTGACCAAACTAGTGTTATTGAAAAAAGTATCTACCATAATAGTGTAGTTCCAAAAATATTTACCATAATAGTGTATTTTTTAATTTTTCTCAATTTTCAGTATTTCATCATTTTTTATGTTTATGTTTGAGTAAAAAAAATTTTTTAAGAAAATTCAGAACTTTTATTGGAACTTCTAAAAAATCGGAACTTTTATTTTTTAAGAAAAAAATTATAATAATATTAAAAAGCAGAATTTTTTATTTAAAATTCAAAAATAAAAAGTAAAAAATAAAATAAATCTGGAAAATTTAAAAAATATGCCAAAAAATCGAAACTTTTATTTTTTAAGAAAAAAATACATGGAAAAATATTAAAAAGCATAATTTTTTATTTAAAATTCAAATAAAAAGTAAAAAATAAAAAAAATCTGGAAAATTTAAAAAATATGCAAAAAAATCGAAACTTTTATTTTTTTTAAAAAAATATATGGAATAATATTAAAAAGCAGAATTTTTTATTTAAAATTCAAAAATAAAAAGTAAAAAATAAAAAATAATCTGGAAAATTTAAAAAGTATGCAAAAAAATCGAAACTTTTATTTTTTAAAAAAAATATATGGAATAATATTAAAAAAAAAAATTTTTATTTAAAATTATAAAATAAAAGTAAAAAATAAAAATTGAAATTGAAAATTTAAAAATATGAAAAATCGGAACTTTATTCTAATTATAACCCAAAATGTGAATACAATTAAGCCTCGATAAAACTTTTTGGGTTAGAATTAGCATAAAGTTCCGAAATTTTCAGATTTTTTAAATTTTCCAGAATTTTCAGAATTTTTTTTTTCTTTCTATTTTTGAATTTTAAATAAAATTCTGCTTTTTAATATTATTCCATATATTTTTTTCTTAAAAAAATAAAAGTTTCGATTTTTTTGCATACTTTTTAAATTTTCCAGATTATTTTTTATTTTTACTTTTTATTTTTGAATTTTAAATAAAAAGTTCTGCTTTTTAATATTATTCCATATATTTTTTCTTAAAAAAAATAAAAGTTTCGATTTTTTTGCATATTTTTTAAATTTTCCAGATTTTTTTTTTTACTTTTTATTTGAATTTTAAATAAAAAATTCTGCTTTTTAATATTTTTTCATGTATTTTTTCTTAAAAAATAAATGTTTCGATTTTTTTGCATATTTTTTAAATTTTCTAGATTTTTTTTATTTTTTACTTTTTATTTTTGAATTTTAAATAAAAAATTCTGCCTTTTAATATTATTATAATTTTTTTCTTAAAAAATAAAAGTTCCGATTTTTTAGAAGTTCCAATAAAAGTTCTGAATTTTCTTAAAAAAAAAATTTTACTCAAACATAAACATAAAAAATGATGAAATGCTGAAAATTAAAAAAAAATAAAAAATACACTATTATGGTAAATATTTTTGGAACTACACTATTATGATAAACACTTTTTTCAATAACACTAGTTTGGTCAAAAACTCAGCTATTTGTAGGTATTATTTAGTAGTGAAGCTAGAATATCATAAAGAGAAAAAAACCTCCTCTTTCACCTCTTTGGTGGGAATTGAACCCAATACCTCTCCCAAAAAAGTGTCTCTAGTGTAGGTGTCATACCACTGGACCACCAACCAATTCCTCTCTCCTTTTTTCTTTGGCATGATTTTTATCACCAAATTGCCATCTTTTTAATTCAAAGGGGAAGACTTTTCAATCTCCCTACTCAAATTAAACCAATGTCTGCAGAAAAAAAAAGAACAAATTCGTTTTTCAGAGATTTCATCACATTATTATTTGTGAGAGGGGAAGAGAAAATATACCATATTAAAAACATATAATCATGAAATGAAAAAAAAATCTAAAAATTTAACAAAATTATATAATTATAGAAATCTGAAAACAAAAATCCAAAATATTAGTACATAGAATACATATTTAAATTGATACAAGTCTATATTCTCGCTGTAAAGAATTGTTTCACAATATTGATTTGACTCCTTCTATAAAAGCATCACTCTCTAAATGTGGGATTATTATCTGTTTGTTTACTTGAAAGAAAAGACTATAAACGTAAAAGAAAATGGGATTTTGATTATAAATAACCATTCTATCGATAGTGGATTCAAGAATCAACCACTTTCAGATTTTTTTTTAAAGAAAATGGGATTTTGATTATAAAGTCCTCTCCAATTGGACCACTGGCCCACCACTTCAAATTTTTTATATCGGTTGGAGTGATAAATTGATTCCATTATTTTTACCGTCATTGGAGTTACAAAAAGTAGGGCAATTTATTTAATAAAGTTGCCGTCTCTTACACACATCACTCCATGTCTTGAAATACTGATGAGGGGACATACTTTTATTATTTTAATTGGTAATTTTGAATAGAAGTGACCGGACGATTGCATATTACTTTTTCTTTTTGACTGCAATTGGGGTAAAAGTAAATAGTGTTTGCCACATCAATTATGACGCCATCACAATATTAGTATGACGCATACCCATATGCATAGATTTTTTATTATTATAATTTATATGTTTTATAAAAATGGATCATTTATTCTTTTGTATAAATTATGTAGTCATAATATCCTTCTATATTCTGAAAAATGAACAAATTACGTTATGTGTAAATTAAAATGGCACATTACCCTTCTATGTTTTAGAAAAAATATGTGTCCTTTTTTGTCCGTCTTGGGCATAAGGGGTAATTTAAAATGCCTTGAATAAAGTACAGGGATTCAAAGGGGAAGACTTTTCAATCTCCCTACTTAGTGGCTAGCAGAGCTGTTCAACATCCTCCTCAAAGGCTCTAAGATGCCGACAGAGTGGAGGCATAGTATTGTCGTGCCTTTTTTCAAGAACAAAGGCGATGCTCAGAGTTGTAGTAACTATAGGGGTATTAAACTCCTCAATCATACTATGAAACATTGGGAAAGAGTGGTGGAATGCAGGGTTAGAAGAGAAGTGGAGATCTCAGAGAACCAATTTGGCTTCATGCCGGGGAGGTCCACGACTGAGGCCATTCATCTCGTCATACGCCTTATGGAGAAGTTTAGAGAGCGGCGTAAGGACCTCCATATGGTGTTCATAGATCTAGAGAAGGCTTATGATAGCATTCCGCGCGATGTTATTTGGAGGAGCCTAGTAGAGAGGAGGGTGTCGTTGCCGTTCGTTAGGGCGATCCAAGACATGTACTCCCAAGTTAGGACGTGCGTTAGGACCCCAGTTGGTGACACCCAGTTTTTTCCGGTTGAGATAGGGCTACACCAGGGGTCGGCGCTAAGTCCTCTTCTCTTCGCTCTAATCCTTGACGTCATGTCGCGAGGGATTCAAGATGGCATCCCGTGGTGCATGCTTTTTGCTGACGACATTGTGTTAGTGGCGGAGTCGAGGAGGGAGGTGAACTCGAAGTTGGAGCTTTGGAGGGCTAAGTTAGAATCCCAGGGCTTGCGTGTGAGCCGGTCTAAGACCGAGTATCTCTGGTGTAACTTTAGTAGTGAGGCCAACGAGGAAGATGTTGAGGTAATGATTGCGGATCAGATCGTACCCCGTACGGATAAGTTCAAGTATTTGGGTTCAATCATTCAGAAGGAAGGGGAGTGTGAAGAGGATGTCACGCATCGCATCAAGGCGGGGTGGCTAAGGTGGAGAGCAGCGACTGGGATCCGGTGCGACAAGAAAGTCCCTCTAAAGTTGAAGGGTAAATTCTATAGAGCGGCAATCCGACCTGCAATGTTGTATGGCTCCGAATGTTGGGCGATGAAGAAGTCGCTTGAGAGCAAGTTGGAAGTGGCTGAAATGAGAATGTTACGTTGGTCGTGTGGTCGCACAATGTTAGATAGAATTGCGAACGGGGTTTTCAGGAACGCGCTGGAAGTGGCGCCCATTTCAGCGAAAGTTAGAGAAGGGAGATTGAGATGGTTTGGCCACGTCCGCAGGAGGCAGGCATCTGCTCCGGTGAGGAGGGTCGAGAGTTTAATTGTTGTCGGGGAGAGGAGGAGAGACAGACCGAGGAGGACGTGGGAGGAGCAACTGAGATTAGATTTGAAGGCCTTAAACCTTTCCGAGATCATGACTGTTGATAGGTACGCTTGGAGGCGCCAGATCAGAGTTGTGGATTCTTTTGTAGGGAGCGGTGCTGTAGTTGAGAGCCTCAGGGTTGGGTTGTCTCGATTAGCTTTGACCTAGAGCATTGCATTTTTACTTTTAGTGTTTATTTTATCCTATTGTCTTTGCGTGTGGTGTATTTTTGATAGGGAGCTGTGCGCAGAGCCAACATCTCTTTTGTTAGAGCAGCGTTCATCGGGAGTGAAGTAGCCAAATTCCGCTTAGGTAAGTCCCATGTGGATCAAGCCATGGGCTCAGGTATGGTCTCGAGCTTTTTTGAATCATATGTTTTCCTTTGTATTTATCACACAAGATTCTGCTGTGCACTAAGCTGGGGGTCTTCACGGAAACAGCATCCCTACCGTAATAAGTAGGGGCATGGTCTGCGTACATCCTACCCTCCCCAGACCCTGCTCTAAGCGGGATATACTGGGTATGTTTGGTTTGGTTTGGTTTGGTTTCTGCAGAAAAAAAAGAGAACAAATTCGTTTTTCAGAGATTTCATCACATTATTATTTGTGAGAGAGGGAGAGAAAATATACCATATTAAAAACATATAATCATGAAATGAATAAAAAAATCTAAAAATTTAATAAAATTATATAATTATAGAAATCTGAAAAAAAAAATCCAAAAATATTAATACATAGTAATTCACTATGAAAATTAACCAAAAAATTAAACTATATATATATAGAGAGAGAGAGAGAGTGAGAGAGAAGTATATTACGTATCAATTTTAATTCCATTTTTCATCCGAAGGAAATGAAATTATTACAAAAGGGCACAAATTGAGATTAAAAGAACTAAGAATAAAAAATTAAAATTTTAACGATAAGTTTCTAGCAGTATTAGACATAATCGTATGTTTGAGTACTTGTTTTCAAATTGATGGATGCATGCCAACAAAAGTTATATATACAAAGAATTTGTACACTAGTAGAAAAATACAATTTACAATGGATTTTTGAATCGGTTATGTTGGAACTGATGTAGAAAGTGAAGCGACTATTTTCTAGATCGGTTCTAAAATAACCGATCTAGAAAGTGACATGATCATTTTCTAGATCGGTTGTTTTAGAACCGATCTAGAAAGTGGTTATTTTAGAACCGATCTAAAACCCACTCAATAACTTATATTTAAATTTAATATAAATATAATTTATTCAAACAAATCATTATAGTCTAGTGGTTGGGACTTAACTCCACATCCACATGGAATTGTTCAAATCTTCATGGCGACAAATTGTAATATATTGATATTTTGTCTAATCATCCTGCTAGAATGAAACAAAGTTTCTAGAAGTATTTAGACATGATTGCAGTTTGACTACTTGGTTCAAATTGTTAGGTGCCTCCTATGGCTGTTAGCGGTCCAAATATACTCGAGAACCGCTCGAGAATCGACCGATACTCATCCGGAATATTAGCGGTTCGGATATTGGTACCGAAATTAGAACCGAAACAGATAAGAACCGAAATCGTTAACCCGGTAAAAAAACCGGTAAATTTTCGTAAACATACATTGTACATAATATTATATAAGGTATTAGTACATATAGAAAAATAAGTTTAATAGACCTTATCTCTTAATTTCCTTAGCATACATTTGAAAAAACCCTAAATTCTTGTTTCGATTATGAGGTTTTTGTAATTAGGGCTTTTAATGATTCAAGATCCCCGAAAATCCGCCCGAAATATCCGAGACCAATACTCACCCGAAATATTAGCGGTCCGGATACAAGTATTGAAGTTTGAACTCAAAATCGGTAAGAATCGAAATCGTTAATACTCGATATCTTAACGATCCAGATCCGGAAAGACAATACCCAGTCCAAACGAAACCGAGAACAATCCTAAGTGCCTGCCAACTAGTATATATACAAGAAGGGTAATAATGTAGGTGTCCGTTTGAATATATAGTAATTCTTTTTCATTCATATTTTAATAATAATTTTTTCAGACTTAAATGGTCCGACTTGGACCTTATTCAAAGATATTCGAGTCATCTTTTTAAGTAACACATTCGATTAGTTACTCGAGTAATACAAAATATATTCGACTCACATATTAAAGTCATTTAAATTACATTCGAGTCATTTATTTGAGTCACATAATTTTATCTGAATCACATAAATGCATTGGAGTAACCTATTATACATTCATGTCACATATTTCAGCCATCAAATTATATCCAAGTTACCTAGAATGTATTCGAGTCACTTATTCGAGTCACCTAATATACATTCAATCACCTACTCGAGTTACCGAATTACATTCGGATCACATAAAATGCATTCGAAATATCTATTCGAGTCGCCTGATTGCATCTGGTCGCATAATATACATTCGTATCAAATGAAATATTATTACAAAAGAGATAAAAATAAATACTCTTATATTTAAATTGATACAAGTCTATATTCTCACTGTAAAGAATTGTTCCACAATTATTGATTTGACTACTTTTATAAACGCACCACTCTCTAAATGTGGGTTGTTTACCGGAGAGAAAAGACTATAAATGTAAAGAAAATCACCCAAATTTTTTAATTTATATTTATAATATGCATAGATTTTTTATTTTTATAATTTATATGATTAATGAAAATGGATCATTTATTCTTTTGTATAGATTAAGTAGTCATAATATCCTTCTATATTTTGAAAAATGAACAGATTACGTCATGTGTAAATTAAAATGACACATTACCTTTCTGTATTTTAAAAAAGAATGTATTCTCCTCTGTCGTCTTGTGCATAAGGGGTAATTTACAATGCCTTGAATAAAGTACAGGAATTAATCTATAATTTTTTAAAAATATATTCAATAATTCACTTATTTAATTTATATGGATAAATAATCGGCGTGTATATTACAAGGGATAATAAACGATCTATTTTATAAAATAGAAAAAGTAATTCGCGGTCCAAGTAATAATCGACCGTCCAACTTCTCTCTCTCCTCTTTTTCCTCTTTTTATTATCCCTCATTATTCCGGTTCCCCCTGTCTGCTTCTTTCCTCTCTCTCACCCCTTTCTTCCTTCCCTCTTCTCTCCCTCTCTCCTTTTTTTTCTTTCCATTCTTTCTTTTCTTTGGCATGATTAACGCCTGCCAGACTTTATTGTGAGTGAAGAGAAAATAGGTGATGGGTTAACGTGGAAAAAAAGAAAGAAAGAAATGTGTATATTTTTATGGGACGGACTAAAAAGGAAAGTATGTATATGGGATATTTTGAGAATGCAACCCACATTTTACCCCATATTTTGAGATTGCAACCCACATTTTAAAATAGGGCTTCTTGCAACCCAAACACAGATAAAATAGGCCTTCTTGCAACCCAAACACAGATAAAATAGGGCTTCTTGCAACCCACATTATCTGTGTTTGGGTTGCAAGAAGCCCTATTTTAAAATGTGGGTTGCAATCTCAAAATATGGGGTAAAATGTGGGTTGCATTCTCAAAATTTCCCTATGTATATTTTTACTAAGGGTGTTAAAAAATATCCGATATCCGATATCCGATCCGAAATATCCGAAAATCCGAAATTCCGGATATCCGAAAATTCGGATATCCGAAAGTTCGGATATCCGAAGTTCGGATATCCGGAACTTCGGATTCGGATATCGGATAGTACTTTTCAGAAAAATCGGATATTCGGATATCCGAAATATCCGAAAAATCTTAAAATTTTTATTTTTTTATATTTTAAATAATATAAGGTATTCGGATATCCGGATATCCGATATCCATATCCGAGGTTTTTTTCGGATATTCGGATATCCGATATCCAAATCCGAATATTTTTTTTCGAATATATGGATATCTGAACACAATTCATATTTTTTTCGGATATCGGATATCAAAATCTACTATCCGAATTTTCGGATATCCGAAATTTCGGATATCCGAAAGTCCGGATATCCGGTTTTGAACACCCCTAATTTTTACGGGACGGATGGAGTAAAATAAAGCAAAACCATCCCTTTTATATCAGTGTTCTAAAAGTCCCCGCCTATACCGATTAATCCTCCAATTAATTCCTAGAAGGTCTTCTACCGTTCCGATTATGGCTAGGCATTTGTACTGGGCGTTTGGGTGATTAATCGGTCATCTAGGCTGGCTGAGCGGGGTCCTATGAAGGCAAGTTAAGATCTATGGGTACTATGGACTATTTTATACCTATATCAATATTTCAAATTTCCTAGCTAGTAGACGACTAGGAGGATGCCTAGGCGGTTATACTTTTTAATTTGTGTTTGTTTTATTCTAATAGTACTATAAATTCCTAAATTGAGATATTATGGATATTAAGACTTCCTTATATCTATATCAATACTTTAAATTTAATATATAATTGATTATATATCTTTCAAATGAGTTTTTAATTATTTTTAATTATTTTACATATATATAATTTTTATATATAAAAATAATTAAAATAATGATAAAAATATAAATCCGCCTAGTCCGATTAATCCCCGACTAATCCCCGAATAATCCTCTGGGCGCTAGGCATTAACAATCCGAACGCCTAGCGCCTAGCGTTTTTTATAACCATGTTTTATACAAAGAATATGTACCACAATATTGGTTTGACTACTTTTATGGAAGCTGCATTATCTAATGTGGGATCTGGCAACATATGCCTAGCAGAGTTGGTAAGGCAATTGTCTTTAGGGGGAAAAGACCAAGGTTCGAACCTTAGCAATGGGATTTCATGTAATAGGATTTCATGTAATAGGGTAGTATAGAAAGTCAATTTCCAAAAAAAAAAAAAAAAAATCTAATGTGGGATCTTTGTCTGTTTATTTATTTGGTAGAAAAGATTATAAAATAAAACAATACCACCCCAAAAGTTTTCAATTTACATTTATTATATGCATACACTTTTTATCTTTAGAATATATTATATGCGGCTTGTTTTTTGTTTTAAATTTGTTAACATGTTAATGATGCTTTTTTATTCACTTGTTTTTGCAAGCCGGAGTCATTACATATATATATATATATATAATGTACAGAAATAAGAAAATATAGTAGTACAAACTTCCGGACAAGTTTGAAGTGTATGATCTTATCTAATTAATATTATTGTCATTGTGAATTTTAGTTACACCATAAACGTTTGCAGTATTATTTACACTTGTCTAACCATGTTTGTTTGTTAAAATTATCAAATGATTTTTATGGGGTTCTACATCTACTCTAAAATATACGAGTAAATAAATATAAATAAATTAAAATTTACATGTTTTAATAAATCTGAAATTATATTTTTGTATTTTTTTTTGGACAAATAATCTGAATAATTCTACAAAGTTTATATGTGAAAAAACATTAAAAATCTGAAAACAACAGTAAATTATCTGAAACCTAACAAAATAATTATAAAAATCTGAAAAAAAAATCCAAAAATTATTAATACATAGTAATTCAATCTGAAAATTAACAAAAAAAAATTAAACTATATATATATATACAAAAGTATATTACATTTTAATATCCACGTGCCATATATTAATTTATAGTTGAAATTTAATTTCTCATCGAAAACAATTCAAATTGATACACAAATAATCAAATTTAAGATTAAAATAAAACAAAATTAACAATAAATAAAAGTTACATTAACTTTTTCTTGCTCAACGATATAGTTGCAACTTACAGGAGTGGGATTTGAATTTTTGTCTAATCATCCTGTTGGAATAAAGCTAAGTTTCTAGAAATATTTAGACATAATTGCAGTTATATGTATACAAGAAGGGTAACAATGTAGGTGTCCGTTTGAATATATAGTAATTCTTTTTCATTCATATTTTAATAACAATCTCTTCATACTTCGACTTGGATCTTATTCTAAGATATTTGAGTCATCTTCTTGAGTAACACTTTGTTGCTGCCCAAAATATTATCCGGAGATAGATATTGCTGGAATGGATGGGATAGCAAACAAATGCAAGAGCACTTCCGTGAGAAAGATAAATAACACAAGATTTGCCGGGGTTGTTAGTCCCGGGCTTGAATGCTCTCGCGAGATATTATTAATACCGATATTCGGGGATACAAGTACCAATGTAAGAATACAATTACAATGAGTGTAAAGTTTCTTGTTATCTTAGCTAGTGAGCGTGTAGATTGCCGGAAGAACCAGATTTGATGCTCTGTGAGTTCTTGTAACAAAGGTGATGAACAGTCGCGGCGGTGAGAGGTCGACCGCCTCTCACGGCGAGTATTTAGCTGGGTGTTTGGGCTTCTGGGCTTATGAATCCCTTGGAATCTGTCTAGTGGAGACTTGCTGCTTCTGCCGATCGTCTTCTGGACGAGAGATTTGGAGAGAGAAGTCCTGAGATGGATTCCGGTGAGATAGCCGGGAGCTTGATGATATGTGTGTTCTTCAGTATTTCCGTAGATGTATCGGAATGTGAGAGAATGTGAACTTTTGGTGGAATGTATTTCGGACGTAAGTCAAATGAATTCCGAACCGTAGTGGATGATTTCTGAACCTTTTTTCAGTAGGAGGAGGTTCTCTATTTATAGGGCTTGGATACACCGGGCGATCGCCTTTACTGCAATATAATAATCGGGCGATCGTCTTTTAGCACATGGGCCTGTCCCCTCAAAGTCTGCAGGAGTTGTTGGCAGTCAACTACTCGGTCCAATGGGGAGCTTACACGCGTCCTGAGTTAGTCACATGCGGCCCTACTGACAACTTTCGGCGCACATGCCGGTAGGTGGGGTAGGTGACAGGCTTTGGTCAAAGATCTTGTCAGTTAGCAAAAGATCTTGTCAGCGCCTTTTATGGATCTGCACGTGGGTGCTTTTCTGAGATCCAGTCCTCGATGATTTAGACGGGCGATCATCTCTGCTCGGGGCGCAGGTCGATTGCCCTTAGCCGGTTAGTAGAGCAGATCGCCAGCTGCCAAAGGGCGATCGCCCTGGGAGTCGATCGCTAGGTACCTGATGGTGGTTTGATATCTTCGACTTGGCGAGCTAGCCATAGTTTGACTGATGTTGACTTGGTCGCTCGGCCTTATAGTCGATCGCCTGTCGGGATGAATAAATCGTGACACAACAATTGCCCCCCAGCTCGCTCATACGTTGGAAACGTGGGGTGAGGTGGCTTTCTTGGCGATCGCTGAATTTTTGACGAGCGACTAAGTGTTTTATTGAACTGCGATCGTCTTCGAGCTGATATATCCTGAGTTTCGGACGACCTGGTTTCCCGCTGAACTGCGCGGGAAAAAGCATCGGGCGTTGAAAAGTCTCCGCGCACGTGTCAGGCTTCTATTGGAGGACGCCAACGGTCATTAATGACTCCTCGGCTGACGCGTCCTCGAAAAGACGCGTACGCGGGTCTCGAGGGGGTCAACTGGTGCGCCGTTTGAGATCCGACCCCTGAGGTTTTCCCTTATTGCAATCGGGTCCCTGCTTTCTCCTATAAAAGGGGGGCGCGGGGCTGCAGTCTCACTCACGCGTACGCATTGGAGAAAGAAGGTCCTGCTGCCGAATTTTTTGAAGATCTAAGCGCCGATCGTTGATCGATTTCACTTTAGGGTAAGAAAAATCCTTCTCTTCCTTTCTAACTCTGAAAATGGCCGGAACTTCATCATCGTTTGGAGCGGGAACCAGTTCTGCCGCCGGGACATCGGCTGCCCGGGAAGAAACTTCTTCCGTCTTCCACCTGGAGACGGCGGTAAACAATTCGTGCGGAATCGGCCAGTGAAGTTGAGGCTTTGTTCAATGAGGCCGATGTTGCCAGGAGTCGAGCTGGCCGAGGAGAGACGATCGCAGATCGAGAGAGATCCGCGATCGGGGCTTACCGGGAGCAACATAGTGATTATGGAAGTGACTATAGGGACTTTGCTTAAATAATGGATAGGTTAGAAGGTCCTACTCAGAGATTCGACTTCGGGGATATTCGGTCGCTTATCCTATGTGCTCCCCAAGCGGTCGCAGACGTGCCGCGGCATCGTTGTGGTCGCTCGGCCAAATACGGAGCTCGGCGTCCGGGAGAGATCTCGCCGTCTGGAGGACAAGATTCCATGTTCCTTCAGATGTGGACATGTTCGCGCCCGCGGAGAATGAACGAGCCGACCAGCCTCCGATGGGTATGGTCGCAGTGAGTGAGGCCGTTATGGAGGCCGGGTTGCGATTCCCTCTGTCCTTTGCGGTCTCCCATCTGCTGGCCGCTTGGAATGTGGCGCCACTTCAGCTGACGCCGAACGCCTAGCTCCAAATCATCTGCACTTTCACCCTATTCGGCGGTCACCGCCTGTACCGCCTCCCGTCGCCGTTGGAGATGAATCATCTGTTTAAACTGACGGCTCATAGAGGGTTGGTCGGCGGTTACCATATTCAAGGCCGATCTGGCCGGGTGATTCATGGAGTTCCGAATAAGATACGGGGCAATCAGATGAAGTGGTTCTGGGTCGCTGGCAAGTGGAGAGCTTCGGCGAGCGACAATCCCACAGGCGAACTGGAGATCCCCACTGAATTTCGGGAGAGGAATCCGGTAGGGTTTAGACTCTCCTTCGCTGATGCGTTTTGGGTGATCTAATTTGATTACTTTTGCAGGCTTTCATATTCCGCGATCAAGGAGCCGCCTTTCGACTTCCTCGTTGTTTGG
The DNA here is from genome assembly GCA_033398695.1 of Orobanche coerulescens. NCBI lineage: Eukaryota > Viridiplantae > Streptophyta > Magnoliopsida > Lamiales > Orobanchaceae > Orobanche > Orobanche coerulescens. The sequence goes on along the minus strand of CM065815.1, from coordinate 145,041,636 downwards.
GAGCGAATTAGGAGCTTGTCGGACGGCGACCTAGACGCCACTCGGATCAACAAGGAGAGTCGGTTGTCGGCTCGACTATTCCGCTTCCCGAGACATCTCGCGGTGCAGTATGTGGTCTGCGATCTTCACTTACTAGGCGATCGCCTTATTTTAAGGATGTGTCGGCCGTTAGTCGATCGTCTTTAATCGCAGAGGTTCGTTTCTCGCTTTTTGGAGCCTCCGGCGGAGATCGCTATGTCGAACCCAGGAGTCCTAGGCCGTCTTCGCGCGAAGAGGTCGACTCGGGTTCCACCCGTCGCATTGCCTATAGTTCCAGAGGCGGTGCCTCGTGCGGAGCCGGAGCCTCGCGTAGAGCAGGTCGAGGTTGAGGAGGAAATTCCGGAGGAGGGGCTTCGGGCGAATCGCAAGAGGCCGAGGCCGCAAGAAACCGTTCCCTGCCCCGGGCGATGAAGTGCCGATCGCCGCGCCTCCGATCACCATCGTTGCTCCGGAGCGCGAGCCGCCCTCTGCGGCTTTTCTGCGGGAGACGGCGATCGCGGATGCGGAAACTCCTCGAGGGAAACCGTTTTTCGGTCGGGATCCCGAGAAGGCTGAGAGGTAGATAGCATTTACGTCCGACAATTACATCTGCGTAGGAGTTGTATTAACCTTGGTGTTTTGGTGCAGATCCGTCGCGCGGACCGTCTTGTCCACCGATGGTCGTGGATTTCTGGCGAGTCGATCTCTCGCCATTCCTGCGACATTCCTCCTATGTGAGCAAGGTACATACGCCTTGCCGAAGGCGTGGACCAGCGATCGGATGCGATCGCCTGGCCGCGGTCGTCGAGTTCGATGGATGCCGTTGTCGCCCTTTCTCTTGACGGCGACCATGGCCGTCAGTGCTCGCCAGAGTTTGAGGCGGCCCTCCACTATTCGCCTTCAGAGGATCTTGAGGCGGCTCGGAAAGAGAACGCCGAGTTTGCCGACAAGATCGCAGCTGATGGAGAAGGACTCCTTGGAGGCGGCCAAGCGGCGAGCCATGAGCTTGAGCCGGAGAAGAAGGAGACCGAGAAATTCGAATGGCGGTCGACCGATTTCGGGACCAGATGCAGAGTGCCGTCCAGCGAGGAATGTTCTTGAGGAGGAGGCCGATCGCGAAGGTGACGATCGCCGACAGCCGAGCCGGGCGGAGGCGAAAGAGAAGGTTGCTGCGAGGAGGCCGAGCTCCGGGATCGCGGCAGCGATGGCCGAGCTGAGAGGAGAGGTTGAGGCGACCAAGGCCGATCCCTTCCAAAACTTGGAGTATGTCAGCGAGTTCGCCTATTATTTGGCGTTCGCCGACTCGATCCGAGCGGCTAAGAAGGGAGGCTTGGAGGTCGGTCCTCTTGCCGAGAAGTTCAAGTCATATGCATTGGAGCATCCTCTCAATTCGGCTTTCTCCTTGCCGATCTTGGACCTGGCGGACATCGGCGTGGATTTGAGCTGGTATCCGTCTCCGGACAGTCTTGCTCATCCCGACGCTCCAGAAGATGAGGGGACCGCGCCGGATGCTGATGGCGAAGGCCAGGCAGGGGCCTGAGGCGCTTCCTTTTTGATGTTTCTAGCTTACTTTCTTTGAAGTTTGTAGCTTTCTTTTGTAGCACTTAGGCCTTCGGGCGATCGTGTACTCTATTTTTTCAAGTAATGAAATGAGTATTTGTCTTTCTGACTTATCACTTGAATGAATGGTTATTTTTAAGTCTTTGTTTGACTTTGTACAAATGCGTGAGGAGAGATCGTTGCGAGGGTAGTTCCAAATGAATTGATAAACTCATAAAGATAACTTTTTACAACACATTCGATCGCTGCACTACATCTGAAAAAATGACGATCTCCGTATGTGGTTGAATAGCGACGATCGTCGTGTAGGTAGTCCGCACTCTTATTGCCCCTTGTTTTTATTCACTTAGTGGAAGTAAGGGGATGAAAATAATTCCTTGAGTGAGCGGTCTTCAACTTTGTCGAATCCTCGGGGATGGTCGTCCATCTTGAGGAGCCGTGCACGATCGCGGAGTTCGATGGACCGACTCCTTGATCATGTCTTGATGCGCGAAGACATTGAGTGTCTCGTGACTCACTTTATTATGAGGGTCCTCCGTTAGGCTGCGCCTCGCCTCGTATTTAAACGAAGGGCGTGCGGTCTTGGTCTAGAGGAGTCCTTGCGCGGGGCAGCGTCGGATGAATCAACTCCGCGCCCGCGGCTTGTTAGCTCTGCTTCCACCTCGGCCAGCCATGGAGATGGCCGACCTCGACGGTGTACGTTGAGACGGGGTTGTGGCACGTCGCATTGTCCGGGTTCACCATGTTAGATGATGAACCTTTGAGGGCGAGCGATCGTGTCCACTGATTTATTTTGGAGGGCCCTCAGACTACGCCGGCCTCGTATTTAAACGAAGGGCGGGCGATCTTGGCCTAAAGGGACCTTGCATGGCCTAAGCAGTCGTTTCCATCGACCACCAGGACCATGGCTGCACTCTTCCACCTTGGATCGTCATGTAGATGCTGACCTTCGACGGTGTACGTTGTGCGGGGGAGGCGATCTCGTGCCTTAGTCCATCGTGTTAGACGGTGAACTGCAGATGGCGATCGAGTCCTCCGGTTTCTTAAATAAGGAGGGAGATCGGGGTGACTTCCGTGGTCTCCTACTCTTGATTGAAGCATGCAGAGACGGTCGTCGAGGTTGATCTAGGGGTCGGCTCGTATGAGCTTTCCAGCCTGTTTAGTGTTCGACTCGGACGATCGTCTATAGAGATAGGCGGGGGCTTCGGCTAAACCAATAAGCTGTCCAACTTGCCCTCCTCGAACAATCTCCAGAGCTGTTTGAGGAGGTCGCGGCAATTGTTGGTGCTGTGGCCGGGACTCTTGTGGTAGGCGCAATATTGATTGTTGTCCAGGTGACCGTGGTCCCTTATCGCCTTAGGCTTTTTGAGCTCTTCGTGCCCCTTGATGGCATAGAAAATATGTGCCGGAGTCCTGTTGAACGTATGGAGGAGATGGGCTTCCATGTCCTCGAAAGCTTTGAGATCTCCGGGTGTCTTGGCGATCGCCTTCTTTGCTTTGGCGATCGCTATCTTCTGGGCAAGAGGTGGCGTTTCCTCGTCTAAGCGGAGGGTGAGTAGCCTTTGCACGGCCGGGAAGTTGGCGGCTTTAGCGCGGAAGATCGTGTAAGTTGGGAATACCCTTGGAGAGATGTCGAACATGGGAGAGTGACCGTGGAATCCCCCATGACCGAGTAGAGAGCGAGCTCATCAGCGGGTTCGCCGGTGAGGATGATTTCGTCTACTCGGTCGATGTAATCTGCGGCTTCGTCCTTCCCGCTTGATTTTTATCATGCGCTGGGGCCTTCAATCTGGCGACCTTCTTTGGCGAAGTATGACGTGAAGTCATCCGCCGATTTCTTAAAAGAGGTGACCGATCGTGGTGGTAGTGAGACGTACCACTTATGGGCGGCGCCCAATGTCACGGGAAGATCCGGCACTTGGTTGCATCGGATGCCCCACACCGATCATGTAAATTCGGAATTTACTCGGGTGGGTTTCTGGTCCGATCTCCCCTTATACAGAGGTGTTTTAGGAGGAGCGATCGTTGGTTGTATGGGGGCAAGCTCGATGTGGACCGCGAGTGGCTCGGTCGGCCGGCGATCTTCTTGGCCGGTGCTTGCCCGGTGTCCAAGAGTGCTCTCATCTCGTCGAGCTGACGTTGCATGGCGGCCATCGCCGTGGCCTGACTGTTAGCGGCTCGGCGATCGGAGCGGGAGCCGAGGCGATTGAGTACTGAGTCCCTGGCGATCGGGGCGGGAGTCAGATGGCTGACATGCGTTCGGCCGTGAGGTGAGTAGGCCGAACTCCGGGGGACGGATTCGGATTCCGTCTTTTCAATGTTGGAAATAGAGTGCCCCGGTCGCCGGGATGGGTCGCGTCCCAAGCGATCGAATATGGATCCATCCGGTCGTGCGAGAGCCTTTCCTCGCGAGCTGGGGCTTTTTGACGATCGCTCGTTCAGTAGCCCATTGAATTTCCGTTTTCCCATGCGGCGAATGATCGAGGGAGTTATCGCGGGCGGCGCGCATGCTCTCCGTCGCTCCTCCAGGATGGCCATAGCCTCCTCGATCTGTTCCTCGGTTTGGAACTGATCGAGTGAGAGGTTGGGGCCATCTCTCGGATGCGGGATCGAGAGTCTCGCGTTGCCGCGGCTTCCCCCTGTCGTCGGCTGGGGTTCGGACTGAGCCGGGTAATGGTGTCCGGCGGTTCGGAGAGCAACTTTCTTCGATGGACCGGCGGATGTCATGATTCTGGAGGTTTTCTTTGAAGCGCAGTGAATGTCACTTCAAGTATATGCCCCGAGAACAGTGAGTGTTCTTCGGGATGGTAGAAATAAAAGTTTGAGGGTTAGATCCCCTTCCTCTAGCGCCAATTGTTGCTACCCAAAATATTATCCGGAGATAGATATTGCTGGAATGGATGGGATAGCAAACAAATGCAAGAGCACTTCTGTGAGAAAGATAAATAACACAAGATTTGCCGGGGTTGTTAGTCTCGGGCTTGAATGCTCTCGCGAGATATTATTAATACCGATATTCGGGGATACAAGTACCAATGTAAGAATACAATTACAATGAGTGTAAAGTTTCTTGTTATCTTAGCTAGTGAGCGTGTAGATTGCCGGAAGAACCAGATTTGATGCTCTGTGAGTTCTTGTAACAAAGGTGATGAACAGTCGCGGCGGTGAGAGGTCGACCGCCTCTCACGGCGAGTATTTAGCTGGGTGTTTGGGCTTCTGGGCTTATGAATCCCTTGGAATCTGTCTAGTGGAGACTTAACATCGCCGATCGTCTTACGGGACGAGAGATTTGGAGAGAGAAGTCCTGAGATGGATTAGGTGAGATAGCCGGAGCTTGATGATATGTGTGTTCTTGATATTTAGTAGATGTATCGGAATGTGAGAGAATGTGAACTTTTGGTGGAATGTATTTCGGACGTAAGTCAAATGAATTCCGAACCGTAGTGGATGATTTCTGAACCTTTTTCCAGTAGGAGGAGGTTCTCTATTTATAGGGCTTGGATACGCCGGGCGATCGCCTTTACTGCAATATAATAATCGGGCGATCGTCTTTTAGCACATGGGCATGTCCCCTCAAAGTCTGCAGGAGTTGTTGGCAGTCAACTACTCGGTCCAATGGGGAGCTTACACGCGTCCTGAGTTAGTCACATGCGGCCCTACTGACAACTTTCGGCGCACATGCCGGTAGGTGGGGTAGGTGACAGGCTTTGGTCAAAGATCTTGTCAGTTAGCAAAAGATCTTGTCAGCGCCTTTTATGGATCTGCACGTGGGTGCTTTTCTGAGATCCAGTCCTCGATGATTTAGACGGGCGATCATCTCTGCTCGGGGCGCAGGTCGATTGCCCTTAGCTGGTTAGTAGAGCAGATCGCCAGCTGCCAAAGGGCGATCGCCCTGGGAGTCGATCGCTAGGTACCTGATGGTGGTTTGATATCTTCGACTTGGCGAGCTAGCCATAGTTTGACTGATGTTGACTTGGTCGCTCGGCCTTATAGTCGATCGCCTGTCGGGATGAATAAATCGTGACACAACACACTTTCGAATCAGTTACTCGAGTAATACAAAATATATTCGACTCACATATTAAATTCATCTAAATTACATTCGAGTTATCTATTCGAGTCACATAATTACATCTGAATCGCCTAAATATTCGAATCACCTAATATATATTCGTATTACATATTTCAGCCATCAAATTATATCCAAGTCATCTAGAATGAATTCGAGTCACTTAATATAAATTCAATCACCTACTCGAGTTACCGAATTACATTCGGATCACATAAAATGCATTCGAAATATCTATTCGAGTCGCCTGATTGCATCTGGTCGCATAATATACATTCGTATCAAATGAAATATTATTACATAAGAGATAAAAATAAATACTCTTATATTTAAATTGATATAAGTCTATATTCTCGTTCTAAAGAATTGTTCCACAACTATTGATTTGACTACTTTTATAAAAGCGCCACTCTCTAAATGTGGAATTCTTGCATGTTTGTTTACTTGAGTGAAAAGATTATAAATGTAAAAGAAAATCACCCCAAATTTTTAATTTATATTTATAATATGCATAGATTTTTTATTTTTATAATTTATATGTTTTATAAAAATGGATCATTTACGCCATAATATCCTTCTATATTCTGAAGTAGTCATAATATCCTTCTATATTCTGAAAAATGAACAGATTACGCCATAATGGATAATTTACAATGCCTTAAATAAAGTACGGGGATTAATCTATAATTTTTTGAAAATATATTCAATAATTCACTTATTTAATTTCTACAGAAAAATAATCGGCCTGTATCTTAATATTACAAGGGATAATAAACGATCCATTTTATAAAATACAAAAAGTAATTCGCGGTCCAACTTCTCTCTCTCCTGTTTTTGTTATCCCCTCATTTTTCTGTTTGCTTCTTTCCTCTCTCTCAAAAAAATTCGCGGTCCAATTTCTACGGTAATTTTTCCTGTTTGCTTCTTTCCTCTCTCTCACCTCTTTCTTCCTTCACTCCTCTCTCCCTCCTTTTTTTTCTTTCCATTCTCTCTTTTCTTTCCCATGATATAAGTTGAAAAATGATAGGACAACACTCTGAACCACATCTCCAAATATATTCGTGTTTTATGAGTGTTGTACTATGTGCTTTATTATTAATTTTATTATAATATTATTATTGTTTCGGGAGAAAGTAAAAGACTGTAAATACGAGTCAATCAATTGTATTCATAACACTGATAGAGGGGCCTTTATATAGGCAGTACAATGAGAGTCCTTCCATACATAGGATTCCTAGATAAGGTAAGACATCTAATAGGATCATACTACCTCTAGAATGATCTAGAACCTTCCATCTATGTATCTACAATCAGTAATAGGTAAGACACATCACGGGAATAATAATTCCCGAAACACTCCCCCTGTGTCGAGCACTAATACAACAATGGTGCAGAAGATGTTGCCTTCGTAAAAACCTATTCCAAGCCAAAACAAAACCCCATGAAAAAATAAAGGCTTGATGAGGAAAAGATTGCAACGCACCAAGATAACATGTCATGTATACTCCCCCTGATGTATACATAACGACTCCCCCTGATGAGTACCTCAAATCATAGGAGTCGGATGCCAAGTTGCCCTCACAACTATACCAAGGAAAAACCCAGTGGGAAAAATACCTCTTGGCTAAGTTGAACAGAAGTACAAAGCATCATTGTATGGATGTTCTCATAGGTCGCCTCGTTAAAAACCTTACCAAGTGAAAACCCAATGGGAAAAAACAAACCTTGGTCTAAGGACAAAAAGAGCGCGACACATCCAAAGTGCAGAGTCGCTAAAGACTTATCAAGTTTTCTAAAGTCTTGACCTCCATGCACCAAATCAGTCATAACTTCTTCGATTCAATAGGTATCAACGAAACTGTAAGAGCTTATGAAAACTAGACACCCATAGCTTTTCATTCACATACAGTACGTAACCTAGATCGACCTGAGCAGATCACAAAGCTCTATCGAAGTTGACTCAGCAAATTACCGGACATATCCTGTCCTACTTTGCAACAATAGTCATATGTCACTCAACATGATGGATGTGATCAAATGGTTGGTTTCCTTGGAAAGTAGACACAAACCTTTCCAATGGCACCAATTTCACCATTTTCCAGCAAGTGAGTTGCCCTGTAGGTCATATGGGAGATAGACCAACACATTCTGGGCAGATTCGGGTATCAGTTTTCAAGTGTCCTTTTTATCGAGATAGAGCGAGCTTCAAGCTTCTTGTCAATAACAGACATTGCGTGAGCGCATCCTAGGCCATCATCACAGTGGCTTTACCGGATTATTACGAATGAGTACATCAAGTCAAACATGAGTACATAATACCGTACTTTTCTCTTAAGACTGCATCATCACTTAAGTGAGCCAAGTCTTATTATGACTTCGACTAGTTATTGGGAATCATATAGGCATTACTTTATCATCTCTTAGGGAAACCGTCCCTTAGATTGCCTTAAACCGATTGATGAATACGCATCATAAAGTGTCCCCAAGATCCTTTCATTCTTAACTTTGGATTTAGCGGAATCTCTTAGTCTCACAAGAGTACATCACTATAAACTCTTAGCTATGTTGCACAGGTGCGGTGGGGCGGGTGCGGGTGCGTGCAGATACGGGTGCGGGGATACGGTTTTTTTGAAAATGTTAGGGTGCGATACGGCAAGGATACGTCTGTTTATTTTATATTTTATTATATATAACACTTGTTAAATATAAAAAACAACAATTCAAATATCACCATAAAATCAATTCAAATACATAAAACAAGTCATACAAAAAACAATTCAAAATGGCTTTGAGCAGCGGAGCTTTCTAATGTTGTCCGTGAATACTGCTAAAAGTAAAAGTAATTACTTATTAAATGATTTACTTTTTTGTATTTTAATTTATTTGATTTACTTTTTAAAAATATAAAAAAATCTAAAAAAAAAAAAAATCGGACTCGCGTATCCTGGCACAGATACGCGTATCTGTGTCGGGATACGCGAGTCCGAATTTTTGTTTGCACGGATTCGCCACGTGGCGAATCCCGTGCGAATCCCACGCGAATCGCACCCGCACCCGCACCCATGCAGTATCCGATACTGCATACTGCCCAATTTTGAAGAATCCGTGCATTATAGACCCTTAGTTTTACACGCAAAAGCTTCATATCTCTTCCAAATCAAGTATATACTTAGTATGCGTTCCGGACAATCACTTATCGACGCGCTCCGTGGTCAGGAGCCACTTGATTTGAGTCTGATCCACCACGAGATCCTTTCATCACTTAACTTAGTTCCCCACTAAGATAAGATTTAACCACAAGCTGCACGTCAGTTTTTGGGAAACTATCTAACTGAAAAGATAATGGATGCTATAACATCCATTACGATAGCACAACTAAGTTTCGTGTCATCGTAGTTGATTCCAGTGCGTTCATGAGAAACCTTGCGCCATGAGGTGAGTTTAACTCCTTCTCTCACTCGCTTTGACAAAGTATATGGATAGATCTTATCTTTGGAGTGTCGGCACCACTTCAACAAAGGGCTATCACTTTGTTTATACTGGAGTCGCATATGTTTCCATTTTAGGCCAAGGCTACAACGTTGTAGATTTTCAACGAAGTATGGTTCGATTAAACTCACATTCCACGTCCTCATGAACCGGCTTTATTCATAGAGTACTCTTTATGGATTGGCATTCATTGAGGCGTCCCCCAATGATGATTATAATCCAGAATTACATGAGACGGATGAGTTTATTTGATCATATGATCAAGTTTCATGTACCAAACTTACATACATTCTTAGCGAGAGTATTTATCGAACCAAGTGGCATCCCAATACTCTATGAGATCCACGTCCTAGTAACACCATCTACCACAATTTGTTGTGTTACCATATCACCATTTAAAGGTGACGAACGTCCATGACCGGAACAATCCTTGCAGACATGTTTGCAGCATGTATTTAATCTCGTCACTTTAGGGAACTTGGTGAGACACAGTAGGGACAAACTAAAACAATTCCAATTCGTTCTACTCGAACATGATCGTTCGCATCTCCCCCTAACAACGGGAAGACTGGCTCATCAAAGTGACTTACGAGATTGTCTGTCAAGGTATATTTTAAGTGGACTATGAGTGAAAGCGCATGTCATATTCATCATTTATAACCCGTCATAATGCGTTGTGGTGACGCACTTTGGCACATGAATATGTGGACGATAAAGGTTTTCATTGTTAACATAATCCAGTTAACAAAATGTATACTGTTACACTCGTAACTAAGCATTTGAATGATGATAGGTATAGGTGAATATGACATGTTGACCGATGCTATATAACCGTAGCTAATGGTCTTGAGAATCCAACAAAACCGCCACCATGCACCATGTTGGCCACTAAGTATACTGGATACAGCTTGGGAAGTAGTTTAAACAACAAGCTGTACTGATTTTAAATCTGAGTGCGTAGCAGAAGTCTTAGATACAGTAGATTGCTGTGGATACAACAACTAGATGTGCAGTGTATACTTAATTAATCACAGTAATTAAAACAGTAAAAACTGAAGGTAAATAACACAGTATTTAAAGTGGTTCGAGGTAAACCCCTCTACGTCCACTGGTCCTCCACACAGGAGTAAAATGTTTATTATAATTACTACGTAATTATAACAGTATACAATCAATATATCGTTCACACAGATTAATATAAAGATCTTAGCTTCAACTGTTCACACATATTGGTTTGAGCTAAAACTTGACTGACTTATTCACACAGAGTTCTGAAGCTTCGTCTTCCTCAGTCCACACAGGGCTGATTTGGGTTTGTTCAAAGTATAGAACAGAGTATGAACAACATCTTTGACTTTATGAGCTTCGAGCTGATGAAGTGTTGTTCAAGATGATGAGCACTGTATATCTCTTAGATCTGAGTTGCAGTAAGATTTGGAGATATATTTTGCTCTGATAATAACTTTGATAGCTTTGTTACTTGGATTAACTTGGTAACTGATCTTCAACGCCTTGATGAGATATATATAGTCTTCTGGAAAATATATCCGTTGAGATGTATCCGTTGAGTGAGATTCCATTCCAACGGGATGAAAAACACGATCCGGATTTAGCAGGATTTGAAGATCTGTTGACTGACAGTATTTAAATACTTTATCCTTGAGTATTTAAATACTTCTTTATCAACGGGACTTCGACTTCTAAAGATTCCTTCTTTGTCCTGTTGAGAGCTGTATGGAAGATCACTGTATTGGTGATAGTTTCCATACTTGGTCTTTATAAGACTTCTTTGCTGTACTGAAAGGTTCCACTATATGCTGGATTCGAGACAGGTCTTCGATACAGGTTGATGCCTCAATTCTTCGATACAGTTTCCATACTGTATTGAGGATTGGCATATATGTCAAAACCTCTTATCAACACAATTCGATACAGGGATTGATTATCCCGGCTGATTCAATACAGGGTTCTTGTTTTCCCAACAATTTTCCCCTTTTTGACAATTTGCCAAGACTAACTTTCAAGCCTTCTTGATGATGCCAAAACCTTCTTTATGAAATAATCTTCTTTTGATGACTTCTGGCAGATTTTTTGGTCTTCTGTCAAATGGTCTGTCTTTCAGCAACTTAGTCTAATTTATGAACTGCTCGCAGGTGAGTTCGATACAACTAAGAATTTTTACAACTTAAGCTTATGATTGGCGCGCAGGCACAATCTTACAATGTATTCTAAGCATACACCTGAAATTATGAACTGTTCGTAGACAAGTTCGTACAACTTAATTTTCAAACAAGTTTCTATACTTGAGATTGTTATCAAACAATTTAAGTTATGTAATCATACATCAACACGGTAGATTACGAGTTGTAATCTTTCAAGACACGCAAATATTTTTATTGATATTCAAAGATAGAGTACATGGTTTGCTGTTTCGAAAGAAAAATTACACATAACTAAACAAATATAATATACAAGGATTTCAGCTCCGATAGTCCGCATGTCTCCATGGCTTTCTCCCTGGATCATTCTCGGTTCCACGCCACCAGTTCTGTAGGGAATCGTTGCCTCGATCTTGGTATATATCTCTTCCTTCATAGGATCTGTCAAAGGCAAGAATCCAGTCTTCTGGATGGGTGATCTGATCTCCTCTTCTGTGCTTGGATTTCATATCTAGCTGGAGAGGGAGTTTTCTTTCTTCTAGCATCTTCGTGAATTTGTCTGCAGCATCCACTAATGTCTTATAGCTTTTGAAGATGGCGGATTCCCTGACGAGTTTAACGAAGTATCTCATCAGTTCATTCTTCCTCCATTGCTTCACCTCATCGGCAGTTGGATGGCGGTTGGTTGGCAGACGAATTTCAGAAGGTCTTTGAATTAGAGTTTGCCACGGGACATTTGGATCATGAAATTCAGGTCGGGAACCTGAAATCTTAAAACTCTGAGAGGGAGGGGCTAGCTTGTTTAATTCAGCAGTAATGCTGTCTTGAGCAGCCTCAAATTCCCTTTCATGCTGTAACCTGATTCTCCTTGCAGCTTCTCTTGCTTCTTCCCCCTTTTTGGCGTCATCAAGACGTCCTAGGATCTCTAGTGCGGCATCCTGTTTCGTCTCAATGTTGGTTATTCTCTCGACAAGGGTGGAAAGAACCTCCGACATATCCTTGATACATTTGTCGTGGGCTCGCAATTGAGAACTGTTTTCGATCATAGCGAATGCGGTCTTGGCTTCAGCAATGCGCGTTTTGGTTGCCTCTTCTTTCAGGAGTTGCTCTTGTTTGTCTTGCATGATCTTCAGTGCTTGTTTGAATACTTCTGGCAATCTAACGAAGGCCTCGACTACTCGAGAAACTTCATGCTGTAAGGTGGTCATCTCTTCAACGGCAGAAGTATGCATCCAATTCAAGGCTTTTTCAACTGAAGACAGGGCAAGATGAAGACAGTTTGACCAAAAGCACGCAATCGCTCTTTTCTAGCAGCAGTAATCGGAGAATCCGGTTGAGAAAAATATTCAGAACAGTTCAACCTCCTTAGATTCACGGTAGAGTGTGAATTAAGTTGGACATCCCCAGGTACAATACCGTCCTCGGATTCCACGGTTGATGGGGCGGGAGCAGCATGTTCTGGTTCGGCGGCAGGGGGTGCTGTGTCCTCCTGTTGCGAAGGTTCGTCGGTAGACATGGATACAGGAGGGACTGATTCCTCCTGTTGTCTCTCAGCGACATCTTCTTCTTCTTGAGCGGCGACAGGCTCGGGTGCCTGTTCCAAAACTATTTCTTCTTCCTCGACTTGAGGGACTGATTCCTCATCGTCAGGAATGTTTTATTGCTGTGGCGAATGGGGATCACTTTGATTTGACGGCCCTTCGTCATCCTTGGGTTGAGAGGCAGCTCTGTCTTGAGACTCTTCACGACTCATCCTCAGACCAGCTTGTAAAGCGTCGTCATCATCGTCTGAGTCATTGTCATCTTTTGGATTTGGGGGAGAGTCCTCTGACTTATCTTTTCCTTTTCTCCTTGCGTCAGATTTGTGCAGTAGATGGCTTTCAATCAGTTCTTTGCAGAAGGGATTGTCCCATCGGATCAGGGCCTCAATTTCTGTTGAGTCCGTCACTTCTGATACAAATCTTTCTTCTTGGCTCCATTCGCTCCAGTTGTATAATGTGTCATACGGAGCTAGCCTGTAGCCTTTCCATTTTAGGAATCTTTCGTAAGCATGTTCGATCTGAACAGAGAGAAGAGTTTTGTTGATAATGGTGTCAGGGGAGGGACTGCGTACAACGTCTGGATCCGCTGTAGCGAGGGATTCCTATATAGGTGTGGGATCCTGTAGGGAAGTGGGATTCCTTACAGGGGATGGTACCCCGAAGGAAGATTGATCCTGTACGGGTGTGGAATCCCGCATAGGAGAAGTAGCGTTTGGCTCCGTAGGGGCAGCCGACTCGCTAGAGTCTTTTTCGTTGGCTGATGTCCGATCATCCGTCCTAGCCGCCAAAGGCTCAGGATCTACTGTCGATACAGTAGTGGACACCTCTTCCACATGGGTTGGGCCCTGGGGTAGTTCTTCAGTGGGTTGCGCCATTAAAGAAGCATCCTCGGAGGTTTTGGTGGATTTAGCTTTAGAAATCCTCCTTAGCTTCCTCTTCGGCTTCTCACCAGCAATGGGTGTCTTGCTGTGAGACCTTTTCCTCTTCTTTGAAGACTCCACTTCCTGGGATTTCAAAGAAACATCTCTTGGCTCTGCAGAAACTGGCATGCTTTGGGTTTTAGGGTGGTTGCAGACCATAGTGCTCTGGTTATACGCAGTAGGCTTGACGCTCCTAGGTAGATACAGGTGTTGACTTTCTTCGCATCAGCAGATTGCGAAAGTCCGCATTTCGTCAAAATATGGTTTAACATTAAACCAAATGACTTCTTCTGTAATACCCGGTTGTAATTCAGTCATTAGCATTCAGTAATTTCATTCGGTAATTGTCATTATGTAATTTTTCACTTGTTAATAATCATTCATCCGGGTTCACCATTCGGAATAACTTCGAGTTGTGTATCGATATTGTTTATTGTTTCAACCTTATTCGGGAATCGAGACAAGAGTATTATCTTGATTGTTGTAATTGATTCATTAGTCGATGTTGACGTTGAAATTCATGTCATTTCAAATCTCTTCATTGTTTAAATCGTGTTCTTCTTGGATGAACCCTTGTAATCATTACTCGGAACCACCGTTTTGGGGTTTCCGTGCTTCCATTTCGTGTTATTGGTTCCCAAATATTAATTCCTATTGCTTTTATTCCCTTCCCGGGTCATTTTTCATCATTTTAGGACCCAAGGGGGTGTGGGCTGCGGCACAAGGAGTGTGCGCCGCGGCACACACATTTTCCAGTTTTTGGCCGAGCACAAAAGGAGTGTGGGCCGCGGCACACTCGTATAGCATTTTCGGCCATACCCGTCTGTACCTTGTGCCGCGGCACATGCCGGCAGGGCCGCGGCACACTGCCGAGACACTACCGCGGCACACTCGTCCGTGCGCGCCTTTGCCGCCGATCATTTGAGTTTTGGCCTGTGCCGCGGCACACTTTGGCTGAGCCGCGGCACACAGGGCAGTCAACTCTATAATTGCGTTTTTGAGCGAGTTCAGCTCATTTCTTCCATATTCTTCACCTTCATACGAGAGAGAGAGAGAGAGCTTGAGGGGAGAAATCTTCATCATCAATCACTTGAGTATTCATTTTTCATCATTTTCATTCGGTTCTGAAGCTCGGATTGTCGATCTAACGCGATTTCATCGGATTAAAGTACTTGGATCTTCAAAGGTAATATTCGTCAAATCTCTTGGATTTCGATTTTGTATTGAGATATGATGTTTTGGATGTTAAGATCGTGTTGTATGAAGTGATATACGCATGATTATGGACATGTTTGGTTATTCATTGGATTATTGAAGGATTATTCAAGAACACTTTGAATATTGAGTTGGATTTGGGGGTTTTCGATTAATTGTTGTTGAAATCACGATTTTGAATATTCATAAAATATTATTGATCGTATTGAAGATGTTTTGTTGGTTTGAAACACTTCTTGGGGATTTGATGTTGGTATTATTGAGGTTTGGTTATAATCAATCGAAGTTTGGCCACAAAGTGTTCGATATAATGCCCCAATGAACTTGGTTTAATCGTATCGACGTTTTGAGTTCGTTATATTCATGTTTGATTCGTATATTGAACGGATTTTTGGTCATTGTATTATTCAAGGTTGTTCGAGCGACCGATATCTCAATTAGGACGTTGTTCGTGGAAGGATAATTGTCACCGGTGTTGAGTAAGTTGATTCTTACTCGGTTAAAAGGATATTCACTCCTTTTGTTGTTGATCATTCATAATCATACTCATTCATCATTGTATTAACCGTATTGAGACTTGTAATTGTCGAATAATCATTTCGTTCACGAGGAACGACGGTTCCAATCATTTCATTGAGTTATCAATCATGTCATTATTATCTTCATCTCGGCGAGTCATTCTTGGCCTTGTTGAAATATTATTCATTGATATTCATTGCGGTCATTCTCGTTCATATGACCTTCTGGGTTCATATTGCGTGGATGGGTGCGAATGTGTGGAATTTTTAGTCGGGCACGCGATGGCCATGTATTGGGAGTGATACATTGGACTGTGCACACGGTAACGTTTACCTCCGTGAGACTAATTAGGTATAAGGACGGGTGTGTCCGGTCATCCGTCTTGTACACTTGCACAGAACACTACGGGCGTACTATGATACTTCTCTTTAGCGTAATTCATAACTAAGGATATTTCATAACTTCAGATATATCATGATTGTGTATTTTCAACCCTTGAAGATTGTTGTTCTGTGTAACTGACCCCGTTGGGGATTCCGTTCGAGATGTTTATTTATTCAGGGTGGTGTATTTTATCTTCATATAAAATATACTAGTATTCTGTTTTGTCCTGGTGTAATGCACTTAAGCTCCTCATCGGAGTATTTGGTAATATAATGTGGTTCGGTACTACAATTATATTATTTAATTCATCAGTTTTCATTCGCCTGGTGGGTCCCAGTCGGGGGTCCACGACACTATAATATCCGCCTAGTTTGGGGTGTTACAGAGTTGGTATCGGAGCGTGGTTTTGAATACTACCTCCCGAGTCATGTCTCATTTGAATTCATCGTCATCAGACTAGTATCATTGGACTTTCGCGTCACGTGTGACCTGTGCAGATGCCGAGCCAATCAGACCGAAAGAACTGTAAGACTTCTAATGCCATGGTATAATTTCTGGCAATAATCATTCATTCATCATTCATTAGTTAACAATCCTCAAACATCATTTTCATTTGATCAGGACGATCATGTTAACTCATTAATCACTCAATCCATTTCATTACTCAGTTGTCGATCTGGATGATCATATTATTAATCTTGTTAAATTGTTCAAGATAATCATTTCAAGAATTTCATGAGATAATCATGTCACTTCAGTAAATCATTCATGTAATCACTGTGTTAGAGCGTGTATGCTCATTTTCATCATCTCATGAAATAATCATAACGTGATATTCATGCGGGAAATATAATCATTATGCGACTTTCCTACTTCAGTATGGAGAGAGCTGTCAGGGGATGCACGGGGAGAGGCCGCGGTGCGGGCCGAAACTCAGGAAATAATCACTCGCTGTCGGAAAATCGTACCAAGGACTCGGATCGATCAGAAGATGTTCGGGTTGATCCACTCACTTTGATGCAGGTCATGATGACCCATATGCAATTGCTCAATCATCATTGTGCCACTATGGCCGATTTAATCGAGAGAACTCTCTCGTATGAGCCTGCTACTAAGGAAATTGCTGAACAACAACCTGTATCTGTCAGCAAGAAATCAACGAAGCGTAATCAGTCCGAAGGCGGTCAGTCAACCTTCAAGAAGCCTCGTGTGAGTCCCATCGTTTCTGAGCGACCTCCTACGGCGCAAAATCGTGCGGGATCTCAGTCCCGAGCGGCCTATTCGGCCATCACCTGTTTCAATTGTGGAACGCCGGGTCATTACAGCACTAAGTGTCTGAAACCGTCTATCACGTGCCATAATTGTGGGATTTTCGGGCATAAGGCCCGTTTTTGCCGAAAGGACTCCAAGTCGGCTCCAGCGGCATCTCAGGCCCCGAAGCAATCAGCGATTCAGAATCAGACTGCTATGTCAGCGTCATTTAAGACAATGGAAGCAAATAGAGTCGGAGCTCATATTTATCAGACGGGAGCGTCCGGTTCGGGGGCCGACAAGTCCCGGATTCATGTGATGAAGAGGATCGACGATCCGGTGGCCCGAATGATCTCAGGTATACTCGTAATTTTATTTCAACCTGTGTGTACCTTTTGATACTGGTACACCACATTCATTCATTTTCGAATCATGTTTGAATAGACTTAATTTGGATAATCCTATTACTTGTGGACCTCATACCATCGGTCTACCTGGTGATAGAAGAATTTTTGGAAATCATACCGAATTAAGTTTAAATGACCGCGATTGGTTGATGGACCAAATCGTGGTGGATTTACTTAAGGACGATGTATATCGGGTACTAGTGGAATGGATCGTCATGATACCCCCTCAATGTTCGTAAACGTCTGGTCACTATCATTTCCGTCGTTGGGGTCGAATGTGTGCTTCAGGGAGGTGATCCCCGTTATTCCGGAAGAATTATTAATATGATGGAAGCAGAGAAACTCCTCAATCGAGTTGTTCAATCATTCATCGTATCATTTTCATTGATTGGCCGTTCTAAGGCAATCGAGTTGTTCAATCATTCATCGTATCATTTTCATCGATTGGCCGTTCTAAGGCAATCGAGTTGTTCAATCATTTATCGTATCATTTTCATCGATTGGCCGTTCTAAAGCAATCGAGTTGTTCAATCATTCATTGTATCATTTTCATCGATTGACCGTTCTAGGGCAATCGAAATGTTCAACCATTCATGGTATCATTGGCATCGATTGACGATGTATTCCCAGACGAGTTACCTGGTTGCCTTCACAAAGAGTTGTGGAATTCACGAGTGAGTTGGAGCCCAGTACGTCCCCGTTATCGAAGGCACCATACCGGATGGCCCCGACCGAAATGCAGGAGTTGAAGATTCAACTTGAGGAATTGTTCGAGAAAGGTTATCTCCGACCGAGTGCGTCCCCGTGGGGAGCACCAGTGTTATCTGTCAAGGAGAAGTATGGTTCGTTCGTGTGTGTATTAATTATCAGGAGTTGAACAGGATGATGATCAAGGATAAGTATCCTTTACCCCGTATCGATGATCTTTTGGATCAACTTCAGGGAGCTTCAGTATTTTCCAAGATCGACTTAAGATCTGGATATCATCAGTTACGGATTTGAGAGTCGGATATCGCGAGGACAGTGTTTCGTACACGCTATGGTCATTATGAGTTCGTAGTTATGCCGTTCGGGCTAACTAACGCATCTGCGGTGTTCATGGAGCTAATGAATCGGGTTTTCATCGACTTTTTGGATCGGTTTGTGGTTGTCTTCATTGATGACATCTTGATTTATTCTCGTGACCGAGAGGAGCATGAGGTTCACCTTCATCAGGTTCTCGACGTGTTGAGACGAGAGCAACTTTCTGGAAAGTTTTCCAAATGTGAGTTCTGGATGTCCGAAGTGACTTTCCTCGGGCATGTAATTTCATCAGATGGAGTGCGTGTTGATCCTCAGAAGACGGAGGCTATCCAAGATTGGTTACCTCCGAAGAATGTTAAGGAAATCCGAAGCTTTCTCGGATTAGCCGGTTATTATCGGCGGTTTGTGGAAGGATTTTCTAAAATCGCTCAACCCTTGACGAACCTTTTGCAAAAGGATAAGAAATACACGTGGTCCGACGCGTGTCAACGGAGTTTTGAGGAACTCAAGAGTCGGTTAATGTCAGCACCTGTACTTTCCTTGCCGCAAGGGATGGAAGGATTTGTGGTTTATAGTGATGCGTCCGGATAGGGTCTCGGATGTTTGCTCATGCAAAATGGGAAGGTCATTGCCTATGCTTCACGGCAATTGAGACCTTACGAGATTAATTATCCGACCCACGACCTGGAGCTAGCAGCCGTGGTGTTTACTTTGAAAATCTGGCGTCATTACCTTTATGGCGTCACCTGTCAGATTTTCACCGATCACAAGAGTTTGAAGTATATATTTACTCAGAAGGAGTTAAATATGCGACATAGGCGGTGGTTGGAACTAATCAAAGATTATGATATCGAGATCCTTTACCACCCAGGGAAGGCGAATGTTGTCGCCGACGCTTTGAGTCGTAAGTCTGTTCAGGAGCAGATGCTTGCTCGTTTAACGATCCGAGAAGAGCTTGAGGAATTCCTTAGACCCGAGATCGAGGTCTGGCTTCAGCGAGTTCAGGGACAACTTTGTATGTTAGAGATTTCATCGTCACTTGAGGAGACAATCAGAGAGAACCAGGGTTCAGACCCTGCACTGTTACGCATCCGTGAGGATGTGGCTCAAGGGAAAGCCCCTGGATTCGTGGTCCACGAGGATGGACTTTTGAGATTTAAGAATCGGTTGTGCGTACCGGCGAATGATGAGTTGAAAGACTCGATTTTGAGAGAAGCTCATGCTACCCCTTATTCTGTTCATCCGGGGTCTAGCAAGATGTACAAGGACTTGAAACAAAATTACTGGTGGAGTAATATGAAGCGAGAAGTTGCGGAATTTGTTTCGAGATGTTTAACCTGTCAGCAAGTCAAGATTGAACATTAGCGATCGGCGGGTATGCTGAAACCTCTCCCTATTCCAGAATGGAAGTGGGAAGACATTTCTATGGATTTTATCACGAGTTTGCCGGCGAGTCGTAGTGGCATGAATACGATCTGGGTGATTGTGGACCGCTTAACTAAATCAGCTCATTTTCTTGAGATCAACGATACGTGGGGTCCCGAGAGACTTGCTCAGCTGTTCATCAAAGAGATAGTGAGACTGCACGGTACTCCTAAAAGTATTTTTTCCGATCGTGACGGACGGTTTGTGTCTCATTTTTGGAAATCAGTTCATCGTGCTATGGGAACTCAGCTTAATCTCAGTACCGCTTTTCATCCTCAGTCCGACGGTCAATCAGAGAGGACTATTCAGACATTAGAGGACATGTTGAGGGCATGCGTCCTCGATTGGAAAGACGATTGGGAAGCCCAACTACCATTGATCGAGTTCACGTATAATAATAGTTGGCATGCTTCGATTAAGATGGCACCTTACGAGGCCTTGTACGGTCGTCGTTGTCGATCTCCTTTGTGTTGGGATGACTTATCAGAATCCATCGGCACCGAGCCCGATATGCTTATAGTCGCCCGTGAGAAGGTAGCTTTGATCAGGAGTCGTTTGTTGACCGCTCAGATTCGACAGAAATGTTACGCAGACAATCGTCGTCGACCACTAGAGTTCGAGATGGGTGACCACGTTTTGGTCAAGGTGTCCCCGAGTCGAGGTATTTTCCGTTTCGGAAAACGGGGGAAGTTGAGTCCGAGATTTATTAGACCGTTTGAGATTTTGGAACGAGTAGGCGAGCTAGCTTATCGTTTGGCCTTACCTCCGGCGTTAAGCCGAATTCATAATGTGTTTCGCATCTCTCAGTTGCGGAAGTATGTTGCCGATCCGAGTCACATATTTCAGTTCGACGAAATCGAGATCGCTGATGATCATTCGTATGAGGAGCGTCCCATACGAGTCTTAGAGCGGCGAATCAAACAGTTTAGGAATAAGGGGATCCCTTTGGTTAAAATCCAGTGGTCTAGACACGGAGTCGAAGAGGCTACTTGGGAAACCGAGGATAGCATGCGGGAGAGTTATCCCGAGTTGTTTGACCCTTAGTTTCGGGGACGAAACTCTTTTAGGGGGGGTGTATGTAATACCCGGTTGTAATTCAGTCATTAGAATTCAGTAATTTCATTCGGTAATTGTCATTATGTAATTTTTCACTTGTTAATAATCATTCATCTGGGTTCACCGTTCGGAATAACTTCGAGTTGTGTATCGATATTGTTCATTGTTTCAACCTTATTCGGGAATCGAGACAAGAGTATTATCTTGATTGTTGTAATTGATTCATTAGTCGATGTTGACGTTGGAATTCATGTCATTTCAAATCTCTTCATTGTTCAAATCGTGTTCTTCTTGGACGAACCCTTGTAATCATTACTCGAAACCACCGTTTTGGGGTTTCCGTGCTTCCATTTCGTGTTATTGGTTCCCAAATATCAATTCCTATTGCTTTTATTCCCTTCCCGGGTCATTTTTCATCATTTTAGGACCCAAGGGGGTGTGGGCCGCGGCACAAGAAGTGTGCGCCGCGGCACACACATTTTCCAGTTTTTGGCCGAGCACTCTGTACCTTGTGCCGCGGCACATGCCGGCAGGGCCGCGGCACACTGCCGCGGCACACCCGTCCGGGCCGCGGCACACTCGTAGAGCATTTTCGGCCATACCCGTCTGTACCTTGTGCCGCGGCACATGCCGGCAGGGCCGCGGCACACTGCCGAGACACTACCGCGGCACACTCGTCCGTGCCGCGGCACGCTGCCGATCGCTGGGGGCTGTTTTTGGCCCTGTGCCACGGCACACTTCGGTTGAGCCGTGGCACACAAGGCAGTCAACTCTATAATTGCGTTTTTGAGCGAGTTCAGCTCATTTCTTCCATCTTCTTCACCTTCATACGAGAGAGAGAGAGCTTGAGGGGAGAAATCTTCATCATCAATCACTTGAGTATTCATTTTTCATCATTTTCATTCGGTTGTGAAGCTCGGATTGTCGATCTAACGCGATTTCATCGGATTAAAGTACTTGGATCTTTAAAGGTAATATTCGTCAAACCTCTTGGATTTCGATTTTGTATTGAGATATGATGTTTTGGATGTTAAGATCGTGTTGTATGAAGTGATATACGCATGATTATGGACATGTTTGGTTATTCATTGGATTATTGAAGGATTATTCAAGAACACTTTGAATATTGAGTTGGATTTGGGGGTTTTCGATTAATTGTTGTTGAAATCACGATTTTGAATATTCATAAAATATTATTGATCGTATTGAAGATGTTTTGTTGGTTTGAAATACTTCTTGGGGATTTGATGTTGGTATTATTGAGGTTTGGTTATAATCAATCGAAGTTTGGCCACAAAGTGTTCGATATAATGCCCCAATGAACTTGGTTTAATCGTATCGACGTTTTGAGTTCGTTATATTCATGTTTGATTCGTATATTGAACGGATTGTTGGTCATTGTATTATTCAAGGTTGTTTGAGCGACCGATATCTCAATTAGGACGTTGTTCGTGGAAGGATAATTGTCACCGGTGTTGAGTAAGTTGATTCTTACTCGGTTAAAAGGATATTCACTCCTTTTGTTGTTGATCATTCATAATCATACTCATTCATCATTGTATTAACCGTATTGAGACTTGTAATTGTCGAATAATCATTTCGTTCACGAGGAACGACGGTTCCAATCATTTCATTGAGTTATCAATAATGTCATTATTATCTTCATCTCGGCGAGTCATTCTTGGCCTTGTTGAAATATTATTCATTGATATTCATTGCGGTCATTCTCGTTCATATGACCTTCTGGGTTCATATTGCGTGGTTGGGTGCGAATGTGTGGAATTTTTAGTCGGGCACGCGATGGCCATGTATTAGGAGTGATACATTGGACTGTGCACACGGTAACGTTTACCTCCGTGAGACTAATTAGGTATAAGGACGGGTGTGTCCGGTCATCCGTCTTGTACACTTGCACAGAACACTACGGGCGTACTATGATACTCCTCTTCAGCGTAATTCATAACTAAGGATATTTCATAACTTCAGATATATCATGATTGTGTATTTTCAACCCTTGAGGATTGTTGTTACGTATGGCCGGCCGTTGGGGGATTTTGTTTTCAGGTCACGGCAAGGCAAAGGCACGGGAAGAGCATGTTGATGGCGAGGAGTCCCAGTGATACTAGTAGGGGCCCCCAGTCATTCCGGTTATTTCACTCATTTCAGTCATTTCCGTCATTTGTATTTTCCGCTGCAAATTCCGTTCGAGATGTTTATTTATTCAGGGTGGTGTATTTTATCTTCATATAAAATATACTAATATTCTGTTTTGTCCTGGTGTAATGTACTTAAGCTCCTCATCGGAGTATTTGGTAATATAATGTGGTTCGGTACTACAATTATATTATTTAATTCATCAGTTTTCATTCGCCTGGTGGGTCCCAGTCGGGGGTCCACGGCACTGTAATATCCGCCTAGTTTCGGGTGTTACATCTTCTGGGTGGCAGGCTTGCATACTTCCTCTTGCAAGCGCTTCAACAAAATCTGGCACCAATTGACCTTTTCACAGGTCAAAAATAGCAACCATCATCCTAAATCTTAAATTGGTACACATTTCGAATGCACCAGTTCTGTTCTCGATGATCCTGCAGCAAAAGTCATGTAAATACATATAAGGCAGGCAAAAATTCTTCTTGTGACATGTGGTCTGAACCATGTCAACAACAGTTGAGCCGGTGAACAGCCCATAAAACTTAGTTATCAGCTCTTGAGACCCAAACGCCTCAAGTTGATCCATTGTCAAACCATCAGCAGGTAGCCTGTAAATATTCTGGAGAAGATCGCTATCAACACAAATCTCCACTCCTTGAATGGTAGCGGTTATGTCAGCAACGTGACCTCCTTGGGCCAGCGGCAGAAAGCGTACGACGGCATTGAGGTAAAATTCCTCAACCAGATGAACATCATATTTCTCAGCAGCGTGACTTCCAAGGTGGTAGAGGCCTTGTTGACGGAGACGAGTGATGATGTACTCCATGGGTTCAGCATGATTAGTCTCAGAGAGAATACGTTCAATGATGACATATTTGGAAAAGATCCGTCCGTCGATGAAGTTCGAGGTCTTCTTGAGTGCAGGAGAAGATGTCTGACCAGCCATTTCAAGAAATTGTGAAAGAGAATACACGAAATTTGCAGTAAAATGCAGAAAACTGTGTAGGCTGTTTTTGCTTGAGAACTCTTAATTTTTGCAAAAAGCGTAAAGAGTCTCTAATGGCAGTATCAGTCCTTTTATATTGGGCGGCGAAGTAGGGTTTTGCAGAGTACGAATGGTCATATTTTAAGGGATAGGAACCGGTTTTTGAAATCAACGGTCAAGATGGATTGAGTGCAACTGGTACACTAATCCATTAAAATATGAGCGGGTCCCACTTCTGACATTTGTGTCACCCTAAATGCCTGAAACGGCGGTTTTAAAACATTAAACAATTTAAAACATCACGGCTTTTGAGATTCAGTTGTCCAGATGTCGTGTAAGGCATTTAGTGTAAATGACGTTTGACATAAAAACAGGGCACGTGGACAAAAATCATTTTAAAATGAAATTAATATAATATTCACTGAATCGAAATCCTATAGTGTGTGCTGTATCCGCGTCGAAACAACGTTCCCCATTAAAAAGGTACATATAGGTTTTAAATTCCATACAACAATATTTGGATTAATGCTGTATTCATGGGTCATACTGTATTCCCCCTTAATTATTGCACACGTCAGCTGTAGGATTCATATGTCTTTGTTAACTACAGTGTTGTATTGACGGTTCTGAGTGTACAGATAATTAACGTTGGATACTGTATTCTTGGGTCTTACAGCATTCCCCCTCAATTGTTGAGTAAAAACAGTAAATTACTTATAGGGAGTCGGGTTGTAGCATTCCCAATTCTTGTATAAGCATGTTGAATCTGACTGTGTCGAGAGGCTTGGTGAAGATGTCAGCCAACTGAATGTCTGTATGAACTTTTTCAAGGCGAACATCTTTGTTCTCGACATGATTCCTTATAAAATGATGCTTCATGTTGATATGCTTAGTGCGTGAGTGCAGGACAGGATTGTGCGTTATTGCAATTGCACTCGTGCTATCACACATGATTGGAGTCTCTCTGGCTTCAATTCCATAATTTGATAACTGTTCTTTGCATCGAAGGATGCGCATACGGAACTACCCGACATAGTATTCTGATTCAGCTGTGGAAAGAGAGTTAGCCAATTGCTTCTTACTGAACCAAGAAACGAGTCTAGGTCCAAGAAAGTGACAAGTTCCACTTGTACTCTTCCTATCTAGCTTGCAGCCTCCGAGATCCGAGTCGCTGTATCCAACTAAATCAAATCCGCCTTCTTTAGGATACCATAGTCCTACATCGACTGTTCCTTTAATGTTCTTCAGGATTCGTTTAGCTGTATTGAAGTGTGATTCCTTAGGTGCTACTTGATACCTCGCACACACTCCAACAGCAAACTGGATATCGAGCCTGCTAGCCGTTAGGTACAGGAGCGAACCAATGAGATTCCTGTAGAGTGATTGGTTAAACGGCTTTCCGGCTTCATCAGCACTAATTTGTACGGAAGTGCTCATGGGGGTTGGTGATGATTTGGAAGTGTTCATTCCAAATTTGTTGAGAAGCTCCTTACTGTATTTTTCCTGGTTGATGAAAATACCTGTAGGCAACTGCTTTACCTGCAAACCTAGGAAATAAATAAGTTCTCCCATCATACTAAGTTCTGTTACCTGCCTAAATGTGTCAATGTCCTAATACATCTTCTGGTTACAAAAACCGATGCAAGCCGTACCATATTGACTCATGAATATTTTTCCTTTTCACATATCCAATACAAGTGATGCATAAGATTTTATTTCTCACAAATCACAATGAGATGCTATGAGTGATACACTTTGGCATATATATCATCGAGTCATAACATGGTTCAATTGTTACGGAACATATGTGACTAGAAAACGCCATTCGGCATTCAACAACTTGATCATTATACCGCTCATTGATTGTGATGACCTATTCATCATAGTCACAATGGATTTATAACACGAAATCCAAAAATATTGCGTTCCTTGGAAATAGCTTAATACGCACTCAATTTCGCTTGGAAAATTTTTACAAACATGAGCATAGCGAACACTCTAACAACATAGAGATTTTATACCAGATACGATCAAAATGATCTATCATATTGAGTGCATAACATGACAAGGTTATATGCCTAAGGGGAAAAGTTACGACACAAGCATGGTGTAACACTACCATGCACACGCTCGACCTTCTTATAAGGGTGCGTATTTTGGGCTTCCCCAAGAAAACTGTTTTTCAACATTTGAAAGATGATATTTTAGCGTACAATGCATACCAAAAATTGCATCATCTATGGCAAATTCGGCCAAAAAGAGGTTGAAAAATATGTTTCATAAGACCACTTGCAAATTTAAGATGGGAACCAAGTTGGTTGGGACAAAAGTTAGCACAATCGCTGGAAATAAAATTCCGCGCAGCTTGACCTTTGTTCACTAAAACAGTTATAACTCCCTTGTTAGGAAGGCTATGGACGAACGGTCAGATATTCTGGAAACTAGACTTCCGTATCTTTCTATCCATATGTTGTGCACCACACAGATTATTAAACTCAGATCACAGTGCATGTTTTAATTAGCTGCTTTAGTATTTCCCAAGTTTAGTGAGAAAACAAGGTTGAGGCCATATCCAATGGCATAAGTGTTGATGCAAAAACATGGCGATGCCAGCCATAGGCGCGTTTAAACGCAGCAGGGTGTTCGATTTCTTATCTAGACTAATGATCCTTTCGGTAACTCCAACTTGGTAGACTTGCAGAGAAAGTAGGAATGTCGAGTCTGACTAAAAATTTGTTTAAAAACCACTGATTCCGTTTGAACTTTCAAAGCATAAACAAATACCAAGGAGGATGCGCCTAGTCATGATCAAAGTGTAGACAAAATCCACCAAAGTGCATCAAATCAACCAAGTATTTTAATTCTCAATTTGCATGTATACGTCATAATAGCCATGTTATATGGATGCAACGCGGTGCATCAATATTAAGCATTTTGAACCATGAGACATAATGAATATACCATAACCAACTTGTGTTGACCATCCAATAAGATCGACTAAACATAGTCAAATGTATAAGGCACATGCCTTTATAAATACTCGGAAAAGTATTCGGACCTATCTTCATGCGAACTATAATCGAGGTCAACGAATTCATGTATTTACCGCAATATGCCATTGCTTTACATGTTAAAATTCATGAGAATTATTCGTACATTCTTTCATATATCTTATTGCAAGGAGACGGTGCATGACTACACCCACATGCAATATTTTATTTTAATAGGATGAAATATGGAGTTGTCCAAGTATGGGATTGGGTCACGACCAACGTGGTGGTCGCTCAATTCAACGTGAAAAATCCGTCACAAATCGATTTTAACCACGACATATCCGTCGCAATCGATGTTTGTCCCATTTGTACATTACAAATCCGTGACTAATCATGAACAAGTCATAACCTTACCGTTACCGACAATATTCATTTTATTCAATTGTTGGTTTAAAATCGACAAAACGGCGACGTCAAATCGCACCCAAAACATGGTGTATGCAACAACCACAAATATCAACTTTCAACAATTATCCGTGAGTCCCCCAGGACCGTCACACAGTTTACTTTGACATACGAGAGTGATACCACCTCTCATAGTCTCATCCACCGCAAAGTAGCGTGAGAGATAAAGAACCCAAATACCCAATTCCCAAAAAAAAAAATTCCCAAAAGAGAGGAATTGAAAAACGGGAAACTTTAATAAAGTCTTACGGGTACTTGGTTCCATATTTGCTTTGGTCCTTGAACGGGAGCTTCTCTCCATATGAGCAACATATTTCCGTGGGTACTCCGTTTTATATTTACTTTGATCCTTGAACGGGATAATAAATATAGCTTCTCTCCATAGCGTGCACATCATTATGAGCAACATGTTTTCCTATATGCACGTAAAACATAAACATGGTAAGATTCATAAGTGTACAAATCAATGAACAAATGAATCATTAATTAGGAAAAGATGGAGAGTTGAGAAACGCCCGGATAGGGCTACTGGGCTCGATAATTCGGCCGAAAAAGGACTCGAGCGCGGCGATACAGTAGCTCGGTATTGGATGAAGTCGGATCTCCAAATTTCCTTGTAAAAATCTGCTTCTGTTCGGCGTAAGATTCAGTAATCAATATTACTCAAAATCTGATCTCCACCGTTGAATATACAGATATTTGTGTTGGAAAGTTGCTGTCAAAATTTTACACCGATCCCACGGTTAACGAATCGAAAATCCTGATTTTGGTAGGACTGCGCTGTGCGGAAAATTTACGCACGGAAATTTTCTCTTTTTTGTGTGTGTGTAAAGACATGCTTCTGTTCGCATACAGTTTTGTCGATAATACTGTTCCGAATCAGATCTTCACCGTTGGACTTGTAGTTCTTACTTCGTTAGTCGGACTAAAAAAATTGATTGAAAGCTGTCGGGTCGGGCTGGGCAGCAACCGGGTCAGGTACAAACAGGGGCAGGCCGGATGCGGGTTGGGTGAGCGGGCCGGGGAGATCCAATCTGTTTTAACGGGTTTGGGAGATGAGCTGTGATGGGGAGGGAGGTCAAGGACGGGCGGCGAGCCAGTCTGGTGGGGGGCGAGCGGCGGGTTGCTCGCGAGGAAGACGACGGCGGGTCTGCTGGGTTTCTTCCTGAAATCCGATTGCAAGGGTCTGGGCGACAGTTGGGGTCTCCAAGGCGGAACAGGCTCGACCAGATTTGAACGGGCTGGATGAGATGTGCCGATCTCGGTCAAAGAGGAGGAAATTGATTTCTGGTGTGGCAGAGCGGCGGTAATCTGGCCGGGGAAGGCGACGACTGTCCGTAATTAGGGTTTCTGCGGAAAAAAAATCTAATTTCCGATTTTTTTTTTGGGGATTTTCAGAAAAGAATCGGGATGAGATTTTTTTTCTTGCTCAGTTGGAAGTCTACGTGCTGATAACGTGTTTCGGGAGAAAGTAAAAGACTGTAAATACGAGTCAATCAATTGTATTCATAACACTGATAGAGGGGCCTTTATATAGGCAGTACAATGAGAGTCCTTCCATGCATAGGATTCCTAGATAAGGTAAGACATCTAATAGGATCCTACTACCTCTAGAATGATCTAGAACCTTCCATCTATGTATCTGCAATCAGTATTAGGTAAGACACATCACGGAATAATAATTCCCGAAACAATTATAAATATTTTATCTGTAAGAGAAATGATACGGACACCCCCAACCATACCTCCAAACACACCACATGCTTTGGGGGTTTGTATTGCGTGCTTTACAGATAAAATAATCATAATAATATTATAACTATTTTATCTCTAAAGCATGCAGTACAACACTCCCAAAGTACGGGTATGTTTGGGGGTGTGGTACAGGGTGTGTCCCTATCATTTCGCTATCTGTAAAGTATGCGGTACAACACCCATAAAATAAGGAGTGTGGTTCAGGGTGTTGCCCTATCACCCTCTTTCTTAAATCACGCATGCCAGACTTTTATCACAAAAAAAGAGAACAAATGCATTTTTCGGAGATTTCATCACATTATTATTTGTGAGAGCACTAGAGGTGGCCAGTGGGTCGGGCCGGCCCAGCTCAGCCCGAATTTTCTAGGCCCGAGGGCCGATCGGGCCAGCCCAGTCTGGGACCGAGTTCAGTCTCCCCGGCCATCCGGGTGGTCTCGGTCCCGGACTCTCCAGCCCAGGCCCAGCCCAGCCCGGCCCACCTCCGAGCCCAGACCGGATCGGCCCCCAACCCGGCCCACCCATAGCCCACCCCAACCCACCTCTAGCCCACCTCAGCCCACCTCAAGTCCAGACAAGCCTACCATTCAAATTTCAAAAAATAATCTAATTTTTACAAATTAAGTCCATTTTTTTTCTTTTTTCTCCCCATTTAATTTAATGTTAACATATATAAAAATTCAAAATGAATTTTCTTAAACTTGAAATAGATTACTAAATTTTACAATTTTTTTAATTCAAGTTTTTATATTGAATTTTTAATTAATATTAATTAATTTATTTTAAAAATTCAAAACAAATTTTTACAAAATGATTTTTAATTTAATGTTAACATATAATATTTTTTTCAAATTTTCGGAGCGGGCTCGGCCCGGCTCAGACCGGCCTGGGACACAGGTGGACAGTGGGCCACGTCCGTCCAGCCCAAGCCCAGCCCGCCAAATACATGGGCCGGTCCTGGGCTCACAAGTCCCGGCCCGGCACATGGCAAGCTCTAGAGAGTACCATATTAAAAGCATATAATCATGAAGAAAAATCTGAAATTTAACAAAATTATATAATAATAGAAATTTGAAAAAAAATCAAAAAATATTAATACATAGTAATTTACTCTGAAAATTAACCAAAAAAATAAACTATATATATTGAGATTAAAAGAACTAAGAATAAGAAATTAAAAGCTACACATAAGTTTCTGGAAGTATTAGACATAATCGTATGTTTGAGTACTTGTTTTCAAATTGCTGGATGCATGCCACAATATATAAAAGATTATAAAATAAAGCAAAACCACTCCTTTTATACAAAGAATATGTACCATAATATTGGTTTGACTAATGTGGGATCCTTGTTTGTTTATTTGGGAGAAAAGATTATAAAATAAAACAACCACCCCAAAAGTCTTCAATTTACGTTTATTATATGCATTCATTTTTTTAGAGGTCAAAGTCGGTTGTTAGTACACCAAACTCCTAATTACTCTAATTCACCTTATAACTCTCATAAACTCCAATTCGTTCCAAATGGAGATCGAACATGTGTCTCCTACATAAATGAGGAATTCAGTGGCCAGATGGGCTAAGCCACCTCCTTTTATATGCATAAATTTTTTATTTTGAGAATATATTATATGCTACTTGTTTTTTGTTTTAAAATTTTTGAACATGTTAATGATGCGTTTTTATTCACTTGTTTTTGCAAGCCGGAGTCATTATTAATACGTGACTTCAATTTTGAATTTTAATCCAACATGCTTTTGAAACTCCAGTAATAATTTAATTTAACCTCATTTGATCGAAATTGTTTAATTTTACTGGAACGGTCGAGGGCAAATGGGGCTTCCACAACCAATATCGATACTTCAGCCGATAGCCAAAAGTGGTCGGCTAAAGCCTTGCACCGCCATCTATACTTCGATCGGCCGAGGTCCGTCAGCTAAAGTCTACTCGACGACGTTTGAGGCCGTTCATCGACTATACCTCGTACTTTAGCCGACCACACTAAGGTTGGCCTAACCCGATCGGTCTTAGCCGACGACGGCCCCGTTGTTGGCTAAATCGGGCCGTTCTTAGCCGATGACGGCCTGGTTGTCGGCTAAATTCAGCATGTCTTAGCCGAAGACCGACCTATTGTCGGCTAAACCAGGCAGCGGAATTACATTTTTTTTTTAAAAAAAAACTTTAGCCGACGGTTTCTGCAATTGTGGTCGGCTATCCCTTTATTATAAAAAACTACGGGGCAACGACGTGCTGTGCACGTCATAAGTTTTTATTGTTTGTTTGTTTGGGTGGTTATTGATGTAAAGAAAATTGTCAAAAATAAAAAACTAACAAAGAAACTAAAAGTAAGTAAATAACAAAGTGACAGAAACTAAAATTTAAATTTAACAGATGGAAATCAAACTATAACAACATATCGAAAATCACTTCTTTCAAAATAATCCACAAAACATCCAAATAAACACCTAGCTATAGGATTGGTCCAATGATCTCTAACATCCTAAGTAACAACACCGAGATAAACATATATGAACTATACACTTAAAATGTGTTAAACCCAAATTTATATTAAACATACAAAGCACCATTATTTTAACCAGAAAAAATATACCTATATAATCTATCCTACAAACCACGGAATGAAAAATGCATAAGAATCCACAGTAAAATCGACCCCAAAATATCAGAAAATAAGACAAACCTATTCATACATTTGAAGGTTTTAAAAGGAGATATTATATTAACTGTGATTTTTTATCAACTCTTCTGAACGGAACAGATAACATTGAGCCACTTTATTGAGATTCCTAACAAAACGAAACAAGAAAATCCACAAAATAGAAAAAGAAACACCTAACAACAGGATTAGTCCATTGATCTGTAATATCCAGAGTAAACGATACACTGAAAACTTCTCGAACCAAAATTAAAAAATAGGATTATATTAGAATCACATTTACCTATGGCGGCTAATACACAAACACGAAAACATGAGATAGAAAATAAACACAAACTAAGATTCATTTTACAAACAACTAAAAAATATACGCTGGAAAAAAGATTGAACAATCAAAGCGTCATTAGACAAAATCTCTTGAGGTTGACATATAATCAAAACACTGCATGTTATCATAGTACAAAAACCATGAATGTAAAATAAGAACATCACATGAGATATTTATAATGACAACCAAATTTAACAAAGTTTGAATATTGTTGACACCTTTAAATTAGGAAGAAAAATAAAAGCAGTTTGAAATAGAGTCGGCAAAACAAAGGCAACACATTACAAACATGTAACAAATCTTCGGTTACTTAAGAAATATATGGCGGGAAAATACATATTATTCAGTATTATACAACCTAGTTGATAAGCTATTCGTAAGAGTCATAACAAAAGAACATGTGTTAACCAGAATACCTATATTTCTAAAATGGAGTCCTAAGAAAAAGGATCCATAGTTTGAATTTGACGGAAAAAAGACATTAACCTACACAACAAAATATTTTTATCTTTTTAATTGCTCTTTGTAAATAAAAACAAAAAACAGAATCAAAACTCAAAATTACAAGTAACAAAACACGAGTAACCAAAAAAAGCAAGGAAAATTACTGGAAGAGACCTACCTTCTGATCCTCGACCATGTTGACTGTAGAAGTTGAAGTGAGAGCATGTATGAAAGTACACCCATGTAAACAACAGATATCAGTAGTTAAGGCTACGACCTTTGGAGATGTTGATGAAGATCATTCCATGTTGTTAATGTCTGGAGAAATCATCAAAAGAATGATATATGAAAAATAATTTTGTATAAACAAACACACATCACTTGCAAAATAGTCCTAAAGAAATTGATTTGAGATAACATTTAATTCCATATATTTATAACAAAATTTGTGTCGAAAAATACCAGCATTGAGAGAACAAATTTGCCCCCTACCTACATCATATATATGTGCTATGTATTTTAGAATAGAAAACATGCAAAAAAAAGACAAATATGTGAAGAACAATGAAACCAATGAGGTATGATATTTGACACGTACAATTCTCCCATAAAGCAGGTAAAATATTGTGCATTGTGCCACTTAAATAGGATATGTGTAAACCGTGGACCAAATTATGTCGCATTTCCAGTTAATGCATCTAATCCTACTTCCACAGCAATCAGAAACTTGTCTAACGAAGTAAGATACCTATTCAAAGGGGAATCTACTTGTTATGTGGCTGGCGAAGAAATAAGTATCCAAAAGGAATATGAGATCCTCGATTTTATGTTTGTCCAGAAAATATAATACTTTTGAACATTTTCATGCTGATGTAACCGAGCTGATCGGTCACCAAGAACCGGGTTAATCTCAGGAATTTAGCTAAGAAAACCCAAAATGTATGAAGTATTGTCTCTCGTTCTCTCTCTAAAGTATGCTCTAATCTCAGAATGTGAATCCCCTTGAAACCCCCCCTCTTCCTTTTATAGCAAGGAGATACCTTGTTCTCTAGGATCTTCCCTGATTTTTAGAGAAGATCCCGGATATCCAGGGATTCGGGCTGCGATTTCCCATCCCTGGATTTCCGGGATTGCAAGGTATGGGCTCTCAATCCCTGGATCTCAGGGATTCTGTCAGATGAGTCGGGATGTTCTTTCCCGAGACTTCGACCTTCATGAGCTCGGAGGCCTTAGATCGGCTCCTATTATGAAGGATCACTTAGGTCGGGTCGTTCTTATTCAAATCCGTACTTCGGGAGACCTTTGAGGTCGGCGCCCTTCTAACAGATGTCTCTGGTCAGCGGGGTATCCGAGGTCGGTGGACCTTTGAGGTCGGCAACCTTCTAAAGGATGTCTCAGGTCAGCGGGGCCTCCGAGGTCGGCGGACCTTTGAGGTCGGCAACCTTCTAAAGGACCTTGAGGTCGGAATCCACTTGTCTAAGAAAACCTTTCATTACTAAGAGGTCGGTACTCCGTCTTATATTGGTCCATGTTTTAGACCGGGTTTTCAGGGAGCGTGCATTCAGTGTCCTATCAACCAGTCCCCCCTACTCTAGTCGAGCTGTAAGACCGAGTAGAGTAAGATTTGTTTATATTCTGACGACCTTGACACAAGAATCCTTAGGATTCCCATCCCTAGATAACGAGGTCCCTCGGATTTCGTGCGCTATAATATCCCCGTCTTTTCCTTTCCCTGCCTCCCAAACGTCGCGTCTATGGTCAAGTCGAGGTGTCGACCTGTTATAGGTCGGATGAGGCGGTGCCAGATCCCAGCTGTTCTTTTAAAGGAGGCATCGGATGCTCCAGATCGCCCGTTATATTCTTGATTTTCGCCTTCCTTCTCTATAAATAGGAATCCTCGCCCTCCTTCAGCCATTTCCGCTCTTCTTCTTGCGACATACTAGTGTGAGGGTATTCCGGCGACACTTGCGACCTTGGTTTCCTGCCTTCGGTGGTGCTTCTACTACCTTTCTCCGGCGATCTTCCACCTAATCCCATGGGTATGTTCATCTAAACACCCCTTTAGTTTTTCTTTTGGTTTGTTATCGATTTTTCCTCTTCTTCTTCCTCTCTTTTCTTCCTCTTATTATGTCGTCTGCTTCGGATTCTCAGAATTTTTCCGGCGAATCGGCCGTGGACTCCTTTTTAGAAGGTCTTTCTTCTTCTGATGGGGACTCGGGGGGTAGGTCGGGGCGAGCTACTGGTTCCTCCCTCTGTCTTAGGGATGAACCCCTAGGTGATGTAGATTGGTCCGAGCTAGGTGACATCCCTTCTAACCTTCCCTCTCGCATCCCCCTAATCATTGTAGATCCCCCTTCCCCTCCTCCTACGGACGAAGTAACTGTGACCGGCCTCTTAGCCGACCCATATCAGACGGTCGTAGGAGCGACTTGAGTTCTCCCTCCTCATCCTCTATCTAGGACTAGCCCAGCCGCGCTGGCTAGTTTTATAAAATTTCTTAGACTTCCCCCGGGGTGGGAATTTGTCACGCCTCAGGCTAGCGACACCCCTGACCATCCTCCCCCGGGGCATATTACTTGGTTCGTGGATAAGGTGAGTAGTGGTCTTCGCTTTCCACTCCATCCCTTCCTTGTATCTCTCTCCGTTAAATACAATCTTCCCCTCAACCAGTTCTCTCCTAACTCCTTTCGTTATATGGTTGGTTTCCTCATGCCGTGTCATTACAGACACGAGGAACCCGACCTGTGTTTTTTCTATTTTTGTTTTGGGCTAAAGAGTTTTAAAGTCTCCTTTTACTTGACCTCCCGAAACAACGCCCATTTCTTTACCCACCTCCCTTCCAATGTGAAGGATTGGAGGTCCCGTTTCTTTTTCCTCCGGCTCCCTACAGCTGATTCTTGGGGTTTTCCCATGGAATGGACGCAGGCTACTCCGAGCCAAGATCCTATTCCTAGGCGCAGTTCCGTCCGGGCTGCGTGGGTCGAGAAAGTTCGGGAATAGAATGCCATTCTCTACAATGCTTTCCAGCTGACACAATTCCATGATCTCCTGTTCCATTGTGGGCTGAGCTCGAATCCTTACCCAACTATCCCTGATATTGGTAGGCTTTATCGGTTCTTTCCATAGTACGATCTTTGTTATTTTGTTTTTTAGCTATTTCCCTGACCACTTGTATTGTTTTTTATAGATCGGTTCATGCGGACCTGCCAGTCGGATGCCTCCAAGCCGGCTGAACCAACGAAAGAGAAGGTCCCCAAGTCGACGAATCCCCACAAGGAGAGGGCAGAGGGCTCATCCAAAATTAAACGGAAGCTCCCTTCTCGCCCCAAGTCTGGGGTGACTCTCCCCTCCGACCTGGCTCCTACCCTGACCACCGGACGAAGCCCTGCGAGCTCGTCTCGGCAGCTTCAGGTCACTCAGAGGGCCCCTTCTCCTAGCTCCCCCGTTTCCAAACGGCCGAAGACCGCGGGTCCCCCAGGTCCGGCTATGGAGACTCTTCTCCGTTGCAAGGAGTTTGAGAAATTTCTTCCATATTTTAGCTCCATGGTCCCGGATAAGGATAAGCTGGGCTTACAAAATGCCGCAGAGGACCCTCACTTCGATGCTATGATGATGTATTTTGGGAAGGTATTCCCCCTTTTTGACTATTTTCATATTTATTATTACCCATTTTGCCGTCCTGATGTGACTTTCTTTCTTGTGCAGTTCTTCGCCACCTTTGTGACCTTCGCAGAGGATCATAAGCTCGGTGCTTAGTCTTCCTCCCAGCTCACCCAGATGTCAGCCGATCTGGAGGCCGCCCTGTCGGCTAATTCCGATCTCTCGGCTCAACTTCAGGAGAGGGAATATCGCTTAGATGTTTCCCTTAAGAAAAGCTCTGAGCGGGAGGCGGTTTTGGAACGGGCTCAGATGGCCAACGTCCAGCTGAACCAAGAGATGAAATTCTGGAAGACCCTCTCTCAAGCTGAATCAGAGAAGGTGGGCCAGCTCGAAGCTAAGTTATCGGAAGCTAAGGCCGAATCCGAGAGGATTGCCCAGCTTGAGGCCCAGGCTAAGGCTGAATTGGAGAAGGTCGCCCAACTTGAAGCTCAGGCTAGAACAGAATCAGAAAGGGTTGCCCAGCTAGAAGCTCAACTATCCGAGGCTAGATCCGAGGGATCATCTTACGAGCGCAGGATGACGGATGGCCGACGTCGATTTCTGACCAGTGACGTTGGTCACTCTTTCCTGGGAGCCTACCGTTCCTCCCTCCTAGCCCGGTATCACAATTCTACCGCTTTCCTGGTTAAGCTAGCCCCTGCCGCGACACAATATTTCGATTTTGCTTTAACTCGTGCTCGTGAGCAACTAGCTTCTTTGGGCTTTACGGGCGATCTGGACCGGGAGGCTGCATTGAATGAGGCTCCTGTTCCTTCGGGTTGGTCCGGGGACGTGGAAGAATCTCCGGAGGCAGCCTGGTGGGAGGACGCCCTTGAGGAGTCTATAAAGAAATCTGGCCTGGATTTGGAGCTGCCTTCTACTCCTCCTAATTCGCCTGTTAAGGCCGGAACTCCTAATCCTGAGGTGACCGGGACCGACCTTGATGCTTCTCCTTCGTTGCCTCCTCCATCTTCCGAGCCTGTAGTTTAATCTTTTTAAGTTTTGTGTAGACATGTATATGTTTTTATTTCGTCTTGTTCATTATACTGGCACAACAATTTTTAATGAGAAGTTTTTGAGTTGAATACACTTTGGATTTGTGCTTTGTATCATGGCTTATCTCCCCCTGTTTTGAGTTAAATACAGTTTGTATTTGTACGATAGTTCGGCGTCGATTGTAACCTCGATGTATCTGAGCCTGTTTGAATTGATACAATCACTTCCCAATATAACTCTGCCTTTTTCTAGTATGGCCCATTAATGTTCCGATTCGCAATTTCTTAAATGTAACCTGACTACTTCGACCTTTACGAGTTGTAATGGTTTGGTGTTTTTTAGATTAACTTAACCTAACCTTTTCACCGATCTTTAGCATAGGTTGGGTATTTCCCTTAGTCATAGCTTCACAGGGCGGTTCACCCTTACTCGGATCTGAAGGCGTTTCGCCTGATCAGATGTCAGAGGGCGGTTCACCCTTACTCGGATCTGAAGGCGTTTCGCCTGATCAGATGTCAGAGGGCGGTTCACCCTTACTCGGATCTGAAGGCGTTTCGCCTGATCAGATGTCAGAGGGCGGTTCACCCTTACTCGGATCTGAAGGCGTTTCACCTGATCAGATGTCAGAGGGCGGTTCATCCTTACTCGGATCTGAAGGTGTTTCACCTGATCTGATGTCAGAGGGCGGTTCACCCTTACTCGGATCTGAAGGCGTTTCACCTGATCAGATGTCAGAGGGCGGTTCACCCTTACTCGGATCTGAAGGCGTTTCACCTGATCAGATGTCAGAGGGCGGTTCACCCTTACTCGGATCTGAAGGCGTTTCACCTGATCAGATGTCATTTCTAGTTTTACTTGATCAACACATTCAGATAGATATATATTTTTTTTGTAATAGACTTTTATTAAAACAACACCAGCTTTTTTCCACACCTCTTCATACAAAATATTTTTTTAAGTGACATATGTTCCAAGGTCTTTTGATGGGGTTCCCTTCCATATCCTCGAGCTCATAAGCTCCCCCCGCATAAATTCGGATTACTTTGTAAGGGCCCTCCCAGTTCGGCTCCAGCTTTCCTGTTTTTCTGAGGGCATCAGCTCGCCTAAGCACCAAATCACCGACCTGGAATTGTCTCTTCCTGACTCTTTTGTCATGAGCTGCTTTTGTCAGGATTTTGTATCTTCCAGTTCGTGTCGCGGCCGCTTCCCTTCTTTCTTCTATAGTATCTAACGCCTCCTTCATTATTTTCTCGTTCCCCACCTCGTTGAACCATCGAACCCGATGAGACATTTGTCCGACTTCTGCTGGGATGACGGCTTCGGACCCGTATACCATACTGAAGGGTGTTTCTCCTGTTGACGATCTAGGTGTGGTCCTGTATGACCATAGTACCGAGCTGAGCTCATCCACCCATCCTCCTCCAACTTTGTCCAAGCGGGTTTTGATTCCCTGCAAGATTGTTCTGTTAGTTACCTCTACTTGCCCATTAGCCTGCGGGTGAGCAACCGCAGTGAACCTTTGCCTGATATTCATACCCTCGCACCAGGACTGGGTTCTCTTCCCATTGAATTGGATTCCATTATCTGAGATGAGTATCTGGGGCGCTCCATACCTGCAGTAAATGTTGTTAAACAGAAAACTTATGATTCTTTTCTCGGTTATGGTGGCCACGGGCTCGGCTTCTACCCACTTGCTGAAGTAGTCTATGGCTACTACTAAGAACTTTCTTCCTCCCGAGCCAGGTGTGAACTGCCCCATAATATCAATTCTCCATTTAGCGAATGGACAAGGTGCTCCCATGGTAATCATATCCTCGGCTGGGATGTGAATTAAGGGTGCGTGCACTTGACATTTTTGGCATCGCCTAACCATTTCCACTGCTTTCTTGCTCATGGTCGGCCCGAAAAAACCAGCCCTTAGCGTTTTTCTAATTAGCGCTCTTCATTTGGTATGGTCTCCGCAGCACCCTTCATGGATTTCTTCCAATATACCCCGCCCTTCTTCTTCCGAAACGCATCGTAGGTATGGACCGAGGTAGGATCTCTTGTATAGCTCATCATTAATGCAACAGAACCTCGCTGCTCTTTGCACAATTTTCATTCTTTCTTGCCTTTCCTTGGGTAGTTCTGCCCTTCTTAGGTATGCCAACAAAGGAGTTCGCCAATATGCCATCTCGTTCACCTCCATCACCTGTTTCATGATGCTACTCCGGGCTGCTCCAAGAATCGTTACTGTTCGTGAGCGGCAATCCACTAAGGAGCTTCCCATTTTTGCTAGGTAATCAGCTTTTGCATTTTTCGCCCTAGGGATATGGATTAACTTCCATTCCCCTAGTTTTTTGGCAGCCTCTCTCACTTCCTCCACATACTTCCTCATCCGATCCTCATTTATCTCAAATTTTCCTTCTACCTGTTGTGTGACCAGTTGGGAATCAGAGTAAGCAATGAGTCGTCGTGCGCCCAAGTCTATCCCCAGCTGCATTCCCTTAACCAGGGCCTCATATTCGGCCTCGTTGTTAGATGCTCTGAAATCGAACTTTATGGCATACTCTAATTGTTCACCCTCTGGGTAGTAAGGACTATCCCTGCCCCCGAACCACTGGTTGCTGCCGATCCATCCACATGTAATAGCCACTGTCCCTCTGGTGGCGATGGCATGGCCCCCTCTTGGATGAAGTCCGCTAGGGCCTGAGCTTTAATTGTCGTTCTCGGCTCATATTCCATGTCGTATTCCCCCATTTCTACCGCCCACTTCACCAGGCGACCTGACGCGTTAGGTCGCCCTAATATTTCTCTCAAGGGCAAGTTGGTTCGCAGTTTTATCCGGTGGTCTAGGAAATAGGGCCTCAATCGCCTGGCTGTAACCACTAACGCCAGTGCCCCTTTTTCTAGCTTGGAGTAATTTCGTTCTGCTCCTTGTAAAATTCGGCTTGTATAATAAATGGGTTTTTGCTTACTCATTTCTTCTCTTAGCAAGACCGAGCTTACCGCCCCCTCCCCCACGGATAAGTAGAGTACGAGATCCTCTCCTGGTATCGGTTTGGTGAGCAGAGGTAGCTCGGCCAAATACTCCTTTAATTTTCCGAATGCTGTTTGCGCTTCTGGGGTCCATTCGAACTTGTTCCCTTTTCTTAAGAGTTTAAAAAATGGGAATCCCTTCTCGGCCGAGCGTGATATGAACCGGCTCAGCCCTGCTATTCTTCCTGTTAGTATCTGGATATCCTTGATATTTTTTGGAGGATTCATTTGCAGCACTGCCTTGGCCTTCTCCGGATTGACCTCAATTCCTTGTTCTGTGACTACATACCCCAAGAATTTTCCTGATTTGACTCCAAAAGAACATTTTGATGGATTGAGCTTCATTCCGTACGTGCGCAGATTTTCGAACGTCTCTTCTAGGTCTCTGATATGCTCTCCTGTCTTCACGCTTTTTACTAGCATGTCATCCACGTACACCTCCATATTTCTGCCGATTTGGGATCTAAAGATTCTGTCAACCATCCTTTGGTATGTAGCTCCTGCATTTTTTAATCCAAAAGGCATGCGTACATAACAAAAAGTTCCTTTTGATACCACAAAACTAACCCTCTTTCTGTCCTCGGGTGCGAGAGGAATCTGGTGATATCCCTGAGAAGCATCCATCATACTGAGTAACTCGCACCCCGAGGTTGAATCCACCAGCTGATCTATGCGGGGTAGCGGGTAGTGATCCTTTGGGCATGCTTTATTTAGGTCCCGGAAGCCCATGCACATCCTCCACTTTCCCTGACCTTTCCCTACCATCACAGCGTTGGATAGCCATTCCGGAAACTGGATCTCCATTATGTGTCCAGCTCAGAGGATCTTGTCAACTTCTTCCCCAATGACCC
Source organism: Orobanche coerulescens (assembly GCA_033398695.1). Lineage (NCBI taxonomy): Eukaryota > Viridiplantae > Streptophyta > Magnoliopsida > Lamiales > Orobanchaceae > Orobanche > Orobanche coerulescens. Next base: position 145,000,302 of record CM065815.1, on the reverse strand, counting down.
CATCCATCTCCGGCCCAAAATGCCTCATCTTCTGCTTCACTGGTCTTATGGTTGGGTCTATATTCAACCTGTGCTCGGCAACTATTGGGCTGATTCCCACCAGATCCTCGGCTGCGAACGCGAAAATGTCCACAAATCTCCTTAGCAGGCTGATAAGGCTTTCCTTTATTCCATCGTCCAACCGACTTCCCATGCGAGTTTTTGTTTCCGGCTTTCCTCGAACCAACTCTATTTCTAGCAACTCCTCATTGGGCTGGACGCCTTCTTCCTCAGCCTCCTCGGGTGCCTTTGATTGTTTATTCTTCTTAGACTCTGGATCCGGAACCCCTAGCTCGGATGCCCTCTTTCCGCGTTGTACTCCCTGCTTTACCGTTGTCTGGTAACAAGATCGAGCTACAAACTGATCCCCGGCTACTTCCCCTACCTCACCTCCTACGGGGAATTTTACTTTCATGTGTGCGGTAGAGGCCACCGCTTCGAACTTGTTGAGTCCCGGTTGCCTTAGAATGGCGTTATAGGCCGATTTGGTGTCCACCACTAAAAACCTGAGCGTCTTGACCTTTCGATGGGGCATCCGACCTAGTGCTACCGGAAGCACCACTTCTCCCACCGGTTGCACCTCGGTCATGCAGAACCCATAGAGCGCGGTATCTACCTTTTTTAATTCCACTTCCAGGTTCATCTGTTTGAAACAGTCATAGAATAAGATGTCTACCGAGCTCCCCGTATCGATAAATACCCTTTGCACATCGTAACTGGCGATCTCCGCGGTTATGACTAGCACGTCATTATGGGGTGCATGTATCCCGCTGTAATACACGGGGCTGAACTGAATGATAGGCCCGCGGCTTACAGAGGCGACCTCTTTGAGCTGATGACACCTGGCCTTTCGTGCGTGGGCTTTCTTGGCCTGATTAGAACTTCCATCGGTTGGTCCTCCTGATATCATGTGGATTACTCCTTTCTTAGCTGGGGGAGCAGCGGGTCCCCGCGGAGCTTCTCTTTTCACCCCGGCCCCTCCTTGGGGCATGGGTGGTTGCCTCCGACCTCCATTCCTCTGCTGATATGTGAACTCCATTAGATGTCCCGCTCGGACCAGCCTTTCGATCTCATCTTTAAGGTGCTTGCACTCATCTGTTTTATGCCCATAATCATTGTGGAATCGACAATAAAGCTCTGATTTCGGCTGGGTGGGCCTATTAGGACGAGATGCAGGCCACTCGATAACCCTGTTCATCTTATCCTCAACTGCTTCCAAAACCTGGGCTCTCCTCATTGTTAGTGGGCTGTATTGGTCAAATCTTGGTCATCTTAGAACGGTATCGCTCTTCTTTCGATCTGTTTTTCCCCGCGGCATTTCTTCCCGAGGTAAATTTCCTTGAAAGGTGTACTCCTCACGCCGTATCAATCTGCTGGACCCCCTTTCCCCATCTTCGGGCTTTTCTTGCAATTCCTCCATATCCTTCTCGGTTTCCTCAACATTAATGTATTTCGAACATCGGGCTAGGACCTCATCATATGTTCTGGCTGGTTTTTTAGCTAATGAGGTGCGTAGCAACCCCGGCCTCAGTCCCTGCGTCAAGGCACTGGTTTTCACTTCTTCTGACGCTGAGGGTACCTACAGACATGCCTTTGTGAATCGAGTCACATAAGCTCTCAGCGCTTCTCTGGAGTACTGCTTGATACTAAACAAGGACATGAAGGTCTTTTGGTATGCCCTGGCGCTGGCAAAGTGAGTCAAGAACGCGGAGCTGAAAGTTTTGAAGCTGGTGATTGACCCAGGGGGTATCTGGTGGAACCAATCCTGAGCTGACTCTGTCAGCGTAGCCAGGAATTCCCTGCAACTCACAGCATCCGAATATCAATGTAGTACCGCCATGTTCTCGAATCGGTATAAATGTCGGGTAGGATCTGAGAGTCCATCGTAGGTGAAGGTGACAGCCCTAAACCCATATGGGAGCTCGGCCTGCAGTATGCCTTCTGAGAAGGGATGGCCTGGATGACTCTCCATGTCCTTCCCCGCAACCCTCTGTCGCAATTCCTCCAGCTCGTCTTGCATACTGGATATCAAGGGATCCTGCGTTCTTTCCTGTCTAGATCGCTCCCATATTCTTGGATAACTCTCCCCATGCTCTTACTGCTGATCAATTTCCTCCGGCCCATCTGAAAGGATGGGTATTACTTTTCGCGGTATCCTTTGTTTTTCGACCTCCCGACTCTTCTGGATCGCACTGGCGATTATGTCGGCTAATTCGTCAGTGTGATTGTGCTTGGTGCGACTTCTTCTACAGGGGTGATAGGTGTTTTTTCCAGAGCCGCTTCTCCACCCGCAGCTGCTAGTTCCTCTTCTAAATTTCGGGGTATCAACTCCCCTATTCTTTTCTGGTTCATTTCTTCCGCCATTACTAACCTCACGTCTCAGCTCAAAGTGACTCGATGCCACAGTTCCCACAGACGGCGCCACTTGATATAACCGAGCTAATCGGTCACCAAGAACCGGGCTAATCTCAGGAATTTAGCTAAGAAAACCCAAAATGTATGAAGTATTGTCTCTCGTTCTCTCTCTAAAGTATGCTCTAATCTCAGAATATGAATCCCCTTGAACCCCCCTTCCTTTTATAGCAGGGAGATACCTTGTTCTCTAAGATCTTCCCTGATTTGTAGAGAAGATCCCGGATATCCAGGGATTCAGGCTGCGATTTCTCATCCCTGGATTTCCGGGATTGCAAGGTATGGGCTCTCAATCCCTGGATCTCAGGGATTCTGTCAGATGAGTCGGGATGTTCTTTCCCGAGACTTCGACCTTCATGAGCTCGGAGGCCTTAGATCGGCTCCTATTATGAAAGATCACTTAGGTCGGGTCGTTCTTATTCAAATCCGTACTTCGGGAGACCTTTGAGGTCGGCGCCCTTCTAACAGATGTCTCCGGTCAGCGGGGCCTCCGAGGTCGGCGGACCTTTGAGGTCGGCAACCTTGTAAAGGACCTTGAGGTCGGCATCCACTTGTCTAAGAAAACCTTTCATTACTAAGAGGTCGGTACTCTGGCTTATATTGGTCCATGTTTTAGACCGGGTTTTCATGGAGTGTGCATTCGGCGTCCTATCACATGCCAACTGCTGTAATGTTGCAAATCGAAAGAAAAAATAACAAACAAGGTCTTAAGATAAAGCTACATCAGCAAACATTGGCAATACGGTATTAATGACATGTTAACAAATAACAAGTGTTGTTGCCCAAAATATTTATCCGAAGATTAATACTGCTGGATGACGGACAACAAACAAATGCGAGAACACTTCCGAGAGAAGATAAATAAAACAAGATTTGCCGGGTTTGTTAGGCCCGGGCTTGAATGCTCTCGCGAGATGTTATTAATACAAATATTCGTGGATACAAGTATTAATGAGATAAATCTAAATACAATGAGTGTAAAAAGACTCTGTTGATCCGGCTCTTGAGCGAAGCTCGGTGTTCTTCGTCCCGCCGGTAATCTGCTCGAGGAGAAAAGGCCGGGAGAAGTAAGACCGAAAGAAAGCCGTTGCCAAGAGTTGGAGATTAGCCAAGTGTAAGTATTGCTACTGTATTGAGTGCTTGAATCGTGAAGTTGCAGAGTGTTTAGAGAGTCAGAATCTCGGTCCCTTTACAAGTGAAGGCTGCCTTGTATATATAGAGGCTGAGAGGCCCTGTCCCCTACTGGGCGATCTCCTTTCGGCATTTAATGCAATGGGGCGATCGCCCTAAAGGTTACGTGGGCCGCGCCAAAGTCCAAAGCTACGGTGGTGGCCACTGCGTGCGGCCCAATGAGGATCCGGACGCGTCCGGAAGCACTGTCACAGGAGGTCCCACTTAGCTACTTTCGGCGGACTTTGTCGATAGGTGACAGTTGTAGTCACATGTCTTGTCCATGACTCCTTTCGCAGTGCAGGCCATCTTTGGTAGGTGAGGTAGGTGACAAGTTTGTCAGCGCCTTTTGTGGGTCTGCACGTGGGGTCAGTTTTGAGACTTGGTCTTTGCCGACTGGATGGTCATCGGTGGAGATCGTCATGATGCGGTCGATCGGCAAATGCCCAGAGAGGATCGTCCGCTAGTCGATCGCCAGGAGTCGGTCGCCGAGTGCCGAGTGATGATCGTATCTGAGGTCGATCGCTCGGTACCGGGACTTGTCCTGGGACCTTCCTTTGGCCGATTTAGCTGGTCCGCTGGGTTGAGGCTTGGTCGCCTGGTCGCTGCTCGGCAGATCTGCCTTGGCCGCTCGGCAGTAAGTCGGTCGCTCGGCCTCGGAGGCGATCGCCGGTCGGAAGGTGTTAATTCTTGACACAACAATTGCCCCCCAGCTTGCTCCTATGTTGAAGACATGGGGCGAGGTGGCTCTTGCTGGTGATCGCGTCTGGATGAGGACGGGCGATCTGAGCCGACTTAGGACTCGGACTTGGGCTATCATAGTCGATTGGCTTAGCTATCTTCCGGTCTTGTACCTGCAAAAAACAACATTGGCCGATCCCCCATGGAAACTTGGTGGTTTCGCTTGCTTGAGGAATCGTGCACAGTCGCGGAGATCGATGGACCGACCCCATGACCGTGTCTTGGTGCGCGAAGACAATGAGTGTCTCGTGACTGACTTTATTATGAGGGTCCTCTGTTAGGCTGCGCCTCGCCTTGTTTTTAAACGAAAGGCGTGCGGTCTCGGTCTAGAGGAGTCCTTGCGCAGGCGGCGTCGGATGAATCAACTCCACGCCCGCGGCTTGTTAGCTCTGCTTCCACCTCGGCCCGGCCATGGAGATGGCCGACCTCGGCGGTGTACGTTGAGACGGGGTTGTGGCACGTCGCATTGTCGGTTCACCATGTCGATGATGAACCTTTGAGGCGAGCGATCGTGTCCACCGATTAATGTTGGAGAGCCCTCGGACTACGCCGGCCTCGTATTTAAACGAAGGGCGGGCGATCTTGGCCCAAAGGGACCTTGCATGGCAAGCGGCCGGTTCCATCGATTGCAGGACCATGGCTTTATGATGTGCGGTGGAGGCGATCTTATGCCTTAGTCCGTCATGTTATATCTTTGGATCAGTAGATGGCGATCGTGTCCTCGGATCGCGGATGATGTAGCGTGATGATCGGCGATCGGGCCGAAGACTATCGATCGTCGCTCGGCCGCCGATCGCTTTATTCGTAGGTCGATATCGGCGATCGGGCGGGAGATCGTCGTCCGGGTGCCGATCGCGCCGCTCACGGGCTAAGAAGAAACCTTTGCCTGGCCGGAAAATCTGCGGCTCTAGCCGGAAGGCTGCGTGGAGTCGTAGGTTGGGTCTTCGTAAGATGCCCGAACATAGGCGAAAAACCCTGAAAACCTCCTAGACCGCGTAGAGGCGGTCTCATCGCTTATGGGCTCGCCATTGAGGATGATTACGTCTACCCGGTCGATGTAGTCCGAGTCGGACTCTTCTTCTCCTGCTTGATTTGCATCATGCGAAGGGGACCTTCGGGCCGGACGACCACGGTGGCGAAGTACTCGGTGAAGCCGTGCGCCACTCGTTAAAGGAGCGATGGACCGAGGTGGCAATGAAGTGTACCACCGGTGGGCGAGGTCGTCCGGCGTCGGAGGAACATCCGGCATCGGTCGCGTCGGATGCCCGCACCGATCATGTAGATGTTGAACTTCCTCAGTGCACTTGGGGTCCGATCGCCCCACGTACACGGGTGTTTGCGGGGAGCGATCTGTCTTTACGGGGCGAGCTCGATGTCGATCGCGAGCGGCTCGCTTGGCCGGCGATCGTCTTCTTGGCGCCGCCCAGATTCGAGCGCCTTCATTTCGTCGAGTTGACGTTGCATTGCGACCATCGTCGTGGCTTGGTCGCTTGCCGATCGGCTTTGGGAGCAGAGCCGAGGCGATCGTGTGCGATCTCCGGCTCACGCCGCCCGACCTCGGCAATTCGGCGAGGAGCGGGCGGCTAGGGCGCCTTCGGGAGTCGGGTAGGCCGAGCTCACGGTGACGGACTCAAACTCCGTCGTCTCGTAGCCGGGCCGGACGCCCGTGCTTGGTCGGGTCACCGCCGTGCGATCGAAGACAGAGGTGCCCCGGCTGGCGAGCGCCTCTTCCTGCGGACGGGAGCCTCCTGGCGATTGCTCGGCCAGTAGTTCCTTGAGCTTCCGCTTGATCTCCCGGCGAGAGACCGGGGGGGCGGTAGCTGGAGGCGCGTCGAGAGCACTCCGTCGCTCCTGTAGGACGGCCAGGGCCCCTTCGATCTGTTCCTTGGTTCGGAAACGATCGAGCGAGAGGCTTGGGCCGCCGTCCAGGGACGGGATCGAGCGTCTCTGACCGCGGCGGCTACCTTCCACCATCGGCTGTGGCTCGGATTGGGACGGAACAAGTGGTTTGGCCGGCTGACCAGCGGCTTTCTTCGACGCGGAGGCGGAAGACATGATTTCTGAAGGATTTCTTTTGAAGTGCAGTGAGTGTCACTTCAAATATCTGCCCCGAGAACAGTGAGTGTTCTTCGGGACGGTAGGTGTAAAAAATCGAGGGTTGGATTCCGCTTCCTCTAGCGCCAATTGTTGTTGCCCAAAATATTTATCCGAAGATTAATACTGCTGGATGACGGACAACAAACAAATGCGAGAACACTTCCGAGAGAAGATAAATAAAACAAGATTTGCCGGGTTTATTAGGCCCGGGCTTGAATGCTCTCGCGAGATGTTATTAATACAAATATTCGTGGATACAAGTATTAATGAGAGAAATCTAAATACAATGAGTGTAAAAAGACTCTGTTGATCCGGCTCTTGAGCGAAGCTCGGTGTTCTTCGTCCCGCCGGTAATCTGCTCGAGGAGAAAAGGCCGGGAGAAGTAAGACCGAAAGAAAGCCGTTGCCAAGAGTTGGAGATTAGCCAAGTGTAAGTATTGCTACTATATTAAGTGCTTGAATCGTGAAGTTGCAGAGTGTTTAGAGAGTCAGAATCTCGGTCCCTTTACAAGTGAAGGCTGCCTTGTATATATAGAGGCTGAGAGGCCCTGTCCCCTACTGGGCGATCTCCTTTCGGCATTTAATGCAATGGGGCGATCGCCCTAAAGGTTACGTGGGCCGCCTGCCAAAAGTCCAAAGCTACAGCTGGTGGCCAGCCGTGCGGCCCAATGAGGATCCAGCACGCGTCCGGAAGCACTGTCACAGGAGGTCCCACTTAGCTACTTTCGGCGGACTTTGTCAGTAGGTGACAGGCTGTAGTCACATGTCTTGTCCGCCAACTCCTTTCGCAGGTCTGGGCCATGCTGGTAGGTGAGGTAGGTGACAAGTTTGTCAGCGCCTTTTGTGGGTCTGCACGTGGGGTCAGTTTTGAGACTTGGTCTTTGCCGACTGGATGGTCATCGGTGGAGATCGTCATGATGCAGTCGATCGGCAAATGCCCAGAGAGGATCGTCCGCTAGTCGATCGCCAGGAGTCGGTCGCCGAGTGCCGAGTGATGATCGTATCTGAGGTCGATCGCTCGGTACCGGGACTTGTCCTGGGACCTTCCTTTGGCCGATTTAGCTGGTCCGCTGGGTTGAGGCTTGGTCGCACAGTCAGCTCGCGGTCTGCCTTGGCCGCTCGGCAGTAAGTCGGTCGCTCGGCCTCGGAGGCGATCGCCGGTCGGAAGGTGTTAATTCTTGACACAACAACAAGCAACAACCTCATTTTTATTGCACAATAAACATTTACACAGCTCAAATTCATGATTCTGATAACATGAGAGGTGAAATCATATCAAATTTTAATGCCAAGATTGTATTCACCTCAAATGTTGCTCGGGTACATGAAAACCCGAACTCTGGCTCCCTGTTCACAAGTACACAAGTCAGAAAAACGAGTAACATGATTTTGACCAAATCCAACCCTTCACACTCTAGTAAGAGCAGATCCCGGAATATTAAAGTGTAAATCCAAAACTAAATAACATTTTTTAGAGAGAGAGAGCTCAACTTTTTTGCAATATAATAAACATAAGACAAACAAACAACTTAGTTACTAATCCACGTTTCAAATAAGAATGGCAAGTGAACAAGTTAGGCCAACTCGCAAAAGCATTTGTGACTGTAACAGTAACAGCATAAGGATTACTCACCATAATCATATCAAAACTAAGTGAAATCACAACTATAACACCATATTTTGGAGACACACGATAACATCAAACCTTCGATGGCTTAACGGGGTGTTTAAAAACCCAAACAAACAACCTAGTTACTAATCCACGTTTCAAACAAGAATGGTACGTGAACTAGTTAGGCCAACTCCCAAAAGTATTTGTGACAATAACAGTGACAATATAAGAATCACTGACCATAATCATATCAAAACAAAGTGAAATCACAACTATAAAACCATACTTTGGGAATACACGACAACATCAAACAAATGAAAAAGAAGGAGATACCAAATATAATCAATAAAATTGGACCCTCGATGGCTTCACGGGATGTTTTGAAACCCAATCCAATGCACACAATTCTTAGTCAAACCATAATCAAATTTCACCCATGCATGCACAAATTTAGCCTTGCATAAAATATAAATTGATGAACCCAAATAACTGGTAATATAGGATTGATGTATGAATGGAATCAAAATAGAGAAACCAAACGAGGCTCATTCTTCACAACATGTAATTAGAATGTTGATCATATATGAGGTACCCAAATTCCATTTCACTTTATTACCATTATTTGAGAACTTGTTCAGTTAACACAAATCATTATACAAATCTCCATTTATATGACCGTTTTGAGGACGTAAAATTCAATTTTTAAAATCATTAAACACGTACGTCCAAAAACAACCATCGTGTTCAAAGAATTCACGTGTGAATACAAGTACACACATTCTTAAGAATAAGTCCCATTTTATTGCAGACACCATTGATTCATATATTTAGCCAAGACATCATAGAAGGAATCCCAATAATTATGTTCACCTTTGAAACAATGGACGTTCGGAAATGCGCAGAAATGAGAGTTTCCGTCGGGCTGGACCGTTGGTTCCATTAAATAAAGAGGAATGCTACACCCACAAACAAATTTCCACAAAAATATCCACAAAATGATGTGTCAGCGGGTGATTGGTGTGTTTTGTGGCAGTTTCTCTCTCCTCTATCTGATTACACCAATCACCCGCTGCCACGTCATTTTGTGGGTGTTCTTATGGAAGTTTGTTTGTGGGTGTAGTATTCCTCTTAAATAAAATATCACATATATAACATATGCTGGGCAGTAGCTGCTAGATGGACAGCCCTCCAACTCCAACGGCTAAAAAAATGCTCGTTGGGCTTCACCCCTATAAATCACAAAATAACCGCTATCCATCCCTCCTCGCTGCTCTCTCTCTCTCTCTCTCACACACATAATCACACACTCGCTCTTTCCCTTTTTCACTTATTTGTATGTTTATTTTAATTCATGCTTTAAGAATTTTTATTTAGTAGTTTTTTAATTAAACAAGCAAAAAAAATTACAAAACGTGAATTACAGAAAACCGATGGTCCAGACCGGCACCGGAGATTTTTAGCCGGCTCAAAACCACCAGTTTTTAAGCCTGGCCCAGAACCGCCTCCCTTATTCAAGAGCCAGTTACGGTTCACCCTCCTATTAACCCTGAACCGACAAGCTGAGGCCCGGAACCAGCAGACTTAGGCCTGTGAGTACAGTTCATTGGTAGTAAGACTTCTTTTGGCTTCATAGTATATATAACTTTCTCCGCTCTTTTATTATTGCTGCGTTACTTTTACATTGGTCACACACGCGAGTGGAAAAAGTAAATTTTCAAGGAATTTGACAACAAATCTTTCTACAGGAACAATGAATGACTCTTCCAGTGAAATATTTTGCTAAAGATAAAATAACACATAACACAGTTTCATGAATAAAACTCCTCCTAAGTCAGGACATGCTTTCCACCAATACAAAGCTATGGCAAACAGGATTCAAATTCTAAATTTAAGGACTACGCCGCAGCACGCAATCAAAACGTATAAAGACTGATACTAGGGAACAAGTAGTAATAGGTATGTCAGCAGCTGGGCAGAGATTGCTAGGGAAATAAAAGGAATAAAGTCAAAAATTATTAGAGGATTGTCAGAACATGGATATTTGTCTTACTACAAGCCCTCGGCTGGATGGTATTAGATGCACAAGAATCGTGCCATCAAATACATTGCTTCAGCTCTGCATTGTGGGCCTTACTGGAAACCTCTCGCATTACACTAACCTGCACGTAATAAGTATGGAAAAGAAAAGAAAATATGAAAGAACTAACAACGAGAAATCTTAAATGTAGCCTACATGATAACATCATGTAGAAATTAGTGAACAAGGTAACCAAACCAAATAAGACATAGCAAGACGAGAGCAACCCAGAAGACAAATTACACGGGGTGGACACGAACCGAACGAACCGAGCTTTTAGTGTTATTGACCGTTCGTTCGTTCGGTTCGTGTAGTGTTCGGTTCGTATTCGTGTTCGACGAACATTACAAATTAGTGTTCGAGTTCGGTTCGACATATTTTTTATTGTTCATGTTCGGTTCGTTTGTGTTCAATTGTTCTGTTCGTTCGTTCGGTTCGTTTGTGTTCAATTGTTTCTGTTCGTGCCATATTATATATATAATATAATATATTATATTATATATATATATATATTAATGTTCGCGAATAGTTCGCGAACACCCGATCAAAATATAAAATGTTCGATGTTTGGTTCGAAAATACTCGAACATGTTCGCGAACATGTTCGGTTCGGTCAAACCGAACTCGAGCTGACCGTTGACCGAGCTTTTTCACGAACAGTTCGCGAACGTTCGGTTCATGGGCCACCCCTAGCAACAGCGAAACAAGAGTGTTGACATTCAGAAAGCTGTGAGAAAAAGTTGAACAGGAACCAAAGCATCATTAATAAGTTGATTAATAAAGCAGAAGCTTTAGTTTTCAAGCAGATAAGATCCATTTTCCTTCAAGCTATAACTAATAATAATATGTACCAAGCACCAACATATTTGATGTTTCTTCAATCACCTAGAATAGTAAAAACAGAGAATGCCTCTTTCACCGAGTGGAGAAAATAGGCAAACATATTTTCATTCATGAGGATCTACACTCTTTTAGAGTAGTAGAAGAAAAAAATAATCTTCGAATTTTATAATCCCAAAACCTATTTTTTTATCCTTTCTATTCCATATGCACAGTAAAATATAAACTAACCATAACAAACATAACCATAATCACCATATGTACCAAAAGAACACCAATGTGCAATTCCTAGCTCGTAGGTTTTAAATGACTTCCAGATAATCTTCCTTGAACATCAACTTTGTTGGTGATGGTGGATGGATTAAATTGCAATGCAACAACTCGCATAGGCTCGGGAGCTGAGGAGAGAGTCCACCGCACTCAAATAGAACTTGGTATATATTGCACACTCTCATGCAAGATATGCTTCGACTATAATCCTTCAGGTGCAGACTTATTAGTCATTGAGTCCTTGTAATCACCAAGTTGCCTTTCTATTGGAAACATACACGTGTAGTAGACACGACATGTTAGTAAAAGTTGGCTAGGAAGATGGAGCTTGAGGAGAGACATGAGGTAAAAAAAATTGATGGAAAGGTCCTCTAAAACTTGATTAAGATATAAATAATCTCCTTTTACATGAGCCAGAGATCTGACTCTCTTATTTCTCTATTGCATAACTTTTAAAAGAATTTGGATAATGATACACAAGGCTTCACCACATGTTTGGACAAGTATGGTCGAATAAACACAAGAAAGAGGCATTGTAAGACGATATGACAATCATGACCCTTCAATCAGTTAACTTGTTCTCCTTGAAGTTAACACACATCTCCATACTTCCAGCATATCATGTAGGATACCTAGCAGCCTTCATCTAGGAAAAATTCTAGCCTTTTGCTCAAGAGTGATGGTGTAAACTACTTTCGATATTTTGTGTTTTTCCTTACCTTCATTCAACCACACATATTTTCTAATGTTCATTCCTTTTAAACCAATGCTTACCTTAGGGTCTTTTTATTCTTTCTATCCCAACATAACATTGTACTAACAACACTTTCACAAATATTTTTTTTCTATATGCATCGAATCTAGGTAATTTCGAATCAACAACTTACCCTAATAAATTAAGGTCGTTGGCTAAATATACTTAGCCGACAAGATCATGGCCGTCAGCCAAAATTTAGAGGTATAGCCGACGACGTCATCTGTTTTTCGGTTGGCCGTCAGCTAAAGTACGTTTTTTGGTAGTGTGATGGCATAGTGACAAGTAGGATTTGATGTAAAAACTAGGATTAACAAACAAAAATCCCGTTATGTTAAAGTAATAATACCCATTGTGTGTATAAGTCTGTTATTTATGGGCTTTTGTAGTTAGGGTAGGATTAGGCCTGCTTGTATATAATCTCTCTTTATTTAAAGGGATGTTATCAATGAGAATATATCACCGCCGGAGTCGCCGCTAAATCCGGTCGCGACCTCCCTTCCAACGGACCAGATCGGACCTCGCGCTGCCGCTCATCTCCTTCCCTGGCCAGCAACCCCTCCGACCGGTCGTCTTCTTCAACTATCCAAGTTGCCCATCGTTGCAATCCCCTCCGACCGCCGAAACCCTATCATTCGACCATCCCGATCGGCATTAACCATCTTGATCTACAAACCCAAACCACCGACCACCATCATCGATCTACAAAACCACGCCGCTGGTCACCATCCCGACCTGTTCCTAGTGCAGCCCCGACCCAGTTTATGCCCGCTTGTCCACGACCCAGGCCCAGAAGGAGGAACCCAACCGGATTGCTGACCCGACCCGGTTGCTGACCAGACCCGACTCGGTTGCTGACCAGACCAGACCCATCCGATAGAAGAAACCGACCTGCCCGACACTCCCGTTTTCAGCCTGTTTATGCCCCTATTCACGACGTAAGGTACACAATATGAACCTTACTATCTGCAATATGCGATTTTACATGCTTTTAATTACCTTTGGCTGCATATTATATTCCGAAATTGATTTATGCATATTAAACTAATTAAAAGCACGGTGCATTAATAATTTTGACTAAATCAAAGTACACTGCTTATAGCAAATTGGATTAAAATTAATTCACACGAATTAACGTATATTGCGACATAAGACGCCTCATTGACTGCATATATCCGTGTATAGATATATTGCTAGGACTATATAATTATATATATATATATATACCTTGCATGCATCGGTAGATGTGACATGTGTATTAGGTTCATCATTTGTAGAACTTAAGGAACATATTTTCTACTAATTATCACATACTAAACCATGCCAAAGAAATTTCATGGATAATAGCATCGAAAGTAATTCTTTGACCATATCTTGGTTCCGAAAAATAATAATGCTCCTCATTATTGAAAATTTTATCATGGAAAATACTCATGATATACTGTGAAAATCCATTTCTTTTTTTTCTTGTCTCAAGATGGCTGATCCAACTCATCCCGAATTTAACATTTTGGACTCAGAAGGGCTTGAGTACCATAGATGGGTTTCTAACATAGAGACCACTTTTGTCGCTAAGGGCTATAGTGCCACAATCTTTGAAAAGGCAGACGAAGCCCAGTCTGACAAAATCAAAGCTAGTGCATTACTGTTCCTTAGGCGACATATCGATCCCAGCATAAGATGAAAATATCTGCAGTTGAAATCCCCCAAAGAACTGTGGGATGCCTTAAGGGCCATTTTGGGAACATCCACAATACTTTGCTCCCAGAGTTGAACGTGCAGTAGAATGAAATCCGCTTGCTTGATTATAAACGGATCAATGATTTCAACAAAGATATGCTTTATCTCTAGGCACGCCTTAATTTTTGTGGGAAAGACATCACAGAAGATGATATGATTCAAAAAACCATTTCCACCTTTCCTACTTCGGCCCTTATACTAGCGAACCAGTATAGGCAGGAGTATGACAACAAACCCATCACTACCTTCAATAAGCTCATCAACCTACTGCAAGTGGCTGAAAGACATAATAAAGTGATAGTAAGCAACAATGTTAGCCTGTTGGGACAAAGAAAATTCCCGAGGCCAATAATAGCAAAGTCAAAGGTGGAAAGAACCCCAATGTACATGGGACTGGTCATGGCAATCACAAACCACATCGTGGTAAAGGGTATAGTGGTCGAGAACGTAGGAGTTCTTCAAATATAATGAGAAGACTTGGTGCTCCCGGCTCTACTAGCCAAGGAAATCATAAAGCACCTACCCCTCCCGTCGCTCCCAAAACCAGAGTTGGCAATGAACCGAGCTATCGACGTGGAGATGCTGGACATTGGTACAAGAACTGTCATGCAAGCAAGCAAGTCGCAACACATTACAAAAAATATAGAGAGTCCAAAGAACAGAAAGCTCACTATATGGAGGAAGAAGCTCTTGACGAGTCCCCCGATGTAAATTTCACAGTCACCGATAATCGCACTGAGCCATACGTGTCACAGTCGTTAGAGGCATCCCTTTATGACTGAATGTTAGCATTATGTTTACTTTCCCATTTACATTTAGCATTGTTACCTCATAACGATTTTACCAATATTTTATTTTCAGTAATGGTGTGATGCAACTTTGTTTTTTCTAGAACAAGATATTATTTTTGCTTATGTTATATTCTTAGATTTATTTCAAAGAAATGAATATTGCTTGCATGTTATGGTGATTTTTTTCCCTCTTTTTCATAGGAATGAATCGAGGAGAACTTGAATGTTTGGTAGATAGTGGGATCACCCACACCATTTTTAGGAATAGGTTTCTATTTATTGAACTAGTCAATCCTCGGTAACTATGATGACTGGGTCCTCCCAACTCATCCAAGGGGGGCACTGCCCTATTTTTGTTTCCTAACGGCACTCTTCTGTAAGTTATCGATGCTCTATATGTACCTAGGTCCCCTCAAACCTTACTCAACCTCATATATATACATAGCAATGTTTCCATGTCTAAACCCACTGTGAGAATGGAATTGAGTTCCATTATATTACATCTGATGAATGTGGGCGTAAACGCATATTAGAAAAACTTTAGAGTCCAAATAGTGGACTGTACACCACAACCATTATGGTACTTGAATCCTATGTTGTCACCATAAATGAAATTTAGGACAATGACTCATATAAGTTTTGGCATGATAGACTAAGTCATCCCGGTCGAGATATGATGATCCGTATCCTAAAAAACTCACACGGACATCCTATCTTTTGAGTAAAGAAAGGGCAACAACTCAACACAAAGAACAGTATTGATGTTAATCATGCTATGTCGTCTAAAGAAACAGAGACATATACCCTTTTAAGCAATTGACTATGTCAAAAGCACATCACTCATTTTGCAAAGCCTGCTCTTTGGCTAAAGTAGGAGCGAGACCTTCCTACGCTAAAGATACTAAAGCAAACATTCCATTCTTACAACGTATAAAAGGAGATATTTGTGGACCCATCCACCCAGAACGTGGACTATTTAGGTACTTTATGGTATTGGTGGGTGCTTCGACACACTGGTCACACGCCGTACTCCTTTCCACTCGAAATGCTGCATTTGCAAAACTCCTAGCTCAGATCATTCGTCTTAGGACTCACCATCCTCATCATCCTATTAAGTCTATTCGACTCGATAATGCAGAAGAATTTACATCTAAAGTATTTGATGACTACTGTATGTCAATCGGAATCGATGTAGAGCATCTCGTTCCCCATATGCATACATAAAATGGTCTCACATAAGCAACCGTTAAAAGAATCCAAATGGTAGCACGAACATTGGTTTTGCCCATCTCTGCTCGGGGATATGCAGTCCTACGTGCAGCCTTACTTATTCATTTCAGACCCATTGTTGACCAACCATTCTCTGCGTACCAGTTGGTAACTGGATATGAGACGGATATCTCACATTTACGCATATTTGGTGTGCAACATATGTGCCGATTACACCCCCACAACGCAATAAGATGGGTCCTCAGAGACGTTTAAGTATATATATTGGATATGAATCCCCAACAATCATCCGCTACTTAACCCTTGACTGGAGATCTCTTTACCGCATGTTCTACGGATTGTCACTTCGATAAGTCACGATTCCCCCCGTTAGAGGGAGAGGAGAAAAAAGAAACTTTTCAAGGAACGACAGGAATTGTCCTGGTCCATCCCTAGTCTGTCTCATTATGATCCTCGTACCTCACTATGTGATCGTGAAGTACAAAAAATCCTCGATCTTCATAACGTAGCAGATTCGATGCCTGATGTGTTTACTGATATCGCCAAAGTGACAAGATCACACATTCCAGCTGAAAATATGCCTGAAACATTAAAAACATTAAAAATATGAAAATAATCCAACAGTAAATCTGAAACCTAACAAAAGTATATAATTATTAAAAATCTGAAAAAAAAAATCCAAAACTTATTAATACATAGTAATTCAATTTGAAAATTAACAAAAAAATTAAACTATATATATATATATATATATATATGCATGCATACAAAAGTATATTATATTTTAATATCCATATGCCATATATTAATTTGTACAACAACAACAACATCAGAGCCTTAGTCCCAAAATAATTTGGGGTCGGCTAACATGAATCAATCTTTGAAAACATAAAGTCGTCTCAAATAAAACAGTCCTATGAAAAGGCAAAAGTGATAGGTGAAAACTTTAGTACGTAAAAAAGGGTAATAATAAATATGAAAAAAATAAGTAAACAACAAAAAGTAAATAAAAATAGTAATAAGCATTATGCAAACAAAAAAAGAAAAAAACTCAAACATAATCAACCACCCGAATTCTCTCCCTCCACGTCGTCCTATCCAATGCCATAACTTTTACAATCCCAAGAAACCTCATATCATTCTCAATCACTCTTATCCATGTCTGTTTAGGTCTTCCTGTACCCCTCACCGGCCTATGCGCTCCCCATTCTTCAATCCTCCGCATCGGTGCATTAATCGGCCTCCGTCTCACTCGTACTTCTTTCCTAATCACATCATTTCTAAGTCGATCCTTTCTCGAATGGACACACATCCATCTTAGCATTCGGATTTCCGCCACATTCATCTTATGCACATGACTATGCTTTATAGCCCACCATTCAGTGCCATATAAAAGTGCAGGCATAATTGTTGTTTGGTAAAATTTCCCCTTTAATATGTAAGGTACGCGTTGATCACATAATAACCCCGTTGCGCTCTTCCATTTCAACCATCCTGCCTTAATCCTATGGGCCACGTCACCATCTAATTATCCATCCTTTTGAAGAATAGACCCAAGATAACGAAAAAACTCCAATCCTCGTATAACATTCCTATCAAAAGATTGTACCCACCTCTCTACTTCCATTTCCACTAAAGGTACACTCCAAATATTCAGTCTTACTTCTGCTCAACCTAAAACCACGAGTTTCGAGAATATTTCTCCAGAGTTCCAAATTTCTTTCAACTCCGTTCTTCGTTTCATCAACCAATACCATATCATCTGCAAACATCATGCATCAAGGAATATCGTCTTGAATTGACCTTGTCAATTCGTCCATGACTATGGCAAAGAGGAAAGGACTAAGAGCTGAGCCTTGATGCATCCCAATCATAATAGGGAATTACTCAGTCTTTCACATGGTAGTACGTACATTTATACTATCTCCTTCATACATGTCTCTAACGATGTCAATATACTTCTTAGATACGCCCTTTTTGGCTAATGCCCACCAAAGTACCTCTCTTGGTACCTTATCATAAGCCTTCTCTAAATCAATAAAAACCATATGCAAGTCTTTCTTCTTATCACGATAGTGTTCCATCATTTGTCTCATCAGAAATATTGCTTCCACAGTCGATCTCCCAGGTATAAATCCAAATTTATTTAATCATATCTCCACACTTTCTAAGACGCTGCTCAATCACTCGTTCCCATAATTTCATGGTATGACTCATCAACTTAATCCCCCGATAATTAGAACACTCTTGGACATCTCTTTTGTTCTTATATATAGGGACTAAAGTACTTTTCCTCCATGCCAGTGACATCTTGTTATATTTCCAAATCTTGTTGAAAAGTAACCATTCAATTCTCCTTTTTCCCAAACACCTCCATCTTTCAATAGGCATACCATCTCGACCTTCTGCCTTTTTCGAACCCATTTTCTTTAATGTCATCCATACTTCACCCTTTTAAATTCGTCGCATAAAATCCCGACTAACCAAATTTGAAGCAATACTTACATCCCCAATATCTTCCTCATGTTGTCCATTAAATAGGTTATCAAAGTACCCCCTCCATCTTTCTCTTATCTCCTGATCTCCGACTAAAACCTTATGATCCAAAACCTTCACACATTGAACTCTCCCAATATCTCGTGTCCTTCTATCTCTAATACGAGCAATTTTATCCCTTTCCCCTTCCTTATTATCTAATTTCGTATACAATTCTTGATTAATCTTTGTCCTAGCATCACAAACGGCTTTCTTGACTTCTCTTTTAGCCTCCTTATATTTCTCAAAGTTCTCCTCACTCGGGCATTTTCCTAATGCCTTGTAGCATTCACGTTTAGTTTTTATCGCCTACTTTACCTCATCATTCCACCACGATGTGTCCTTACCTAGTCGATTTTGTCTTTTAGATTCCCCAAAAACTACTTTTGCCGCT
The DNA here is from genome assembly GCA_033398695.1 of Orobanche coerulescens. Lineage (NCBI taxonomy): Eukaryota > Viridiplantae > Streptophyta > Magnoliopsida > Lamiales > Orobanchaceae > Orobanche > Orobanche coerulescens. Next base: position 144,981,601 of record CM065815.1, on the reverse strand, counting down.
TCCTTAATGTTATGTTCCAACATAGCCCAAGTTGAATCTACATCCATCTCCGCACACTCGAAATCATTACATCTAGCGGCAACCTTATCCACAAAAATTTTCCGACTCTCCCCTTGAAGCTTCCACCATCTAACTCAAGGGTCCACTTGCGGACTTCTCTTTTTATAAAACCTATAACCTTGAAAATCAAGCACAACAATTTTATGTTGAGTCGCGGTACTTTCTCCGGGTACCACCTTGCAATCCGTATACCTCTTTCTCCACATGTTTCTCACTAAAAATAAGTCAATTTGACTTGCATTTCCTCTACTTCTATATGTCACTAAGTGAGATTCCCTTTTTTCGAACCACGTGTTCATGATACTCAAGTCATATGCCTGCGTAAAATCCGATATACCACATTCCGCTTCATTTTGATCCCCAAAACCAAAACCACCATGAACACTTTCGAACCCGTCTCGTCCAATCCCCATATGACCATTGAGGTCCCCACCAATGGTCAATTTCTCCCCAATAGGGACTCGTTCGACAACCTCCTCTAAGTGCTGCCAAAATTCTTGTCTCACTAATTCACTCAATCCTACTTGAGGTGCGTAAGTACTTATGATAGTTAGAATCTCATCCCCCACGCCCCACCACAAACTTAATACTCATAATCCTATCACTCTTTCTAAACACCTCTGCCACGTCGTTTATGAAGTCCTTTTCCATGACGATACCCACTCCATTTTTTCCTCTCTTTTACCGAATACCATAATTTATAACCCCACGGAGTCACGACCTTTGCTTTTTTCCCAAACCCACTTGGTCTCTTATAGGCACATAATGTGAATCCTTCTCCTTTTCATAACTTCCACCACTCCCGCTGATCTTCCCGTCAAAGAGCCAATGTTCCAAGTTCCAAACTGCATCTTACTACCCTTACTAGGCTTGTGGACTATCTTCTTTGCACGCTTCTGTCCACATTGCGATGATCCTTGCATATTTGACGCCACACCCATACTTTGAGGTTGCGCACCGCTTCCGGGCGATGACCTAGCAACCCTTGCAAATTTTTCACCACACCCGGGTCTAAGAAGTGTAGTGCACCCTTGCTTATTTGACATCATCCCTAGGCGTAGAGATGGCGCGCCACTTCTAGATGACGACCTAGCTACCCTCGCAAATTTTTCACTACACCCGGGCCTGGAAAGTGTAGCGCGTCACTTCTGAGGAAACGCTCCAACGATATTCAAATTATGATTCATGTCCATCAAATGTGACTGTATTTTACGCTGGCTGCCACAGACCTACCGCAACACTCCTCCTTTATCCGGGCTTGAAACCGGCAGTGAATGTCATAACAACAATCACTGGCGGAGTTCCATATATTAATTTGTAGTTCAAATTTAATTTCTCGTCAAAAACAATTCAAATTGATACACAAATAATCAAATTTTAAGATAAAAAACCTAAAATTAAAAATAAATAAAAGTTAAATAATTTTTTCTTGCTCAACGATATAGTTACACGTGGAGTGAGAAGTGAATTTTTGTCTAATCATCATGCTGGAATGAAATTAAGTTTATAGAAGTATTTAGTTTGAATATATAATAATTCTTTTTCATTCATATTTTAATAACAATTTTTTCATATTTAAATGGTCGGACTTATTCATCCATCTTCTATTTTTTTTAATTTTTTATTTCCGAACTTTAAATAAAATTATCCATTTTTTAATATTAATATTCCTGATTTTTTTAAAAAAAAATAAAGTTTGGATTTCTTTTTAAAAAAATCCAGATTTTTTATTTTTTTATTATTTTTTATAATTATGTAAACCAATCAGAAGGTGACAGTGTCACTTAACGGACATGTCAATAAGTCCGTTAGATTTAACTGATTGATTTTACGGATACCCTAACTTAGTTGAACGGAAACAAGTTCATACATCTAAATGATATAAAAAAAAAGTTGTTATCATAAGTGCAAAATTTGGCAAAATTAATTTTGTCTAAAAGTTATAACTGACTATCCGTTGTAACGACCACTTTTCTAAAATATGATTCTTCAAATTTTAAGAAGAATAAATGAAAATGCTGCAGCGGAAATACATCTCAAAAGACAAACTTAATAATTTGCAAGTAATCTTCTCGAGTCATTGTTAAAACAAAACATACCTTGACGTAAAAATAAAATAAATTGAACACTTGTTCATAAACATAATTTGAGAGAAATAACATTAAATAAATAGACATCTAATTATAGGCTTGATCATCCCACTCTCAATCGCATGCCACATCGAGCTCCTCAACCTGAAAGGGGTTAAATAGTGGGGTGAGCTTCCAACTCGCTCAGTGTGGAGGATACGCAATATGTCTATGTTAATTACTAAATATATTAGCAAGTATAAACAACATGACTGATAAATTAAAGCCGTCGGCTGGCAGAAGGCTTTATGCACAATTAAGCGCTTCTGACTGATTTGCACATTTAAGTGTTTCTGACTGATTTGCACATTTAAGTGCTTCTGACTGATTTGCACATTTAAGTGCTTCTAACTGATTTCACGTGCACATACGAGACAATATATAAAGCAATTAAAATAAACAAAAGCGTAATAAATCCCCACACCTGGATAAAATGCAGTTCTCGAACTTGAATGTGATGAAGATGCTTGACTCGATAATTCTAAGCCCGTAAATTCTTGTTATTATCTACAATTAATAATAATAATAATAATCACTATTATTATAATTTGTAAATATATAATAACTGGGAATAAAATACGAGACATAGATTAAAATTGAATTATTACTATTAATGAATACAATCAATATTCTAATGGCTCGGATAAATAAGGCTGAATTTTTAATTATTGAAAAGCTGGTTGAAGTAAAATTGAAGAAATTAAATATTTAAGGACTGAAATTGAAGGAGTTATAAGGCTGGTTGGGGTTAATCCGTAAGAATTAACTATCTGGGGGATGGAATTGAAGGAATTTATTTGACTCGAAATAAAATTGGACTTGGAGTGATTTGGGCTTTAAGCTAGCTAAAGAACTAAATTAAAATGGGCTGAATGAATAGGGTACAAAGGAAAATTTTGGGTTGGGAAAGATATTGGCCCAATTGGTTGGGATTAAAATCGGCCAACATAATCCCCTACCCCCAACCCGTTCGTAACCCAAAGAAAAGAAGGGTCATCGTCTTCTTCTGTCTCCCCGCGACACTCTCTCTATATCTGCATCCCATCTTGATGCCAGCCGACGAGAATATCGGCAGTGGTTTCTAAGTCCCGAGCAGTGGTTGTCTGCTATCCCTGTTCTTAAACACGAATCTAACTTCCACAATTCTCGATTCGACTCCCGACGGAACTAAGGAAGGTGATGGTTCTCGGGTCGATGGAATGTAGCGGCGACTTGCGGTTGTGGACTGGGTTTGAGTCCGAAATAGGTTGCACTGGTGTGGATGAGGGCTGAACACGGCCGCGACCCTTCAAGGATATTTCCCAGGTTTACCCTCCTTCAATTTCTGACCTGGGTCTTAAATAGAATTGGGTTTCTGAATTGTGTGTGTGTGTGTATTAGGTGGATTGAATGAAGAATGAAAATTTGATGTTACATTTGTTGAAAAGATGAGGAATTTGCAGTGGGGTTGTGAAAAGGTTTCCGACAATCGGCAGAGAATAAGAACCTTATATTTTGTGTGTGTTTTGCTGGAAAAGTCGGGTAAGAAGAAACAGGGGATTGAAAACAGTGTGATATTCGAGAAACAAACGTTTGAGATTTAAGGAGTTTACCTATTGTGGCGGTTTCAGAGTGAAAGGATTTCTGATGTAACACTTTTTCTTGAGACGAAACTCTTTTGCTGTAAAAATGAGATTTGCTGGTGTGTGTGTGATTTCTAGTGTATCATGTAATCTTCTCTGCAAGTATGGGGATTTCTGCTGTATGATTCTGAGATTGAGTTTTTTTTTGGTTGTCTGAGGTTTGAGATGGTAAAAGTGAAACGTGAATTGTTGTGAATGTTCTTGTGAAAATTTTGTTGTTTGTGGTTTTATATTGGAATTCGATAACTGATTCTTTCCATGAAGAATAACTTCCTCCCCATGATGTCCACTACTCCCACTAAGGTGGTGATAGTGTGAGATGAAGAAAACTCCTTCCCCATGTTCTGATCGTGTGTGAGTATAAGAGAGAGAAATATAGGCCGGATATTATAATGATAATTGAGCTCTTAATTAATCATAGGGTTTGGGCTTGATAATGAATTGGGCCCAAAATAAATGGATTAAAATTTATTTAAAATGGACTAGTGAAATCTTATGGGTAACGATTAATATTGCTTAAAATTTGACTCGGGCCTAGAAATGACGACATGAAACATGACAAAATAAAATGAGAAATGACACGACATGAATCACATGACTTGGCATGAGTTATAATGACAAATGAATTTGCATGATCACGAAATAAAATAAATTAAATGATAAATTATTCGGGCATTAATTTAATAAAATTAAACATGTTTTTCTATAATTCACAATAAATGTATATGCGAAATAGAGGCGTTACAACCTACCCCCCTTTAACAAATTTTCGTCCTTGAAAATTATGTTACGTACCTTGAAAAATAAATGTTGGATACTTAGAACGGATCTCCTCTTCGCGTTCCCAAGTTGCCTCATTTGGTCCATGACGACTCCATTAAACTTTCACCAATTTAACCTCCTTATTTCGTAATTGGTGTACCTTACGCTTCAAAATAGCTATAGGTACCTCCTCATAAGTCAGATTCTTGGCTACATGCAACTCTTTGAAATTGCATACATGACCAGGATCATGTACGTATTTTCTCAGCATGGAGACGTGAAAGACATTGTGCACTCCTGATAATTCCATCAACAATGCCAAACTATAAGCAAGATCACCAACATGACCCAAAATCTCAAAAGGTCCGATATAACGAGGCTGTAACTTTCCCTTTTTACCGAATCGTATTACTCCTTTCATCGGCGCTACCTTAAGGAACACCTTCTCTCCAATCTCAAAGTGGATATCTTTCCTCCGTTTATCTGCATAAGACTTCTGCCGATCCTGGGCAGTCTTAATTCTACTTCTGATTTCGGCTATCTTCTCTACAGTCTGCCCGATCAATTCTGGACCCAAAATTTTTCCTTCTCCAACCTCACTCCAATAAAGGGGCGATCGACATTTTCTTCCGTACAGAGCCTCATACGGAGCCATTTGTATAGTCGCTTGGTAACTGTTGTTATAAGAAAACTCTACTAACGGCAAAATATTTTCCCAATTTTCACCAGTATCAAGAACACATGTCCTCAACAAATCTTCAAGTGTCTTGATAGTCCGTTCAAATTGACCATCGGTTTGCGGATGATATGCAGTACTGAAACTCAATTTAGTGCCCAATGCACTTTGCAGACTTTTCTAAAATTTCGAAGTAAATCGTGGATCTCTATCTGAGATGATCGACAATGGAACGCCATGTAACCTCACGATCTCCCGAATATAAATCTTCGCATATTGTTCCATACTGTAAGTCATCCTCACAGGTAGAAAATGAGATGACTTTGTCAAACGATCTACTATCACCCAGATAGCGTCGTTCTTCCTCACGGTTCGTGGCAGACCAACCACCATTTCCATTCTGGGATTTCCAACGGTTGGAGTAAACCTCCTGGCCGTTGGTGTTCTGCCTTCACCTGCTTACATATCACACCTCTCCAAAAATACACCAATGTCCCATTTCATTCCTCTCCACCAAAAGAATTTCTTCAGGTCGTGGTACATCTTTGTACCTACCGGGTGTAGCGACCACTTTTCTAAAATAATAATTCTTCTAATTTAAAGAAGAATAAATAAAAATTTTGCAGCGGAAATACATTTTAAAAAGGCAAACTTAATAATCGCAAGTAATATTTTCAAGTCACTATTAAATAAAAACAAACTTCGACGTGAAATTAAAACAAATCAAATAATTGTTCGTAAAACATAGTTTTAGAGAAATGATATTTAATAAATAAACATTTAATCATCAGCTTGATCATCCCACTCTCAATCGCATGCCACATCGAGCTCATCAACCTGAAATAGGTTAAATAGTGGGGTGAGCTTCCAACTCGCTCAGTGTGGAGAGTACGCAATATGTCTACGTTAATTACTAAATATATTAGCAAGTAGAAACAACATGACTGATAAATTCTGAAGCCCGTCGGCTAGCCCGAAGGCTTTATGCACAATTAAGTGCTTCTGACTCATTTGCATATTTAAGTGCTTCTGACTGATTGCACATTTAAGTGCTTCTGACCGGTTGCACAATTAAGTGCTTCTGACTGATTTGCACATTTAAGTGCTTCTGACTGATTGCACATTTAAGTGCTTCTGACTGGTTGCACATTTAAGTGCTTCTGACTGATTGCACATTTAAGTGCTTCTGACTGATTTCACGTGCACATACGAGACAATATATAAAGTAATTAAAATAAACAAAAGCGTAATAAATCCCCACACCTGGATAAAATTGCAGTTCTTGAACTTGAATGTGATGAAGATGCTTGACTCGACAATTCTAGGCCCGTAAATTCTTGTTATTATCTACAATTAATAATACTGGTAATCACTATTATTATAATTTATAAATATATAATATCTGGGAATAAAATACGAGACATAGATTAAATTGAATTATTAATATCAATGAATACAATCAATATTTTAATGGCTTGGATTTATAATTATTGAAAAGCTGATTGAAGTAAACGTGAAGGAACTAAATATTTAAGGACTGAAATTGAAATAATTTTAAACATGATGGGGTTAATCAGTAAGAATTAACTATTTGGGGACTGAAATTGAAGAAATCCTAAAATTCTGATTGGGGAGAACTGAAATAATTATAAATCGGACTGGGGCTAGATTGAGTATTCTGGAACCTGGGGGTTTAATTGATAAAATTCAAAAATTTGGGGCTAAAATAGAACTTGGCTGAAAATAAAGGATATAAAAACTCCTGCCATGTTGAAGAGTCAGCACAAACTCTCATCTCACGGTTCTCTCTCTCCCTCTCTATTCTCTTTCACTAACTGCAGAATCGGATCTCTCATCCCCCCCTCCCGGCAGACTCCCTCTCTCTGCTGTAAAACACTCGCACACACCCACATATATACGGATACACAAAAGCACACAGCGGTCGACATATATATACCTACATACACGCCCATCACCCTGAAAATCAAGGAAATTCGGAGTGGCGGCGAAGGCAAGGGTGGCGCAGCGGTGGTCAGAATTTGATTCAAGTTTGATATGCTTTCAGGTGGATGGTTTCGATTGTTTTCCTGGTTCGCCATTTTTGGGTGAATTCAGGTCAGGATTTGAAACTGGAATTTTGGCCAACTAGGGTTGTATATGCGGGATTGATTTCTGATCTGTTTTCTTGGTTCGGGGTTTGATGATTTCAATTGTTTTTTTTTTTTTTTTGGTGGTGAAGTATGGACGAGGAAGGAGGTTGGTTACGGGGTTTGATATGACTGATTCGGGCTACAAGTTGGGTTTGGATCTGAAAATTTGTCCTTCGAGCGGCGACTATGACGATGATGAGAATGGCCAGAGCTGATGAATATGATAGGATGGAAGATGATGAAGGCGATTATGACAAAACTCGGGCTGGTATTATGTGTGATTTGGAATCAATAGTATAGTCTTTGGGAGATTTGTCATGAAAGGTTGAAGATTGGAATTTGCAGAAGAAGAACAAAATAAAGATGTGAAATTTTTTTACCTGGTTGCAGAAACGGGTGAGGCACTGACAGCAGGAAGAAAGGAAAAAAAAATATATCTGTTAATTATTGAGTATTGGCTGCAGTACAAGTACAGTATTTATACTGTAGGGATTAGGTCTAGGGTATAATTTATGGGTTTGGAGAATCCCAATTGGGCTAGAAAAATAGTTTGGGCCAACTCGTAATTCCAAATTATTATTAATTGGGCCACAATGAAAGTGAATAATAATCGGGTTGAATTTAATAATAATAATAATAATATTACTACTACTAATAATAAATAACATGGATAATAATAGTAATAATAATAATAAATAATATTATTATTTATCTTGTAAAATCTTTTAGGTAACAATTAATGTTGTTTAAAATTTGACTCGGGCCTAGAAATGACGATATGAAATGATAAATTTAAAATGAGAAATGAAACGAAATGAATCACATGAGTGGACGTGGCTTATAATGACAAATGAATTTGCATGATCATGAAAATAAAATAAATTGAGTGAAAATTATTCGGGCATTAATTTAATAAAATTAAACATATTTTCTATAATTCACAATAAATGTATATGCAAAATCGGGGTGTTACATCGGGTGAGCGAAGTATGGTGCATTGTGAGCTTCTTCAAGGATTTGCTTCCTAAGGGATGGATCCTTAGGAACACATAACCTCCCAGCATAAGTCAAAACGTCGTCTGCGGCAACGGCAAATTTCTCAATACTCCCAGCTTGTGCTCGATCCTTCATCTTGCACAAGAACCTATCACGTGGTTGAGCCTCCTTAATCTTATCCCTCAAGTTTGGTTGCAAGACCAAAGATGATAGGATTGCTTTCGAACGTTTTGAAGACTCAACTACCTCAATCCTCAACTGGGAGAACTCCTTTATCAAACTCTCCTGATCGGTCAAGCAGGCTAACTCGCCTCTAGTCTTCCGACTGAAGGCATCAGCTACCACATTAGCCTTACCCGGATGGTAATGAATAGTACAATCATAGTCCTTCACCAATTCTAACCATTGCCTTTCTTGTTAACTCGGTCATAGGAGTGGCGATTTTCGAAAATCCTTCGATAAACCTTCTATAATAGCCAACTGGGCCTAGAAAGCTGCGAACTTCGCTCGCATTCTTGGGTACGCCCCAACTACTCACTGCTACAACTTTATCGGAATCTACCTCAATTTCTTTTGAAGTCACCACATGTCCAAGGAATCCAACTCTGTTTAACCAAAACTCACATTTCTTGAACTTATCATACAACTTCTCCTTGCGAAGTGTCTCCAATGTTATCCTCAAATGTTCATGGTGTTGTTCCTTGTCCTTAGAATACACTAAGATGTCATCTATAAAGACGATCATGAACTTATCCAAGTAAGGTTGGAACACCCTGTTCATCAAATCCATAAATACTGCCGGTGCATTACTCAGACCAAATGGCATCACTACAAATTCAAAATGTCCATAACGGGTTCTGAAAGCCGTCTTGGGAATGTCACACTCCCTAATCTTCAGTTGGTGGTACCCCGACCGCAACTCAATCTTCGAAAAGGTTCTGGCTCCCCTCAACTGATTGAATAGATCCTCGATTCTCGGTAGTGGGTACTTGTTCTTCACCGTGAGTCGATTCAGCTCTTTGTAATCTATACACATCCAAAGTGACCCATCCTTCTTTCTTACAAACAGTACTGGTGCACCCCAGGGTGACACGCTAGGACGAACAAATCCGAGCTCCAGCAACTCTTGAATCTCGACCTTCAATTCTTGAAGTTCCTTCGGAGCCATTCTATATGGCGCTTTGGATGTAGGGGCCGCCCCAGGGACCAAATCAATACTAAACTCCACTTGTCGGTCGGATGGGACTCCTGGCAAATCTTCTGGAAACACATCCAAAAACTCTCGTACTATAGGTACGTCTGTAGGGGACACCTTTACCGTACATGCACTCCCCTCCATGATTCTTACCACACTTCGAGCACTCTGGCTTACTGGTTTGAGGCTTAGGTCCCGACCTTTGATCAACCTTTGCTTGCTTATTAGAAACCACGACCTTATTTTGGTTTCCATTCTAATGCCTCTTACCGATACTAGGCTTCGTAGACTGTTGTTGATCCAAATTATGGCTAGCCTAAACCTCTTGGGCTCGAAAAACCGTCTCGGTATAGGGTAGCACCCCATGACTAGCCACGATGTGACGAATGCTCGGGCGTAAACCACTTCAGAACTTAAGGTCCCTCCTCCGATCTGTATCCACCATGTGCTCCACAAAGAAGCTGATTTGGTTGAATTTTCTCTCACATTCTTCAACCATCATTCCTCCTTGTTCAAGATTCCAAAACCCTCTCTCCATCTTCTCTCGGTAATGCTGTGGGTAGTACTGTTTCATCACTATTTTCTTGAACCGATCCCATGTTAATGCAGCACGCTCGGCCGCCGGCCTCAAACACCAATAGCTTATCCACCAGCGTCCAGCATCCTCCACCATTTGATATTGGCCACAAAGGATTCTTTGCGCATCGGTGCACCCAATGAGCTCAAAGGTGCGCTCGAGCGGCATAAACCATTCATCAACGAAAGCTAGTCCTTCTCGACCGTTGAATGTGGGTGGGGTGAAACGTCGGAACTGTTGCACAACTTGTGCCTGAGTAGGAGCTGGCACGTTATTGTTGTGGTTATCCTGACCTCCGTCACCACCATCAAGGTTGGCATTCTGACCACCGATATTATCTGCACCTCGATTAGCTGGGCGTCCACGTCCACGAGTTGTCATTATCCTAAGGCATACCACACGCAACGATCCTTCAACACTTACCCAGCGAGAGAGAAAAATAAAATGGAGAGTTACACTACATCTATAGGTTGAGCACTAGAGATGTCTAGCAATGATGACTTTCACATGTCACACATATACTTATGAATTTATTAGAAAATAATTTCATTCCCAAATACTTTATCATAAAATTCTTATGTATAAAATAGACTGAAGATGCATCATTAATGCATGAATCATGGTTGATCTGGTAAGCTGCATTTATCACATAATAAATAATAATAACTTAATGTACCTTGGAGTCGACGTGGAGCGGCATAGGTGGATGATCATAATTGCTAAAAATATTTGACTACTTGTGAAAATGAAATTTTCAGTTTAGGAAAAGAAACCATTTTAACGAGTCTACAGAACCGTAAACCCGCTCCGATACCACTTATGTAGCGACCACTTTTCTAAAATATGATTCTTCAAATTTTAAGAAGAATAAATAAAAATGCTGCAGCGGAAATACATCTCAAAAGACAAACTTAATAATTTGCAAGTAATCTTCTCGAGTCATTATTAAAACAAAACATACATTGACATAAAAATAAAATAAACTGAACACTTGTTCATAAACATAATTTGAGAGAAATAAAATTAAATAAATAAACATCTGATTATAGGCTTGATCATCCCACTCTCAATCGCATGCCACATCGAGCCCCTCAACCTGAAAGGGGTTAAATAGTGGGGTGAGCTTCCAACTCGCTCAGTGTGGAGGATACGCAATATGTCTACGTTAATTACTAAATATATTAGCAAGTATAAACAACATGACTGATAAATTATGAAGCCCGTCGGCTAGCCCGAAGGCTTTATGCACAATTAACTGCTTCTGACTGATTTGCACAATTAAGTGCTTCTGACTGATTTGCACATTTAAGTGCTTCTGACTGATTGCACATTTAAGTGCTTCTGACTGATTTGCACATTTAAGCGCTTCTGACTGATTGCACATTTAAGCGCTTCTGACTGATTTCACGTGCACATACGAGACAATATAAAATAATTAAAATAAACAAAAGCGTAATAAATCCCCACACCTGGATAAAATGCAGTTCTCGAACTTGAATGTGATGATGATGCTTGACTCGACAATTCTAGGCCGGTAAATTCTTGTTATTATCTACAATTAATAATAATAATCACTATTATTATAATTTGTAAATATATAATAACTGGGAATAAAATACGAGGCATAGATTAAAATTGAATTATTGCTATTAATGAATACAATCAATAATCTAATGGCTCGGATAAATAAGGCTGAATTTTTAATTATTGAAAAGCTGGTTGAAGTAAAATTGAAGGAATTCAATATTTAAGGACTGAAATTGAAGGAGTTATAAGGTTGATTGGGGTTAATCCGTAAGAATTAACTATCTGAGGGCTGGAATTGAAGGAATTTATTTGACTCGAAATAAAATTGGACTTGGAGTGATTTGGGATTTAAGCTAGCTAAAAAACTAAATTAAAATGGGCTGGATGAATAGGGTACAAAGGAAAAATTTGGGTTGGGAAAGATATTGGCCCAATTGGTTGGGATTAAAATCGGCCAACATAATCCCCTACCCCCAGCCCGTTCGTAACCCAAAGAAAAGAAGGGTCATCGTCTTCTTCTGTCTCCCCACGACACTCTCTCTATATCTGCATCCCATCTCGATGCCGGCCGACGAGAATATCGGTAGCGGTTTCTAAGTCCCGAGCAGTGGTTGTCTGCTATCCCTGTTCCCAAACACGAATCGAACCCCCACAATTCTCGATTCGACTCCCGATGGAACTAAGGAAGGTTATGGTTCTCGGGTCGATGGAATGTAGCGGCGACTTGCCGTTGTGGACTGGGTTTGAGTCCGAAATAGGTTGCGCTGACGTGGCTGAGGGCTGAATACGGCCGCGGCCCTTGAAGGATATTTCCCAGGTTTACCCTCCTTCAACTTCTGACCTGGGTCTTAAATAGAATTGGGTTTCTGAATTGTGTGTGTGTGTATCAGGTGGATTGAATGAAGCATGAAAATTTGATGTTACATTTGTTGAAAAGATGAGGTATTTGCAGTGGGGTTGAGAAAATGTTTCCGACAATCGGCAGAGAATAAGAACCTTATATTTTGTGTGTGTTTTAATGGAAAAGTCGGGTAAGAAGAAACAGGGGACTGAAAACAGTGTGAAATTCGAGAAACAAACGTTTGAGATTTAAGGAGTTTACTTGTTGTGGCGGTTTCAGAGTGAAAGGATTTCTGATGTAACACTTTTTCTTGAGACGAAACTCTTTTGCTGTAAAAATGAGATTTGCTGGTGTGTGTGTGTGTGTGTGATTTCTAGTGTATCATGTAATCTTCTCTACAGGTATGGGGGGATTTCTGCTGTATGATTCTGAGATTGAGTTTTTTTTGGTTGTCTGAGGTTTGAGATGGTAAAAGTGAAACGTGAATTGTTGTGAATGTTCTTGTGAAAATTTTGTTTGTGGTTTTATACTGGAATTCGATAACTGATTCTTCCCATGAAGAATAACTTCCTCCCCATGATGTCCACTACTCCCACTAAGGTGGTGATAGTGTGAGATGAAGAAAACTCCTTCCCCATGTTCTGATCGTGTGTGAGTATAGGAGAGAGAAATATGGGCTGGATATTATAATGATAATTGGGCTCTTAATTAATCATAGAGTTTGGGCTTGATAATGAATTGGGCCCAAAATAAATGGATTAAAATTTATTTAAAATGGACTAGTGAAATCTTGTGGGTAACGATTAATATCACTTAAAATTTGACTCGGGCCTAGAAATGATGACATGAAACATGACAAAATAAAATGAGAAATGACACGACATGAATCACATGACTTGGCATGAGTTATAATGACAAATGAATTTGCATGATCATGAAATAAAATAAATTAAATGATAAATTATTCGGGTATTAATTTAATAAAATTGAACTTATTTTTCTATAATTCACAATAAATGTATATGCGAAATCGGGGCGTTACATCCGTCATATATTCGAGTCACATTATTACATCTGAATCGCCTAAGTATTTGAGTCACCTAATATACATTTGTGTCACATATTCCAGCCATCAAATTATATCCAAGTCACCTAGAATGTATTCGAGTCACTTATTCGAGCCACCTAATATACATTCAATCACCTACTCGAGTTACTGAATTACATTCGAATCACCTAAAATGCATTCGAAATATCTATTCGAGTCGCCTGATTGCATCTGGTCGCATAAAATACATTCGAGTCACCTATATTATAACCGACAATTTGCGTATCAAATGAAATATTATTACATAAAAGTAAAAATAAATATTCTTATATTTAAAATTGATACAAGTCTATATTCTCGCCGTAAAGAATTGTTTCACAATATTGATTTGACTTCTTTTAAGAAAGCACCACTCTCTAAATGCGGGATTCTTGTCTGTTTGTTTACTTGAGAGAAAAGACTATAAATGTAAAAGAAAATCACCCCAATTTTTTTAATTTATATTTATAATATGCATAGATTTTTTATTTTTATAATTTATACGTTTTATAAAAATGGATCATTTATTCTTTTGTAAAAATTAAGTAGTCATAATATCCTTCTATATTTTGAAAAATGAACAGATTGCGCCATGTGTAAATTAAAATGCCATATTACCCTTATGTGTTTCAAAAAATATGTATTCTCTTCTATCCTCTTATGCGTACGATGCCTTAAATAAAGTACAGGGATTAATCTATAATTTTTTGAAAACATATTCAATAATTCACTTATTAATTTCTACAGAAAAATAATCGGCCTGTATCTTAATATTACAAGGGATAATAAACGATCTATTTTATAAAATACAAAAAAGTAATTCCCGGTCCAACTTCTCTCTCTCCGTCTCTCCTCTTTTTGTTATCCCCTCATTTTTCCTGTTTACTTCTTTCCTCTCTCTCACCTCTTTCTTCCTTCACTCCTCTCTCCCTCTCTCGTTTTTTTTGTTGAGGTAATACAACTAAATAGCCACTTTGATTAGGTGGACTACAATATTTGTCAATGAATTTTATATGGACAAATTCTAGCCAATTTTAGTGTTTTTGGACTATTTTACCCTTACTTTTCAATTTTTCCCTATTTTCTCTTTATTTTTTCCCATTCTTTTTTCTTCATTTCTTTTCCATCTTCTCTTTTCTCTTTTTCTCTCTCTCTTTTTCTCTCTCTCTCTCTCTCTCTTTCTCGATAGATATTCTCTCCACTCTTCATTTCTTCATTTTTCTCTTTTCTTTCTTTTCTCTCTCTTTCCTCTTCACCTTTTTTTCTTGCTTTTTTTTTTCTTCTTCATTTTTTTTCTTTTCCTTTTTCTGATTTCGCGACTTGAAGTCGATTTTGAGGTATTGTTTTGTATTTTATAAAATTTTAAGTTTAAAAATATGTACATCGCACTGATATGAAATATTGAATTCGTAACTTGAAATTATGACAAATTGATACGAATTCATAAAATCGTAACATGGAATTATGACAAAGTGATATGAAATCATAAATTCGTAACAGAGAAACAAGGTATATTTATATGAACTGTAAAGTTCGTAACATAGAATAATGACAAACTGATACGAAATCATAAATTCGTAATAGAGAAACAAGTCATGTTGATATGAAATAAAAAAATTATAATTTGCATAGAGAAACAAGTCATGATGTAATGGAGCGCTTTTTTGGATCTTAAGACGATATCGGGGAGTTTCATGAAGGCTCCAAGTGTTGATTTCAGCGGATATCCTTTACTGTGTTCTCCCCACCAGTTAGCATAATCCGGTGGTTTTCTGATGCCAGATTCTTTCGACTAAAAGTTCATTTGTTCTACAATAAACAAACAATAAAATCAAATCAATAATTCAGAACATGTAAATAATGTTACGAAATAGCAAATTATGTTACAAAATTATAATTCGTAACACAGTTACAAAACACAACCTGTTATGATTTTACAATTTCGTAACTGATCAGAATTAGTTACGGCGTAACAAGAATTCACAACAAAATCAAAGGAGTACAATGTTACGAAATTCGTATCAACAATAAGTGTTACGAAATTATACTTCTTAACCGGGTTAAAAAACAGGACAAAAATATGTACATCGCACAAATGTGTTACGAAATTTAAATTTCATAACTTCGTAACAACATCTCACACGGCAGAATTAGTTATGAATTTTGAAATTCGATATGTTAGGAAATTGATAAACATTTGTTACGAAATATGAAATTCGTAACAACATAATTAATAGTGTTACTAAATCTCACAAAAAACCCCAATAAGCTTAAAAATGACCATACGAATTACGAAATTCTTAACAGGATACAAAATATCCAATACGAAATTCTAAATTCGTAACAAAGTTATAACCTTATTATGAAAATCACATTTCGTATTACTTATTCTTGCTTTTCATATCATTACCCCAATTGTGTTACGAAATTTAAATTTCGTAACTTCGTAACCAGATCTCACACAACAGAATTAGTTACGAATTTCGAAATTCGTAACATCTGTTACGAAATTGGTAACATTTGTTACGAAATACGAATTTCATAACAACATAATTAACAGTGTTACTAAATTGCACAAAAAACCCAATAAGCATAAAAATGACGATACCAAATACGAATTTCGTAACAAGGATACAAAATATCCAATCCGAAATTCTAAATTCGTAACAGAGTTATAACCTTATTATGAACACATTTCGTATCATTTATTCTTTCTTTTCGTACCATTACTTCAATACGAAAATGTAAAATCGTATCAGAATATTCAATACGAAATTGAATTTTTCGTAACATGTGTAACAGATCTGAGAAAAACAGGCGATAATAATAAGATTCGTATGAATTCACCTATCAGTTCAACCATAAATCGTATCAATCACCAATCGTAACAGTTACGAATTCGTAACATGTATACCAAATCTCCAATACGAAAATTTCAAATCGGCACAAATGTGTTATGAAATTCAAATTTCGTAACTTCATAATGATACGAAATGATAAAATCTTAACAGTAAATCAAGGCACAGTGATACGAAATGACAATATTGTAACATGGTAACCCAGTACGAAATCAATAAATCGTAACAACTGTAAATTCGTAACCACGTATGCAAACATGCGAAAAACTAGATCTAAAACACCAATACATATAAATCGGTCGGAAATCACCCCAAATATACCACGAATCACCAGGAATCATATGAAAACTTGTAAATCATCAAAAATAAATACGAAAATAACATTATTTCAAGTTAGATCTAGGATTTTTCTAGAGAGAAAGATGGAGAAAGAGAAATAAAATCGAAAGAGAGAGTAGGGAAGATCCCGAACCTTGAGTTCTGTCGAGATTATTACGAGCTCCATGGTGGTTTGTGGGATAGCAGCGGCGGCGATGGTTTCCGACGAGATTTTGAATATTTTTAGATAGAGAAAGAGAAAGAAATGGAGAGAGAAAGATGAGAAGAGAGGAGAAAGTGAAGGGTGGAATAAAAAGATGAAAAGAGAGGGGAGAGAGAAAAAGGATGAGATAGAAAACGGAGAGGAGAAAGGTGAAAAGAGAGGAGAGAGAAAAATAATAAATGAAAAGAAAAGAACGAGATAAAAATAGGTTGAAGCGTAAAATTGTCCACAATTCATGAAATTGGCTAGAATTTGACAATATAAAGTTGCATGACAAAATTTGTATTATATGGGGTTCATATGACTAGATTCCTACTCCACTCTTTTTTCTTTCCATTCTTTCTTTTCTTCACGATTTTCTTAAATCACGCCTGCCTGCCAAACTTTTATCACCAAAAAAGAGAATAAATGCGTTTTTCGAGATTTCGAGGTTGTATTCGATTGAATTTTTTTTGGATTTTAGAAATTTTAGGGTATTCAATTTGAATTGTTCTAAATTCATTGAAATCTTGATATATTCAATTTGGATTTCAGAATTTCATTTAAAATCTTGGTGTATTCAATTAGGATTTCAAAATGTCATTTAAAATCTCGATGTATTCAATCTGGATTTAAAACAATTCATTAAAATATGGAGTATGCAAAAATTCATGAATTTTGAAGGATTTGTTAGTGTTTTTCGTAAGTTTTGAAATCTCACAAAATCAATGAGATTTAGAAAGATTTCTAAAAATCCATTTGTAAATCCGAAAGACTCTTCATCAACTTTATAAAATTCTACGATAATTATTATTAATCCATGCATTATTTCTAATCCGCCAAAATTTTTAAAAATCTATGGATTATTATTAATACACCGAAATCTGAATTGAATACACCCATCTTCATCACATTATTATTTGTGAGAGAGTACCATATTAAAAGCATATAATCGTGAAGAAAATTCTGAAATTTAACAAAATGATATAATTATAGAAATATGAAAAAAAAATCAAAAAATATTAATACATAGTAATTTACTCTGAAAATTAACCAAAAAATTAAACTATATATATTGAGATTAAAAGAACTAAGAATAAGAAATTAAAAGCTAAACAATAAGTTTCTAGAAGTATTAGACATAATCGTATGTTTGAGTACTTGTTTTCAAATTGCTGGATGCATGCCCACCAATACGAACAATTATAGAAAATAGTATAATCATATTAATAGAAATAAACATCGTATGTTAGACATAAACTCCAAGCCACATTATTATTTGTGAGAGAGGGAGAGAAGATATATCATATTAAAAACATATAATCATGAAAAAAAATCTGAAAATTTAACAAAATTATATAATTATAGAAATCTGAAAAAAAATCCAAAAATATTAATACATAGTAATTCACTCTGAAAATTAACCAAAAAATTAATATATATATATATATATATATATATATTGTTGAGTATTGGTCCGAATCGGGTGGAAATATTATTACAATAATTATAACAAATATAACTATTACACGAATCTACTCGGGATAGGGATTAGGGATTACACAACTTCTAATTTTACGAAACAAACAAAAACTGGAAAAATAAACTTAAAAACAGTAAGAAATAGGAAGATCAAACCACACGGCCGAAGCCGAAGAAAATCACAATGGGAAAATCCGGCCGGCTCTGGCCTCTCCGTCCCCGTAGCCACGTCCTGGACTCACAAGACCCGCGGCCAGCACCTCGAACCGAACCCACTACCGGAACCGGAAGCAACCTCCGGCGAATCCAAGCACAAAGCAAGATTCGACTGGTCCAAAACCCCCAAACCAAAATCGAAGCACAAAGCAACCGAAAACCCCCAGAAATATCAGATCCCCTTTCTCACAAAGCTCACCCAGAAAACCCCTCAAATATTTCACTGAGAAAACCGAAGGATTCAAAGGAACAGATATATCTTGCTCTCTTTTTTTTTCGTTTTTTTTCATCTCCACCGAAAACGGGATTTATAGGAGAATCGGAACAACCAAACGAAGAGAAGAAATCGGGCAGATTTACTTTCCATCGGAGGAGCAGGTCAAAGACCGAGGAGAAAGGAAAGTAAATCGGGGGTGGAGAGATAAGGTAGAGAGTGAGCAGACGGCGGGGGTGAAGGGAAATGAGGGGTAGGGTTTGGTTAGGGGGGGTTTATATATGTAGGGTTAATATAAACCAATGGCCAGGATTAAAGATACCAGATGAATGGCCAAGATTAATCCAGCCTTAATGGGCTGCTTCCAAAAGGATTCCGGGCCGGGTCCGATTTTAAGTGGGCTGCAGGAGATAGATTATTTTTTGGGCCCTCATTATTTTATTCATTTGGGCCACATAATCCCAACAAATCTCCACCTGGGCCAAATGAGTCATCGGGGTACATAAGGGAGACGGAGGTCATCATCGCCGGACATCACCTGCACACACAAAACACAAAGTAAGTACAGGTAATCACAAAGAAAAGCAATCACTAAGAAAGCAGGACTATCACAAAGATATAATAATTCACTAAGAATGTAAAGCCATCACAAAGAAGGCAAAGACTAAGAGTTAGTCTTGAGTTCCCAAGTTCAGCAGATCAGTGCAGGACACAAACTTCTCCAAAGGCAAGCATTTGGTGCCCATATCTGCAGGATTGAATTCTGAGGGAATTTTTCCAAGATCAAGTTCACCTTTTTCAACAATGTCACGAATAAAATGAAATTTAACATCAATTTGTTTTAGTGCGATCATGAAAGACAGGATTTTTACAAAGCTGAATTCCAGATTGACTATCTGAAAATACCACGACTTTTTCTTTCAGAAAACCAATTTCGGACAGAAGACCCTTTAGCCATATGGCTTCTTTAAATGCCTCAGTTGTAGCAACATATTCAGATTCAGTTGTAGATAAAGCAACAACATTCTGAATCGAGATTTCCAACTAATGCAAGAGCCACAAAGGGTAAACACATAAGAGGTCGTGGATTTTCGATTGTCACGATCATTAGCAAAGTTAGAATCCACATATCCAACAAGTTTAACACCATCACCAGATTTAGAAAACTTAATACCAACATCCACAGAGGATTTCAAATAACGGAGAAGCCACTTCAAGGCTTCCCAATGAGGCATACCAGGATTAGACATGTATCTACTCAAGCAACTGACAGCATAGGCTATATCAGGTCTCGTACTAACTATGAGATACATGACTGATCCTATAGCATTAGCGTAGGGAATTTTTTCCATTATTTTTTCTTCTTCACTAGATTTTGGGGATTGATCTTTGCTTAACAGAAAATGGGCAGCAAGAGGCACAGAAGCAGGTTTTGCAGCAGTCATAGAAAATTTTCCAAGTATTTTCTCTATGTAGGAAGACTGATTTAGAAACAAAGAAAAGTTTTTCCTATCTCTAACAATATTCATGCCTAAAATTTTCTCGGCGTCTCCAAGGTATTTCATGTCAAATTGATCACTAAGACAAGACCTAACATGATCAATTAATTTTATGCACGGACTCACAAGTAACATGTCATCCACATAGATAAGCAAGAAGATAGGAATAGTGGAGTCTACTTTAAAATAGAGACAAGGGTCGTACGAGCTACGTTTGAATTTTAAAGAAATCATGTAAGAGTCAAACTTCTTGTTCCATTGCCTTGGAGACTGTTTTAGGCCATAAAGGGCCTTTTTAAGAAGGCAAACGTGATCAGGTTTCTTAGAGTCGACAAAACCTTCTGGCTGCCTCATATAAATTTTCTCATTTAATTCACCATGAAGAAAAGCAGTTTTAACATCCATTTGTTTTAATTCCCAATTAAAGTGAGCAACCAGAGCAAGCATGATACGCACGGTGGTGAATTTCACAACAGGAGCAAATATCTTAGTGTAATCAATTCCTTCCTTTTGAGTGAAACCTTTAGCAACCAACCTAGCTTTAAATCTGATATTCTCTACTTCATTTTTAACCTTATATAACCACTTACAGTCCACAAGAGAACAATGTTCAGGTTTTGGAACAATACCCAGTTTGGTTAACATGCAGGGAATTCATTTCATCATTCATAGCATTTAACCAATCAGAAGCATTTTCAGATTTTAAAGCATCTTTGTAGCTTTTAGGTTCGTTATTATCTAAAGATTCAAACACATTGTAAGCATGGGACATCATATGAAAATCATCAAAGTGATGAGGCCTCCTAACATTCTCTCTTCTAGGCCTATCTCTCGTCAATTGATAGTTGGTTAGTTCAGTACTTTCATCAACATTTTCAATTACTTCATCACTAGAATTCCTAATGATTTTCATTTTCAAGATGCAAAGTTTCATCATTTTCAGCTCCACCTCACTTAAGGTAGGGTAGTTAGAAACAAATTGGATTAGGCATGTGCACGGGTGCGGGTGCAGGATGTTCAAGACAAGGAAATTCATCTTCATTAAATATGACATCCCTACTAATTAGCACCTTAAACCCCGGTTCGCCCTTAAGCCATAACCTAAAACCCTTAACTCCTCCGGTAGCCTAAGAACACACATCTTATCGATCTAGGTTCTAATTTATCTTGCTTTTGATGAACATAAGCAAGACACCCAAATACACGAAGATTTGAGAAATCAATATTACTACCACACGTATTCTGGATAGTTTCCATTCAAAGGGACAGATGGAGATCTGTTTATAATATAGGCATTTGTAGATAAAGCCTCACCCCAAAACGTTTTGACAATCCGAGTCGACGAGCATAGACCTTACCCTATCAAGGAGGGTTCGGTTCATGCGCTCAACAATTCCGTTTTGTTGAGGGGTGTAGGGTGCTGTCCTATGCCTTTGAATACCACTTTCCGCACACAAAGTATCAAACAAATTATTGCAAAATTCCAGACCGTTGTCAGTTCTCAAAATTTTAATTTTCTTACTCTCGATTTTCAATTAAAATTTTCCACGTTTTGAACGTGTCAAACACATCGATTTGTTCTTAAGGAGAAACACAAAGACTTTCTGGAATAATAATCAATCACGTATAAAAATATCGGTTTCCGCCGTGTGTGCCTAACACCGGCAGCCCCCACACATCAAGATGCGTACATTCAAACACATTTGAACTCTTAGGGGGTTCGGGAAGGTGAATGGGGAAAGTTAGCACAATGTTGCTTACCATACACACAATTATCACAAAATGGTAAGTCGATATTTTATCATTCCCAAAACAACCATTTTTGTGCAATATTTCAAGACCTTTACCACTAATGTGACCCAACCGTTTATGCGATTTCGCTTTATCTCCAAGTACTGCATTAACGGAAAAGTTACTTACGGTGGAACAAATGTATAAATTCATTTTACGAATGGCGACAAAAAAGGTTTTGGGACCTCTCGTAACTTTCATAGCACCCTTAGCCCATGTACCTTCAAAACCATTATCTTCAAGACATGCACATGACATTAAATTATGAGCTAAGTGAGGAACATGCCTAACATTTTCCAAAGTTATCGAATTTCCAGATTCGAATTTAAGGCACACTGTTCCTATTCCAGCAACATTTCGTTTTACATGATCCGGCATAGACACATATCGATTTTTCAAATCACGATAGCTAGAAAAAAGTTGTTTATGCGGAGTCATGTGAAATGTGCATCCAGAATCAACCAGCCAATCATTTTCACCAAGGTCAGCTAACACAGAGTTCACAGAAGAATGCATAGCATCAGAAATCATAAACACATCACCCAAATTTTCACCGACAGCTAAGTTAGCCTAATCAGATTGCTGGTTTTTCTTAGGTTTAGTGCAGTCTTGAATATAGTGACCATACTCACCACAATTGTAACACTTACGATTATTAGGTCTAGGTTTAAACCGAAATTTTTCATTGCCCTTTTTCTTGTTGGCTTGGTTATTTTGAGTGTTGGAAGACTTTTTATTTTGAAAACGTTTTTGTGGTCTTCCTTTGACAAAATTGACCTCGCCAAGATTTCTAAGGGCAGCACCTTTATTGTTTTTCAAATCTAGCTCTTTGCTCTTTAAGCCGTTTACAACAATATCTAAGGTTACCTGATCTCTACCATATTTAATGGCAGATTTCACATCACTATAAGAATCTGGAATAGCATTCAAAAGAACAATCGGAGTGTAATCATCGATGTTTTTATCTCCCATTAACTTTATATCTTGAACCAGTTTTGTAAACACGTCTAAATTAGCATCAATGTCTTTATTAAGATCAAGCTTATAGCGGAAATTTTTTTCAAGAAGGAATAATTTATTTGGCAACGAAGTTTCAGTATACATTTCTTCCAATTTTTCCCATAACTCTTTAGCCGAACCATGTTTACCTAATTTTCTTATCACAGAGTCAGAAAGGTTCAAGATAATCGCAGAATAAGCAAACTCATCAAGTTCAGCCTTTTTATCCGCCGTCACATTAGAGGCGAAAGAATTATCAATAGCTTTGAAACATTTTTGTTGAATAAGTATGCTTTTCATTTTCTGTTGCCAAATGGCAAAATCACATTTTCCATCAAATGGTGCCACAGAGAAGGCAGAGATTGAACCCATTTTAATTTTCAAAATGAACAAAGTTTTTGAAAATATTTGAGGAAAACACAAACAGGAGAAAACGGTTTATTTTATCAAACCTCACAAACACAAAGTAATCAATCACACAGATGATTAAATTTAAACGAACTGAAAACCAATACCTGTGCCCCTACAAGATCCAAGGACACTTAAGCGGTCCAGCAGAGGGTTTAAATGCCCGATTATGAAAAATTCCAGTTCAACACGAAGTAAAAATTGCAGTAATAAACACACGTAATATTACTAACAATGCAAAGAAGCAAAAATAACAGGCCGAGACGGATAAATTTAAACACGAAGTACAAAGAGCCGAGACGGACAAATTTAAAAACACGAAGAACAGCGAGCAAACACGAAGAGCAGCAGTATCCGAACAAAAAATATCACAAAGAAAAAATCACCAAGAAACGAACGGGAATACTATCACAAAGGGCAACGAGCAAGTAAAAAACAGAAAATGAAGAGAGGGTTAGCCGATATACCTGAGCGATCCGGGTTGACCCGATTCGGACAGATCCAAACCAAAGCTCCGGTACCAATGTTGAGTATTGGTCCGAATCGGGTGGAAATATTATTACAATAATTATAACAAATATAACTATTACACGAATCTACTCGGGATAGGGATTAGGGATTACACAACTTCTAATTTTACGAAACAAACAAAAACTGGAAAAATAAACTTAAAAACAGTAAGAAATAGGAAGATCAAACCACACGGCCGAAGCCGAAGAAAATCACAGTCGGGAAAAATCCGGCCGGCTCAGTCCTCCGTCCCCGTAGCCACGTCCTGGACTCACAAGACCCGCGGCAGACTCGAACCGAACCCACTACCGGAACCGGAAGCAACCTCCGGCGAATCCAAGCACAAAGCAAGATTCGACTGGTCCAAAACCCCCAAACCAAAATCGAAGCACAAAGCAACCGAAAACCCCCAGAAATATCAGATCCCCTTTCTCACAAAGCTCACCCAGAAAACCCCTCAAATATTTCACTGAGAAAACCGAAGGATTCAAAGGAACAGATATATCTTGCTCTCTTTTTTTTCGTTTTTTTTTCATCTCCACCGAAAACGGGATTTATAGGAGAATCGGAACAACCAAACGAAGAGAAGAAATCGGGCATTTACTTTACAACGGAGGAGCAGGTCCAAGACCGAGGAGAAAGGAAAGTAAATCGGGGGTGGAGAGATAAGGTAGAGAGTGAGCAGACGGCGGGGGTGAAGGGAAATGAGGGGTAGGGTTTGGTTAAGGGGGGTTTATATATGTAGGGTTAATATAAACCAATGGCCAGGATTAAAGATACCGGATGAATGACCAAGATTAATCCAAATTTTAATGGGCCGCCTAAAAGGATTCCTGCCAGTCCGATTTTAAGTGGGCTGCAGGAGATAGATTATTTTTTGGGCCCTCATTATTTTATTCATTTGGGCCACATAATCCCAACACACACACATATATATATATATATATATATGTGTGTGTGTGTGTGTGTGTGTGTGTGTGTGTGTTAAAATAAAAAGTCTTTTATAATAAAAAGTGTAGGAAGAATTGTGGGAGTGACATGTGTCATCTCCATTCCACATCATATGACATGTGTCACCCCCCCCCCCCCCCCGAAAAAAATTTTCCCGCCAAAATTTTTTTTTGGGGCCAAATTTTTTTTTTCGCCAAAAATTATTACTGCATCACAGTTATAAAGCTACCGCATCACAATTATGATTTAGTGCATTAAGATTATAAGTTACTACATCATAGTTGATGCATTTAACTGTTAACTATGATGCAGTAACTTATAACTGCGATGCAGTAAAACTTATTATTACTGTATCACAGTTATAAAGTTACTACATCACAATTATGATTTAGTGCATTAAGGTTATAAGTTACTGTATCATAGTTGATGCACTTAACTGTTAACTATGATGTAGTAACTTATAACTGTGATGCAGTAAAACTTATTAGTGTGATGCACCAAAACTTATAACTGTGATGCACCAAAAAAATGGTGCATCACACTTATAAGTTTTTGGCGGGATAAAAAAAAATTTTGACCCCCCAATTTTTTTTTGGCGGGAAATTAATTTTTTTCGGGGGGTGAGGGGGGGGGACGGGGGTGCCACATGTCATATGATGTTGGATGATGATGTGGCAAGGTGACACATGTTACTCCCACAATCCTTCCTACACTTTTTATTATAAGAGACTTTTTAGAATAATATATATATATATATATATATATATATATATATATATATATATATATATATATATATATATATATGGGCGAAGGAAGGGCGTCAAAGGGGTCCACGCCCCCCTCCGACGGATGAAAATTCACCTATAAAATAGAAAAAGCTATATAAATAGTTGTCCGATTTCCGTATTTTTTATAGCTTTGAACCTCTCTGAGTAAATGTTCTGCTTCTGCCACTATATATATATATATATATTACGTATCAATTTTAATTCGATTTTTTCATCAGAAGGAAATGAAATTAGTACAAAAGGGCACAAATTGAGATTAAAAAAACTAAGAATAAAAACTTAAAAGCTTAATGATAAGTTTCTAGAAGTTGTAGACATAATCGTATGTTTTGAGTACTTGTTTTCAAATTGTTGGATGCATGCCAACTAACAGTTGTATGGTAGAACCTCGTGAAAAGGGGCCTACGGCGTGTAATATTCTCATATAATTTTGGGGGTGTTACATTTATGGTATCATAGCTTAGGTTGCGGAAACCTAGGCTATCGGGTCAAGTCGAGTCGTGATTTGTCGAGTATTGTGTGGTTTTGTCATTCGAGATGTCGGGTGACAAGTTGAGTTGTGCGTAGTCACAACGTGTCGGTTATGTTGTCGGATGAGATTAGTATCGTGGGCGACCGTCATCTCCGTGCGGCCTGTAGACATAAGTCTCCTCTTTTATGCATAATATCTGTGTTCATGATTTCATTTATGTGTGATATTTGTGGTGCATGACGTTATTTGCACGGTGTTATGTAATGTAGTTTGTATTCGATACTTGTGATACACTGTATGTGTATAGAACTGGACGTATTGACGTTTTGCCGTTGAGCCACCATGTGGGGTGGTATAATGTGAAAGTTGTAAAATTTGATCGTTCCGAAAAAAGGTACCGACAGTAGAGTTTGTGAGAGAATCAGATAGATGGTTTCGTTGTATGTTTAACTTGATACCCATGAGATGCATTTGATTGAATTGATGACCCCGTTTGTCGTTTGGGCACGTGGTTCTAAGTTGGACTATTTTGGATTGTTGTAAATATGCCCGCTATGGGTAGGTTTGAAAACGTTTTTCCTGAAAGACTCTACTGGTTTGAGCATTTTTGTGGAAATCAAAATTTTTGAAAATATTTTGATGGTACGGTTAAACAACAGTTTGTGTGGATTTTGAAATCGGTTGAATTGTGACAAGTTGGTCATGTATTTTCAAATAGCACCATCAATCAGTATTTGGAAAATGTGTTTTAAAATACTTCGGACATTGCAAAATACTACCGTCATTTTTATTACGATCGAAAAGATTTTTAGAAAATTTCTGTTTTGCAAAACGACTCTCATTTTCGGAATTTAAATGTTATGTGTTTGAGTGTTGTGACGACATAGTCTAATTTAATTGTATTGTTCTATGACGTTATCCTGGACATGATAGCTTATCTATGGTAATGATTAGTGTGCTGGCAGATATTAATAAGGTCATTTTGCTGACATCGGTTATAGAGTGGACTTGATATTTCAACGTATTGTTGTGCAAGTGATTTCAAATCAGAGCAATTTTGATAATGGGTCCACGGCTTTGGTTAAATGACCGAGGTATTAATCAAAGTGTTTTCAAAATTTCATTTCTGCAAAATCTTTCGAACTCACAAATTTTAAAATATTATCATTTGAACAAATACCTCGGGAAAAATTTTATTTTTTAAAGAATATGACAAGTGCCTGATTTTAATGACATGTATGTGGTCTTGACTGTGTTTACTTTGGTAAAAGTCGTGCACCTATGTTGGTGTAACCGTGTGATTTACTTATGAATTTAAGTCTATTATTGCAGTGTTAGTTCGTGTACTCGTGTGATGATTTGGAGTGAATACTTTATTGTGCTGCTGTTTATTGCCCTATGTTGATTATGTGATATTTGTTTTGTTGCTCTGATCGGTGGCCGTTTAGTATGCTGAGAGGTAGAGGTCGAGAGCGTGGTCGTGGTAGAGGTCGGAATCAGGTGCATGAGAGGGCGACTCGCTCATTGTCAAGCGCCAATGAGCTCAGTACAGGTGGTCGAGCTGACCAATCGCGTGAGCAGAGGCAATCAACTGGGTAAAATGCTGACATTGGCGCCGCCACCATCCTTCATCAGGTGGTTGACCAGTTGGCACATATGAATCAGACCATACACCGGGATGGGATCCCAGATGAGGATAATGGAGCTAGTATGTGGTTACGAGGTGTGATGAGAATGCACCCGCCCCGTTTTGTAGGTTCTTCGGACTCGTTAGGTTGGGAGAACTGGCTCTTCCAGTTGGACAGAACATTTGATGCCATAGCTTGTCCCGATGAGAGAAGAGTGTCTATTGCTCAATACCTGCTCGACAGGGAGACTGGTGAGAGGCCGTAGCGCCTAGTGATCGTGCCGCTACTTGGGCTGAATTCAATATTGCTATGGAGGCCGAGTATTATCCACCGCCTGTTAAGGAACATAGAATTGTCGAGTTTTTCTCGGCTACACCCCGAGATGTGTCGATATCTCAAGCAATAGTCGATTACAATCGACAGCTGTGTTACGTTCGAGATCAAGTGCGAAGTGAGACAGATAAGGTTCGTTACTTTGATATGCGTATGAAACCTCAGGTTCGGCACTGTATGGCCCATTTTATGTGTACAACACTGAAGGACTATCAAGATCGAGCCTTAGCATTTGAAATGACTATGATGTCTACAGAGTCTGTATCGGTAGCGAAGAAGCAGAAGATTTCCGATAACGCATTGGGAAGTGAGGGAATTGGGATTCCTAAACCTCGACCCTCGTATCAGTCGAGTATGGGACCTTTTCGGTAAACTAGAGAATCTAAAAGACCCGAGCCGGTGTCTTTGAGTTCTGGTAATGCTCCTAGGTGTTTCAACTGTAATGTTCTGGGCCATGAACGCACGCATTGTAAGAAACCGCCAGTGACTTGTTATAATTGTGGACGCGAGGGGCATCGAGTTCAGTACTGCGAGATTGTTGCCAAGATGATAGGGGACCAGAGTCTCGTTCCTACTTCTGTAGGACCCAGTGGTGTCCAGTGATGTAGTTGTGTGTCGTACTTTGTGCTGTAATTCGTGTAGATATTGATATTTGTTGCGTGAACTTTTTAGTTTTGTTTGTATTATGCCCTGATGTTTTATTTTAAGTTTCGGGACGAAACTTATTTTTAGTGGGATAGAATGTAATATCCGATATTCTCGTTTTCTGTTATCTTGAACTGTTTGTGTTTTGACGTCGGATATTTTCTTGTTGATGAGAATCAGAGTGATTTCTATCGTGATACTCTATTTGTTTCTATCGCATATCCATTTTAGTCAGGTGCGACTAGTTTTCGTATGTGTTTCTTTGATAAAATGTGTGCATGTGATGTGGTATGTGATGTGTCGTTATTTGCTCATTAATGTTTTGAATCATAGCCGGTGGCGTTGTGTTGGTCGTCCTGGAACGTGTTTTCACGCCGTATGTTCCTTTACGTTGCTTGTAAGGTTTCGCCGTTGGGCGTAAGTTATGCGTTTCTTGTGTATCTCGTTGAGTTTTCCTGGCGGGATATTTCTTCTCCCTACTTGTTTTAATTTCGGGACGAAACTTCTTTTAAGGAGGGTAGTATGTAATATCCGCGATTTCGATTTCCAATAATTTTCTTTTTTGGCGGAAGTCCATCTTAGCGACTCTATTGTGACCGTTTCGTCATTCCGAGAATGACTAGTTCTACACTTTTTGTCATCCGAGTTCGTTTCGGTGTCGTTTTGTTGAGCTTAGTGTTATTAAACGACTTTTCCAAGTATTAGTTCGAATTTGTAAAATCACCATCAATTGTTGGAAACTCCAAAAATTCTGAATCTTTTCTGTATTATAGAGCATCAAGTTAGCTTTCCAATGGTTTAAACGGTGAGTCAATCGTAATCCGGATAAATGAGTTATGGTCGAAATAGCTAAGACTGCACCGTGTGCCTTTTTATGCTGGAGCGGGCTGTACCGCGGCCCGCGGCCCCTGCTGTCCGGGCCGCGGCACTAAGCCAGTGCTGGGCAATTTTTTTTGGCCGTGGGCCGCGGCACACAGTGCAATTCAGCCTATTTCTGTGGATTTTTTGAGATGAATGCTCATTTCATCTCTTCCTTCATTCCTCCTCCTCTTAGGCAATTTTGTGGGCGATTTTTGGGCGTTTTTGTATCATCAATCCCGGAGAACTTCATATTCTTCAAATTCTTGGTGTGGATTAACAACACCAACAATTGTTCTTCATCCTTAATCCAAGGTAAATTCTTGAAACCCTACTTTTGGGTGAATTGGGAGTTTTGTTCGTTTTGTCCGATTTAACCGTAATAACTTAGATTTGTGATGTATTGATGATTATTTAGATGTATTCTATCATTTCCCTTGTTATTCCATGGTTTGATTGTATAGATTCGTCATTTTGGTCGAGTTCTTAATCGACGCCTTGAAGGTGTCCGATAAAAGGTCTTAGAGGGGGATTCGGGCGTTACGCGATTATTATTCATCGTACGATTGTTGATTTATCGTTGATATGACTTAGGGACGAAATCCTTGTGAGGAACTCGAGTCGGAACCCTCCCGTTCATTGTCTTCTTCGGGGTCCGAGCTTCCCAGTCGAACCGTGTTCTTCGGAGTGTTCGGTAGAGGTTATTGAGGCAAGTATCTTGCTATACGAATTGTGTCTTGTGGATAGATACTTCGTGTTAGATTTATGATGAATTATTTTGCCTTCGTGAATATGCTTCGCGTGATTTTATAAGTGTGAATGATTGATGGTAGTGATGATGTTCTCATTTGGTTAACGTCGTGGAATTGTGTTGGTTGTGTTAATCATATGGTTCGTGTCGTGCGTGATTGGTCATAGTTGAATTATCGTGATGATCATGATATTTGTGTGTTGATTTGGTTACATATTTGAATATGTATTACGGTGTATTGTTGAATGGTTTGGCATATTGATAATAATGTGTGTTGCTTGTGGTGATATGTTGAGTTGATCATATGGGTCGTGTTGTGATGATGTGTGTGTTCCAGGTAAGGTCTGACGAGGCCTCTGTAGTTCGGTACATGATGTGTACGAACGATGTATGTTGTCCAGGTAGGGTCCGTCGAGGCCTCTGGAGTTCGGTACATGATGTGTACGAATAAGATGTGTTTTCCAGGTAGGGTCCGTCGAGGCCTCTGGAGTTTGGTACATGATGTGTACGAATGATGTATGTTGTCCAGGTAGGGTCCGTCGAGGCCTCTGGAGTTCGGTACATGATGTGTACGAACAGTGATCATGTGACAGTGATTGTTTGGATAACGTTTTATAACATGGGTCACGGACTCATAATGATATCTTAACTAGTGTGTTTTGAAATAAGAATCGGGCTGAGGCCCTAATGTTTTCGAAAATGTTTGGTAAATCGGGACTTGAGGTCCAAAAGCATTTCTACTTTAAAAATCCTCGAGCTAATGAGTTCCTTTTCAATTATTGCTTGCTTGAGTTCGAAATTCTAAAACTTCTCGGGAACATTTTGATAGTTGATTTCCGTGGTAAATTCGTGGTTGCTATTTACTTGTTGCATTTCGTATCGTATTATACTTGCACCAGTAAAACAGTAGAATTTTACTAACCCCTGAGTAATCGGGGGGTGGATGTCTGTTTTGCGTCCAGGTACTGTAATATCCGGAATTTCTACTACTGTTGTTTAATATTATTTTATCCGAGTTATATTTTACAGCGTGGAATCTGTACAGTATGGATAAACTAAATTAAAGACTGAGATGTCAGTATTGGTATAATTGTCGTATTTGGTCGACAATTGCATTTGAGGATATAATGTGTTGAGTATATGTATTCCGTATGCCGTATGTTCGTATTCTGCATGTCGAGACGTTGGAGAAGAGTAGATGATAATGGCTAAACATAGCCTTATTAGCGCACGCTAATACTCATTCATAGCGCACGCTAACGTGCAGGTGTAGCGCACGCTAAAAGTAAAATAATAGCACGCGCTAGTGCAGGTGTAGCGCACGCTAAAAGTAAAATAATAGCACGCGCTAGTGCAGGCAGATTAGAAGGAATCTGCATGTGGACCAGGCCACTTTCGGCGCACGTTCTGATAAGTCAACGGACGTTTGTAATGTAGTACTAGCGCACGCTAAACCCTAAAGGTTAGCGCGTGCTAATGATATATCGGACAAAAAGGAATCTTATCCTCGTCAGCACTTTCGGCGTGTGGACCAGTCTTCAGAGCATACAGACAAACGAGTCAACTGATATTAGCGCACGCTAAACGCAAGGACTTGCGTATGCTAGAGAGTGTAAGTTACATACGCTAATGCATGGGCGTTACGTACGTAAGCACATGTACGAAGCCAGACTGTCGCCTCTAGACTGCGATAGCGCATGCTAACAAAGTCAGTTAGCGCACGCTAAGGCCGTAGCGCACACTAAACATAAGGTTTAGCACACGCTAGTAATATACTTTATAAAAAGGGACAGATGGGTGTTATGAAGCATTTCGTCCATTTCTTTCCTTTCACTCGATAGAGAGAGTTCTGGGAGGTACTTGAGGTCCAGAAACACTCCGAGATGATGATCTTTATCAATATTAAGATAGAGAGCATGGATTAAAGCCTTGTTCATCAAGTTATTCATGGTTCTTGGAATGAAGTTCAAGTGTTCTTCTTCTTGGTTCATCTAATCCAGGTAATTTTCATATCCCTTTGATAGTAGTTCGTTTTTAAGGACGATTACTAGTGAGAGAACATGTTGGATAATCATGTGGTGATTTTTATGAGACCTAATGGGATTATGATAAGGGTTTTCAGATGTTATGTAAGATTCTTCATGTTAATGGTGATTCGTTTAATTTGATGAGGTTGAATCATGGATTTCTGAATCATGATAATTTCAGTGGTCGATTTAGATGAGTTAAATCATGATATGAGGTTTAATTCCAGCTTGAGTATGATATGACCCTTGTTATCGAGTTGGTTTGATTGTTGATGTTGTTATTGATATAGAGACATTGATATGATCCTTGTGATAGTTATGGTGTTGTTTATCTTTAAGAGATATGGAGATTTATGTCTCCTTTCATTTCGGATTTTGATGTTAAGATGATATAAGGATATATAATGGTTTTGATTATAAATATGGATAATATGATTAAAACCAACACTATGATTTTAGTTTTGTATGTTCGTGATAAGATGTGGATCATGATGATGAGATTGAATTTGGAAAAGTTATTGTTAATCTTGGAGTATGATTTCCTTTTCATTCGGATTCGTAGTCGCAAGGTGTTAGTCGATGCTTGGAACGCATGCCACTGTACAGCATTAGCACACGCTAAGCTTATTGGCTAGCGCACGCTAACGGGAGCAACTTAGCGCACGCTAAGTTATGCGTTTAACGTGCGCTAAGTAGGTAGACAGTGCAGTATTTTTGTGTTGTGATTATGAATTCGTGATCGTTTAAGTTGGTTTGATCAGACTTGTGGTTAACCGAGATATTGTTGAGCCGTTGGGTTTGTGAATTGATTTTATCGATTGTTGATTGTTATCGAACTTGTTGTTTATCAAATTACTGTAATAGGTTGAGAATATTGATCGGTGATTATAACCATGTGTTACGGTTGAGTTCAAGGATGTTCGTGAATTGCATTTATCAGGACCGAGGAACTTGTAGATGACGGCAATGGATTTGGTAACAGCTTCCTCGTCGTTGTATCGGTATCGAGGTAAGTTATTACTTGCTCAGTTTATAATATTTAATGAATGGTTTTAGTTTCATTCGTTCATAATTCCTATAGCAATGTTTATAATCGTAATCACAGGAGATTTGGGATTATAAATCGTATTCGAGTTTTGGGAATCTAAATCATAATGTATATGATTTACTTTTGTTATTGGTATACTTGTATATCGAGGATATATATTGTGATAAAGACGAAGATATGAATTATCTGCAATCCGTGATACTTTGGACCGTCGAGTATTGATGATAATGGTTCGTGATGGTTTAGACATTGAGATCGTTCTCGAAGGACTCGGGGCAAGTACTCTAATCATTTTTATCATTTGTGTCGATCATGCCGTGATACATTCGTGTATCGTTGTTGCATGCATTTGTGCATTGTTGTTGTCGTGTATTGTGTACTGTTGTTTTGTGCAGTTGTGCATTGTTGTCATATGTCCACCTCGTGTTGGTCCGACGGGATCATCAGGGGATCTATGCTAGCATGCGCTGGATCATCGGATGGGTTTTCCACCTCGGGTTGGTCTGACGGGATCATCGAGGGATCTAGGCAGTGAACGCTGGATCATCGGATTGCCATGTATTGTTGTTGTGCATATGTATATTATGGGTTTTCCATAAGTATACATTGTCGTTATTGTTGTGATCATATTGACGTTGTCATATGAGTATGCATTTGTAGGTCTTGTGTTAGGACCATGTCCGTATGTTGTGTTGATCTGATCTCGGATTACACTGACGTGATGGTAATGGTATTTCGTATCTTGAGGTATGCTCCGTATTTCCTTGGTACTTGTCTTTGATGTACAATCGATTATCGTATTGGAATTGTTGACGTTATCCGATGGATTGAATTGTCCAGAGTTGGTATAAGTTCCGTATCGCGAGTTATGATAAGGTTTTGAGAACCTTGGGTATTGTTGAGATACCGTACAAATATTTAGGTATTATCTTAATGTGTTGTTAAGGGTACGAATCGTGGATTTTCGTAAAGTTACGACGGTAAGATTACATTGGTTGTATTCTTACTTAGTATTTCCATTGATATGTAATTATTGACGTGATGTGATGGTTATCATTGTTGGATATTATGGCTGACCCCGTCGTGGGCTTTCTTTTTAGGTTCTTGGATTATCAAGCTTATAGCGGTCGTGAAGAGATGAGCTTCCCGGAGGATACTGGCTAGGACATGTATTTGTGTATTGAGCTTCTGATCAGTAGTTGCATTCCGCTGGTAGAGTATTTTAATTGTTTGTCTTTATCCGCTGCGTGAGTATTTTTAAATGGCCTTTTAGTATCTGGTAACTTAGGTTCCTTTGACAATCATTTTCTAAATCTATTCTGTCGGTACGTGTAAGCGATAGCTTAACGTATGTTTTCAAACTGTTGAGTTTTGGCATTTCGGGCCTTATGGCTTCAAATGAGATTTTACGACGGTTTTGATAAACGAGTTTTATAAAGTCTTCGAATGTTTTAAATAGATAATACCATCGTTAGCCTCTTGGGCATTTGTAAATGTTTGCGAAAATTTCCTTCAGCCTTGTGAGTTCCATCTCGGGGCCCACAAAGGTCAGTAATATACCCAAATGGATCCGGGGTGTTACAGTACATGCAGTTCAGGAGCAACACAGGATTGGCACATGAGGATGACGAGCTGCGATACTAATCAAGAGTTGAGAGTTGTTTTGATTTTCGTTGTGTTGTCAGAGTTGATTTCAGTCTTCCGCTGTATTGTGTTTCGACCCCTGTGTGGGTAATGTTGTTTTAGTCAGATCTGCTGATTGAATTGTGTGACCTCATCGGTCTGTGTATTCACGTGTAAGTGACCTTAACGGTCTATATTATTTTATTGTTTGACCCTGGCCGGGCAAACTTTTGGTCGTTTTGTAAGGTTTAG
Organism: Orobanche coerulescens; assembly: GCA_033398695.1. NCBI lineage: Eukaryota > Viridiplantae > Streptophyta > Magnoliopsida > Lamiales > Orobanchaceae > Orobanche > Orobanche coerulescens. Next base: position 144,946,103 of record CM065815.1, on the reverse strand, counting down.
CCTGGTAGACCCTCGTGAAAAGGGGCCTACGGCGTGTAATATTCCCATATGGTTTTGGAGGTGTTACAGGCTAAACAGGCCGGTCTTAGACAACGACGACCCAATTGTCGGCCTAATCTGAGCGGTCTTAGCCGATGACGGCCCCGTTGTTCGCTAACTCAGTCCGGTCAGGCTGAAGCTAAATTCGGCCTATCTTAGCTGAACACCGACCTATTATCGGCTAAACCAGACAGGTCGTCGGCTGAATTACATTTAATACAAAAATTAGCTGACGATTTCTGCAATTGTGGTCGCTAAATTCCCCTTTAATAAAAAAAATAATCTCTGTAAAATCCCAAAACCTATTTTTTTAACTTGTGTATTCTATATGCACAGTACAATATAAACCAAACATAACAAACTGTAACACCCACAATCCGCTCAGGGATATTACACGCCGTAGAACCTTTCCTCAAGGATCTACCAGGCTGGTAACAACAAAAGAACAACTCGACGATGCCTTTAAGGCTACAAGAACTCAGTAGACTGACTTGGTCTTTCAATAAAAACATACAACTCAATTACAATTCACGCCCACGCAGGGGTCAAAATACAACAACTCCCGTACAACGGGAAAAATTACTGCAGTGGAAAATAAAGTACAACTGAACCAATACACAACGTACGGTTCCACATGTGATTAGTATCGATCATCTTTCATCATCCTTCATGCCGACCCTGTGCCACGCTCCCTGAAACCTGAATGCAATACAGACATCCACCCCCGAATACTCGGGGGTTAGCAAAACTCCACTGTTTTGCTAGTGCAAGAACAAAGTGCAAAATATGAGTCATACAATTCACATTCCACGAATAACAATAACCAAGAATCCTCAAAGATCCAAACGAAACGAAAAGTACTTCCCGAGGTAAGAGTTTGGGAAAAACATTCCAAAACCGAAAGATCACAAATCAATGGAAACAATTTATAAAATAGTTTAAAATGCCATCGAGAGTTTTAATAGAAAACAATTTAAGATTACCGAATCCTTCTCTTTCCAAAATTCGAAATACGAAAGGGGTCACCACCCCGAAGGTTTATTTTCCGAAAAATGACCTTTACAAAACCGTTGGGATTTTAGTCCCAAATTTCATCAAATCACAGTACACGAGAACGATAGCAAGGTTCGTTTTCCAACATCAAAACCCCACAATTCAACGACTAAAACACATACGACAAAATACTCTAGTGCCATCCTAGCAAAGTAGGCCAATGAACAACTTACCTCTTACACACTTAGTCAATGCATGCAATCATGAAAGCCGTTCAAAAATGCTCGTTTCCGGAAACGTCAATCTCAAAACACAGTTGTAAAATGCACTACAATTAACCGTCGATCCACACCTCCGTGGACCCCTACCGAGACCCCGTCGGATCTAACCCGTAGTGGTTAAAAGCAAAGCTCGTCGATCCACACCTCCATGGACCCCTACCGAGAACCCGTCGGATCTAACCCGTAGTGAGCATACACACACACACGTTACTCATGCAATACTAATATGCTAAGAATGTAAGCTCATCAATAATACTTACTAGAGATGGCCACTTACTCGGCACCATTATCAAACTCATCACAACACAATACGATTAACGCGGAATACATGATTCCATAACTTTAAACAACAGGGGTATCACCAAAGCCCTCAACGTTCAAAACAATCAAATCATAATCAATTCCCCAAAACACACCGTTCACAAAACACACACACATTTTAAAATAGAGCCCTTAACGAGGCCAAAACGAATCTCTTGGAAATTCATTTCAAATAACCAAACAAACACACCAAGACGACCACCGATCATCATATCCACAAAATGAGAAGCGTATGAACAAGGTACTTGCCTCGAAATCGGCACGCATGTACTCCAACGGATGCGGTTCAACCGGGAAGCTTCGAAACGCCCTATGCCATCGAAAAGGAAGACGACGACGAACGGAAGGGTTCAACACGGTTTCTTCACAAAAAACTCGACCCTAACATCATATAATCAATAAATCAACGATCATACGAGGAAGAATAATCGTATAACGTCCGAAAACCCCTCTAAGACATTCTACCGGACACCTTCAAGGCGTCGATCAAGAACTCGACCAAAACGACGAATTGATACGATCCAACCATGGAATAATAAGGGAAATGCTATAATACATCTAACTAATCATCAATCCATCACAATCCTAAGTTAAATCGGATTAAACGGAAGAAAACAACCAAAACACCCAAATTCCCCAAAACTAGATTTCTAGAAAATCTGACCTGATTCGCTCGATCAAGGGATGTTATAGGATGGATGATTGATGATATGAACTCCAGGACTTCATGGATTGATTGTACAACAACATCGCTCCATGATAACCACACCTCCAGCCGCGGAAGAGAAGGAAAAGAATGAGAAAATGGGTGAAAAACCCGTCTGCTGGGCCTTATATAGGCAGCCTGCCGGCCGCCTTACGTACGTAATCGGCCATGGCTTACCGCCGTAACCGGCCATGGCCGAACTCACTGCCCAGGAATGCCGGCAGCGTTACGTGCGTAACCGGTCGGGCCTTACGTACGTAACTGCCGGGTCCTTCCGGCCGTAACTCGGCCAGGGCTGGCCTGGCCCCAACATGCCCGGCCATGACTCGGCCGTGGCCAACTCCGACGACCCGGACGACCCCGAAACCCAAACCTGAATATGAATCGAAGATACGGTTACGAAGTACTCGCAAAGACAAATCCGAGCACTAAGAGAACACATGATTCCAACCACCCGAAGGCTCGAAATTCGACAACGGAAAGTAATTACCCCAAACTTTGGAAAATTACGAAAATGGCCCAAAACATCCGAAATACTCGATACACGATCGAAACACCAAGCCAAAGCTCGCAACATGAGTAATAACATTAAATGAACTTACGAGAAACTCGAAACAACAGTTTCAGACGAGATTCGCAAGAATCGAACTCAAGTGCGGAAAAACCGCTTAAGAACACGGAACTCAACAAAACGATACCGAAACGAACTCGGATGATAAAAAGTACAGAATTAAATACTCTCGGAATGACGAAACGATCACGAGCGAGTCGTCAAAACGAACTTCCGCCAAAAAATAAAATTACGGGAAATCGAAATTGCGGGTATTACATACTACCCTCCTTAAAAGAAGTTTCGTCCCGAAACTTAAAACAAGTAGGGAGAAGTAATATCCTGCCAGGAAAAACTCAATGAGATACACAAGAACCGAAAACTCGTGCCTAACGGCGAAACATTACAAGCCACTCGAAGACATATGCGGCGTGAAAACACTCTCCGCGACGGCTATCACAACATCACACGCAGAGACATAATAAAACCAACGAGTGACAAGCGTCATTAAACAGATAATACAATCAAGTCGATTATCCGAACAATCACAAAACACAACGAACGAAAATCAACACGATTGACCAACCCAACAGTACATCAATCAAAATGCGAGTCAATCGCTGAACAAATACGGAATTCCACCACACAAGGGTTGGAAGATCGAAAACGAGACTAATTTCCCGAACCTGAGGAAATTAGGAAGGAGTTTGAACGCTCAACAATCACGAATCGGGATCAACAAAAACTGAACAACCAACGATCGAACCACAACGATCGAGGCAACAAAAATCGAACAATCATGTTCGAATCACGAAGAACAATAAGGTTCAAACAACAAATCCGAGGTTCACATCTCGACTCGAGACAACATATGATCCGGTGAAAACAACAAGATGTGCATTCACATAAGATCCACAGGAAAGGGAATAGCAATTGAAAAGTCACATCGACAAACGAGTTATTCCGAAACAATACCACACTTGTTCGATCAACAAAATCAAGGGACAGGACAAGCTCAGAAGATGTTAACGAACATAAACGAGTCGACAGAGTCGAAAATACGGAAGTTCAAAATCCGATCCACTTCGAATAAAAGAACTTAATTTCTGAAGTTCGAAATAACAAGGTAAGGAAATAACATAACATACAACCGATAGACCACGCCCCTCAGGGACTCCTCAGAGCCGGTCCAGATATCAATGCTCAAGTCCGTGTGTCGGAAGGCTCGGTAATCAACTCACAAAACTGAACATGATGTCCCTCGAGTCCGCACTTGAAACGCGTCACAAGCGAGGAAGGACAAATTGCACGTACATTCCCCCCGGCACATCACGGTTGAAATGCCTCGGCTCGGCATACCGAAAATACAGATGCTAGATACAATGGAACATAACACCGCAAGACAACATACCGGAGATGCCAACTCAACATAACATATCAACGCATACAAAAATCACAACAACAACGGCATCATTCGACGATTACAACGGCCCGAACGATAGCCAGCACACAATCACAAACATCATGAAACAATCACCCATGTGCACAAACGCACAAAAATCCAAGCTTTAACAAGTCACACTCGTGCGAGAACACGCAAATCACCACGAGGTGATAAACAGTAAACACCAGTTCACACCTCTCACAAAGGGCTAGTGCAACAAATGCGTGGCAACGCCTCGACGTTCATGCCACCAATTCGATCATACTCGGGAGCAAACATCATAACGACAACGCGAACATCATACATACATACCCAGCCCTCAAACGGGAATGGATAGCTTTTAAAAACGAAAACCTCCTTTTGAAAATAATTTTGGAAACACCGGTTGATCTTGAGTATCACCTTACAAAAAAAAAGTACAAATGTGAAACATCGTTATCGAGACTTTGGAGAACCATTTCGCATTTGATAAAAATGAGGACACTTTCTCTTAGTGAAAAACTTTCAGAATATTCGACCCTTGGGTCTAAGTAAAAGTGTTTATAAAACATTGAAAATATCTCAAAACATTTTGGTCCTCGAGGTAGAAGAATTTTGAAACATATTGTGGCACCTTGGATGTACCACGAGAAAATAATTCATTTTAAAAGTACATCTCAAAATTTATTTTCTAAGATACTCAAGGTTTTCAAAGATAATTCAATGGGCTAGAATGCCCAAAAATTTCAGGTAATTACACGGAACATTATAGCGCCGTGGGTCTCGCGCCGGAACCCACCAGGATAAAACCATTTACAAAAATGCCAAAAAGGCCGATGACGGTAATATTTCAAAAACTTACAAAAGCCATTTACAAAATACTAAATACCGTCATAAGAATTTCGCCAAAACGATCAAGGCCATAATGCCAAAAACTCGGTTAAGGGAATCGGTTTTTGAAATAAAATTCAGTCGGTAAAATACCGAAAGCCATTACAAAAGAACTCACGCAGCGGATAAAAGAAATACAGTCCAACATGCACAATCCAGCGACACTACTCCTCATATGAACGAAATATGAGAGTCAAATAACCACATATCACGAAATCAAAATCCATAAGAGGATTCCGTCAATTAACACATAATCTGTAATATCCGCAATTTCGAATTTCGGTAATTTTCTTTTTTTCGGCGGAAGTCCGTTTTGACGACTCACTCGTGACCGTTTCGTCATTTCGAGAATGATTAATTCTGCACTTTTTGTCATCCGAGTTCGTTTCGGTGTTGTTTTGTTGAGTTCCGTGTCTTTTGGCGACTTTTCCGCACTTGAGCTCGATTCTTGCGAATCTCGTCCGAAGCTATTGTTTCGAGTTTCTCGTAAGTTCATTTTATGTTATTATTCATGTTTTGAGCTTTGATTCGGTGTTTCGATCACGTATCGTGATTTCCGGGTGTTTTGGGCCATTTTTGTAATTTCCCAAATTTTGGGGTAATTACTTCCGTTGTCGAATTCCGATACTTCGGGTGGTCGGAATCGTGTGTTATCTTAGCGCTTGGATTCGTCTTTGCGAGTACTTCGTAACCGTATCTCCAATTTTTACTCAGGTTCGGGTTTCAGGGTCGTCCGGGCCGTCGGAGTGGCCACAACTGAGTCACGGCCGGAGCAGGGCCTGGCCTGACCGAGTTATGGCCGTAAGGTGCCGGTTACGACTGTAATGTGTGCCAGTTACGGCCGTAAGTGTGATCGGGTACGGCCGTACGGGCGCTGGGCATCTTCCGGACGAAGGCTGGTTACGGCCGTAATGTGTGCCAGTTACGGCCGTAAGTGCCCGACAGTTGCTGGACTGATTTTTGACAAATGCCGGTTACGGCCGTAAGGCCTTCCGAGTACGGCCGTAAGGTCCTAGTTACGGCCGTAAGGCACTTCCGGTTACGGCCGTAACCCTGTCGGCTATATATAGCCTGGGCTCGGCCAGACTTCATTTTTACTCGATTTTTCTCCTTCTTTCGGCGGCTGGCGACGGGTGCGACAGGAAATGGAGTTCTTGGCCGATTCTAATCAATTCCAAGATATTTTGGAAGATTCTTGTTGATCATATCATCATCCAATCCGTGTATTTCGTCGAATCAAGGTATATTTCTTGATTTTCCTTCAAGTTGACTTTTTGGAGAATTTGTTCTTGATTTCGATTCTAGTCCGATTTTGATACATCGGTTGGTGTAGTATGATGTTATTAATCGTGTTCTATGGGTTGTATATCCATATTTCGAGTTTGTTCAACTCGATTAATGATTCGAGTGTTCTTGGGAGTTATTGAACATTGAGTGTTCGATTAAATGTCCCAATGAGTTTCCCTTCGATAGTTGTTGGGATTTCCGTTGTTTTTGGCCTCGATTCTCGTTGTAATCACGTTTTATTGTTCCTTTCGGAGGATTATAGGTGCTCGAGGATTTCCGTGTTGAATCCCGTTTGGTGATTGATGATTCGTGTGGTGTTATCCTCGTAGTACTCGTGGTTTCGAGGCAAGTACCTTGCCCATACTATTCTTGTTTTGTGGATATGATAATTGGTGATCGTCTTGGTGTATTTGTTTGTTGTTTGAAATGTGTTTTCAAAAGATTCGGCTAGCCTCGTTAAAGGCTCACTTTCAAACACGTGTGTTTTGTAAATTGTGTGGGTTGTAAGTGGCTATGTGAATCCTATGGATATGTTTGGTGTTGATGATGCACTTGGTATTTGCGTGTGGACGTATATTGTTTCATTTCGGTGCATTGTGGTTTGACGTGGTGTTTTGCTAAGTGTTTGATGCTTCTGGGTGAATGGTTTGGATATCCTTGATGTGATATGTTATTTGTGCATGATTACTTCGCTCACCGTGGGTTGGTTCGACGGGGCCACGACGGGAATTCCAATGGGTGAGTCCGGAATTCATGAGTGGTGAATGTATTTTACTCACTCCGGGAGGGTCCGACGGGGCCTCGGGGGAATCTATGACTTCACTCTGGGTTCACGAGTAAAAACTTCACAGGTTGATGTGTATGTTTTGTGAATGTGTTTGCTCACCTCGGGAGGGTTCGACGGGGCCACGGAGGGAGTCCAATGGTTTCGCCCTGGATTCACGAGTGAAACTTCACGGGTGCGTGTGTATTTTATGTCCGTCGAGGACACGTGACTTGGGTTTTGGCCCTGTGAACTGATGTCGGTTTTCTATTTGCGAAAGCAAAACCTTTGGGCCGTGACCCCTGTTGATTTCGGAAAGATAGGATTTGATAATCCTAAATTGTTTTCTATTAAAACTCTCGATGGCATTTTAAACTGTTTCATAAATTGTTTCCCTTTAATTGTGGTCTTTCGGTTTTGGAATGTTTTACCCAAACTCTTACCTCGGGGAGTATTTTTCGTTACTTTTGGATTTTTGAGGATTCCTGGTTATTGTTATTCGTGGAATGTGAATTGTATGGCTCGTATTTTTGCACTTGTACTTGCACTAGCAAAACAGTGGAGTTTTGCTAACCCCCGAATATTCGGGGGGTGGATGTCTATTTTTGCATTCAGGTCTTGGAGCATAACACAGGGTCGGCACGAAGGATGATGGAAGATGAACGATACTAATCACACGAGGATCCGTTGATGTCGTATTGGTCTAGTTGTATTTTCTTTTCCGCTGCAGTATTTTTCCCCGTTGTACGGGAGTTTATTGTATTTTGACCCCTGCGTGGGTATGCGTTTGGAATTGAGTTGTATGTTATTATTGAAGGACCAAGTCGGTCTACTGAGTCATTTTAGCCTTAAAGGCGATGTTTAAATGTTTGATTTTAGTTATCAGCCTGGTAGATCCTCGAGGAGAGGGTCTACGGCGTGTAATATCCCTGAGTGGATTGGGGGTGTTACATAATCATACTAGTAGCTCGCATCAGACGAGGCACAAACACAAAGAAGGGAGACTTACATCCACAGGTCGCACGAAGGTGATGATCGCCCCACGATACTAATCACGACCAAGAACTCAGACGACGCGTCGCGACACGACTCAGTCAGATAAAATCCGACGAAACAAGACTCAAACAACACGACTTGACTCGACAGCCTAGGTTTCCACAACCTAAGCTCTGATACCATTTATGTAACACCCCCAATCCGCTCAGGGATATTACACGCCGTAGAACCTTTCCTCAAGGATCTACCAGGCTGGTAACAACAAACGAGCAACTCGACGATGCCTTTAAGGCTACAAGAACTCAGTAGATCGACTTGGTCTTTCAATAAAAACATACAACTCAATTACAATTCACGCCCACGCAGGGGTCAAAATACAACAACTCCCGTACAACGGGAAAAAATTACTGCAGCGGAAAAAAAAGTACAACTGAACCAATACACAACGTACGGTTCCACATGTGATTAGTATCGATCATCTTTCATCATCCTTCATGCCGACCCTGTGCCACGCTCCCTGAAACCTGAATGCAATACAGACATCCACCCCCCGAATACTCAGGGGTTAGCAAAACTCCACTGTTTTGCTAGTGCAAGAACAAAGTGCAAAATAAGAGTCATACAATTCACATTCCACGAATAACAATAACCAGGAATCCTCAAAGATCCAAACGAAACGAAAAGTACTTCCCGAGGCAAGAGTTTGGGAAAAACATTCCAAAACCGAAAGATCACAAATCAATGGAAACAATTTATAAAATAGTTTAAAATGCCATCGAGAGTTTTAATATAAAACAATTTAGGATTACCGAATCCTTCTCTTTCCAAAACTCGAAATACGAAAGGGGTCACCACCCCGAAGGTTTATTTTCCAAAAAATGACCCTTACAAAACCGTTGGGATTTTAGCCCCAAATTTCATCAAATCACAGTACACGAGAACGATAGCAAGGTTCGTTTTCCAACATCAAAACCCCACAATTCAACGACTAAAACACATACGACAAAATAATCTAGTGCCATCCTAGCCAAGTAGGCCAATGAACAACTTACCTCTTACACACTTAGTCAATGTATGCAATCATGAAAGCCGTTCAAAAATGCTCGTTTCCGGAAATGCCAATCTCAAAACACATTTGTAAAATGCACCACAATTAACCGTCGATCCACACCTCCGTCGACCCCTACCGAGACCCCGTCGGATCTAACCCGTAGTGGTTAAAAGCAAAGCTCGTCGATCTACACCTCCATGGACCCCTACCGAGAACCCGTCGGATCTAACCCGTAGTGAGCATACACACACACACACGTTACTCATGCAATACTAATATGCTAAGAATGTAAGCTCATCAATAATACTTACTAGAGATGGCCACTTACTCGGCACCGTTATCAAACTCATCACAACACAATACGATTAACGCGGAATACATAATTCCATAACTTTAAACAAGAGGGGTATCACCTAAGCCCTCAACGTTCAAAACAATCAAATCATAATCAATTCCCCAAAACACACCGTTCACAAAACACACACACATTTTTAAATAGAGCCCTTAACGAGGCCAAAACGAATCTCTTGGAAATTCATTTCAAATAACCAAACAAACACACCAAGACAACCACCGATCATTATATCCATAAAACGAGATGCCTATGAACAAGATACTTGCCTCGAAATCGGCACGCATGTACTCCAACGGACGCGGTTCAACCGGGAAGCTTCGAAATGCCCGATGCCATCGAAAAGGAAGACGACGACGAACGGAAGGGTTCAACACGGTTTCTTCGCAAGAAACTCGATCCTAACATCATATAATCAATAAATCAACGATCATACGAGGAAGAATAACCGTAGAACGTCCGAAAACCCCTCTAAGACATTCTACCGGACACCTTCAAGGCGTCGATCAAGAACTCGACCAAAACAACGAATCGATACGATCCAACCATGGAATAACAAGGGAAATGATATAATACATCTAAATAATCATCAATCCATCACAATCCTAAGTTAAATCGGATTAAACGGATGAAAACAACCAAAACACCCAAATTCCCCAAAAATAGATTTCTAGAAAATCTGACCTGATTCGCTCGATCAAGGGATGTTATAGGATGGATGATTGATGATATGAACTCCAGGACTTCATGGATTGATTGTCCAACAACATCTCTCCACGATAACCACACCTCCAGCCGCGGAAGAGAAGGAAAAGAATGAGAAAATGGGTGAAAAACCCGTCTGCTGGGCCTTATATAGGCAGCTTGCCGGCCGCCTTACGTACGTAATCGGCCATGGCTTACGGACGTAACCGGCCATGGCCGAACTCACTGCCCAGGAATGCCGGCAGCGTTACGTGTGTAACCGGCCGGGCCTTACGTACGTAATCGGCCTTACGTACGTAACTTCCGGGTCCTTCCGGCTGTAACTCGGCCAGGGCTGGCCTGGCCCCAACATGCCCGGCCATGACTCGGCCGTGGCCAACTCCGGCGACCCGGACGACCCCGAAACCCGAACCTGAATATGAATCGAAGATACGGTTCCGAAGTACTCGCAAAGACAAATCCGAGCACTAAGAGAACACATGATTCCGACCACCCGGAGGTTCGAAATTCGACAACGGAAAGTAATTACCCCAAACTTTGGGAAATTACGAAAATGGCCCAAAACGTCCGAAATACTCGATACACGATCGAAACACCAAGACAAAGCTCGCAACATGAATAATAACATTAAATGAACTTACGAGAAACTCGAAACAACATTTCGGACGAGATTCGCAAGAATCGAACTCAAGTGCGGAAAAACCGCTTAAGAACACGGAACTCAACAAAACGATACCGAAACGAACTTGGATGACAAAAAGTGCAGAATTAAATACTCTTGGAATGACGAAACGATCCCGAGAAAGTCGGACTTCCGCCAAAAAAAAAAAAAAATTACCGGAAATCGAAATTGCGGGTATTACACAAACATAATCAACAATCACCATATATCTATGTATCAAACGAAATATTTATACACCAATGTGCGATTTCTAGCTCGTAGGCTCTAAATGACTGCCAGATAATCTTCTTTGAACTTCAACTTTGTTGATGATGATGGAGGGATTGAATTATACTGCAATGACTGGCATAGGCTATGGGGCCGAGGAAGAGTGTGCCCACCGTGCCCAAATAAAACTTGGTATTGTTGCACACTCTCATGCAAGATATGTTTTGGCTATATATCCTTTAGGTACAGACTTATTAGTCATAGAGTCTTTGTACTCACCGAGTTGTCTTTCTATTGGAAACATCCACGTGTAATGGACATGACATGTTAGTAAAGATTGCCGAGGAAAATGGATCTTGAGGTGCATGAGGTAAAAAAAATCGGTGCAAAGATCCTCTCAAATTTGCATAAGATATAAATAATCTCATTTTGCATGAGCCGAAGATCTGAATCTCTAATTTCTCTATTGCATAACTTTTGAAAGAATCTGGATAACGATACACAAGGCTCGACCACTTGTTTGGACAATTATGGTCGAATAAACACAGGAAAGAGGCGTTGTAAGAAGATATGACAATCATGACCCTTCAATCCAGTTAACTTATTCTCCTTAAAGTTAACACACCTCTCTATATTTCCAGCATATCCTGTAGGATACCTAGCAGCTAGGGCTGTTCTCGGTCTGGTTCGGTCGGGGTATTGTTTTCCTAGGTCTGGACTGTTACAGTATTGAGTATTACTGGTTTCGGTCCTTACCGATTTTGGGTCCCAACTTTAATATTTGTATCCAGGTCGCTAACGTTTTGGTTGAGTATCGGTCCCAGGTATTTCGTGTGGGTTCTGGGATATGTTGGATCGTTAAAAGCCCTAATCACCAAAACCTCATAATCGAAACAAGAATGGAGTTTTTTTTCAAATGTATGCTAAGAAAATTAAGAGATAAGGTATTTTAAACTTATTTTTTCTATATGTACTAATACCTTATACAATATTTTGTACAATATATGATTACAAAAAATTACCGGGGTTTTTACCGGGTTACCCGTTTCGGTCCTTATCGGTTTCGGTTCTAATTTCGATACCAGTACCCAGACTGCAAATATTTCGGGTGAGTATCGATCGGAGGTATTATCGGGCGGTTCTCGAGCGGTTCTCGGGTATACTTGGATCGCTAACAGCCCTACTAACAGCCTTCATCCAGGAATTTTTTTTAGCTTTTTGCTCAAGAGTGATGGTGTAAACAGCTTTCGGCAGTTTGTGTTTTCCATAAATATTTTCTAATGTTCATTCCTTTAAATAAATTCGCACCCCAGGGTCTCTTAGTCCTTCCATCCAACATATATAACACAATATTGACAACAAATTCACATATATTTTTTTCTATATGCATCGAATCTAGATAATTCCTAATCAACAACTTACTCCAACAAAGCAAGGTCATCGGCTAAAGATCTTTAGCTGACAAGATCATGGCCGTCAGCCAAAATTTAGAGGTTTTAGCTGACGACATCGGCCCGACGTCGGGAGTTTTCTATATTGCAATAATAATAAGAGAACGAAGGAAAGTATACAGCTAGAACATGCATAACATGTTGCAGCATGTGTGAAAATACAAAAAAAAAAAGTTGCAGAGTGACAAAGTCACAACTTATTCTGGCATAACATATAGTGATTATTATAATACTATATGATATATAGAATTATCTTGTAGTATAAGGCAGCACAAATCAGAGCAACATGATCAAGTAGGCTCATTCTTATTGCATGGCTTCTGAGTGCATGGGCCCTTCAGATTGGGGTTCCATGTCAGATCCCTGCCATACCAATAACAGATATCAACAAGTCCGTTATATTTAACTGACGGATTTTTACGGATACCCTACCTTGGTTGGACGGAAACAAGTTCATACCTCTAAATGACACAAAAAATAGTTTGTTACTATAAGTGCAAAATTTTAGAAAGTTCATACCCCTAATTGGTAATTTTGCCATTAGTATTTGATGTCTACAAAAAGATTGACCACCACCTATTAAATTGAACTGATGGTTCTCTGAATTTCGAACAATGTAATTACCATAAAATTACAAATAAAGGCAACCTATTTTAATGAATTTAAAACTGAATTAAAATACAACTTAGCAGAGATGAGTAGAGCTCTTTCCGTAAGATAATTTTGCCCCCGTATAAGAGCAGACGACTCAGATAAGATGTTCCCAAGATGCAACTCTTGCGTTTCTGAGTTAAGTGCTCTCCAAAACTAAGCACTCCGGGAAACGTTCAAGTGCTGGAAATTGGGCACAAAAAGGAGGAAGGAAATATACTGCAATATGTTGTATGCTTGTATTTCGTTCCATGTTATGTATTTTGTAATGAAATACGTAAGACCCCTTTTTATAGGGTCCAAAACCACTCCATCAAAAGGCCCAAGCCCAAGCCCACGCTCACACCAACACCCGAGCCCGCGGGCAGCGACGGCGCACGTGTGGACTTTACATCATTGGCCCACTAGTGTATACTACTAGCTTGTTGAACTACTCATGCATCTTCTTACTAATAAGCTAGTCAAGAAGACTTTAATTTTCCAATGTGAGATGACTTTTCAAACTCACTTTAACTCTTCACCATTTCAATTAAATGACCAACTTTAATCATTTATTTATCACTTACCGAGAATCGATTTTGAGGAAAATAAAATCCTATGTTTATCTCCTCGAAACGTAGATTCACAATTTAATATTTAATTCCAACAATTAAATATTATATTGTCATTAAATTTGTTTAAATTGAGTCAAAACTTATTTTTCTTACAAACCAATTTCCAACATGAACTGCTTTTATAATACCCGAGATCTTCGGTCCAGTTTGGTTGAGCATTCTACGGATTATCGGTTGGCGTTGTCCATGTCTTTGGAATATTGTGCCATGTTTGGATGTGTCGTGAGTTGACACGTGTTTGATTTCCGTTCCAGATTATTGCATGAGTTTTGACTCATTTCAGTGTAGCGCATAGGGCTGTCTAAAAGGTTCGTGGTTTTAACCGGAATCGAACCGAACCGACGTAGTTTCGGTTAACCGAGAACCAGTATTTGTGGTTAGGGTGCGGTTTGTGGTTCCTATTTCAAAAAAAATATGGTTAGTGGTTAACCGGAACCGAATGGTTCCAGAACCACAGAACCACAAACCGAAATTATGATAAATTAATAAATTATAATTATATATTTTTATCCTAAAATGAAATTCAATTGAATTAATAATATGTAAATTAATTATCCCCATATCAATTCTCCGTTTGTGATTGTGTTGCATTTTTAATTGTTGGATTTATGGATTAATTTTGACTTATAGTTGTTGGATTTATGGATTAATTGTGTTGTTGTCTACTATTTTTGTTTTAAAAGATTAATTTTAGCATTTTAGAATTTATTATTTTAGTTTTTTTCGGATAAAAAAAAAAGAAAAATGGTTTTTAAGGTTAACAGAACCGGAACCATATATAATCGGTGTGGTTCCGGTTAACCAAAATTTAAAGTGGTGTGGTTAGTGGTTCCTATTTTGGGGCGTTTATGGTTCCGGTTAACCAAAAATATGGTTCGGTTAACTGGAACCGAACCACTCGACACCCTAGTAGCGCATGCTACCGCTTGTGGTGTAGCGCGCGCTATTGTGCCATTGTTAGCGCACGCTACTGGGTGTGTAGCGCACACTAACTGGCAGTCCAGAGACAGTCAAAGAGCTACTGGACTGGGACTGGAGTCTCGTTAGCGCACGCTAAGGTTGGTAGCTAGGGCACGCTATCGACTGCTTAGCGCACGCTATTTCTTCTTTCTAGCGCACGCTACCTGGTAGGTGTAGATCTATCCAGGAGCTACTGGACTGGATCCGTGAGTCGTTAGTGCACGCTATACTTATAGGGTAGCGCACGCTAACAGTGTTACATGAGGTAAGTTCTGGGCGTTTGTAATATCCGACTGTAATTCACATTTTTATCTGTCGTTGTATATTCGGATGAATTGATTATCGTAGATCATTGCATTCAGTATTATGAGCTTCATATCGTTGTTATTTCATTTCATACTTGGTGATTCGATGTCAATTGGAGAGTTACATTTTCCTGAACTTTTTCTGTTAGTGTAGCGTACGCTACGTATCTTAACCAACATACGCTAAACTTGTGATTTAGCATACGTAATGCCTTGTCTGTTGCGTACGCTAAGAAGGAATCTAACATCAGTTGACTTCAACACGTGACCTTGTTATCCGTTGGCATGCATGTGGGTGACGTCTGAGCTGTCGTGTCGGCCAGAGTCAACTTTTATTGGCGTGCGTAGCCCCTTTTCATTAGCGTGCGCTAATGGCCTGCGGATTCAAGACAGTAGCCACTGTAAGCCACTTACGTGCGTAATATTAACCGGTTAGCGTGCGTAAGTCTGTTAGCGTACGCTAAAGCTTCCCGATAGCGTGCGCTAAGTCTGCACAGTCTATTTATAGGACCAGCCTGTTTTTCATTTCTTCACAACTCTAAATCGATTCTCTCTCCATATATCGTCCCTATGCACCCCCAAATCGATATCAACCTCCTCGAACTTGCTTTTAAGCCTTAAATCTTGGAGTGGAGCTCATTACCTTGAAGATTAAGAGGTGTTCTTGAGCTTGGAGTGTACTTCCTTGTAGTGTTAAGAGTTGTTCCTCATTTCTGGAGGTATGTGTGTATCTCTCCTTTGTACTTTTCGTATGTTGGTGTTAGTGATGAAGTATTTATTATCTAAAGTTAAATTAATCGAGTAAAACATAGTTTTAATCCAACTTTTTAAACACTTTTGATGAATATGATAAATGAGGGTTTGAGATGGATGTATTCTTGATGATATAATGATATTAACCATGTTGTAACTATCATATTCATCTTGCTGGATGAATTTAGCTCAGTAGAACATCTTTGAATCAATTAACCTCACCATAGTTGGATTTAAACAATAAAATCGATATCATAAAGTGGTTAAACACCATGCTTGATATTCATTTACCTTGAGAAGAACTTGCCAATGTTGAAGATAGTAAAATGTTACCTTACTTCAGAAACCTTAGAAACTTTATCATCATTATTATTCAGATTCACAAATCCATGAAGATTGATAGGAACACCTTGTTGAATGTTAGGAGATTAGTTTGGTAATTCTAAAACCTAAGCTAGTTGATTTCGTAAATGATGTTAATGGATCTTCCAGCTTTGTAAAGGATGATTTTGATAACCTTCATGAATATGGTGTAATCTCATAGCTAATAACCTTGTTGTAAGATTAATATTCAACTTAGATGAGAGGTGG
This sequence comes from Orobanche coerulescens, assembly GCA_033398695.1. Lineage (NCBI taxonomy): Eukaryota > Viridiplantae > Streptophyta > Magnoliopsida > Lamiales > Orobanchaceae > Orobanche > Orobanche coerulescens. Next base: position 144,929,531 of record CM065815.1, on the reverse strand, counting down.
ATGAATATAATTGTGCAGATTTTGTCCTTTCAACATTTTAATGTTTTGGAAAGTTTAATCATCATAAGGTGATCTTAACATCATAAGTGGTTATTCAACATGTTCTTGATAGAATTCTTATTTATGAAGAATCAGGTGAACATTCGGTAAGAGTATTGTGAACCGATTTTATGGTTCTAATGAGATAAATAGAACTCTTGGCATAAGACTTCGATATTTTGAGATAGCGAACTATTCTAAAGGATTGTAGGGTGTCGTCTTACTAATCTTATATTAATAATCACACGAATATGTTATTGAGTAAAATGTATTTCGTTTAAGGTTGGTTGTGCGAGTAAACGATATTAGTCGAGGACCGTTCGTTCGTTTCGACAAGAAGAGGATTATTCTCGTCTCCGTATTGAGGCAAGTTATCTTGCTTGGTTATAATGATGATTGGATTCTTGTGATGTTTATACATTTCATGTGTATGAAATGTTTATGAAATGTTTGTCGTGATTTGACATTTCCTTTGACATTACTCCGTTTCGTCATGGGGTTGCATCCCCAAGTACGTCGCTTTGAATCGTTTATTTCGTTGGTCCTTATTGTCACTTCGGTGAGTTTTCTTGATCCTTAATCGGATATGTTATTTATTGAGTTCATTGTCATGTTGTATCGTGACATATCCGGAATCATATCTGCGTTCCGATTGGTTATTGTGTAGGATTTTTAGCCAGGCACATATATAGTCATGCGTGGATGTTTCCGTATTGGACTGTGCACACGAGACGTAGTTCGTGAGGCTAATTAGGTACATTGTCCCACATATATCCTGGATTCCGTATACGGGGTGGACATGTGCACTGACACATTTCCGGATCGGGCGTACTGTGATGTCCATCTTGAGCCATATTGTTAATCATTCATAGTCCATGTATGATTGGATATGTTCGACGGTTTGTGACTGATTGTTTCATACACCCGAGGGGTATGATTAATAGTCGGGATGTTTCCTTGAGATCTATATATGTGAATTTTATAATGTCGGAAGAATTAATTATCATGTATATCTGACCCTGTGTTTTGGGCGAAATACTTGTGTTGTATTTTAGGTCGAGGCAAAGGCAAGGCAAGGCACAGGAAGAGCATGTTGACGGCGAAGGGTTCGCAGGACTAGTTCGGGGGCCCCAAATCATTTGTTGTTCGGTTATGTTAAACCGTGTTATGTTATTTTACTTCCGCTTCATTTAAATTACTATCTAGTTGTATTGGTATTTGAAGTATTTTCCATCTCCATATGGTTTATACTTGTATTTCGGATCCTGTGTATCATAAGGCCGTTGGCCATATTTTTAATAAACTCCTAATCGGAGTAATGACTAGTTATTGTGGTTCGGTATCACAAGTAATACTTATTTAATCTGTTTTTGGATATCGCCTGATGGGTCCCAGTGTGGGGTCCACGGCACTGTAATAGCCGCCTTTTGGGGTGTTACAACATTGACCCCGTTAGCACGCGCTAATACTGTGCTTGGAGGACCCGTGAGTTGGATCATCAGCGACATCTCTCGCCAGCGACCTCCGACCTTTGAAGGCTCCTCTGAGCCTGCTGGCATCATGCATTGGATCGAGCATTTAGAGAAACTTTTCGAGATGGTGGACTGCTCGGAAGAGAACCGCGTCTCGGTAGCCACGTACTATCTTAGCAAATGCGCTCATACCTGGTGTCTTTCAGTGAGGCCAGCTGATGGTGTTTATACTTGGGAGGAATTTAAAAACCTCATGCTAGACCGTTACTATCCAGGGCCACTCCGTGAGGCCAAACTGTCAGAACTGCTGAACCCGGACCCATATGAAGACGATGATGTGTTATCTGTTGCCGAGAAATTCCAGGCACTCTTTCCTTTCGCCACGACAATTATCCAAACAGAGGCTGATAAGATCAAATACTTTCTCAAGAGGCTTAAACCCCGAATGAGAATACAGCTGTTGAATCACCACTGTACGACCCTGCCAGAGTTCATCGATAAGGATCTGGAATACGAGCTCACCGCGAAGGAGATTTCTAAGAAGCAACCACAGTCCAACAACAAAAGATCCAGGAACCAAAACCAGACTGAGAGTAATCGGGGGGACATTCAGGAAGCCCCAGTCATTGCCAAACCCTTCTGATCGACCACCCATGGCATCGAAGCCAGCCGGATCGCACTCTCGAGCGGTTCCCTCGTCCGTGGTGTGCTATAACTGTGGAGACCAGGGGCATGTCAACTCCAAATGACCGAGGCCGGCCGTCGCATGCCATACTTGTGGGAAGAATGGGCATCGTGCTCGTTTTTGCAGAAATGAGCTCGGACGTGAACCAGTGGCGTCTCATACTCCAAATCAGTCTGTTGTCTAGGACCGTGTGCCTCCGTCCGCTTCTTATCAGACTACCGCGGCAAACAGGGGAACAAGTCATGGGAATCAAAGTGGTGCACATGGTGCAGGAGCCGCAAAACCCAGGATCTGCGAAATGAAGAAAGCTGACGATCCCAAGGCCAGCATGATTTCAGGTATACTCGAGATCCACTCCCAGCCTGTGTGTGTTCTTTTTGATACCGGTGCTTCACACTCCTTTATATCTTCTTCTTGTTTGGTTGTTTGCCTCTAGACCATGTTATCAATTGTGAGCCCGATGTGATTGGTCTAGCCGATGGTAGAAGAATTATTGGGAATCATGAAGTCCAGGACTGTCCGATTCGTATGAACGACCGTGAGTGGTTGTCAAATCTGATTGTGGTCGATTTACCTAAGGATGATATAATCTTGGGTATCGATTGGATAGATCGTCATGATGCCATACTTAGTGTCCGCAAGCGGATGGTAACTGTCACTTCTGATGATGGCTTCGAGTGTATTTTTAGAGGTGATAATCCCAGTCGTTTTGGGAGAGTCATCAGTGCTATGAAAGCAGTGAAACTGCTTAATCAAGGGTGTATTGGTTATTGGTGCTACATGACCAAAACAACAGATCGACCAGTTGAATTAGCCGACATTCCGGTAGTCCGAGACTACCCAGATGTATTTCCGGAGGAGTTGCCAGGCTTACCTCCTCATCGTGACGTGGAGTTTATTATTGAGTTAGAGCCAGGTACATCCTCGCTTTCAAAAGCACCGTATCGTATGGCTCCGACTGAGATGCAGGAATTGAAGAACCAGCTTGAGGAGTTGACTGAAAAGGGCTATATTCGACCTAGTGTGTCCCCTTGGGGAGCACCAGTGTTATTTGTTCGGAAGAAAGACGGATCTCTGCGTTTATGTATTGATTACCGTGAGCTGAACAGGGTAACCATCAAGAACAAGTATCCTTTGCCTCGTATTGATGATTTATTGGATCAACTCCAGGGAGCTTCTGTGTTTTCTAAGATCGACTTGAGATCTGGTTATCATCAGTTGAGGATTCGAGAGTCTGACATTTCAAAGACAGCCTTTTGTACTCGCTATTGGCATTATGAGTTCGTGGTGATGCCATTTGGATTGACTAATGCACCAGCGGTATTCATGGAGTTGATGAATCGGGTTTTTATTAACTATCTGGATCGCTTTGTAGTCGTTTTTATTGACGACATTTTGATTTACTCTCGTGACCACGAAGAGTATGAACATCATCTCCACCAAGTTCTCGATACGTTGAGGCGGGAACAGCTTTATGGGAAATTTTCTAAATGTGAATTCTGGATGCCTGAGGTTATCTTTCTTGGGCATGTGATATCATCTGAAGGGGTGAGAGTGGACCCACAGAAGACGGAAGCCATTCGAGATTGGCTACCACCGAAGAACGTGAAGGAAGTTCGTAGCTTTCTCGGCCTAGCAGGTTACTACCGGCGGTTCGTAGAAGGATTTTCTAAAATTGCACAACCAATGACTAACTTATTGCGGAAGGATAAGAAGTATTTGTGGTCAGAAGCATGTCAGCAAAGTTTTGATGAACTCAAGAGTCGATTGATTTCGGCACCTGTTTTGGTCCTACCAAAAGAAACGGAAGGATTCGTGGTGTACAGTGACACATCGAGACAGGGCCTTGGATGTGTACTCATGTATGAAGGGAAAGTGATTGCCTATGCATCGAGACAATTGAGACCCTATGAAGTTAACTATCCGACCCACGACTTGGAGTTAGCAGCCGTGGTGTTTGCTTTGAAAATCTGGCGTCACTATCTGTATGGAGTTACCTGCTAGATCTTTACAGACCACAAGAGCCTAAAGTACATTTTTACTCAGAAGGAGTTGAATATGAGGCAGAGAAGGTGGCTAGAATTAATCAAGGACTATGATATCGAGATCCTTTATCATCCGGGCAAAGCAAATGTAGTTGCCGACGCTTTGATCCATAAGACAGTGCAGGAGCAGATGCGGAGCCGCTTGATAGCACAGAGAGAGTTGCAGTTAGATCTTATGAGGCCAGAGATTGAAGTTGGTTACAGCGTGTTCAGGGACAACTTTGCACCCTTGAGATTTCTTCGTCTCTTGATGATATGATCAGATTAAAGCAAGTTACGGACCCATTCTTATCTCGAGTTCGGGATGAAGTAACTCAAGGGAAGGCCCCTGGATTCGTGATCCACGAGGATGGATTGATACGCTTCAGAAATCGAGTTTGTGTACCTGCAGACGAAGAGTTGAGGAACTCTATCATGAGAGAAGCCCATGCTACCCCGTACTCTATTCACCCGGGATCTAGCAAGATGTATAAGGATTTGAAGCAAAATTATTGGTGGGGGAATATGAAACATGAGGTTGCCGAATTCGTTTTGAGATGTTTAACCTGTCAGCAAGTTAAGATTGAGCACCAGCGACCCGTAGGAATGCTGAAACCGCTCTCGATTCCAGAGTGGAAATGGGAGGATATATCGATGGATTTTATTACTAGCTTGCCGACGAGTCGTCGAGGAATGAATACGATTTGGGTGATTGTGGACCGTCTGACCAAATCAGCCCACTTCTTGGAGATTAAGGACATGTGGGGTCCCGAGAGATTGGCCCAGCTATTTATTAAGAAAATCGTGAGGTTACATGGTACCCCCAAGAGTATTGTATCGGATCGTGACGGGCGATTTGTATCGCACTTCTGGAAGGCAGTTCATCGTGCGATGGGCACGCAGTTGAATTTCAGTACGGTTTTTCATCCGCAGACCGATGGTCAGTCTGAGAGAACCATCCAGACTCTAGAGGATATGTTGAGAGCATGTGCTCTTGATTGGAAGGACGATTGGGAAGCCCAGCTAGCTTTGGTGGAATTCACTTATAATAAAACAGAGTGGATGAGTTTTACTCTAATTGGTTCATAAACATTTTGAGTTGGGGACGAACAAATGCGTACAAATTTAAAGTTTGAACATTTTACACTGAAACGACAGGCAAGCGGGCAACAAGCTGCGCCGCTAGCCCTTTTTGAATAGCAAAACTAAGTCTTTTAAAAACTACATTCAGAGACTTTGGGGTCGTAACATTGCCATGCATAACCCGTTGGACTCTTTTGTGCAGCTCCACAGCCTCAGGTGCAAGGAAGCCAAATGTATCAAATGCAAAAGGTATAAACGCGTGTTGGTTATCAAGGCACGCTTTCTCGTGTTTGGTTACTTTGCATGAAGCGGCTTTCAAAGCAGCCTGGCCTGCCGTAAAAGCATGATTCCCCAATCCCACAAGTGGAGAAACCCCCGTTAGATCTACACAAGCATGTTTCCCTCCTATCCATCCAAAGACCAAAATGTCAGCTGGTCTAAGTGTCGATCTTCCTTCTATCGGGTCAGTCAAGAAATTCACAGGTGCTTCTTTCTTAACTGAAATCCCAGCCCGCCTGAATATGTCAAAAAGAACATCCCTAACCAAATCGTGTCGGTATTTGAACCCCGAAAGCTCTCTACAATGAACTGCATGCTCGCTGAATGAATCCAAACAAGCTTTGTGACAAAATGGGCAAATTCCATCAACCGGAAAAATAGGGATCATGAGGCGATATTTAAGGATAGTGCGATACTCAATCGGCGACATATGCTGACCGAGACCATCTATAGGGATGGCAAGGAGAAATTCTTGAGCATGTGGTGCACGCAGACACTCAAAAACAGCTTTTTGTCTAACAGTCATCTCAAAGTGAACTTCCATGTCCTGGACAATCTTGCTAAAAAGAGCACTCGCCAATGTGTGTTGGGCTTTAGGGGGGCAGTGTCCTTTTTAGTGAAACTGCCAAAGTCAAAACTTGGAATCATATCTCGAAGACAAGTCAAAGCACAATCATAATCATAATCCATATCACATACACCACTGCTGCGTAAGATGTGGTCCTGAAGCACCCAAGATTGGGCCCTCGAGGCCACAAAGGCATAAGATGAAGCCTCTACCGCCGAATATAGCCCCAAACCACCAAACCTAATAGGTAAAGAGGCAAGTCTCCAATGGAGGTCCCCAAAGAAGGGACCTCCACAAACTACCATATCCTCAATCGCCTCACGCAATCCTTTGTCAAAAAGCATAGCAGCCTCCTTCACATATACGGGTTGACACGTCCTCAAGCCAAAAAAAAGTTTAGCAATACCCATACACGATCGAAGCAAGAGGAGCTCACTCTGCGGGTCTCCTAGCTGGGGAAGAAGACGCATCATATCAATAGCACTAGAAGCTCTCTTCTTTACCAACCCACTAATGAAACCAGCATCCCTACTAACTGCCCCCCCAAGAAGCTTCACCCCCAACGATGGCCTACCGATGTCGTTTGGGAATAAACCCTCACGAAGCTTCCTACCATCACAAGAAGGCCAAAAAAGTTCGGTTTTCCTAATATTCAATTCAAGACCCAAAGCTGGACCCGACGCCCTAATGATGCCCAGAGCCCTAGCCACCTCCTCAGTGTCACCAATGACTGTCCCATCATCAAGATACCACGCATGAAGAAGAAGCTTGCAATTGTTTCTGATTTGGTGCACGAGGGGATGCAACACAAGAGCGAAAAGAAGTGGTCCTAACGGGTCACCTTGCTGAATCCCAGTGGTGGACCATATATGATTATCTCCAAGATACAATCTGGCTGGTTGCCTATATAAAAATTCTACCCATAAAGAAATAGAAGGGCACCTCATCCTGACTTCATGAAGTAAAGCTGATCTATCCACCAAGTTAAAGGCGTTAGAAAAATCCACTATAAGCATCGCAAGAGACCCGTCAGTGTGACGATCACTTAACAACCTGTTAACGCTATGTAATATGGCCTCTGCTCCACCCGACACACCGGCCCCAAACTAAAAATCATTAAGGTACTTGGTCATTTCTTTGCCAACACCTTTCATAGCCACCTTGGAAACCAACCGCCTCCATATGGTACCCACTGCAATAGGTCGGATCCCGTTGTCGGGTTTCAAGAGCGGCGTAAGAGGAGCAGATGCAACAAACTCCGCAAGAGCCGACGGACATCTCCCCCCTAACCACAAATTAACCACAGCAGTGATAGCACATAATAAACCAGTGGCAACAGCAGACCCATCTCCACACAAAGCATCCAAAATGTGTTGTGACCGCAAGCCATCCCTCCCACAAGAAGTCCCTTTATGGAAGGATTTAATACAACCAATGACGTTATCAACCTCCACAACAAGGGCAGGCTCAGCATAAATAGTGCTCGGCATAGGCGGTGGTGGTTTGTGTGGATGTTTAGCCTCCAAAGCCATCACAGTATCACCATTATGTGGAGCCACCCCTGATGAGCACAACACCTTCACCGCTGCTGTAAAGTGACCATCAACAACCTTTCGAAGGCACGCTCTGATGTTGGTGTTACCAGCATTTTCATCCTTTTGTATATCAATGCTCCCTTGGTTAAGAGGCACCGGACCCGATCCATCTAATATATTTTTGACTAAAATGGCAACACCATCCTCTTTCCCCCATGTGGCTAGCGAGCTCAGTATTGAACGATTTTGCAAGGCCTTTCGATTCCTAGATCTGCTTTCTTGTCTATTTGTGGGTTTAAACACTTGCAAAGTGCAACGAGGAAGAAGTAACAACTTAACCCACGCTCCAATAGATCCCAGTTGAGCGACTACTCCGTTTAGAGTTGTTTTCAACGCCTGTGAGAAAGCCATACGACAACCATGTGGGATACTTTTGACAGTAACGATAGGTGCTTTGAAAACACGATCAAGGAGTACAACATCCAATACAAACGGTTCATGATCATTGGTCTTAGGCACTATGATAGAGGGTTTCACAATCCCGATAATGTTCCCACTATCACTATCGGTAAAACGAACCAGGCCATCAGGGTGATGACATGCCCGACTAATTGCCTGTAATTTCATACACTTCCCACACATCCATTGACCAAAAACCTTCAATGTTTCCTCCATAGCCATGTACAACCCATGATCCGCAGATAAAGCCTCTCGCAACACATCTCTACGTTCGGCTAAGGAAAGATGCAATCTTTTGATATGAGAAATCAACCGAAGAGTCCCTTTATTCCCCACTTCCCCATCTGGGCAACAATGAAAATTACGAAATGGACATGGCCATGCGCCATCCGAGGATGAAGAAGAAGCCATAACAACTAAATAAAAGAGAACCACGTCTCGAGATGAAACCGTGGAAAAAAAAGGAAAATTTTATCCTAAAACAATAGGTGGCATTTCAACAAACAGTTGGCGTGCACCCAACTGAAAGGAAGGGAGAAAACAAAAGGAAAAGAAAACGTACCCGATTGGGAAATTTATAGAAAAAAGAAATGGATAATCAGAAAGCCCTCCATTAGATGGCCAATCGAGCTAAATACTTACACGAACAAATACCAATAGAACGCGGCGGAGCTTCGGAAGAAAGCGTTACCGCTTACCAGCATAACACACCAGGGAATGTGGAGAGAGGAAAGTTAAACAGCAAAAAAAGCAGAAAACGATACTTTACCCGACGTACAATCCAATGGAGGTTCAAAAGGCAGGAATAATCAAAGCAGACATCGGTTTCCAGAGAATATATCTAATCAAAGTCTTCCCAGATGGAAGGTCCTCACAACGCATAACCTTACATCTCCACGTCCATTTAGTTTGTCCATTATGATTAAATTCCAACAATTGGGGTTTTGGAACATTGATGAGCCAGGTTAAGAGAACGGTCTTCTTTCTTTCTTCTTTTCTCTCTTCTTTCTAGTTTTTACATGCCACTTACTTCCTTACAGGGAAATACTATTTGCTATATTTCCCGGAGGAATGGGAACGATCGGCCGATCGTGCTCAGCAAATGAAGGTGGAAGAAAGAGAACGAAAGAACGAATCCCTATTATTATTATTATTATTATAATAGTTGGTATGCTTCGATTCAGATGGCTCCGTATGAGGCATTGTATGGCCATCGCTGTAGGTACCCTTTGTGTTGGGACGAACTATCAGAATCTCTGGGTACGGAACCCGATATGTTATTAGCAGCCCGTGAGAAGATCACTTTGATTAGGAGTCGGTTGTTAACAGCTCAAAGTTGACAGAAGTCCTGTGCTGACCACCGTCGACGACCGCTTGAGTTCGAGGTTGGTGACCATGTGTTAATGAAGTTTTCTCCTACCCGAGGTGTTTTTTGTTTCGGGAAGAGGGGCAAGCTGAGCCCGAGGTACATTGGTCCGTTTGAAGTTTTGGAGCGTGTAGGTGATCTAGCCTATCGACTAGCTTTGCCACCGGCTTTGAGTTGGATTCACAACGTGTTTCATGTCTCCCAGTTGAGGAAATATGTTGCTGATCCGAGCTATGTACTTCAGTTCGAAGAGATTGAATTAGCGGAGGATCATTCGTACGAGGAACGTCCTGTGCGGATACTCGAGAGGAGGATCAAGCAATTGCGGAACAAGACGATTCCCCTACTGAAGATTCAGTGGTCACGACACGGAGTCGAGGAGGCTACGTGGGAGACCGAGGATAGTATACGAGTGAGATACCCCGAGTTATTTACCCCTTAATTTCGGGGACGAAACCCTTTTTAAGAGGGAGAGTATGTAATATCCGACTGTAATTCTCATTTTTATATGTCGTTGTATATTCAGATGAATTTATTATCGGGGATCATTGCATTCAGTATTATGAACTTCATATCGTTGTTATTTCATTTCATACTTGGTGATTCGATGTCAATTGGAGAGTTACATTTTCCTGAACTTTTTCTGTTAGTGTAGCGTACACTACGTATCTTAACCAATGTACGCTAAAATTGTGATTTAGCATACGTAATGCCTTGTCTGTTGCGTACACTAAGAAGGAATCTGACATCAGTTCACTTCAACACGTGAACTTGTTATCTGTTGGCATGCATGTGGGTGACGTTTGAGCTGTCGTGTCGGCCAGAGTCAACTTTTATTAGCGTGCGTAGCCCCTTTTCATTAGCGTGCGCTAATAGCCTGCAGATTCAAGACAGTAACCACTGTAAGCTGCTTACGTGCGTAATATTAACTGGTTAGCATGTGTAAGTCTGTTAGCGTACGCTAAAGCTTCCCGATAGCGTGCGCTAAGTCTGCACAGTCTATTTATAGGACCAGCCTGTTTTTCATTTCTTCACAACTCTAAATCGATTCTCTCTCCATATATCGTCCCTCTGCACCCCCAAATCGATATCAACCTCCTCCAACTTGCTTTTAAGCCTTAAATCTTGGAGTGGAGCTCATTACCTTGAAGATTAGGAGGTGTTCTTGAGCTTGGAGTGTACTTCCTTGTAGTGTTAAGAGTTGTTCCTCATTTCTGGAGGTATGTGTGTATCTCTCCTCTGTACTTTTCGTATGTTGGTGTTAGTGATGAAGTATTTTTCACCTAAAGTTAAATTAATCAAGTAAAACATAGTTTTAATCCAACTTTTTAAACACTTTTGATGAATATGATAAATGAGGGTTTGAGATGGATGTATTCTTGATGATATAATGATATTAACCATGTTGTAACTATCATACTCATCTTGCTGGATGAATTTAGCTCAGTAGAACATCTTTGAATCAACTAACCTCACCATAGTTGGATTTAAACAATAAAATCGATATCATAAAGTGTTTAAACACCATGCTTGATATTCATTTACCTTGAGAAGAACTTGCCAATGTTGAAGATAGTAAAATGTTACCTTACTTCAGAAACCTTAGAAACTTTATCATCATTATTATTCAGATTCACAAATCCATGAAGATTGATAGGAACACCTTGTTGAATGTTAGGAGATTAGTTTGGTAATTCTAAAACCTAATCTAGGTGATTTCATAAATGATGTTAATGGATCTTCCAGCTTTGTAAAGGATTATTTTGATAACCTTCATGAATATGGTGTAATCTCATAGCTAATAACCTTGTTGTAAGTTTAATATTCAACTTAGATGAGAGGTGGATGAATATAATTGTGCAGATTTTGTCCTTTCAACATTTTAGAAAGTTTAATCATCATAAGGTGATCTTAACATCATAAGTGGTTATTCAACATGTTCTTGATAGAATTCTTATTTATGAAGAATCATGTGAACATTCGGTAAGAGTATTGTGAACTGATTTTATGGTTGTAATGAGATAAATAGAACTCTTGGCATAAGACTTCGATATTTTGTGATAGCGAACTATTCTAAAGGATTGTAGGGTGTCGTCTTACTAATCTTATATTGATAATCATACGAATATGTTATTGAGTAAAATATATTTCGTTTAAGGTTGGTTGTGCGAGTAAACGATATTAGTCGAGGACCGTTCGTTCGTTTCGACAAGAAGAGGATTATTCTCGTCTCTGTATTGAGGCAAGTTATCTTGCTTGGTTATAATGATGATTAGATTATTGTGATGTTTATACATTTCATGTGTATGAAATGTTTATGAAATGTTTGTCGTGATTTGACATTTACTTTGACGTTATTCTGTTTTGTCATGGGGTTGCATCCCCAAGTGCGTCGCTTTGAATCGTTGATTTCGTTGGTCCTTATTGTCACTTTGGTGAGTTTTCTTGATCCTTAATTGGATATGTGATTTATTGAATTCGTTGTCATGTTGTATCGTGACATATCCGGAATCATATCTGCATTCCGATTAGTTATTGTGTAGGATTTTTAGCCAGGCACATATTTAGTCATGCGTGGATGTTTCCGTATTGGACTGTACACACGAGACGTAGTTCATGAGTCTAATTAGGTACATTGTCCCACGTATATCCTGGATTCCGTATACGGGGTGGACATGTGCACTGACACATTTTCGGATCGGGCGTACTGTGATGTCCATCTTGAGCCATATTGTTAATCATTCATATTCCATGTATGATTGGATGTGTTCGACGGTTTGTGACTGATTGTTTCATATGCCCGAGGGGTATGATTAATAGTCGGGAAGTTTCCTTGAGATCTATATATGTGAATTGTATAATGTCGGAAGAATTAATTATCATGTATATCTGACCCTGTGTTTTGGACGAAATACTTGTGTTGTATTTTAGGTCGAGGCAAAGGCAAGGCACGGGAAGAGCATGTTGACGGTGAAGGGTTAGCAGGATACTAGTTCGGGGGCCCCAAATCATTTGTTGTCCGGTTATGTTAAACCGTGTTATGTTATTTTACTTCCGCTTCATTTAAATTACTATCTGGTTGTATTGGTATTTGAAGTATTTTCCATCTCCATATGGTTTATACTTGCATTTCGGATCCTGTGTATCATAAGGCCGTTGGCCATATTTTTAATAAACTCCTAATCGAAGTAATGACTAGTTATTGTGGTTCGGTATCACAAGTAATACTTATTTAATATGTTTTTGGATATCGCCTGGTGGGTCCCAGTGTGTGGTCCACAGCACTGTAATAGTCGCCTTTTGGGGTGTTACAGCGTTGACCCCGTTAGCGCGCACTAATACTGTCTGGTTAGCGCACGCTAATAACTGTCAAGTATAAATATTGGACAGCAGGCTTCACTTCGTCATTTCTCACTTTTCTTCATCTCTTTCCGCCGGGAGTGAGTTCTAGAGGAGATTTTGGGCAATCTTCATCATCAAGCTTCATCTTGGAGTGGATTTGTAGGTGTTCAACAACATCTAATCATCTCATTTTCTCAGATCAAGGTATTCTCTTCTTAGAACCATAGTTTCTTGAATTTAGGGGTTTTCCTTGGTCTTTGTGATTTTTACCCGATCTCATCTGATCGGTTGAATATTCTTGATTGTCTTGGCTATGGCTTTCTGTTTGACAACTCGTCTATTGATTTTGTATCACCCGGAACAATGATTCTTGATTTCCTTGAGAACACTTAGATCCTTGTTGTTCTTAGTGTTGATTTGGATTCCGATTAGTTTGTTGATTCGTGATGGTATTGTTCTTGTAGTATTCGGGGGACTGTCGTGATTCTTGATCGTCAATTGGAAGCTCAAGGGCTGCTCGAACCCATCCGTTCTTCGTTCCGTTGGTCGTGATTTTGAGGCAAGTATCTTGCCCATTCACTTCAGATTTCGTAAGATATAATAATTGGTGACTGTCAATGTGCAAATTGAATGTTTTATTGAACTTCCAAAAGAATCGATATATATTCTCGATAAGTGTTTTATTCCAAAATTAACTTGAGTGTTTGAGAAGAATGTGTCGTTCTGAGAATGGTTATTAGTATTGTACGTTGTGCCTGGTTTTCGTGTGGTACTGTTAGGTGACTGTTGTCACGATGATGTGTGATGTTGTGTGGTTTCCCATTGGGTTGTTCACTCGGGGATGTCTCAAGGAGGCTCCAAGGTCCGTGTCTTACTAGCACGGATGCGAATAACCCTTGGGAGGATGTCGATGTCGATATTTGGGTCTTGGACCACGTGATTTGTGATTGGAATTGTATTTTGGAAACAACCTTTGGGCTGTGTCCCAAAATGGTTTTCGGAAGGCTGGGAATTCTTTAAAATATTTTACTAGCTGTTTACCTCGTTTCATTCGTACCTTTCATAGTTGTAGATTATATTGTTAGTCTTGCTTGTGTCCGGATGCGGAGGCCATTCTAGTGAGTACTCTGACTATATGGTTTATAGTCCTTTACATTGGAAGTCGGATATCACTACTGAGTGTGAGAGTTATATTCGTTCACTCCGAGAGGGCCTGACGAGGCCGGCGAGGGATCCGCGCATTTTCGGGTCCGCCAACATTTGGGTTAGCCACTCCGAGAGGGCCTGACGGGGTCGAGGAGGGATTCGCGCATTGTCGGATCCACGGTTAATCAGGGAGTATTTTAACCTTTTTGGCTTTATGTATTTTTGTGATATGTCCGGAGTATCATAATATTTTGGCTTTCCATAATGCTTGGGATGTAATACATATTTATCAGAGGTGCTTGGACTAGAATGTCTTAAGAATGATGTGTTGTGTGTAATTGGTCCTCAGTTGTGAATTGATGTCTGACTATAGTTTTCGTGATTATTTTCCAATCAAAAACTCCCGGGATTCGGAGTTGGTTTCAAGTGCTTACTTGTTCAATTCTACTTTCAAGACTTGAACTATTTTAACTAAATGAAACATCTCGGGAAGTCTTTCTAAATTAATCAAGTTATTGTATTCCCAGAATATGATATGTATGGATTGTATTTGTATTTTATACTTGCACTAGTAAAATAGTGCAGTTTTGCTAACCCCCGAGTATTCGGGGGGTGGATGTCTGTATTGCGTCCAGGTATTTGCAGGTTCTAAGGAGCGAATCACATGATCGATACGAAAGATGATGGAAGACAACGATACTAATCACATGAAGACCAGTCGTTGAGTATTTTGGTAGAGTCTTGTTGTTTGTCTCTCCGTTGTATTGTTCTCCCGTTTTATGGGGATGTTGATGTGTTCCAACCCCTGTGTGGGTACGAGTTATGAGAATCAGTTATGTATGTTTGATATGTTGTGTTGTGGCAAAAGACCAAATCGGTCTAGTGGTTCGACTTTAGCCGTTTGGCATGTATGGTTTATCGTGTTTTTTCTGTATTTAGCGTGGTAGATCCTCATCGAGAGGGTCTGCGGCGTTGTAATATTCCCAATCGGTTTGGGGGTGTTACAGCTTCGTTGTTAGTTTATGAACTGGATCAACCTGCAATACAAAATTGGAAAGATTGTCGGTATAGAGACTCCAACGACCAAGTCGGAATCATATCATGAGAGCTAAAATTAATATACAATAAAACCTCTATAAAATCACATTGTTGGGACTCCGAAGAATTATTCACAAATGGGGGTTATGCCTAAATAGAGGTTTAATGAGAAAAATATTTTTTTTTTACAAATTTTGAAGTACATGCACATACTTAAATAAAAATGATACTTTTATATAAATTATGTATCCTTTAACCGAAGAAAAAATAATTGATAGTATTAGGCAAGAAGAAGAGAGAAATAATTTGGAGGATGATAGCATAAAAATTCAAAAAGTTTCATGTGAAGAAGCTTTAAGTATGCTCGACAAGTTGGAAATATTTTAGGTCCAACAAGAGATTCTTATGTGGATGAGCTATTGAGCTCGCGCAAGTTAATGGATGTGGTTGCAACAAAAAAGGTCAAGTTATTGTCGGAGGCAAATTTAAAATATTTTAGACCATTTTAAATTTACTATAACGAAACTATTGTAAATAAGTCATGTATTTGATGAATGACTAATATGCCCATGAAACCCTAGATTGTACCTATAAATAGAGGTCTATGGTCTTCATAATGATAGACACAATTTCATTTGTTTCTCTCATATTCTCTTATATTTTCCTCTTTCTCTCAATGTTTATAACACATTATCAGCACGATATTCTACCAGTAAATTTTTTATTCCTCTCCGATTTTCGAAATAAACAAAAAACACGAGCAGATTTTATGCACTGTAAGATCACGCAAAAATTGCGATTCCCGCTTTGTCAACCATCGGATCAGCATAAATTTTTTACAGTATCTTCCTGACAAATAGATATACAAATTCAACGGTGGAGATCGAATTCTAATATGTATTGCATATATAAAAAATCCGAGCATAGATAGTGTTTTTTTGCATTGGTGAACGGTATTAATTCTATTTACTCCTTCAAAAACTTTTTTGCATATGATGATTTCGAGAAAAAATATATATTCTTTAGTTATTAAATTTTATATTTTTGTGTGCATCATATATAAATAATATATATGATGACCTCGAAATCTATTATCAAATCATATTCCTCTTTGTTTCCAGAAGAAACACGATTCAACAATACTTAATAATCCAGAACATTATAGATTTGTTGTAGTTCTTGAAGAAGGACAACGTTATCTCGTCATATTCTAGTTGAATATGATGTGTTCATGAAGAACACTATGAGATCTAATAATTTGTGAAATTTCTAATGAAAAATACAAAAAATATTACTGAAGAATATTGTAAGTGCTCTTGAAGAAGCAACTATTTTATTTTAATTATTTCGAGCCTTGATTAATTCTCGTACTATTTTTTTCCTTTGTATATTCAATTATGGATCTTAAAATTATTGCTCCCGAAGTAGCACAATTAATTGTAATATTCTTGAAGAATATTACTATTCTAAATGAATAATTCTTAGTTATACATGAATTATGTGATAATACAATATTTCTGAAGAATATTGATTTGTTACTTATAAATATAATAGTATAATTAAATCATTATGCTCTTGATGTAGCATGATATTATCCCTGAAGGAAAACATAACTTATATCTCAAATAAAAAATATTAATATAATTTGAGAATATTCTCTATCGAGATTGTATCATATATGATATACACCACAATTATAATCCGATTGTGCTATAATACCCGTAATTTTGATTTCCGGTAATTTCTTTTTTTTTTTCAACGGAAGTCCGTTTTGACTACTCGTTCATGACCGTTTCGTCATTTCGAGAATGATTAATTCTGCACTTTTTGTCATCCGAGTTCGTTTCGGTGTTGTTTTGTTGAGTTCCGTGTATTTTGGCGACTTTTCCGCACTTGAGCTCGATTCTCGCGAATCTCGTCCGAAACTATTGTTTCGAGTTTCTCGTAAGTTCATTTTATGTTATTATTCATGTTGCGAGCTTTGGTTCGGTGTTTCGATCACGTATCGTGATTTCCGGGCGTTTTGGGCCATTTTTGTAATTTCCCAAAGTTTGGGGTAATTACTTCCGTTGTCGAATTCCGACACTTCGGGTGGTCGGAATCGTGTGTTCTCTTAGCGCTTGGATTTGTCTTTGCGAGTACTTCGTAACCGTATCTTTAATTTTTACTCAGGTTCGGGTTTCGGGGTCGTCCGGGCCGTCTGAGTGGCCACGGCCGAGTCACTACGGAGGTGGCTGGCTCGCCGAGTTACGGCCGTAAGGTGCCGGTTACGGCCGTAATGTGTGCGAGTTACGGCCGTAAGCGTGATCGGGTATGGCCATACGGGCGCTGGGCATCTTCCTGACGAAGGCCGGTTACGGCCGTAATGTGTGCCAGTTACGGCCGTAAGTGTCCGACAGGTGCTGGATTGATTTTTTGACGAATGCCGGTTACGGCCGTAAGGCCTGCCGAGTACGGACGTATGGTCCGAGTTACGGCCGTAAGGCACTGCCGGTTACGGCCGTAAGTGTCCGGCAGTGACCGACTATATAAGGCCTGGGCAGCCCGTTTTTACTCACTTCTTCACTTTTCTTGCGGCTATCGGATGGGTGCGACAGGAAATGGAGTTCTTGGTCGATCCTACTCAATTCCAAGATGTTTTGGAAGATCCTTGTTGATTATATCATCATCCAATCCATGTATTTCGTCGAATCAAGGTATATTTCTCGATTTTCCTTCAAGTTGACTTTTCGGAGAAATTGTTCTTGATTTCGTTTCTAATCTGATTTTGATACATCGGTTGGTGTAGTATGATGTTATTAATCGTGTTCTATGGGTTGTATATCCATATTTCGAGTTTGTTCAACTCGATTAGTGATTCGAGTGTTCTTGGGAGTTATCGAACATTGAGTGTTCGATTAAATGTCCCAATGAGTTTCCCTTCGATAGTTTGGTGGGATTTCCGTTGTTTTTGACCTTGATTCTCATTATGATCGTATTTTTGTGTTCTTGGCCATTTTGGGGGAAACTCTTGAATTTGTGTCGTTCGTCCGTTCAATTCAACGACTTTAGGACGTGCTATGGAACTCGTTTTCATTGTTGTTATTGTTGTTCGTAGTTTATTGTCGCGGGTTAACGTTCGGTGGAGTCGGCGGGTTCGTGGTCAGTTCGTGCCAACCTAATTCGGTCGATTCTCCGCGTTGTTCTTATTCGAGGCAAGTACCTTGCCCATACTATTCTTGTTTTGTGGATATGATAATTGGTGATCGTCTTGGTATGTTTGTTTGTTTGTTTGAAATGAGTTTTCAAAGGATTCGGCTAGCCCCGTTAAAGGCTCACTTTCAAAACGCGTGTGTTTTGTAAATGGTGTGGGTTGTAAGTGACTACGTGAATTCTTTGGATATGTTTGGTGTTGATGTTGCGCTTGATAACGCGTGTGTGCATATATTATCTCATTTCGGTGCATTGTGATTTGACGATTATGTAGTGCCTTGTGTTTGTTGCCTTTGGTGGATTGTATGAATATCCTTGCTGTGACGTGTTAATTGTGTGAATGTATTTCGCTCACCTCAGGAGGGTCCGACGGGATCACGGAGGGAATCCAATGGTATAGCCCTGGATTCACGAGTGCGGTTGCTTATGTTTTGTGAATGTGCTTACTCACCGTGGGTTGGTTCGACGGGGCCACGGCGGGAGTCCAATGGTATAGCCCTGGATTCACGAGTAAAACTTCACGAGTTGGTGTATATGATTTCGAAAACGCATTCTGCTCACCTTGGGAGGGTCCGACGGGGCCACGAAGGGAATCTAATGGTATAGCCCTGGATTCACGAGTTGGTGTTGTATTTTTGTGACCAAGATTTGCGTATCTTGGGCGATAATATTGTATTGACTTTCTGTCCGTCGAGGACACGTGACGTGGGTTTTAACCCTGTGAATTGTTGTCGGTTTTCTATTTGCGAAAACAAAACCTTTGGGCTGTGACCCCTGTTGATTTTTGGAAAGATAAGGATTTGATAATCCTAAATTGCTTTCTATTAAAACTCTCGAAGGCATTTTATACTGTTTCATAAATTGTTTCCCTTTAATTGAGGTCTTTCGGTTTTGGAATGTTTTACCCAAACTCTTGCCTCGGGAAGTACTTTTCGTTACTTTTGGATTTTTGAGGATTCCTGGTTATTGTTATTCGTGGAATGTGAATTGTATGGCTCGTATTTTTGCACTTGTACTTGCACTAGCAAAGCAGTGGAGTTTTGCTAACCCCCGAGTATTCGGGGGGTGGATGTCTATTTTTGCATTCAGGTTTTGGAGCATAACACAGGGTCGGCACGAAGGATGATGAAAGATGAACGATACTAATCACACGAGGATCCGCATGATGTCTTCGGCTTAGTTGTATTTTATTTCCGCTGCAGTATTCTTTTCCCGTTGTACGGGAGCGTGTTGTATTCGACCCCTGCATGGGCATGTATTGTAATTGAGTTGTATGTATTTATTGAAAGACCAAATCGGTCTACTGAGTCATTTTAGCCTTAAAGGCATTGTTGAGTTGTTCTATGTTGTTACCAGCCTGGTAGATCCTTAAGGAAAGGGTCTACGGCGTGTAATATCCCTGAGCGGATTGGGGGTGTTACATAAATGGTATCAGAGCTTAGGTTGAGGAAACCTAGGCTGTCGGGTCAAGTCGTGTTGTTTGAGTCTTGTTTCGTCGGATTTTATCTGACTGAGTCGTGTCGCGATGCGTCGTCTGAGTTTGTTGGTCGTGATTAGTATCGTGGGGCGATCATCATCTTCGTGCGACCTGTGGATGTAAGTCTCCCTTCTTTGTATTGTGCCTCGTGTGACACGAGCTATTTGTTTGATTTTGTATTAAGTGACGGAATCCTCTTATGGATTTTGATTTCTTGATACGTGATTATTTGACTCTCATATTTCGTTCATGTGAGGAGTAGTGTTGCTGGATTGTGCATGTTGGACTGTATTTCTTTTATCCGCTGTGTGAGTTCTTTTTGTAATGGCTTTCGGTATTTTACCGATCGAGTTTTATTTCAAAAATCGATTCCCTTAACCGAGTTTTTGGCATTGTGGCCTTGATCATTTTGGCGAAATTCTTATGACGGTATTTAGTATTTCCTAAATGGCTTTTGTAAGTTTTTGAAATATTACCGTCATCAGCCTTTTTGGCATTTTTGTAAATGGTTTTATCCTGGTGGGTTCCGGCGCGGGACCCACGGCACTATAAAGTTTTGTGTAATTACCTGAAATTTTTGGGCATTCTAGCCTTTTTGGCATCGTCTTTTTTTTGGCATTGAATTATTTTCGAAAACTTGAGTATCTTAGAAATAAATTTCGAGACGTACGTTTAAAATGAATTGTTTTCTCGCGGTACTTCCAAGGTGCCACAATATGTTTCAAAATTCTTCTACCTCGAGGACCAAAATGTTTTGAGATATTTTCAATGTTTTATAAACACTTTTACTTAGACCCAAGGATCGAATATTCTGAAAGCTTTTCACTAAAAGAAAGTGTCCTCATTTTTATCAAATGCGAAATGGTTTTCTAAAGTCTCGATAACGATGTTTCACGTTTTTACTTTTTTTGGAAAGGTGATACTCAAGATCGACCGGTGTTTTTCTAAATTATTTTCCAAATGAGGTTTTCGTTTTTAAAACCTATCCATTCCCGTTTGAGGGCCGGTATGTATGTATGATGTTGGCTTTGTCGCTATGATGTTAACTCCCGAATATGATCGAGTTGGTGGCATGAACGTTGAGGCGTTGCCACGTATTTGTTGTACTAGCCCTCTGTGAGAGGTGTGAACTGGTACTTAATGGTTGTCGTCTCGTGGTGGATTGCGTGTGCCACACTAGTGTGAGTTGTTAAAGCTTGGATTTTTGTGCGTTTATACACATGGGTGATTGTTTCATGATGTTTGTATTACGTGCTGGTTATCGTTCGGGCCACTGAGGTCGCCAAACGATACCGTTGTTGTTGTAGTGTTTGTGTGTGTATTACTTTACGATGGTAATCGTTGTATATGATATGTGTTATGATTCCTTGTTGTGCTGAGTTGGCATCTCCAGTATGTTGTTTTGCGGTGTTATGTTCCATTGTATCTAGCGTTTGTATTTTCGGTATGCCAAGCCGAGGCGTTTCAACCGCGATGTGCTAGGGCATGCACGTGTAAATTGACCTTCTCGTCGGTAACGCTTTTCAAGTGTGGACCCGAGAGACACAGGATCCAGTTTTGCGAGTTGGGTTCCGAGTCTTTCGGGGTGCGAACTTCAGTACAGATATCAGGATCGGCTCTGAGAGACCCATGGGAGATTTCTCTGTCGGTTGCTTTTTTTGTTGTTACCTTGTTTCCGTTATTGTGTGCTGCGGGGACGACTTTCTTTTATAAGAGGTCGAATGTAATGCCCGTATCATTTTTGACTTCCGCATTCTCTCTCTATCAAGTCTATCGATTCGCTCGTGTTCGTTGATACTGTCTGAACATGTTCTGTATTTCGGTTTCATCGTTCGAACAAGCTGTGATCTTGTTTTGGGTCGATCTGGTTATCGCTGTAACTTTTCCGAGTTCGGTTCGATTCTTGTGAACCTGTTCGGAAGTAACATCTTTTGATTCTACTAGTTCTTTTATTCGAAGTGGATCAGATTTTGAACTTCTGTATTTTCGACTCTGTCGACCCGTTTATGTTCGTTGACATTTTCTGAGCTTGTCCTGCCCCTTGCTTTTGTTGATCGAACGGGCGTGGTATTGTTTCGGAATAACTCGGTTGTCGTTGTGACTTTTCAATTTCTATTCCCTTCCATGTGGATCTTATGTGAATGCATATGTTGTTGTTTTCACCGGATCATATATTGTCTCGAGTCGAGATGTGAACCTTGGAGTTGTTATTTGAATTTTATTGTTCTTCATGATTCGAACATGATCGTTCGATTTTTGTTGTCTCGATCTTTGTGGTTCAATCGTTTGATTGTTCGGTTTTTGTTGATCTCGTTTCGTGATTGTTGTGCGTTCATACTCCTTCCTAATTCCCTTAAGTTCGGGAAATTAGTCTCGTTTTCGATTTTGCAACCCTTGGGCGGTGGAATTCCGTATTTTGTTCAGCGATTGGCTCGCGTTTTGATTGATGTACCGTTGGGTCGGTCAATCATATTGATTTTCGTTCGTTGTGTTTTGTGATTGTTCGAATAATTGACTTGACTATATTATCCATTTGATGATGCTTGTCATTTGTTGGTTTTATTATATCCCTAACGGCGATGTTGTGTTGGTCACCGTGGAGCGTGTTTTCACGCCGTATGTCTCTTTTTGTTTCTTGCAGCGTTTCTCCGTCGGGCGCGAGTTTTCGGTTTTTATGTATCTCGTCGAGTTTTCCTGGCAGGGGATATTGCTTCTCCCTACTTGTTTTAAGTTTCGGGACGAAACTTCTTTTAAGGAGGGTAGAATGTAATACCCGTAATTTTGATTTCCGGTAATTTTTTTTTTCAGCCGAAGTCCGTTTTGACTACTCGTTCATGACCGTTTCGTCATTTCGAGAATGATTAATTCTGCACTTTTTGTCATCCGAGTTTGTTTCGGTGTTGTTTTGTTGAGTTCCGTGTCTTTTGGCGACTTTTCCACACTTGAGCTCGATTCTCACGAATCTCATCCGAAACTATTGTTTCGAGTTTCTCGTAAGTTCATTTTATGTTATTATTCATGTTGCGAGCTTTGGTTCGGTGTTTCGATCACGTATCGTGATTTCCGGGCGCTTTGGGCCATTTTTGTAATTTCCCAAAGTTTGGGGTAATTACTTCCGTTGTCGAATTCCGACACTTCGGGTGGTCGAAATCGTATGTTCTCTTAGCGCTTGGATTTGTCTTTGCGAGTACTTCGTAACCGTATCTTCAATTTTTACTCAGGTTCGGGTTTCGGGGTCGTCCGGGCCGTCGGAGTGGACACGGCTGAGTCACGGCCGGAGCAGGGCATGGCCTGGCCGAGTTACGGCCGTAAGGTGCCGGTTATGGCCGTAATGTGTGCGAGTTACGGCCATAAGCATGATCGGGTACGGCCGTATGGGCGCTGGGCATCTTCCTGACGAAGGCCGATTACGGCCATAATGTGTGCCAGTTACGGCCGTAAGTGTCCGACAGGTGCTGGGCTGATTTTTTGACGAATGCCGGTTACGGCCTTAAGGCCTGCCGAGTACGGCCGTATGGGCCGAGTTACGGCCGTAAGGCACTTTCGGTTACGGCCGTAAGTGTCCGGCAGTGACCGGCTATATAAGGCCTTGGCAGCCCGTTTTTACTCACTTCTTCACTTTTCTTGCGGCTATCGGACGGGTGCGACGGGAAATGGAGTTCTTGGTCGATCCTACTTAATTCCAAGATGTTTTGTAAGATCCTTGTTGATTATATCATCATCCATACCGTGTATTTCGTCGAATCAAGGTATATTTCTCGATTTTCCTTTAAGTTGACTTTTCGGAGAAATTGTTCTTAATTTCGTTTCTAATCCGATTTTGAGACATCGGTTGGTGTAGTATGATGTTATTAATCGTGTTCTATGGGTTGTATATCCATATTTCGAGTTTGTTCAACTCGATTAGTGATTCGAGTGTTCTTGGGAGTTATCGAACATTGAGTGTTCGATTAAATGTCCCAATGAGTTTCCCTTCGATAGTTTGGTGGGATTTCCGTTGTTTTTGACCTTGATTCTCATTATGATCGTATTTTTGTGTTCTTGGCCATTTTGGGGAAAACTCTTGAATTTGTGTCGTTCGTCCGTTCAATTCAACGACTTTAGGACGTGCTATGGAACTCGTTTTCATTGTTGTTATTGTTGTTCGTAGTTTATTGTCGCGGGTTAACGTTCGGTGGAGTCGGAGGGTTCGTGGTCGGTTCGTGCCAACCTAATTCGGTCGATTCTCCGCGTTGTTCTTATTCGAGGCAAGTACCTTGTCCATACTATTCTTGTTTTGTGGATATGATAATTGGTGATCGTCTTGGTATGTTTGTTTGTTTGTTTGAAATGAGTTTTCAAAGGATTCGGCTATCCCCGTTAAAGGCTCACTTTCAAAACGTGTGTGTTTTGTAAATGGTGTGGGTTGTAAGTGACTACGTGAATTCTTTGGATATGTTTGGTGTTGATGTTGCGCTTGATAACGCGTGTGTGCATATATTATCTCATTTCGGTGCATTGTGATTTGACGATTATGTAGTGCCTTGTGTTTGTTGCCTTTGGTGGAATGTATGAATATCCTTGTTGTGACGTGTTAATTGTGTGAATGTATTTCGCTTACCTCGGGAGGGTCCGACGGGATCACGGAGGGAATCCAATGGTATAGCCCTGGATTCACGAGTGCGGTTGCTTATGTTTTGTGAATGTGCTTACTCACCGTGGGTTGGTTCGACGGGGCCACGGCGGGAGTCCAATGGTATAGCCCTGGATTCACGAGTAAAACTTCACGAGTTGGTGTATATGATTTCGAAAACGCGTTCTGCTCACCTTGGGAGGGTCCGACGGGGCCACGAAGGGAATCCAATGGTATAGCCCTGAATTCACGAGTTGGTGTTGTATTTTTATGACCAAGATTTGCGTATCTTGGGCGATAATATTGTATTGACTTTCTGTCCGTCGAGGACACGTGACGTGGGTTTTAACCCTGTGAATTGTTGTCGGTTTTCTATTTGCGAAAACAAAACCTTTGGGCTGTGACCCCTGTTGATTTTTGGAAAGATAAGGATTTGATAATCCTAAATTGTTTTCTATTAAAACTCTCGAAGGCATTTTATACTGTTTCATAAATTGTTTCCCTTTAATTGAGGTCTTTCAGTTTTGGAATGTTTTACCGAAACTCTTGCCTCGGGAAGTACTTTTCGTTACTTTTGGATTTTTGAGGATTCCTAGTTATTGTTATTCGTGGAATGTGAATTGTATGGCTCGTATTTTTGCACTTGTACTTGCACTAGCAAAGCAGTGGAGTTTTGCTAACCCCCGAGTATTCGGGGGGTGGATGTCTATTTTTGCATTTAGGTTTTGGAGCATAACACAGGGTCGGCACGAAGGATGATGAAAGATGAACGATACTAATCACACGAGGATCCGTATGATGTCTTCGGCTTAGTTGTATTTTATTTCCGCTGCAGTATTCTTTTCCCGTTGTACGGGAGCGTGTTGTATTCGACCCCTGCATGGGCATGTATTGTAATTGAGTTGTATGTATTTATTGAAAGACCAAATCGGTCTACTGAGTCATTTTAGCCTTAAAGGCATTGTTGAGTTGTTCTATGTTGTTACCAGCCTGGTAGATCCTTAAGGAAAGGGTCTACGGCGTGTAATATCCCTGAGCGGATTGGGGGTGTTACATAAATGGTATCAGAGCTTAGGTTGAGGAAACCTAGGCTGTCGGGTCAAGTCGTGTTGTTTGAGTCTTGTTTCGTCGGATTTTATCTGACTGAGTCGTGTCGCGATGCATCGTCTGAGTTTGTTGGTCGTGATTAGTATCGTGGGGCGATCATCATCTTCGTGCGACCTGTGGATGTAAGTCTCCCTTCTTTGTATTGTGCCTCGTGTAACACGAGCTATTTGTTTGATTTTGTATTAAGTGACGGAATCCTCTTATAGATTTTGATTTCTTGATACGTGATTATTTGACTCTCATATTTCGTTCATGTGAGGAGTAGTGTTGCTGGATTGTGCATGTTGGACTGTATTTCTTTTATCCACTGCGTGAGTTCTTTTTGTAATGGCTTTCGGTATTTTACCGATCGAGTTTTATTTCAAAAATCGATTCCCTTAAAAGAGTTTTTGGCATTGTGGCCTTGATCATTTTGGCGAATTCTTATGACGGTATTTAGTATTTCCTAAATGGCTTTCGTAAGTTTTTGAAATATTACCGTCATCAGCCTTTTTGGCGTTTTTGTAAATGGTTTTATCCTGGTGGGTTCCGGCGCGGGACCCACGGCGCTATAAAGTTTTGTGTAATTACCTGAAATTTTTGGGCATTCTAGCCTTTTTGGCATCGTCTTTTTTTTGGCATTGAATTATTTTCGAAAACTTGAGTATCTTAGAAATAAATTTCGAGACGTACGTTTAAAATGAATTGTTTTCTCGCGGTACTTCCAAGGTGCCACAATATGTTTCAAATTCTTCTACCTCGAGGACCAAAATGTTTTGAGATATTTTCAATGTTTTATAAACACTTTTACTTAGACCCAAGGGTCGAATATTCTGAAAGCTTTTCACTAAAAGAAAGTGTCCTCATTTTTATCAAATGTGAAATGGTTTTCTAAAGTCTCGATAACGATGTTTCACGTTTTTACTTTTTTTGGAAAGGTGATACTCAAGATCGAATAGGTATTTTCTAAATTATTTTCCAAATGAGGTTTTCGTTTTTAAAACCTATCCATTCCCGTTTGAGGGCTGGGTATGTATGTATGATGTTGGCTTTGTCGCTATGATGTTAACTCCCGAATATGATCGAGTTGGTGGCATGAACGTTGAGGCGTTGCCACGTATTTGTTGTACTAGCCCTCTGTGAGAGGTGTGAACTGGTACTTAATGGTTGTCGTCTCGTGGTGGATTGCGTGTGCCACACTAGTGTGAGTTGTTAAAGCTTGGATTTTTGGGCGTTTATACACATGGGTGATTGTTTCATGATGTTTGTATTACATGCTGGTTATCGTTCGGGCCATTGAGGTCGCCAAACGATACCGTTGTTGTTGTAGTGTTTGTGTGTGTATTACTTTACGATGGTAATCGTTGTATATGATATGTGTTATGATTCCTTGTTGCGCTGAGTTGGCATCTCCAGTATGTTGTTTTGCGGTGTTATGTTCCATTGTATCTAGCGTTTGTATTTTCGGTATGCCAAGCCGAGGCGTTTCAACCGCGATGTGCTGGGGCATGCACGTGTAAATTGTCCTTCTCGTCGATAACGCTTTTCAAGTGTGGACCCGAGAGACACAGGATCCAGTTTTGCGAGTTGGGTTCCGAGTCTTTCGGGGTGCGAACTTCAGTACAGATATCAGGATCGGCTCTGAGAGACCCATGGGAGATTTCTTTGTCGGTTGCTTTTTTTGTTGTTACCTTGTTTCCGTTATTGTGTGTTTCGGGGACGACTTTCTTTTATAAGAGGTCGAATGTAATGCCCATATCATTTTTGACTTCCGCATTCTCTCTCTATCAAGTCTATCGATTCGCTCGTGTTCGTTGATACTGTCTGAACATGTTCTGTATTTCGGTTTCATCGTTCGAACAAGCTGTGATCTTGTTTTGGGTTGATCTGGTTATCGCTGTAAATTTTCCGAGTTCGGTTCGATTCTTGTGAACCTTGTTCGGAAGTAACATCTTTTGATTCCACTAGTTCTTTTATTCGAAGTGGATCGGATTTTGAACTTCTGTATTTTCGACTCTGTCGACTCGTTTATGTTCGTTGACATTTTCTGAGCTTGTCCTGCCCCTTGCTTTTGTTGATCGAACGAGCATGGTATTGTTTCGGAATAACTCGGTTGTCGTTGTGACTTTTCAATTTCTATTCCCTTCCATGTGGATCTTATGTGAATGCATATGTTGTTGTTTTCACCGGATCATATATTGTCTCGAGTCGAGATGTGAATCTTGGAGTTGTTATTTGAATTTTATTGTTCTTCATGATTCGAACATGATCGTTCGATTTTTGTTGTCTCGATCTTTGTGGTTCAATCGTTTGATTGTTCGGTTTTTGTTGATCTCGTTTCGTGATTGTTGAGCGTTCAGACTCCTTCCTAATTCCCTTAAGTTCGGGAAATTAGTCTCGTTTTCGATTTTCCAACCCTTGGGCGGTGGAATTCCGTATTTGTTCAGCGATTGGCTCGCGTTTTGATTGATGTACCGTTGGGTCGGTCAATCATATTGATTTTCGTTCGTTGTGTTTTGTGATTGTTCGAATAATTGACTTGACTATATTATCCATTTGATGATGCTTGTCATTTGTTGGTTTTATTATATCCCTAACGGCGACGTTGTGTTGGTCGCCGTGGAGCGTGTTTTCACGTCGTATGTCTCTTTGCATTTCTTGCAGCGTTTCGCCGTCGGGCGCGAGTTTTCGGTTTTAATGTATCTCGTCGAGTTTTCCTGGCAGGGGATATTGCTTCTCCCTACTTGTTTTAAGTTTCGGGACGAAACTTCTTTTAAGGAGGTAGAATGTAATACCCGTAATTTTGATTTCCGGTAATTTCTTTTTTTTTCAGCGGAAGTTCGTTTTGACTACTCACTCATGACCGTTTCGTCATTTCTAGAATGATTAATTCTGCACTTTTTGTCATCCGAGTTCGTTTCGGTGTTGTTTTGTTGAGTTCCGTGTCTTTTGGCGACTTTTCCGCACTTGAGCTCGATTCTCGCGAATCTCGTCCGAAACTATTGTTTCGAGTTTCTCGTAAGTTCATTTTATGTTATTATTCATGTTGCGAGCTTTGGTTCAGTGTTTCGATCACGTATCGTGATTTCCGGGCGTTTTGGGCCATTTTTGTAATTTCCCAAAGTTTGGGGTAATTACTTCCGTTGTCGAATTCCGACACTTCGGGTGGTCGGAATCGTGTGTTCTCTTAGCGCTTGGATTCGTCTTTGCGAGTACTTCGTAACCGTATCTTCGATTTTTACTCAGATTCGGGTTTCGGGGTCGTCCGGGCCGTCGGAGTGGCCACGACTGAGTCACGGCCGGAGCAGGGCCTGGCCGAGTTACGGCCGTAAGGTGCCGGTTATGGCCGTAATGTGTGTGAGTTATGGCCATAAGCGTGATCGGGTACGGCCGTACGGGCACTGGGCATCTTCCTGACGAAGGCCGGTTACGGCCGTAATGTGTGCCAGTTACGGCCGTAAGTGTCCGACAGGTGCTGGGCTGATTTTTTGACGAATGCCGGTTACGGCCTTAAGGCCTGCCGAGTACGGCCGTATGGGCCGAGTTACGGCCGTAAGGCACTGCCGGTTACGGCCGTAAGTGTCCGACAGGTGCTGGGCTGATTTTTTGACGAATGCCGGTTACGGCCTTAAGGCCTGCCGAGTACGGCCGTATGGGCCGAGTTACGGCCGTAAGGCACTGCCGGTTACGGCCGTAAGTGTCCGGCAGTGACCGGCTATATAAGGCCTGGGCAGCCCGTTTTTACTCACTTCTTCACTTTTCTTGCGGCTATCGGACGGGTGCGACGGGAAATGGAGTTCTTGGTTGATCCTACTCAATTCCAAGATGTTTTGGAAGATCCTTGTTGATTATATCATCATCCAATCCGTGTATTTCGTCGAATCAAGGTATTTCTCGATTTTCCTTCAAGTTGACTTTTCGGAGAAATTGTTTTTGATTTCGTTTCTAATCCGATTTTGATACATCGGTTGGTGTAGTATGATGTTATTAATCGTGTTCTATGGGTTGTATATCCATATTTCGAGTTTGTTCAACTCGATTAGTCATTCGAGTGTTCTTGGGAGTTATCGAACATTGAGTGTTCGATTAAATGTCCCAATGAGTTTCCCTTCGATAGTTTGGTGGGATTTCCGTTGTTTTTGACCTTGATTCTCATTATGATCGTATTTTTGTGTTCTTGGCCATTTTGGGGGAAACTCTTGAATTTGTGTCGTTCGTCCGTTCAATTCAACGACTTTAGGACGTGCTATGGAACTCGTTTTCATTGTTGTTATTGTTGTTCGTAGTTTATTGTCGCGGGTTAACGTTCGGTGGAGTCGGCGGGTTCGTGGTCGGTTCGTGCCAACCTAATTCGGTCGATTCTCCGCGTTGTTCTTATTCGAGGCAATTACCTTGCCCATACTATTCTTGTTTTGTGGATATGATAATTGGTGATCGTCTTGGTATGTTTGTTTGTTTGTTTGAAATGAGTTTTTAAAGGATTCGGCTAGCCCCGTTAAAGGCTCACTTTCAAAACGCGTGTGTTTTGTAAATGGTGTGGGTTGTAACTGACTACGTGAATTCTTTGGATATGTTTGGTGTTGATGTTGCGCTTGATAACGCGTGTGTGCATATATTATCTCATTTCGGTGCATTGTGACTTGACGATTATGTAGTGCCTTGTGTTTGTTGCCTTTGGTGGATTGTATGAATATCCTTGTTGTGACGTGTTAATTGTGTGAATGTATTTCGCTCACCTCGGGAGGGTCCGACGGGATCACGGAGGGAATCCAATGGTATAGCCCTGGATTCACGAGTGCGGTTGCTTATGTTTTGTGAATGTGCTTACTCACCGTTGCTTGGTTCGACGGGGCCACGGTGGGAGTCCAATGGTATAGCCCTGGATTCACGAGTAAAACTTCACGAGTTGGTGTATATGATTTCGAAAACGCGTTCTGCTCACCTTGGGAGGGTCCGACGGGGCCACGAAGGGAATCCAATGGTATAGCCCTGCATTCACGAGTTGGTGTTGTATTTTTATGACCAGGATTTGCGTATCTTGGGCGATAATATTGTATTGACTTTCTGTCCGTCGAGGACACGTGACGTGGGTTTTAACCCTATGAATTGTTGTCGGTTTTCTATTTGCGAAAACAAAACCTTTGGGCTGTGACCCCTGTTGATTTTTGGAAAGATAAGGATTTGATAATCCTAAATTGTTTTCTATTAAAACTCTCGAAGGCATTTTATACTGTTTCATAAATTGTTTCCCTTTAATTGAGGTCTTTCAGTTTTGGAATGTTTTACCCAAACTCTTGCCTTGGGAAGTACTTTTCGTTACTTTTGGATTTTTGAGGATTCCTGGTTATTGTTATTCGTGGAATGTGAATTGTATGGCTCGTATTTTTACACTTGTACTTGCACTAGCAAAGCAGTGGAGTTTTGCTAACCCCCGAGTATTCGGGGGGTGGATGTCTATTTTTGCATTCAGGTTTTGGAGCATAACACAGGGTCGGCACGAAGGATGATGAAAGATGAACGATACTAATCACACGAGGATCCGTATGATGTCTTCGGCTTAGTTGTATTTTATTTCCACGCAAGATTCTTTTCCGTTATGCGGAGCGTGTTGTATTCGACCCGCATGGGCATGTATTGTAATTGAGTTGTATGTATTTATTGAAAGACCAAATCGGTCTACTGAGTCATTTTAGCCTTAAAGGCATTGTTGAGTTGTTCTATGTTGTTACCAGCCTGGTAGATCCTTAAGGAAAGGGTCTACGGCGTGTAATATCCCTGAGCGGATTGGGGGTGTTACATAAATGGTATCAGAGCTTAGGTTGAGGAAACCAGCCGCCGGGTCAAGTCGTGTTGTTTGAGTCTTTTTCGTCGGATTTTATCTGACTGAGTCGTGTCGCGATGCATCGTCTGAGTTTGTTGGTCGTGATTAGTATCGTGGGGCGATCATCATCTTCGTGCGACCTGTGGATGTAAGTCTCCCTTCTTTGTATTGTGCCTCGTGTAACACGAGCTATTTGTTTGATTTTGTATTAAGTGACGGAATCCTCTTATGGATTTTGATTTCTTGATACGTGATTATTTGACTCTCATATTTCGTTCATGTGAGGAGTAGTGTTGCTGGATTGTGCATGTTGGACTGTATTTCTTTTATCCGCTGCGTGAGTTCTTTTTGTAATGGCTTTCGGTATTTTACCGATCGAGTTTTATTTCAAAAATCGATTCCCTTAAAAGAGTTTTTGGCATTGTGGCCTTGATCATTTTGGCGAAATTCTTATGACGGTATTTAGTATTTCCTAAATGGCTTTTGTAAGTTTTTGAAATATTACCGTCATCAGCCTTTTTGGCGTTTTTGTAAATGGTTTTATCCTGGTGGGTTCCGGCGCGGGACCCACGGCGCTATAAAGTTTTGTGTAATTACCTGAAATTTTTGGGCATTCTAGCCTTTTTGGCATCGTCTTTTCTTTGGCATTGAATTATTTTCGAAAACTTGAGTATCTTAGAAATAAATTTCGAGACGTACGTTTAAAATGAATTGTTTTCTCGCGGTACTTCCAAGGTGCCACAATATGTTTCAAATTCTTCTACCTCGAGGACCAAAATGTTTTGAGATATTTTCAATGTTTTATAAACACTTTTACTTAGACCCAAGGGTCGAATATTCTGAAAGCTTTTCACTAAAAGAAAGTGTCCTCATTTTTATCAAATGCGAAATGGTTTTCTAAAGTCTCGATAACGATGTTTCACGTTTTTACTTTTTTTGGAAAGGTGATACTCAAGATCGACCGGTATTTTTCTAAATTATTTTCCAAATGAGGTTTTCGTTTTTAAAACCTATCCATTCCCGTTTGAGGGCTGGGTATGTATGTATGATGTTGGCTTTGTCGCTATGATGTTAACTCCCGAATATGATCGAGTTGGTGGCATGAACGTTGAGGCGTTGCCACGTATTTGTTGTACTAGCCCTCTGTGAGAGGTGTGAACTGGTACTTAATGGTTGTCGTCTCGTGGTGGATTGCGTGTGCCACACTAGTGTGAGTTGTTAAAGCTTGGATTTTTGTGCGTTTATACACATGGGTGATTGTTTCATGATGTTTGTATTACGTGCTGGTTATCGTTCGGGCCATTGAGGTCGCCAAACGATACCGTTGTTGTTGTAGTGTTTGTGTGTGTATTACTTTACGATGGTAATCGTTGTAAATGATATGTGTTATGATTCCTTGTTGTGCTGAGTTGGCATCTCCAGTATGTTGTTTTGCGGTGTTATGTTCCATTGTATCTAGCGTTTGTATTTTCGGTATGCCAAGCCGAGGCGTTTCAACCGCGATGTGCTGGGGCATGCACGTGTAAATTGTCCTTCTCGTCGATAACGCTTTTCAAGTGTGGACCCGAGAGACACAGATCCGGGCTTTGCGAGTTGGGTTCCGAGTCTTTCGGGGTGCGAACTTCAGTACAGATATCAGGATCGGCTCTGAGAGACCCATGGGAGATTTCTTTGTCGGTTGCTTTTTTTGTTGTTACCTTGTTTCCGTTATTGTGTGTTTCGGGGACGACTTTCTTTTATAAGAGGTCGAATGTAATGCCCATATCATTTTTGACTTCCGCATTCTCTCTCTATCAAGTCTATCGATTCGCTCGTGTTCGTTGATACTGTCTGAACATGTTCTGTATTTCGGTTTCATCGTTCGAACAAGCTGTGATCTTGTTTTGGGTTGATCTGGTTATCGCTGTAACTTTTCCGAGTTCGGTTCGATTCTTGTGAACCTTGTTCGGAAGTAACATCTTTTGATTCTACTAGTTCTTTTATTCGAAGTGGATCGGATTTTGAACTTCTGTATTTTCGACTCTGTCGACTCGTTTATGTTCGTTGACATTTTCTGAGCTTGTCCTGCCCCTTGCTTTTGTTGATCGAACGAGCATGGTATTGTTTCGGAATAACTCGGTTGTCGTTGTGACTTTTCAATTTCTATTCCCTTCCATGTGGATCTTATGTGAATGCATATGTTGTTGTTTTCACCGGATCATATATTGTCTCGAGTCGAGATGTGAACCTTGGAGTTGTTATTTGAATTTTATTGTTCTTCATGATTCGAACATGATCGTTCGATTTTTGTTGTCTCGATCTTTGTGGTTCAATCGTTTGATTGTTCGGTTTTTGTTGATCTCGTTTCGTGATTGTTGAGCGTTCAGACTCCTTCCTAATTCCCTTAAGTTTGGGAAATTAGTCTCGTTTTCGATTTTCCAACCCTTGGGCGGTGGAATTCCGTATTTGTTCAGCGATTGGCTCGCGTTTTGATTGATGTACCGTTGGGTCGGTCAATCATATTGATTTTCGTTCGTTGTGTTTTGTGATTGTTCGAATAATTGACTTGACTATATTATCCATTTGATGATGCTTGTCATTTGTTGGTTTTATTATATCCCTAACGGCGACGTTGTGTTGGTCGCCGTGGAGCGTGTTTTCACGCCGTATGTCTCTTTGCATTTCTTGCAGCGTTTCGCCGTCGGGCGCGAGTTTTCGGTTTTAATGTATCTCGTCGAGTTTTCCTGGCAGGGGATATTGCTTCTCCCTACTTGTTTTAAGTTTCGGGACGAAACTTCTTTTAAGGAGGGTAGAATGTAATACCCGTAATTTTGATTTCCGGTAATTTCTTTTTTTTTTCAGCGGAAGTTCGTTTTGACTACTCGCTCATGACCGTTTCGTCATTTCTAGAATGATTAATTCTGCACTTTTTGTCATCCGAGTTCGTTTCGGTGTTGTTTTGTTGAGTTCCGTGTCTTTTGGCGACTTTTCCGCACTTGAGCTCGATTCTCGCGAATCTCGTCCGAAACTATTGTTTCGAGTTTCTCGTAAGTTCATTTTATGTTATTATTCATGTTGCGAGCTTTGGTTCAGTGTTTCGATCACGTATCGTGATTTCCGGTCGTTTTGGGCCATTTTTGTAATTTCCCAAAGTTTGGGGTAATTACTTCCGTTGTCGAATTCCGACACTTTGGGTGGTCGGAATCGTGTGTTCTCTTAGCGCTTGGATTCGTCTTTGCGAGTACTTCGTAACCGTATCTTCGATTTTTACTCAGATTCGGGTTTCGGGGTCGTCCGGGCCGTCGGAGTGGCCACGACTGAGTCACGGCCGGAGCAGGGCCTGGCCGAGTTACGGCCGTAAGGCGCCGGTTATGGCCGTAATGTGTGTGAGTTATGGCCATAAGCGTGATCGGGTACGGCCGTACGGGCGCTGGGCATCTTCCTGACGAAGGCCGGTTACGGCCGTAATGTGTGCCAGTTACGGCCGTAAGTGTCCGGCAGTCTTTGGCCGATTTTTGACGAATGCGATTCGGCCTTAAGCTGCCGAGTACGGCCGTATGGGACGAGTTACGGCCGTAAGGCCTTTGCCGATTCTACGGCCGTA
Organism: Orobanche coerulescens; assembly: GCA_033398695.1. NCBI lineage: Eukaryota > Viridiplantae > Streptophyta > Magnoliopsida > Lamiales > Orobanchaceae > Orobanche > Orobanche coerulescens. The sequence goes on along the minus strand of CM065815.1, from coordinate 144,894,724 downwards.
AGTGTCGGCGATGGCCGGCTATATAAGGCACAGGCGGCCGTTTTTACTCACTTCTTCACTTTTCTTGCGGCTATCGGACGGGTGCGACGGGAAATGGAGTTCTTGGTCGATCCTACTCAATTCCAAGATGTTTTGGAAGATCCTTGTTGATTATATCATCATCCAATCCGTGTATTTCGTCGAATCAAGGTATATTTCTCGATTTTCCTTCAAGTTGACTTTTCGGAGAAATTGTTTTTGATTTCGTTTCTAATCCGATTTTGATACATCGGTTGGTGTAGTATGATGTTATTAATCGTGTTCTATGGGTTGTATATCCATATTTCGAGTTTGTTCAACTCGATTAGTGATTCGAGTGTTCTTGGGAGTTATCGAACATTGAGTGTTCGATTAAATGTCCCAATGAGTTTCCCTTCGATAGTTTGGTGGGATTTCCGTTGTTTTTGACCTTGATTCTCATTATGATCGTATTTTTGTGTTCTTGGCCATTTTGGGGGAAACTCTTGAATTTGTGTCGTTCGTCCGTTCAATTCAACGACTTTAGGACGTCTTTATGGAACTCGTTTTCATTGTTGTTATTGTTGTTCGTAGTTTATTGTCGCGGGTTAACGTTCGGTGGAGTCGGCGGGTTCGTGGTCGGTTCGTGCCAACCTAATTCGGTCGATTCTCCGCGTTGTTCTTATTCGAGGCAATTACCTTGCCCATACTATTCTTGTTTTGTGGATAAGATAATTGGTGATCGTCTTGGTATGTTTGTTTGTTTGTTTGAAATGAGTTTTTAAAGGATTCGGCTAGCCCCGTTAAAGGCTCACTTTCAAAACGCGTGTGCTTTGTAAATGGTGTGGGTTGTAAGTGACTACGTGAATTCTTTGGATATGTTTGGTGTTGATGTTGCGCTTGATAATGCGTGTGTGCATATATTATCTCATTTTGGTGCATTGTGATTTGACGATTATGTAGTGCCTTGTGTTTGTTGCCTTTGGTGGATTGTATGAATATCCTTGTTGTGACGTGTTAATTGTGTGAATGTATTTCGCTCACCTCGGGAGGGTCCGACGGGATCACGGAGGGAATCCAATGGTATAGCCCTGGATTCACGAGTGCAGTTGCTTATATTTTGTGAATGTGCTTACTCACCGTGGGTTGGTTCGACGGGGCCACGGCAGGAGTCCAATGGTATAGCCCTGGATTCACGAGTAAAACTTCACGAGTTGGTGTATATGATTTCGAAAACGCATTCTGCTCACCTTGGGAGGGTCCGACGGGGCCACGAAGGGAATCCAATGGTATAGCCCTGGATTCACGAGTTGGTGTTGTATTTTTGTGACCAAGATTTGCGTATCTTGGGTGATAATATTGTATTGACTTTCTGTCCGTCGAGGACACGTGACGTGGGTTTTAACCCTGTGAATTGTTGTCGATTTTCTATTTGCGAAAACAAAACCTTTGGGCTGTGACCCCTGTTGATTTTTGGAAAGATAAGAATTTGATAATCCTAAATTGTTTTTTATTAAAACTCTCGAAGGCATTTTATACTGTTTCATAAATTGTTTCCCTTTAATTGAGGTCTTTCGGTTTTGGAATGTTTTACCCAAACTCTTGCCTCGGGAAGTACTTTTTGTTACTTTTGGATTTTTGAGGATTCCTGGTTATTGTTATTCGTAGAATGTGAATTGTATGGCTCGTATTTTTGCACTTGTACTTGCACTAGCAAAGCAGTGGAGTTTTGCTAACCCTCGAGTATTCGGGGGGTGGATGTCTATTTTTGCATTCAGGTTTTGGAGCATAACACAGGGTCGGCACGAAGGATGATGAAAGATGAACGATACTAATCACACGAGGATCCGTATGATGTCTTCGGCTTAGTTGTATTTTATTTCCGCTGCAGTATTCTTTTCCCGTTGTACGGGAGCGTGTTGTATTCGACCCCTGCATTGTAATACCCGTGATTTTCTTTTCCGGTAATTTTTCATTTTTGGCATTTTTCTAGTTTCCAGAACTCGCTTGCGACCGTTTTGACATTTTGACAATGTTTTGTTCTTCGTGTTTGGTCATCCGAGTTCGTTTCGGTATCGTTTTGTCGAGTTCCGTGCTTTTTGGCGACTTTTCCGCACTTGAGTCGATTCTTGCGAATCTCGTCCGAAACTGTTGTTTCGACTTTCTCGTAAGTTCATTTAATGATATTATTCATGTTGCGAGCTTTGTCTTGGTGTTTCGATCACGTATCGTGATTTTCGGGCGTTTTGGGCCATTTTCGTAATTTCCCAAAGTTTGGGGTAATTACTTTTCGTTGTCGAATTTTGAGCCTTCGGGTGGTCGGAATCGTGTGTTCTCTTAGTGCTCGGATTCGTCTTTGCGAGTACTTCGTAACCGTATTTTCGATTTATATTCAGGTTCGGGTTTCGGGGTCGTTCGGACCGTCGGAGTGGCCACGGCCCGAGCCGCAGTGCTGATGCAGCCGAGTTACGGCCGTAAGGTGCGATTACGGCCGTAAGTGTTCGGCGAGCATGGCACGACGAATGCCGGTCTGGCCGTAAGGGTCGAGAGTTACGCCAGACGGGTGCTGTGCAACTTAGGACGAATGCCGGTTACGGCCGTAAGGACCTGCCGTGTACGGCCGTAAGTCCCGAGTTACGGCCGTAAGGTCCTGTCGGTTACGGACGTAAGCGATCGGCATGCGCTGGGCGGATTTTGACGAATGCCGGTTACGGCCGTAAGTGGTCGGCAGGATGCTGGGGAGTATATATATGTTCGAGCAGTCGGGTTTACACCCATTTTTCTCATCCCTCTCATTTCCTTCCGCGGCTGGGGCTTGGAGTACGTGATTAGATGTTGTTTATATATCAATCCACGATGTTCTTGAGTTTCTAACATCAATCCATCACCCCATAACCTCCTCCGATCTACCGAATCAAGGTTAGATTTCTTGATAATCTAATTTTGGGGATTTTGGGTATTTTGTTTGATTTCGTCCGTTTTATCCGATTTAACTTAGTATTGTGATGGATTGATGATTATTTAGATGTATTATATCATTTCCCTTGTTATTCCATGGTTGGATCGTATCGATTCATTATTTTGGTCGAGTCCTTGATCGACGCCTTGAAGGTGTCCGGTAAAATGTCATAGAGGGGTTTTCGGGCGTTCTACGATTATTCTTCCTCGTATGATTGATGATTTATTGATTATATGTTGCTAGGGTCGAATTCTTGTGAAGAACTCGAGTCGGAACCCTTTCGTTCATTGTCTTCTTCGGGGTCCGAGCTTCCCGGTTGAATCGTGTTCTTCGGAGTGTTCGGTAGCGGTCATTAAGTCGAGCTTTCCCGTTGCTCCGCGTGCGTTGGACTTGAGGCGAGTATCTCGTCTATATTCTTTATACTTTGAGAATGTGATGTGTCGTGAATTTAACGTGGACTCGTTAGTAACGGTATATTTAACCGTAACTTACTTTAAATGAAGATGTGATTTTATGAAGGTAATTACCAACATAAACTTTAGTTTCAAGAATAATGATAACTACCTCTTGATGTTATTTTGTGATTGAAATAAATACTAGAAATGAGTAGTTAACTGAAGAATTGTGGAATCGCGTAATACTTGTATTATTTGCTCGTTGGCCTTTTTCCTGAATGATGGTTTGCTATGGATGTTGTGCCCTTGTTGAAGTTATGATGCGTTAACCTATGTGTTACGTGGTTGCGGTTGTGGTGAATATTATACCTTTCTTATTGTGTATAGTAGAGAGTTGAGATGTTATCCGGTAGGGTCCGTCGAGGCCTCCGGAGGCGCGTGCTTGCGAGTACGGCCGGACGTGCGTTGTGACCATAAGGTTATCAATTCGGGTAGGTGCAGGGAGGGCTCCGAGAATCGACACTTGCGAGTGCGATGTCATGATAACTTATGGGCGTATTTGAATGATGTTATCCGGTAGGGTCCGTCGAGGCCTCGGAGGCGCGTGCTTGCGAGTACGGCCGGATGTTACGATTTGATCATAAGGTTCTCTAATCGGGTAGGTCGAGAGGGCTCAGAATCGTCACTTGCGAGTGCGATGTCAAGATAACTTATGGGTGTGTTCGAGTTTATTCTTGATGGCTAATCCGGGTGGGACCCTTCGGGGCCACGGAGACGTTTATTTGTTGATTTGATATTTCAATTGTTTATGTTTTGAATCTTGAATCCCGATTATGTTTTTGAATATGGTTTAGTTATAGATGTATGAGTTGAGAAAAAAAACAATAGTATGATTTATAAAGAAAACCTATTGAAAAGTAAAAACATTCATATTTCAGATTTTACACCGAGACCCCCGAAGTCTCTAAATAATCTCTTACAATGATTTTTGGAGTTATGCCTATGTTTTTTTTTAAAGGAATAAATTTTCAAAAGACTTTAGACTCGGGATCGTGTTACTACCTTGTCGAAATGTTATTTTCATAACGGTTGTATTCTTGATGTATAATTGTATAGCTTGGTTACTTGCTAGCGATTCCATCGCTAACCCCTCGTTGGGGATTATGTTATTTATTCCAGTGTTCTGATCGAGAGTGAGCAACCACGGGATTGGCTCGGAGGATGATGCAATGCAATGATACTAGTCACAGTTGTAGTCTGTCGTCTGTCAGTGATATGTCAGTTTGAGTTCTTGTCATCCTTGAGGGGATGGACATTTTATGTACTATGTGATCGAGTTGTAATTTAGTTTCATCAGATGTACGGTTATGCTATGTTTTGAGAGACCTAATCGGTCTACGGTATTATGTTTTGGTCAAGTTGACCGCATGTGGGTTTTGATTTGTAGTCTCCCGCCTGGTAGCTCCTTGTGGAAAGGGGTCTACGGCGTGTAATATCCCTGAGTGGATTGGGGGTGTTACATAAATGGTATCGGAGCTTAGGTTTGCGAAAACCTAGGCAGTTGGGTCGAGTCGTGTCTTGTCGGAGTCGTGTCTTGTCGTGTCACCCGGGTGAGCAGTTGTGAACAAGCGAGATCATTGCGATCCGTTGTGATCAATTGTGGTTCGTGTGATTAGTATCGTGTTGCAGCCATTATCTCCGTGCGGCCTGTGGACGTAAGTCTCCTCCTTTATGTGAGGTACCTGTATTTCATGTTTTTACGTGTGCGAATTAAATGTGATGTGTGTCCTTATTTACACGGTGTTGTGTAAGGGAGTTGTAATCGATGCTTGTGACGCACGGTATACGGATATGACTGAACGTATTGATGTTTTGACTTTGAACCGCCGTGTGGGGTGGTATGTTGTGAAATTTGTGAACCTTGATGGGTTTTCAAAGTGTCTTGACAGTTGATTGATTGAAAAGCTCAAATGATAGTCTGGATATATGTTTTAACTTGATGCGCCGAAATGTGTTTGGTTGAATTTGTGATTTTGTTTGTCGTTTGAGCAGTGGTTTTTAGTTCGATCGGTTTGGTTGGACTATCGTAATTATTCATTTGCGGGTAGATTTGAGAATATATTTTTGAGGGGCCATAAGGGTGGAACATTTTTGAGAAAGTTGATTTTGAAAATATTTTTATGGTTCGATTAAACCAAAGGCCGTATGAATTTTGAAATCGGTCGAGTTTTGTGAGTTAATCCTGTATTTACAAATGAAACCATCAGGCGGTATGAGGAAAAATGTATTATAATGTATTACGGGCACAGCAAAATATTACCGACACCATCGGTTGAGACCAAAAGAATTTTGAAAAATTTCGTTATATGTTTGTTATGTTGTTTTGCCGTCGGAAAATTTTTACAGTACCTTGCTGTTACAATTCTATAGGTGATCATTTTCTGTTGCTCAATCTCTATCGACCTAATCATATGGTCCGTCTGTGACGATCGTGAACCCTAACTGCGATATCAGTATTGCACTTAGTTGCTTCACCTGTGTGGATATTTTTGACGTATTATATATTGTCACAATTCTTGTTAGCAAGTTATGGGTGTACGCCCAGATACGATGATTTCATAGTTCGGTATAATTGTGTTGTTTCTTTGACGTTATCCGGATGTGGTAATTCAGAATGTCTTGTACATGGTTTTCAAAACGAGACATAGATGATAATAGATTCGTAGTTTTGATCAAACTTGTCTTTTCTAAAATTCGCTTCAACAAATTTTTCAAATTCAGGAATTTTAAAATGCTATCATTTGGACAAGCACCTTAAAAAAAAAAAAATTTAAAATATTACCCATATTCGACCCTGATGATATGTTTGTGGTTTTGACCGTGATAAACTTGGTAAAGGTCGTACGTTATGTTAACATGGCTAAGTGAATGATTTATGAATTTGAATTCTGTCGTTGCAGTGATAGTTCATGTATTCGTGTTACAACTCGGAATGAGTATTTTATTGTGTTATTGTTGGTTGCTCTATATTGATTATGTGGTGGTTGTTTTGTTGTTCTGATCGGTTGCCCATTCAGTATGCCGAGAGGTCGAGGTCGTGGTAACCCTCCGCGCGACCAGGATCGTACTACCGGTAATGGAATTAGTACTGGTGTTGCTACTGTGCTCCAACAGGTGGCAGATCAGATGACACATTTAGCTCAGGTGGTTCAGCGTAACCATACTGCGAATGAGGATGTTGGATCGACTCGGTGGCTTAGAGAAGTGGTTCGTATGCGTCCCTCTCGCTTTGCAGGAGCGGGTGATACTTTGGGCTGGGACGGTTGGCTTATCCAATTGGAGAAGATTTTCAAGGCGATTGGTTGTCCCGAGGAGCGGAGGATTCCTATCGCTCAGTTCCTTCTCGTTGATGACGCCGCTAATCGGTGGGAGGCCGTTGAGCCTCAAGATCATCCGTTACTTGGGAAGAGTTCAAGAAGTTGATGGAAGCGGAATTTTGCGAGGCCGATTCGAGAGCAGAGGATCCGAGATTTTTACCTAGCCGAGCCACATGATGTACCGTGTCGCAGCTATTGTCGATTATAGTCGGCGGCTCGCCTTTGTGAAGAATCGGTGAGGACCGAGGAGGACAAGATCCGTCATTTTGATATGCGGATGAGACCGGAGATTCGACAAGACATGTCGGGTTTCACTTGTGCTACTTTGAGAGAGTATCGAATCGAGCCATGGCGTACGAGATGGCATCGTTATCTACTGGGCCTTCGCATGAGTCGAAGAGACAGAGGACGTCTGGAGATTTTTCGGACGGTGCAAGAGACGGAAATTCTTCTCATCGAGTTTCGCGTAGTCGTACGGCGAAACCTTCAATTTCTTCGTTAGGTGGAACCAAGAGTTCCAAGTTGTCTTCTTTGACTCCTAGTCAGACTGGGAGGTGCTTTAACTGCAATGTTGTCGGTCATGTGCAAGCTAATTGTCCTTCGCAACGGATTACTTGTTATAATTGTGGACTCGAGGGCCACAGAGTTCAGTATTGTGAATTATTCCATGAAGTTTCCCAGAATCGTGTTTTGGCATCGGTATCGGGATCGGTGCGTCGGGACCGTTGAGATTTTGTCGGCCGTGCTTTGTTGTTTGTGACTTCACTTTTTTTTAGTTTAAGTTTCGGGACGAAACTTTTTTTTAGAGGGGTAGAATGTAATACCCGTGATTTTCTTTTCCGGTAATTTTTCATTTTTGGCATTTTTCTAGTTTCCAGAACTCGCTTGCGACCGTTTTGACATTTTGACAATGTTTTTTTCTTCGTGTTTGGTCATCCGAGTTCGTTTCGGTATCGTTTTGTCGAGTTCCGTGCTTTTTGGCGACTTTTCCGCACTTGAGTCGATTCTTGCGAATCTCGTCCGAAACTGTTGTTTCGACTTTCTCGTAAGTTCATTTAATGTTATTATTCATGTTGCGAGCTTTGTCTTGGTGTTTCGATCACGTATCGTGATTTTCGGGCGTTTTGGGCCATTTTCGTAATTTCCCAAAGTTTGGGGTAATTACTTTTCGTTGTCGAATTTTGAGCCTTCGGGTGGTCGGAATCGTGTGTTCTCTTAGTGCTCGGATTCGTCTTTGCGAGTACTTCGTAACCGTATTTTCGATTTATATTCAGGTTCGGGTTTCGGGGTCGTTCGGACCGTCGGAGTGGCCACGACCGAGACGGCCGCAGCAGTGCTGAGTGCAGCCGTGTTACGGCGTAAGGTGCGATTACGGCCGTAAGTGTTCGGCGAGCATGGCACGACGAATGCGGTCTGGCCGTAAGGGTCGAGAGTTACGGCGTACGGGTGCGAGCAACTTAGGACGAATGCGATTCTGGCCCGTGGGACTGCCGTGTACGGCCGTAAGTCGAGTTACGGCCGTAAGGTCTGTCGATTCTGGCCGTAGCGATCGGCATGCGCTGGGCGGATTTTGACGAATGCGATTCTGGCCGTAAGGTCGACGATTCTGGCCGTAAGTGGTCGGCAGGATCTTTGGGAGTATATATATGTTCGAGCAATGGGTTTACACCCATTTTTCTCATCCCTCTCATTTCCTTCCGCGGGCTTGGAGTACGTGATTAGATGTTGTTTATATATCAATCCACGATGTTCTTGAGTTTCTAACATCAATCCATCACCCCATAACCTCCTCCGATCTACCGAATCAAGGTTAGATTTCTTGATAATCTAATTTTGGGGATTTTGGGTATTTTGTTCGATTTCGTCCGTTTTATCCGATTTAACTTAGTATTGTGATGGATTGATGATTATTTAGATGTATTATATCATTTCCCTTGTTATTCCATGGTTGGATCGTATCGATTCATTATTTTGGTCGAGTCCTTGATCGACGCCTTGAAGGTGTCCGGTAAAATGTCATAGAGGGGTTTTCGGGCGTTCTACGATTATTCTTCCTCGTATGATTGATGATTTATTGATTATATGTTGTTAGCGTCGAATTCTTGTGAAGAACTCGAGTCGGAACCCTTTCGTTCATTGTCTTCTTCGGTCCGAGCTTCGGTTGAATCGTGTTCTTGAGTGTTCGGTGGCGGTCATTAAGTCGAGCTTTCCGTTGCTCGCGTGCGTTGGACTTGAGGCGAGTATCTCGTCTATATTCTTTATACTTTGAGAATGTGATGTGTCGTGAATTTAACGTGGACTCGTTAGTGACGGTATATTTAACCGTAACTTACTTTAAATGAAGATGTGATTTTATGAAGGTAATTACCAACATAAACTTTAGTTTCAAGAATAATGATAACTACCTCTTCATGTTATTTTGTGATTGAAATAAATACTAGAAATGAGTAGTTAACTGAAGAATTGTGGAATCGCGTAATACTTGTATTATTTGCTCGTTGGCCTTTTTCCTGAATGATGGTTTGCTATGGATGTTGTGCCCTTGTTGAAGTTATGATGCGTTAACCTATGTGTTACGTGGTTGCGGTTGTGGTGAATATTATACCTTTCTTATTGTGTATAGTAGAGAGTTGAGATGTTATCCGGGTAGGGGTCCCGTCGAGGCCTCCGGAGGCGCGTGCTTGCGAGTACGGCCAGACGTACGTTGTGACCATAAGGTTATCAATTCGGGTAGGTCTGGGGAGGGCTCCGAGAATCGACACTTGCGAGTGCGATGTCATGATAACTTATGGGCGTATTTGAATGATGTTATCCGGGTAGGGTCCGTCGAGGCCTCCGGAGGCGCGTGCTTGCGAGTACGGCCAGATGCTACGATTTGACCATAAGGTTCTCTAATCGGGTAGGTCTGGAGAGGGCTCCGAGAATCGTCACTTGCGAGTGCGATGTCAAGATAACTTATGGGTGTGTTCGAGTTTATTCTTGATGGCTAATCCGGGTGGGACCCTTCGGGGCCACGGAGACGTTTTGACTGTTGATTTGATATTTCTGAATTGTTTATGTTTTGAATCTTGAATCCCGATTATGTTGGTGAATATGGTTTTGGTCTTGAGGTTTGAGTTGAGAATAAAATCATTTGTATGATTTTGAAAGAAAACCTTTTGAAAAGGAAAAACATTCATATTTCAGGATTTTACACTGAGACCCCCGAAGTCTCTAAATAATCTCTTACAATGATTTTTGGAGTAATCCCTATGGTTTGTTTTAAAGGAATAAATTTTCAAAAGACTTTAGACTCGGGGATCGTGTTACTACCTTGTCGAAATGTTATTTTCATAACGGTTGTATTCTTGATGTATAATTGTATAGCTTGGTTACTTGCTAGCGATTCCATCGCTAACCCCTCGTTGGGGATTATGTTATTTATTCCAGGTGTTCTGACTGGAGAGTGAGCAACCACAGGATTGGCTCGGAGGATGATGCAATGCAGCGATACTAGTCACAGTTGTAGTCTGTCATCTGTCAGTGATATGTCAGTTTGAGTTCTTGTCATCCTTGAGGGGATGGACATTTTATGTACTATGTGATCGAGTTGTAATTTAGTTTCATCAGATGTACGGTTATGCTATGTTTTGAGAGACCTAATCGGTCTACGGTATTATGTTTTGGTCAAGTTGACCGCATGTGTGTTTTGATTTGTAGTCTCCCGCCTGGTAGCTCCTTGTGGAAAGGGGTCTACGGCGTGTAATATCCCTGAGTGGATTGGGGGTGTTACATGCATGGGCATGTATTGTAATTGAGTTGTATGTATTTATTGAAAGACCAAATCGGTCTACTGAGTCATTTTAGCCTTAAAGGCATTGTTGAGTTGTTCTATGTTGTTACCAGCCTGGTAGATCCTTAAGGAAAGGGTCTACGGCGTGTAATATCCCTGAGCGGATTGGGGGTGTTACATGTGCTCCAATGGCAGCAAGGTTAGTGAGTGGTCGAATATTCCTATCAAGTTGTTCCCAGAAGTGAACAATATTAAATTAAAAACTTAAATATTACATGGCTCAAATTTTACCTCCCGAACCATATAAAATTTAGAGTTTATCCTTGTAGATGATAATTACTTATAAATTTTATCCTGTTGATTGGATATTATCAATTGTTAATAATAAGGCCACAAAAATAATAATCTTAAGATTATATGTCAATATCTAATCATATATATCGTGTAATTTAATATTTTATTACTCTTATAATATATTATGAGTTTTATCAATATGAGATATGATGTCATACCTGAAGTATGATTTGAATTGATCGTTGCTATATAATTAGTGATAAAAAGGTCAAATATCCTAACGATATTTGCATCATTCAAATTTTTGGCTTATCTTATTTCTTCTTTTTGTGAATCGAATGCCAAGTCCTTGGGAATAAATAGTGGTCATAATTTATTGTCTCATCAAAGTGCAAATATGCATGATATTTTTAGAAATAAGTGATACTTTTTGTATGAAAAAAAGGTAGTGCCAAATTTATTAATAGTTCATGAATAACCACTAAATTCCTCCCTAAAAGGTTGAATTTATGCACTATTATCTTCTAAGTATCGATAAGTTTATGGGTTTCTCAACTATCACTTGAAATGTATAAGATTCCGAGATAACAAGTGAGACAAATGATATATACAATTTCTGAAGAAAAGAAATTGGTATTAGAGAAATTATCAATATAAATGACGTATTAATCCCAATACTTTCAATATTTACATGTTTAAAATTACATGTTTGATGTTAAAGTCTATTTATATCATGTTTATATTTTATTTAACTACATGTTTATTTATGATATATATCCTGAAGATGTATTAATACAAATTCACGCATGTTGTATGATAAATATTACAGGTTACTAGTAAATATCATGAGGTATATTTATACATTTAAAATTATATTATTTTGATTGACCAATTTTCATCAACATAATATATATGTTGGATTAATTGCATAATAATTATTTCATTTTCTTCTGGAAGAAGAGTAATAACGATAGTTATTACATTTTGATGATGATACCTATATCATTGATAAAGTATAAATATGCAGTTGAGCAAAATAATTGCTCTTGAAAGATATACCTGCTTGAAGGAGAAACTACTACTATCTTTTAATGTTTAAAGATAGAATATTATTGATATCTCTTGAAGTAGATTATCGAATTAAAAATTCAATAAAATAAAGGTTGATTATGTAACAAACTCATTCAAGAACGAATTTGAGGCTGACATAGTTGTCTGTATTTTTATTTCGAGTTCGAATCATCATCACAGTAAACTTTAAGATTTTACATATTTGAATAATTTATGATTTGATATCGATAAAAGGGCATTGTTTTGAATTCCGACAAGTAATTCAGTATACATATCCCCTTTTATGTCTCCAAAATGAATATTAAAATATGTTGGGTATGGTCCTCTTTATGACAATACCTGAAGTATTGATGGGTGATATGAATAAGATTGATATTGTAAGACAGTATCATTCCTGACATTAGGGGGAGGAAAGTATCAACCGATCAAGAAAATTATTTGAAAAATTATGAACTTGAAGTTCAAATGATTATCGATTTTGCAGAAACTGCAATCAATTATATGTATATACTCCAGAAGAGTTTAAATAAATCCAGCTAGAAATTGATATCTTGGAAGACACATGCAAGTGCTACAATTGAGTTTAAGGCTAGCCATCTAAATTGTTAGAACTGTATTATATATCTCCGGAGATCAAAAATAAACATTAGTGACAAAATTCAACGTCCTAAAGACATCGCTCTTGAAGAACATACTCTTGAAGAGAATTAAATTATACAACGTTCTACGAATTTTTTTACAATTAAATTTGGAGCCTATATCAATAGATTTAACAATAGCACTTGATACAAATGAAGATCATAATGATCTAAGTCGATTAGTATCGGAAATAAAATATTTGGTCAAGATGGACAAAACAATCTAATAGGATTTAGATTAATGTCAATACTTTGTTATTTGGCCTGCAGTTCAAAATAGCATATTGAATAAAATTTGTTGAATAGTGATTAATATCCATACATTATATGATTATGATGATTGGAACTCTTGAAGAGTTACCAACAATTTTAAGTATTACTCATACAAACATGAGATATGAAGCACGTCTTTTGTAATAAAAAATGCTTAAAATGATTATAATTTTTATAAGACCACTCCTGAATTGAATTATATATAGATATTGAGTAATAATTGGAAGTACATGAAAATTTATCTTATGAATACATAAAATCATAGAAGGGTGATATGCCTGAAGCATATAAATCAAAATATAAATATACGTATTCCTTCAAATTACAAGAGTCTTTATATAGATTCAAATATTATAGTCGAATTTGAAATAACCATCTTAGACAATATTATTCGACTAAAGAAAGGTATATTAATGACTCAATGTCATATATAGATATGAATGATCTTAGATTGATTGGAACTCAAGAAGAGATCCAACTGACACTTGAATATTTGAAAAGATAATTTGAGATCGTATTGAAATATCTAGAATATACCTTGGGTTACAAACACTTGGAAAGTGTATTATTATATATCAACTCATTTATACCTAGAAGGTATAGAGCGATTTACATGAATGAAATACGCTCATCAAAATTATTGATCCATCACCTGATCCTATTAAGGACACCTTTATACCAAATGATGATGAAGAGATTCATGGTCCGGGAGCATCACATCTGAGTGCAATTATTGCATTTGTATATCTTACTAGTCCTACATGAACTAATATATAATCAAGGCTTAATTCATCATTTAATGGTTAACATTCAAAGAAGGTATTAAAAACTTCAATGCTATCTGCAAAGAATTTTTTTTATATTTATTTATATGGTTCTCTGCATTTATAATGCATTGAGAGTATGTTGAAATAAGACCAATCACCCACTAGATCTGAAATAATTGTGGGCTATAATAGAAGAATGAAGTTATCTCAACTATTTGCATAGAGTCCATATGGTGTGTGGTGAGAAGAAGATATATTCATTCGTGATCTACAAGTGATGTGTGGATCAAGGGGAGAGACGATATAAATGATGTTGTCCGATCCGAAAGTTTCATAAAGAAAATAAATAACATATTTGCAAATATAGTAGTATAAGTTGATGTTTAAACTTAATTGGGACTCTTGAAGAGCTCAATAAAACTGCCACTGAAAATCTATGAAGCAAGTCTTACTAACAATATCTCGCAATCATTATGAAATTATTGCAACACATGAAGCTCAGAATATTCTGGTTGATGAGTTTAACCACAACTAATATGAAATCTCCAGAAGAGATGACATGTCTCACCAACATGTGAGTTCGAGATTGTAACTTGCACTGAATATGATACCTATGCTAATTCGTAGAGGATTTTTAAAATACCTGAAGCATATTTATATAAAAATACGCGTTGCACTCTTTTTTTCTTGGTTGAGATTTTATCCCATTGGGTTTTCCTAGCAATGTTTTTAACGAGGCAACTAAGATGGCGTATTAACATGAATAGTGTACTCTTTTCCATTCATTAGGATTTTTCCCGTTGGATTTTTCCTAATAAGGTTTGACGAGGCAAATTCATGGCATAATGAGGACATTACAAAGATCGATATTAGACCTCAAGAAATAAAGTACAAAGGAGTAGTTGTACTCTTTTTTCTTCGATCAAGTTTTTCCCACAGGGTTTTCTTGACAAGATTTTGATGAGGCAACATATGGATACTCCTATATGAATATTCTGTATACGGAGAAACTTATACTCTTATAATCACTCAGTTTTTGTCCCATGGGGTTTTACTGAGGCGGCACATGAATATTCATACAAGAATGATCGATATGAGGTGGAGAAAATTCAATTATTGCTCAGGACTTTTCCTAACAGCAGTATGATGCAGCAAGTTATGCGTGTTACAAGATCACTCCAAACAGTTTGGAAGTTTTTCTCCCGTTGAGTTTTTCTTTAAACTATTCCAGTAGACATTTATGTAAATAGTCATTCAAGAGGGAGTGTTGTAAATAAGACATGTATCTGATGAATGACTAATATGCCCTTGAAACCCTAGATGCGTACCTATAAATATAGGTCTATAGCCTTCATAATAATAAACACAATTTCATTTTTTTCTCTCATCTTCTCTCATATTTTTCTCTTTCTGTCAATGTTTATAACAGAAATATATATATATATATATATATATATTAAATATTACTGTATTTATTCCTAAATGGAGGTGTATTTTGTAATATCCGCAATTTCGAATTTCGGTAATTTTCTTTTTTTCGGCGGAAGTCCGTTTTGACGACTCTCTCATGACCGTTTCGTCATTTCGAGAATGATTAATTCTACACTTTTTGACATCCGAGTTCGTTTCGGTGTCATTTTGTTGAGTTCCGTGCTTTTTAGCGACTTTTCCGCACTTGAGTTCGATTCTTGCGAATCTCGTTCGAAACTGCTGTTTCGAGTTTCCCGTAAGTTCGTTTAACTTTGTTAGATGTGCTGTGAACTTCTGTTTGGTTATTCGATCACGTATCGTGATTTCCGGGCGTTTTGGGCCATTTTGTAATTTCTTGAAAGTTACGGGTATCCGTATCTGTAATTGTTGTCTCGACCTGTTTCTTGGTCGCGTATGATTAATTATGGTATTATGTCTTCATTTCGGGTCGTTGATGTTGTCCGCAAACTTTTCGTCGTGTTCGCCCGTGACGCTTTCGAAATCGGGTCGCCGAGCCCCGTGGTCGCATCGCCGGACGGTTATGGATCGCCGGACGATGGCGGCACCGGCCGGACAGTGCGCGGCAGAACCGCGAAGCGCACGCCTGGCCGGAAAGCCGTGCGCTAACCGGCAGTGTAGCGCACGCTATCTACCGCCTAACGACGCCATCGCCTGGGCGGTGGGTTCTCAAGTTCGACTCGGCCAGATCGGCAGTAGCGCACGCCATCTTGCCGGTCGTAGCGCACACTAACCGGCAGGGGTAGCGCACGCTGTCGGCCGACTAGCGTATGTTACCGGGGCGAGCTGTTTAGTCCAGAGGCTACTGGACAGGTCGACTAGCGCGCGCAGGCTTCCGGCCGTAGCGCACGCTAGCAGGAGTCGGGTCGGCAGGTTTGGTCGGTGGTGCCGGGTCGTGCGGGACCTGGCCAAGGGTGCTCGGCCGATACCGGCTGATAGCGCACGCTAGTCCGGGAAGGCTAGCGCACGCTAGTTCCGGCCCAGTATAAATGTGACAGAGCAGTCACATTTCCTCT
The DNA here is from genome assembly GCA_033398695.1 of Orobanche coerulescens. Lineage (NCBI taxonomy): Eukaryota > Viridiplantae > Streptophyta > Magnoliopsida > Lamiales > Orobanchaceae > Orobanche > Orobanche coerulescens. The sequence continues at coordinate 144,878,677 of CM065815.1, read as the reverse complement.
CGTTTTTCATTTCCTCCCTTTCTCTTCCGCGGCTGGAGACTTGGAGATCTTGGAGCCATGATGTTTGGCAACAAATGCTCGAAGTTCTTGAGTTCATAACATCAATCAATCATCCGTTATCATCCTTTGATCCAGCGAATCAAGGTAATCTTACCTTAGAACCCTAATTTCGTGAATTTGGGGGTTTTTGAATTTTTGTCCGATTCGTTCCGTGTTGTTGATTAATTCATGATGGGTATGATTAATCTTGGTAGTATTCTTGTGTTTAAGATCATTTAATCCATTGTTCTTCGTCGAATCGAAGTATATTTCTTGATTTCCTTCGAATTGACTTTTTGGGGATTTGTTCTCGATCTCGTTTTTCATCCGTTTTTGATGGATCGATTATGGTTAAATGATGTTGTTAAACATATTCTATGGATTGTATATCCATATTTCAACTTGGAATTCCATTTTTGTGTTTTGTCGGGACGAATCATGTTCTTGGCCGTTTTGGGGAAAACACTTGAACATTCATCGTTCGTTCTTTGAATTCAACGGCTTTGAGTCATTCTATGGAATTCATTTTCATTGTTGTTATTGTCCTCCGTAGTTTATTATCGCGAGTGGGAGATCGGTGGAGTTGGCGGGTTTGTAGTCGGTTCGTGTCAACCTATTTCGGTCGATTCTCCGCGTTGTTCTTATTCGAGGCAAGTACCGTGCCCATACTATTCTTGTTTTATGGATATGATAATTAGTGATCGTCTAAATGTGGTTGTTTGGTCGTTTGAATTGAACTTTCAAAAGATTCGGTTTAGCCTTGTTAAAGGCTTGCTTTCAAAACGCGTGTGTTTTGTAAATGGTGTGTCTTGTAAATGACTATGTGAATCCTATGGATATATTTGGTGTTGATGATGCACTTGGTGTTTGCGTGTGGACGTATATTATTTTATTTCATTGCGTTGTGGTTTGACGTGGTGTTTTGCTAAGTGTTTGATGCCTCCGAGTGAATTGTTTGGATATCTTTGTTGCTTTGTGTTATTTGTGTGAATGTGTGGATATGGTTAAAGGTCTACAGTGACACATGACACGTGATCATGTGGTCAGGATGCAACAAGTGATTGATCCAACCGTGAGAGCCTGAGATAATCTACGGTGGCACATGGCATGCGATCATGTGGCCAGGATGCAACAAGCGATTGATCCAACCGTGAGATGTGTGTGATTTGTTTCGCTAGCCAGCTCGGGAGGGTCCTTCGAGGCCTCGGGCGGGATCAATGGTATTACCCTGTTCCCAAGGCGATGCGCGTGCGCGATTATGTTTTGTTGATTTTTATGTCCGTCGAGGACATGTGTTGTTGGGCTCTGGCCCTGTGAATTATTGTCGGTTTTCTATTTGTGAAAACAAAACCTTTGGGCTGTGACCCTGTTGATTTTTGGAAAGATAAGGATTTGATAATCCTAAGTTGTTTTCTATCAAAACTCTCGATGGCATTTAAACGGTTTTATAAATTGCTTTCCCTTGATTTGTGACCTTTCGGTTTTAGAATATTTTACCAAACTCTTGCCTCGGGAAGTGCTTTTCGTTACGTTTGGATTTTTGAGGATTCCTGGTTATTGTTATTCATGGAATGTGAATTGTATGGCTCAGATTGCACTTTGTTCTTGCACTAGCAAAACAGTGGAGTTTTGCTAACCCCAAGTATTCGGGGTGGATGTCTATTTTGCATTCGTGTTTTGGAGCATAGCACGTGGTCGGCACGAAGGATGATGAAAGATGAACGATACTAATCACACGAGGATCCGTTGATGTCGTATTGGTCTAGTTGTATTTTCTTTTCCGCCGCAAGATCTTTTCCCCGTTGTACGGAGTTTATTGTATTTTGACCCCTGCGTGGGTATGTGTTTGGAATTGAGTTGTATGTTATTATTGAAAGACCAAGTCGGTCTACTGAGCCATTTTAGCCTTAAAGGCGATGTTTAGATGTTTGATTTTAGTTATCAGCCTGGTAGATCCTCGAGGAGAGGGTCTACGGCGTGTAATATCCCTGAGTGGATTGGGGGTGTTACATAAATGGTATCAGAGCTTAGGTTGTGGAAACCTAGGCTGTCGGGTCAGTAGTGTCTGTTGAGTTTTGTTTCGTCGGATTTTATCTGACGGAGTCGTGTCGCGACGCGTCGTCTGAGTTTGTTGGTCGTGATTAGTATCGTGGGCGATCATCATCTTCGTGTGACCTGTGGATGTAAGTCTCCCTTCTTTGTATTGTGCCTCGTGTGACACGAGCTATTTGTTTGATTTTGTATTAAGTGACGGAATCCTCTTATGGATTTTGATTTCTTGATACGTGATTATTTGACTCTCATATTTCGTTCATGTGAGGAGTAGTGTTGCTGGATTGTGCATGTTGGATTGTATTTCTTTTATCCGCTGCGTGAGTTCTTTTGCAATGGCTTTCGGTATTTTACCGACTTATTTTGAAAACCGATTCCTTTAACCGAGTTGTTGGCCTTGACCGTTTTGACGGTAGTTGGGTGTTTTCAAATGATTTTTTGAGTTTTGATAAGTACTACCGTCATCGACCTTTTTGGGCGTTTTTGTAATTGATTTTTAGCCTGGTGGGTTCCGGCGTGGGACCCACGGCGCTATAAAGTTTTGTGTAATTACCTAAAATTTTTGGGCATTCTAGCCCATTGAATTATCTTGGAAAACCTTGAGTATCTTAGAAAATAAATTTCGAGACGTACTTTTAAAATGAATTATTTTCTCGTGGTACATCCAAGGTGCCACAATATGTTTCAAAATTCTTCTACCTCGAGGACCCAAAAATATTTTGAGATATTTTCAATGTTTTATAAACACTTTTACTTAGACCCGAGGGTCGAATATTCTAAAAGTTTTTCACTAAGAGAAGGTGTCCTCATTTTTGTTCAAACACAAGATGATTTTCAAAGTCTCGAAAATGATGTTGTTCAACTTTTTGTAAAATGATACTCAAGATCAACTGGTGTTTCCAAATTGTTTTCAAAAGGTGGTTTTCGTTTTTAAAGACCTATCATTCCTGTTTGCGGACCGGAAATGCATGTATGGATTTCGAACTTTCGTTACGATGTTAATCCCGATTTGTGATTGAATTGGTGGCGTGAGCGTTGAGTCGTTGCCACGCATATGTTTTGTTAACCCTTTGTGGGAGGTGTGATGACGATCTTTAATGTTGTCATTTCGTGGTGGCTTGCGTGATTATCGCACCTGTGTGAGCTATTAAAGCTTGGGTTTGTGCATTTATGCACATGGGTGATTGTTTCATGAGGTTTGTGATTATGTGCTGGTTAATGTTCGGGCCGTTAAGGTCGCCGAACGATGCCGTCGTTGCTGTTATATTCATGTGTGTGTTGCCTTGCGATGGTAATCGTTGTATGTGTTATGTGTTATGATTTTCTGTTGTGCTGAATGGTTACTTATTCAGTATGCCGAGGGGCCGAGGTGGGTCACCGATCCGTACATTGCGAGACGGTAGCTGAGAGGTTTGGGGATCGAGGTTGCGTCTCTGCTCCGAAAGGACACGGAGATGCCTAGTGTGGTTTTGAGGATTTCGGCGTAGTCCGAATTATTTATGATTGCCCTTGTGGATCGTTTTGTGTTTATTCTCTGTTTTCTCGACTGTGTGTGTTTTCTTGTAACAAGTACTTTGTGTTTTGTGATTGTTTGGATAATTGAATTGATTGTATTATCTATTTGATGACGCTTGTCACTTGTTGGTTTTATTATGTCTCTACCGGTGGCGTTGTGTTGGTCGTTGTGGAGCGTGTTTTCACGCCGGATGTCTCTTTGCGTTTCTCGCAGCGTTTTGCCGTTGGGCGCGAGTTTTCGGGTTTTGTGTATCTCGTCGAGTTTTCCTGGTGGGTATATTGTTTCCCCCTACTTGTTTTAAGTTTCGGGACGAAACTTTTTTTAAGGAGGGTAGAATGTAATATCCGCAATTTCGAATTTCGGTAATTTTCTTTTTTTCGGCGGAAGTCCATTTTGACGACTCGCTCATGACCGTTTCGTCATTTCGAGAATGATTAATTCTACACTTTTTGACATCCGAGTTCGTTTCGGTGTCGTTTTGTTGAGTTCCGTGCTTTTTAGCGACTTTTCCGCACTTGAGTTCGATTCTTGCGAATCTCGTTCGAAACTGCTGTTTCGAGTTTCCCGTAAGTCCGTTTAACTTTGTTAGACGTGCTGTGAACTTCTGTTTGGTTATTCGATCACGTATCGCGATTTCCGGGCGTTTTGGGCCATTTTGTAGTTTCTTGAAAGTTACGGGTATCCGTATCTGTCATTGTTGTCTCGACCCATTTCTTGGTCACGTATGATTAATTATGGTATTATGTTTTCATTTCGGGTCGTTGATGTTGTCCGCGAACTTTTCGTCGTGTTCGTTCCGTACGTTTTCGGAAATCGGGTCGTCGAGCCCTGGTGGTCGGGTATTGGCCGGACGATTGCGGGACTAGCCGGACGATGGCGGGCACCGTCCGGACAGGTGCGGCAGGAACCGGCATAGCGCACGCTACGGCCGGAAGGCTGCACGCGCTAACCGGCAGGTGTAGCGCATGCTATCGGCTGGCCTAACGCACGCTATCGGGTCTGGGCAGTGAGGTTCTGAGGTTCTGGACTCGGTCAGGATCGGCAGGTAGCGCACGCTAACCGGCAGGGGTAGCGCACGCTGTCGGCCGACTAGCGTACGTTACCGGGGCGAGCTGTTTAGTCCAGAGGCTACCGGGATGCCGCTAGCGCGCAGCTTCCGGCCGTAGCGCACGCCAGCGGAGTCTGTCGCGAGTTTGGTCGGTGGTGTCGGGTCGTGCGGGCCCTGGCCGAGGGTGCTCGGCCGATACCGGCCGATAGCGCACGCTAGTCCGGGAAGGCTAGCGCACGCTAGTTCCGGCCCAGTATAAATGTGACAGAGCAGTCACATTTCCTCTCGTTTTTCATTTCCTCCCTTTCTCTTCCGCGGCTGGAGACTTGGAGATCTTGGAGCCATGATGTTTGGAAACAAATCCACGAAGTTCTTGAGTTCATAACATCAATCAATCATCCGTTATCATCCTTTGATCCAGCGAATCAAGGTAATCTTACCTTAGAACCCTAATTTCGTGAATTTGGGGGTTTTTGAATTTTTGTCCGATTCGTTCCGTGTTGTTGATTAATTCATGACGGGTATGATTAATCTTGGTAGTATTCTTGTGTTTAACATCATTTAATCCATTGTTCTTCGTCGAATCGAAGTATATTTCTTGATTTCCTTCGAATTGACTTTTTGGGGATTTGTTCTCGATCTCGTTTTTCATCCGTTTTTGATGGATCGATTATGGTTAAATGATGTTGTTAAACATATTCTATGGATTGTATATCCATATTTCAACTTGGAATTCCATTTTCGTGTTTTGTCGGGACGAATCGTGTTCTTGGCCGTTTTGGGGAAAACACTTGAACATTCGTCGTTCGTTCTTTGAATTCAACGGCTTTGAGTCATTCTATGGAATTCATTTTCATTGTTGTTATTGTCCTCCGTAGTTTATTATGGCGAGTTGGCGATCGGTGGAGTCGGCGGGTTCGTAGTCGGTTCGTGTCAACCTATTTCGGTCGATTATCCGCGTTGTTCTTATTCTAGGCAAGTACCTTGCCCATACTATTCTTGTTTTATGGATATGATAATTAGTGATCGTCTAAATGTGGTTGTTTGGTCGTTTGAATTGAACTTTCAAAAGATTTGGTTTAGCCTTGTTAAAGGCTTGCTTTCAAAACGCGTGTGTTTTGTGAATGGTGTGTCTTGTAAATGACTATGTGAATCCTATGGATATATTTGGTGTTGATGATGCACTTGGTATTTGCGTGTGGACGTATATTATTTCATTTCGGTGCGTTGTGGTTTGACGTGGTGTTTTGCTAAGTGTTTGATGCCTCTGAGTGAATTGTTTGGATATCTTTGTTGCATTGTGTTATTTGTGTGAATGTGTGGACATGGTTAAAGGTCTACGGTGACACATGGCACGTGATCATGTGGTCAGGATGCAACAAGTGATTGATCCAACCGTGAGAGCCTGAGATAATCTACGGTGGCACATGGCATGCGATCATGTGGCCAGGATGCAACAAGCGATTGATCCAACCGTGAGATGTGTGTGATTTGTTTCACTAGCCAGCTCGGGAGGGTCCTTCGAGGCCTCGGGCGGGATCAATGGTATTACCCTGTTCCCAAGGCGATGCGCGTGCGCGATTATGTTTTGTTGATTTTTATGTCCGTCGAGGACACGTGATGTTGGGCTCTGGCCCTGTGAATTATTGTCGGTTTTCTATTTGTGAAAACAAAACCTTCAATGACTCGCTGATTTTGGAAAGATAAGGATTTGATAATCCTAATTTGTTTTCTATCAAAACTCTCGATGGCATTTAAACGGTTTTATAAATTGCTTTCCCTTGATTTGTGACCTTTCGGTTTTAGAATATTTTACCAAACTCTTGCCTCGGGAAGTGCTTTTCGTTACGTTTGGATTTTTGAGGATTCCTGGTTATTGTTATTCATGGAATGTGAATTGTATGGCTCGTATTTGCACTTTGTTCTTGCACTAGCAAAAGAGTGGAGTTTTGCTAACCCCCGAGTATTCGGGGGGTGGATGTCTATTTTTACATTCAGGTTTTGGAGCATAGCACAGGGTCGGCACGAAGGATGATGAAAGATGAACGATACTAATCACACGAGGATCCGTTGATGTCGTATTGGTCTAGTTGTATTTTCTTTTCCACGCAAGATCTTTTCCCCGTTGTACGGGAGTTTATTGTATTTTGACCCCTGCGTGGGTATGTGTTTGGAATTGAGTTGTATGTTATTATTGAAAGACCAAGTCGGTCTACTGAGCCATTTTAGCCTTAAAGGCGATGTTTAGATGTTTGATTATAGTTATCAGCCTGGTAGATCCTCGAGGAGAGGGTCTACGGCGTGTAATATCCCTGAGTGGATTGGGGGTGTTACATATTTCATTAAGGAGAGACATGGAAAAATATAAATTATGACAACCGTAGAGATTATTCCTATTTATAACTGGTCACAAGTTGGGGCCATGATTTTCGTCATAACGATATATTTGAAATTTTATACGACGTTATATTTTAAAAATTATAAAAGGAAAAAAATATGTTTTATAATTAATCTTAATAATAAAATTTTAAAACATGTTTATGGTATGATGAGATGCCTTAAATTGAGATTCATATGAATCTTGCTCCACTTCTAAAATCTTGAAAATAAGCTCTTATTTTGGTAAATAATAATGACAAGCTAAAAAGTCGACGCGTCATCATACCATGCGGATTTTGAAAAAAGAAATGTAGTAATTATTTTTCATCATTCTGCAATTTGAAAGACTTGGACTTTATGCATTTTTAACATCTTATTTTCTTACTTTGCTTCGATATGTGCTTTAAAAGTGATTATTTATCAACTATGGGCTGTTTACCAAATTTTTCATTAAATACTGTATGGATAAATTTGTCTGTCTGGGTAAATATGTGTGTCTGGATAAATTGATGTTGTTGTTTACTTTTTCGTCTTAATAAACTGTCTGAATAACATAAATGACTGATTACCCCTGAATATGAATTATAAGCTGTTTTATAAATTATTGTTTATTTTTTAAGCCATATAAATGATATAATCCAAAAATGGCAAGAATAAATTTACTAATTTTCGAATTTTTTAAATAGTTCAGAATTTTTTAGATTTTCTAATTTCTGAATTTAAATAAATTTTTTTGATTATTTAATATTAATATTCCATAATTAAAAAAATTACCTAAATTTCAGATTTTTTTTAATTTTAGAGATTTTTTTTAAATAAAATTAAATAAGTTCCGACTTTCTTTTAACTTTTTCAGATTTTCTAGAGCTTTTATATTCTTTTAATATTTTTTATTAATTTTACGAAAATAAACAGTAGTTTTTTTATTATTATTTATATTATTATTTTAAGTTTGTATTATTTTTCAGATTTTTATGAACATAGAAATAAAATAATATAAAATTTGATTATTTTAAGTTTTATTAATTTAAGTTTGTTGTTTTTTATTATTATTATTATTTATATTATTTTTTTAAGTTTGTATTATTTTTCAGATTTTTTATGAACATAAAAATAAAATAATAAAAAATCTAATTATTTTAAGTTTTATTATTTTAAGTTTGTATTATTTTTTTCAGATTTTTTGCTAATTAATAGGTCGTGAAAGGGGAGAGGGGTAGCGAGTGTCATTATTGTATCTTAATGGGGACAAGATGGGGGGGGGGGGGGGAGTGACTTAACGATTCAGACTCCTCTTTTTTCATTAAGGCGTAAGTAAACACTCACCCATGTTTGCGCGAATAAGTCGTCCAGCCCATTAAATCCCATTAAGTTGAAAGTAAACAACCCTTATGTAGTCTTAAGTAGGGATATAATAAAATAACAGATCTTTTTAGACTTTCTTATAAAGCAGTAAAGCTAAAGCACCTTATATCTCACACTTTTTTTTTTGATAACTCAGTTTCTAGGCTTACACCTAACTATGTCTGAAGGTAACAGCTCCGCTTTCTCATTACTGCCACCAAGTTAAATCGCGGGATGTGCACGGACTGACCAGTGTCTTGTCAGGTTCTGCTGACGTACAACCAGATCCTCCCAGGTAAAGAGAACATGAAGTCCTCCCCCCGAATCGAACCCACACGGATGATATTTAGTATGAAGTCCTGTCAAAGGCTTAATTAGAGCGTATATGCCCCGGGAAAGATTTTTGAAGTGGAGGCAAGAGGGATAGAACCCCTAACCTCCACCCCACATGAATTTTTACATTCATGTGGTGGCCAACTGGGCTAAGCCACTTGGTTACGTTATATCTCACACTTTCTTATAGATGGAATTGTTATAAACTCGAGAGAAATTAGAAGAGAAGAAGAATAATGTGTGTATTCTTATGAGGGCCAAAAGCCTTTATTTATAGGTACACATCTAGGGTTTCATGAGTATAAAGGTCATTCATAAATACATTAATTACAACACTCCCCCTTGAATGACCTTTAATACATGATGCCTCATTAAAACCTTGTCGGGAAAACCCAGTGGGAAAAAACCTGATCGAAGGAAAAAGAGTACAGCTATTCCCCCTGAAATCGATTACATAAGATCTTTGAGTTGACGCATTCCGATCTTGTGTACTAGTCTTCTGAATGTTGATGTCAGCAATGCCTTTTGTAAATAAGTTCGCCGACTAATCACTTAAGTGAATATTTGATGTATCTACATTTGAGATACAAGTGACATCGTCTTAATACAATACTTCCTCTTGAATATTATGATGTTCACGCCTCATCAAAATTCCTTCGGAAAAACCCTGTGGGAAGTGATGTTATAGTTTAATCTATTTGTATTCCGCGGATTTTTATCTTTAATACCAATAAAGAATATGTCTCTCACGCTTCTGGCATCGAGGAGTATCAACAAATATATTTCGTTCACATTCGACATCAATTCTTTATGGTATATATACAACTGGTATATGAGATTTCATCACTCCTTTGGCAATCAATAACTTGTTGAACTTCGAGTTCAGAGTTCGTAAATTTAAATATCCAACCCAAGGAGAATTTTCCGACTTTCTCGTATTTATATTTCATATCTCCCCCTAATGTCGGAGATAGTTGGAATTGGATTATAAAATCAATCCTCTTCAGGAGGTGCACTAATAACAGAGTGGGCGACCCAAATATTGTGCCTTTGATATGAATACTTGAACTTGAAATTCATCGCAACATGATCATTGAATAAAATAATATATCGCTTATAATTTATTCGATACTCATTGAATAAAGCTCCTTTTAGAGCCGACAATAAGAATATTGCCATATGAAATTATACCAATCCTTCAGGGATTGTCTTTCCATTCCTCAAGTAGAAATTGAACAAATCAATATGACATAAAGTTATGTATTTTTTATTTGAAATAAATACATGCAACTTCAAATGTAAATTGCTCTCCAGGAGCATGCATTTTTCTTCAAAAATATTAATTGTGCTATCCCAGGAGCAACAATTTAAATCAAATATAATCATATATTACTGAAAATATGAAGTACTCATCAAGAGTATGTGATATTTTTCAAAAGTATCAATTATGCTACATAGAGAGCAACAATTTATAAGCATATAACACCCAAAATATAAATTACTCTAAAGAGTATGTAAATATTAATTAAAAATATTAATTGTGCTACGTCATGGGCAATGATTTATATCAATATGGTGATAATAAAAGTAATTCAATAATACAAGACCATATAGAAAATATTCAAAATAATACCTTTTTTTGTTTAATATTCTTCAGGAATATTAACCTTAATTGATGTGTTTATCATAAATACTATCATTAAAATATGACTATATATCGTTGTGTTTTATCAAGAACATCAACAATTTCTTTTTAATAATCTTCTGGATTATTAAAATTACAAATTCATGTTTCTTCAGGAAACCATGAAAATATATTAATGTAATGTATTAAAAGAATCATTACAAATCATTTTATATCAATGATACAAGTATTATCATCAATATAATATGTAATAACTATCGTTATTACTCTTATTCGAGAAGAAAGTGCAATAATTATTATGCAATTAATCCAATATCTATAAGATGTTGATGAAAATTGGCCAACTCAAAATAATACAATTTTAAGTGTATAAATGTACTTCATGATATTTACTAGTAATTTGGGATATTTAACATACAATATGTGTGAATTTTTATTAATATATCTTCAGGATATATATCATAAATAAACATAAAGTTAAAAAAATATAAAAATAATATAAATAGACTTTAACACCAAAGTCGTAAATTTAAACATGTAAATATTGAAAGTATTGGGATTAGTAGACTTCTGGTCTAATAAGTGGTGAATTTTATGCGTCATTTACATTGATATTTTCTCTAATACCAATTCCATCTCTTGAGAAATTGTATATGTCATTTGTCTCACTTGTTATCGCGGAATCATACATATTTCAAGCGATAGTTTAGAAATCCATAGATTTATCGATACGTAGAAGATAATAGTGCATAATCTTCGACCCTGTAGGAAGGAATTTAGTAGTTCTTCAGGAACTGTCAATAAATTTAGCACTACCTTTTTTTTCATACGAAAAGTATCATTCTAAAGATATCATGCATATTTGCACTTTGATGAGACAATAAATCATGACCACTCTTTAATCCCAAGAACTTGGCATTCTATTCACAAAAGAAGAAATAAGATAAGCCAATAATTTGAATGATACAAATATCTTCAGGATATTTGACCCTTTTATCACTAATTATATAGCAACAATCAATTCAAATCATACTTTAGGTATGACATCATATCTTATATTGATAAAAACTCACAATATATCATAAGAGATAATAAAATATTAAACTACACAATATATAAGATTAGATATTGACATATAATCTTAAGATTATCATTTTCGTGTCCTTATCATTAACAGTTGATATATCAACTCCACGAGATAAAATTTATAAATAATTATCCCCTACAAGGATAAACTCTAAATTTTATCTACTTCGGGAGATAAAATTTGAGCCATGTAATATTGAAGTTTTTAATTTAATATTGTTCACTTCCGGGAACAACTTGATAGGAATATTCAACCACTCACTAATCTTGCTATCATTGGAGCACAGTCGGATTATGATTGTGGAGTATATCATATCTTGTACAATCTCGATAGAGAATATTCTCAAATCATATTAATTTTTTTTATTTGAGATATAAGTTATATTTTCTTTCAGGGATGCTATCATGCTACATCAAGAGCATAATGATTTAATTATGCTATTACATTTATAAGTAACAAATCAATATTCTTCAGGAATATTGTATCATCACATAATTAATGTATAAATAAGAATTATTCATTTAGAATAGTAATATTCTTCAGGAATATTACAATTAATTGTGCTACTTCGGGAGCAATAATTTTAAGATCCATAATTGAATATACAAAGGGAAAAAATAGTACGAAAATTAATCAAGGCTCGAAATAACTAAACTAAAATAGTTGCTTCTTCAAGAGCACTTACAATATTATTCAGGAATATTATTTTGTATTTTTTCATTAGGAATTACACAAAGTATTGGATCTCATAGTGTTCTTCACGAACACGTCATATTCAACTAGAATATGGCGAGATAACATTGTCCTTCTTCAAGAAGTACAACAAATCTTTTATCTTAATAATCTTCTGGATTATTAAGTATTGTTGAATCGTGTTTCTTCTGGAAACAAAGAGGAATATAATTTTATAATAAATTTGGAGGTCATCATATATTATTTATATATGATGCACACAAAAATATAAAATTTAATAACTAAATATAATATAATTTTCCTCAAAATCATCACATGTAAGAAAGTTTTTGAAAAAGTAAATAGAATTAATACCGTTCACCAATATAAAAAAAGACTATTTATGCTTGGAATTTTTTTTTATGTATGCAATACATTATAGAAGCCGATCTCCACTGTTGAAGTTGTAAATCCGTTTGTCAGGAAGATACTGTAAAAAATTTATGTTGATCCGACGGTTAACAAAGCGGGAATCGCAATTTTAGCGCGGTCTCGCAGTGCAGAAAAATTGCTTGCGTTTTTTTTTTATTTCTAAAACCGGAGAGAGAAATTTTTTTTACTCGTAGAGTATCGTGCTGATAACGTGTTATAAACTTGAGAGAAATTAGAAGAGAAGAAGAATAATGTGTGTATTCTTATGAGAGCCAAAATCCTTTATTTATAGGTACACATCTAGGATTTCAGGGGTATAAATGTCATTCATAAATACATTAATTACAACAGGAATATATTAGTATTGGAAAAATTATTAAATAGGGGTATGAACTTTATAAAATTTTGTATTTATGGCAACAAATTTTTTTTGTGTCATTTAGGAGTATGAACCTGTTTCCGTCCAATAAAGTTAGGGTATCTGTGGAAATTCATTAGTTGGATCTAACGAACATGCTGACATGTCCGTTAAGTGACATGTGTCACCTCCCAATCGGTACACGTAATAATAAAAAACAAATCTGGAATTTTTTTAAGAAAATCCAAACATTATTTTTGAAAAAAAATATGAATTATTAATATTAAAAATTGGATGTTTTTATTAAAAGTTCAAAACTAAGAAATAAAACATTTAAAAATAAAATAGTTTTTTTGTGAAAAGTACAAAATAAAAAATTATGAAAACAAAAACTAGCAGTTTTTTTAAAAAAATAATGATAATTCAGTTTTTATTTATTTATGGAAAATAATATTCCAGATTTCGTAAAAACGGTTTTATCCCGTTGATTATGGACAGGAAAACTTATATGGAATTTCTCTACAAAGATTAATGACTAAAGTTTATCCACGATTGGAAAAGGCTTGATTCGATCTCTTGAAATATGTTTTTCTTTAAGTTTTATGTTCTGCTTTAAACAATCCTGTAAATGAGTTTCTAGGAAAAATTTGGTTTCGATGAACTAATAGGTTAGTTACAAGTAACAAACAAGAATTAATAAATGAAACTTATAAATATAGGACGTTAGGGCTATACGGACTCGAACCGTAAACCTTCTCAGTAAAATAGATTAAACTTATTATTAGAAATCAGCTAATCAGCCATATTTTTATTGACCAAAAATTAAGATAAAGACATGGCTCCAAACGCTCTGATTCATTATTTTCTGATCAAGGAGTACTAGCAAAGTGTTTCAAGGGTGGAAGTGTTTTATCTTGACATAGGTCTGCTTATGACCTATATCGCTTTAAGTTAAATGAAGTTTCTCTCGTCCAGCTTAAAAAATAAAATATGAAACTTCATCTACCTTAAAGTTCATCGGACGAAAAGATATTTTTTGAGGACCTTATACTCATTATGCCTAGCATTGAATAAATGGGTATTCACCCTATCAATATCTCAAATCAACGATGGGTTTGTTTGGTACCTAAATTGGGTACCCGAGTCGGACTGAATTCTTTGTTAGGCTATTTATTGTTTCCTCAAAGTTATAGAATAAGACATTGATTTCTCAATAAGATCCTTTTTATGGATTATATGATGGATTCTCCTGGAAAACATTGGCGCACATATAAACGAGGTGTTGTACCAACTGGGCTATAGCCCTTATTGCTCGTGATGCATATTTTATCGTGTATATAATTTGTTGTCAATATGAATATTCTATGATTCAAGATCCTAATTTTTTTTAGTGATATTACTTATATTATTATTGTTTATAAGGAAAATATATGATATTTATAATCCATCGGTGGTATGGTTACCTTTGGTTTTCTTTGGGATGATAAATAACCTACTTAACTCAGTGGTTAGAGTATTGCTTTCATATGGCGGGAGTCATTGGTTCAAATCCAATAGTAGGTAATGTCGGAAATAGTTTAGTAATTAATCATTTATTAAGAATAAATATTATTAACTAAAATTATTATTTAATTAAAATATTTATTGAATGTTAATCTACGTCGTGAGTAGATGAACGTGGTATATTTAATATTTCTAAACCGATTTCCGATGGGTGAGATAATATATATTAAAGTTGGATGTTGGAGTATGAACTAACATAATATATATAATGTTAGTTGTCCCACATTAATTATGGATGGATGTTTTGGCTTGTATTTAAAGTTCTTCTCTATATGGGCTTAATAAAAGTGGGTTAGTGTATAAGAGTGTCCTCGCGCACATGCACACACGCGCGCGCGCCGCCGCCGCCGAACGACCGACTGTCCATCGGGTCGGGTCGGATCGGGCTCGGGCTCAGTCCAGGCCTAGGCCAAGGACCAGGACCAGGATATTGGCAATTGGTGCTTTGGGCTGGTGTTTGGGCTTATCTTTTTGGACCAAATCCGTAAGTCCACTAACCTTTTGGTATAGACCAAGACCCTTGAGTTGCCTAGTTAATAGGGACAGGACAAGAGGCAAGACTCTTCATCCGACCGAGCCCTTTGGGCATCTGAAACCGCCAGCCATCATGGCAGGATTAATGGCGAAGAGTCGCTTCACTTGATCGAGATTTGCTATATATATATTAGCATCTGGTCATTGCAGATTTCATGAAAAATACAGTGTATTTTTATCAAAGCATATCATACCATATTCAAGTTCAGTCTTCGTTCCAGTCCAGTTCGCAGGTGCTCGTTCAGTTTATGGTGCTGCTATTGTTGAGAAGTTCAGATCGTTTTAACTTTTGGGGATGAACCGCTTTACAGTGAGCACTACCGGGGTGTATTCTCGTCTTGCGGGTAGAAGCTGTAGCTTCGGACGATCTTTTGTCATTTTTATTAAAAAAATATTCTTTTGTTTCAAGTGTAATATTTGATTATGTTATTTGTTATAGCGCGCGTGCATGCGCTACGCCGGTTCCTGCCGCACCTGTCCGGCCGGTGCCCGCAATCGTCCGGCCAGTCCCGCAACCGTCCGGCCAGTACCCGACCACCAGGGCTCGACGACCCGATTTCTGAAAACGTACGGAACGAACACGACGAAAATTTCGCGGACAACATCAACGACCCGAAATGAAAACATAATACCATAATTAATCGTACGCGGCCAAGAAACGGGTCGAGACAACAATTACAGATACGGATACCCGTAACTTTCAAGAAATTACAAAATGGCCCAAAACACCCGGAAATCACGATACTTGATCGAATAACCAAACCGAAGTTCACAACACGTCTAACAAAGTTAAACGGACTTACAGGAAACTCGAAACAACAGTTTCGAACGAGATTCGCAAGAATCGAACTCAAGTGCGGAAAAGTCGTCAAAAAGCATGAAACTCAACAAAACAACACCGAAACGAACTCGGATGTCAAAAAGTGTAGAATTAATCATTCTCAGAATGACGAAACGGTCATGAGCGAGTCGTCAAAACGGACTTCGGCCAAAAAAATAAATTTACCGAAAATCGAAAATTGCGGATATTACAAGTACAAGAGTTCCAAACTCTTCTACATGATGTTCATTCTGAGGGGATGCCTCTACCCGAGGCGTACACTATGGCGCTCTTGGTCAACAAGTTACCGCCTAGTTGGAAGGAGTTCAAGGGATACCTTAAGCATAAGCAAAAGGAAACTCTTGAAATTTTGGTTGTTAAGCTCCAAACTGAAGCTCAAGTCCGTGATCAAGACTTGAGAACCAAAGATCCTATGTATGCTAAGGCTAATCTGACTGAAGGTGGGGGCGGACCTTTCAAAAAACATCCACGTCCTACCAAAGGCAAGGGAAAGGATGTGGCACCTCCGACGAAGTTTACCGGAACGTGATGATAAGCCCGGACATATGGCGAAAAACTGCCGAAAGCTGAAGAAGAACAAGGGAAAAGGCAAAGTCAACCATGTCGAGAAGGACTTTGACTCTTGGGACAAAGATGACCTTGCTGCCATGATCACCGAGGTAAATCATGTCTCGGAACCTAACCCTGTTACTTGGTTTCTTGATACAGGTGCGACTGTTCACATCTGTGTGAACTGAGACTTGTTTTTCACTTACAAGGAGATTCAAGACCGCGTCTTCACATAATCAAGTGATCGTACCTCTCCAGTTCTTGGAATTAGGACTGTTGTGCTTCAATTCACCTCCGGTGTGGAGATAACTCTGAAGGATGTGCTGCATGCTCCGACAATCCGCAAGAACTTGGTGTCTGGTTTCAAATTAGTTAGAGCTAAATTTGATGTAGACCTTCGTAGTGATTTTATGATAATACGCAAGTTTGGCAAGACTCTCGGGAAAGGTCATATTGTCGAGGACATGTTCAAACTTAGCATTCGTACTTGTAAGCCTCCAAAGGCAGTTGCTAATAATAACGCTACAACTTCTGTTTATTTGCTTGAGTGCTCAAATTTATGGCATTGTAGATTAGGTCATGTGAATCTAAATGCTATAAAAAGATTAGTAAACTTAGATTTGCTAAAATTAAATGAAATCAAAAATCAGAACAAATGTGAAATTTGTGTTGAGGCAAAAATGATGAAGCTGCCGTTTCATTCGGTAAAACAGAATACAAAACCCCTTGAATTAATTCACACAGCCGTGTGTGATTTAAAATTTGTGCAAACTAGAGGTGGTAAGAAGTATATTATCACTTTCATCGATGACTGCACAAGATATTGTTATCTTTATCTTTTGAGAAGTAAAAATGAGGATATTGAAGCCTTTAAGAACTTCAAGAATGAAGTCGCGAATCAATTAGGTTGTCGTGTTAAGTGTTACGTAGTTCGGTGAACGCAAGTGCATGTTGTCGTAAGCAAGTAATAAAGTGATAAGTAGAATATCGTTCCCACGAGGACTGACTTACTAACTACTAATTTATGTATATTCTAATTTTATCTGAACGATCGAATATGGTGGTGCAAGGAATATTAAAGAAAATTAATATAATGATAAACTAAAAACAATTAATAGAATCGATTATTAGAAGAAAGAAGATCAAATAGGAGAATAATCTAGGATTGAGAATCCACCTCGATTTATCCGAATTACTCTTGATTTATATGAATTAAGCGATTTCCCAATTTATTGAAGGCGAAGATTTCTAAGATACTCTAATGCCTCTCCCGAGGTTAGTAGAATTTTCTAAGGCGAATAAAACACTCTATTCCTAGGTGAATTAATTCGACAATAGTCAAAAAGTACAAATCTTCAGACAGGCCATGTAATTCCTATGAGTATATTCCTATCTCACAAGATAAAACGTTTCTGACCAATTTTTCCTACTAACTCTCCTCTCCCGATTCGAGTTGCGTAATCAAATTAATTCAATCATAGGCCACATAATTGAACACATTAAAAACAATTGGGAAAACTCAATAAGAAAGGGAGATGTATTTTAATAATGCAAAATCAAATGTTAATTAGTCAAAACATCGGTTTCATCACAATCATAGACTAGGGTTATACCCCGACATGCTAGAAAATAATACACAAAGAATCAAAGAAAGCATAATAGAAATCAAACACAGTTGAAGAAATTCCTCCGTTCTCTGGCTTCTGCTCTGCTCCTCGGTGTTCTCTCCTTCTCTCTGATATATCTTCTGACCTTCAATGCCTATTTATAATTTTTCATCAGCCTCAAAAACGCGTCCGAAAATTAGGTCAGAAATGGGCTTCCAAACCGCCGAAATCGCGAGCTGCGAGTATGAAACCAGCGCGGCGGGCCGCGGCCCAGCATTAGTGTGCCGCGGCCCCTGTCTTCATGCGGCCAGGCCTGGGCACGATTTTTCCTTCCGGAACGCGGCTCAGATTTTGCGTGCCGCGGCCCCCGGTACAGTTTGTACCGGGTCCTTCTGGGCGCCTCCTGTGCCGCGGCCCCTTGTCCGTGTGCCACGGTCCCTGACCAAAATTTGTCGTTTTGGCCCATTTTTCTTCGTTTAAGCTCCCGGACTCGAATTTCCTTCAAAACGTATACAGATAATGCATTAAAAGTTCATTTACGCCGATTTAAACTAATAATGGGTATAAAATAATGATGATTAAGCGCATAAGAATACAACTAACAAATACCCCCAACTTAAGCCTTTGCTTGTCCTCAAGCAAAAATTAATTTCAAATGAGATGACAAGTATCGTGGGTAAACGTGCAATATCCATAGTGTTCACCTGATTAATACTACCCTGAAAATCTCAAAGAAAAATACACGTATCGTTTTAGTGAGTCACATCACGGATAAGGGTTCCATAAAGCAATCATTTTTAGTGCTCATCTATCGGTCATGAAGAAAATTAAAGCTCAAAGACTAACAAGCGTGAATTTAGCCGACCGCCAATATGAAGGGTTAGATTAAACAAGCCAACTCGCCCAGTTCCACAGTCTCGTGGTAAAAATGCAAGAGTTTCATCGTAAATAATAATCCTCGGACAGCATTCCCTTATGTATAATCATTATAATGATTCGAGTTAACCACTAGGTTCTGACTCTCGGTATGTTCCATGAAATGACCCTAGGGTGGAAATCCATTCTCATGTATTGGGGAACCGTTTGACGTAAAAGACACTCATGGGTCTCATGAGTGCTTCTAGTTACTAAGTCTCCTTCTACAGCGGAGAAAAAACTCGAATGGCTATTCCCGCATGTCTAATTCAAAGTTGCTGTTTTACGCGAATGTAAACGACGGGTCACGTGAATACATCCGGTTACTTAGCTTCTTTTCATCATCATGCGATTTTTCTGAACCATTAGTCTATTCAGAGTTGTCGTTTTACGCGAGAGTAAACAACGGGTCGCGTGAATACCCACGGTTACTATACTTCCCATCATAGAACATGTATAAATTCTCGAATTTTTGGGAAAGACTGTCCGACTCTAAACTCACCTTAAATGCCAAGAAGACTCATGTTACTGGAAGACTAGCTACGTGAAAAGTGTAACCAAACATATAGACGGCGGTTCGTAAACACGTATGTCTCATTTCTTATATGCTAAGATTTCTACAATAACGCAAAAAATTTCAAACCTAAATGAATACTCAAAGGAAACAAATATCGCAGACTGCAAACTCGACCAAAACTCAACCGTTTCTTCAAAAAGAAATCAGTATCATATCATCAGTTTTACACAAGGGTGCACGAAAAATCCACGAATGCAAATAAAGTCAAGACAAGTAAGGTTAGAGTCAATAACAACGAATAAATAAATAACAACTGAAAGTAACCCCCCCAACTTAAGATGTACATTGACCTCAATGGACACATATAGTAATATGCAATATGAGAAAAGGTCAAGTACTCCCCTAATATCAGCTCAGGAACTGGTGCCGGTCTTGTCTGGCGAGGAGGGTGGTGTAGATGGCCTGACTGGTGGAATGAAGGGTCCGTCCGAATGGAGTATATGGCTCGTCCATGCAGCTAGATAGTCCTGATGATAAGCATCCCTCGCCGCTAATCGCCTCTCCTCACGTTGATTGGCCCGGCGGGCCTGCTCACGCATCTCCTCCCGAACAGCTGCGAGGAGGCTGTCTCTCTCAGCCCGCATATCCTCTCGAACAGCTTCTAGATGGCAGTCTCTCTCTCTCCGCATCTCCTCCCTCAGGCTGTCAAACATCGCCTGAAGGTGCTCTCTTGCTGGCGGTGGAGTGGACTCAGTCCGATCATCAGCATCCGCCGTCGGCTCATGTGTCAGGAGTAGTGGCTCAGGAGAGTGCTCGTGTGGCTCATAGATAAGAAATCCTTGTCCCCGCTCGTGTGCCCTCGCGCCACCCCACTAGTCAAAATGAGAGATAATACGGTGGTCGATCGGACCCTGGGGTGCAATAGACGGCTCGTCATCGGACCACGTCACGCCCGACTGGCGGCATAGAGCACAAATCATCGATGGATGTTTTAATCCCGTCTTCGCCCCTCCCTGGATGCACTGAAACATAGAACGGGACAAACGGGGGCACATCAAACCGGAGTCCTGTCGTTATAACATATAATAATCGGGCACGAGGGAGTAAGACCGAGCGGATCTGTGATGTAGGGTCGACTCGTGCACAGAGGAAGTAGAGCCAGGCTCTTCCAAGCCGACTGAGGCGAGAACTCTTGAAATAGAAAGCTATGGAACCCGGGACGTGCGTCTCCCAGACGGAACCGGGCTGAGCAAGTGCCTCCAGCAGAGCCTCCCTCGTGAGGCTACTCATAATCCGTGCGTACTCCGATTCGTCCACCTCCGGTAGCTCATACAGCCTTCGAATCGCGGCCACCGAAAAGTCCACAGTTTGGCCTCGGACGACGACCTCAGTCCGTGTGTCTGGTCTCCCCATCAACTGTCCCACCTGGATTTGTCGTAATAGAGCACTGGCGTAGAACTCCTGGACAATAGAAATCACCGCCGGCTCGGGTGGCGCAGTGTCCATCCCATCTCGTTGATCATAGCCAATAGCTCGCCGTCCTGGGGTGCGGGAGTGAATCCCCACTCCAGAATTATTAGACGAGGACGGATTCTCTTTTGAATATTCTATGGATGTCAGGATTAGAGAATTGGTGGGATTCCATATCAGTTCGGTTCTGTGACGTTTCCCCTCTTGTGGGGGACGATCGAGTTCTAGCCCTCGGGTTCAACTTCCTTTTCCTTTCTATGACAAAGTTCCTGAAAAATAAACGTCGGAAGTTAAACAACTTTAAAGATAACTACACCACTCTCGACTTAAAACGTGCGGAAAATGAATATAGAGTTGAATGAACTTGCACGTTCGTATGAGGGGAAATGAGGTAAAGATTTAAGCTCAAACTTGACATAAGGGTTGGTGGTACATTTTAATCCGATAATCGAATTCGTTGCATACAATTTGAAGATGTTCGGCTCAAAAATTTTCATTGGTGCATTTTTTCAAACACCTTGCATGCGTTGGATTGAATGAAGAACAAAAACAATAACATACTCAAATCAATCCTCAAAAACAATGATTGAATCAAAAATCACAGCAATCCACGACACAATAACAAAACACCATCAATCAAACAAGAATCTTAGCATATTCCGATATAAATTTGGATAGGAATTTAGGAACTAAACACAAGTTCATAAACGAATGAAGAATATTACCCAATCATCAATCCATGTTGCAATGAAGTTTTAGGGATAAGAGTTACCTTGTGTTGGATTGAAGAAGGTAAGAAGAAGAACAAACTTGAAGAGAGACTATCCATGTGCCGCGCGAAGAAGAAGGAGTGTAATATTACCTTGTGTCTCGGCCGACTGAGCTTATAAGGCTGCCCTGGACGTGTAAAATTCGCAGCAGGGGCCGCGACACGTATCAAGTGAGCCGCGGCCCGTAGTACAGTTGGTTCTGGGCGTTGGGTATCTTCGGCGTGTGCCGCGGCTCATTGAACGGGTGCCGCGGCTCCAGGGGTTAGTGTGCCGCGGCTCATAGAGTGCGTGCCGCGGCACAGAGTACAGTCTCCTGGGCACATATTTTGGGTCTCGTCGTGCCGCGGCCCAGCTTCAACGTGTTGCGGCTCTTTAGCTTAGTGTGCTACGGCTCAGTCTCTTCGTGCCGCGACACATAGTACAGAAAGTTTTCCTCGATTTTGGACTTGTGCGTGCCGCGGCCCGCCATGTATGGGCCGCGACCCCTTGCCTGGACTCCTCCTGCACAAAAAAATTTTTTGAGCGAAAACACATAGAATGTGAGAGAGAAACATATCAAAGCAAAAATGACGAAAAATTAGACTCTTAGAATGAATGAAAACAACGAAAATCAACATCTACAACTAATACTCGGGTTGCCTCCCGAGAAGCGCTAAGTTTATAGTCTTCAGCCGGACTTTTCTAGCATTCATTTTGCAGTAGATAGGACGACGCTCGTCTTCTGTGCGTCTATTGGATTACCCATGTAGGCCTTCAACCGCTGCCCATTAACTTTAAATTTTCGGTCATCTTTTTGTACTTCCATAGCTCCGTGTGGGAATACTTGAACTACTGTAAATGGTCCCGACCATCGTGAACGCAATTTCCCAGGAAACAACCTCAAGCGAGAATTAAACAATAACACCTCTTGACCCGGAACGAACTCTCGATGTATGATGTGCTTATCGTGCCAAATCTTTGTCCGCTCCTTATAAAGCTTCGCATTCTCGTACGAATCATGACGAATTTCCTCCAGCTCGTTCAAGTGCAAGCAGCGCTTTTCACAAGAAGATTTAAGATCAAAATTCAATTTCTTTATTGCCCAGTATGCACGATGCTCCATCTCTACTGGCAAATGACAACTTTTCCCATAAACCAATCTGTAAGGTGACATGCCGATAGGTGTTTTGTATGCAGTACGGTACGCCCAAAGTGCATCATCGAGTTTAAAGGACCAATCTTTTCGAGACGAGCTGACTGTTTTTTCTAAGATCCACTTTAGCTCTCGATTTGATATCTCGACTTGACCACTCGTCTAGGGATGGTAGGCTATAGCAACACGATGAGTGACTCCGTATTTTCTTAAGACCGCATCAAGGAATTTGTTGTTGAAGTGTGAACCACCATCACTGATAATAGCACGTGGAGTCCCAAAATGCGTGTAAATATATTTTTTTATAAATTTAATCATGACATTAGACCAATTTGTTGGTAATGCCACCGCTTCGACCCATTTTGAGACGTAGTCCACTGCTACTAGAATATAGAGGTTCTTATTTGATGAAGGAAATGGACCCATGAAGTCGATCCCCCATACATCGAACAATTCAACCTCAAGTATTGTGTTCAACGACATTTCATGTCGTTTTGAGATGTTTCCCATCGGTTGACACCGATCACACATGGACACAAAGGAGTGAGCATCTTTGAATAATGATGGCCAATAAAAACCCGATTATAAGACCTTTGCCGCTGTTCTATTTCCGCTAAAATGCCCACCGTAGGGTGATGCATGGCAATGATTCAGCACACTGCGGATTTCCTCATCCAAAACACATCTGCGAATGATTTGATCAGGGCATCTTTTAAACATAAAAGGATCGTCCCACAAGTAATACTTAGCGTCTGAAATCAGCTTCTTCTTTTAATGAAGCGAGAGATCATTCGGAATTATTTTGCTCGCCAGATAGTTCACTAGATCAGCGTACCAAGGCGCGTGTTGCGAACCCAACTTGTAGAGCTGTTCATCGGGAATGTTTTCCACAATTTGTGGATGACTTTCCCCCTTCTCAAGGGGATTCTATAAACGTGAAAGGTGATCGGCAATAACATTCTCAGTCCCCTTTTTGTCGCGAATTTCCAAGTTGAATTCTTGGAGGAGAAGCACCCACCTAATCAACCTTGGTTTAGCATCATTCTTCTCCAAAAGGTATTTGATCGCCGAATGGTCAGTCCACACCACTACTTTCGTCCCCAATAAATATGCCCGAAATTTATCAAAAGCAAAGATCACAGCTAACAATTCTTTTTCTGTTGTGGCATAATTTCTTTGGGCGTCATCAAGAGTTCGGCTTGCATAATACATGACGTGGAACACTTTCCCTCATCTCTTTCCCAAAACAGCCCCAATGGCAAAATCACTAGCATCGCACATCAACTCGAATGGAAGGTCCCAGTCTGGAGCGACTATTACCGGGGCGGTGCTTAGAGATTTCTTCAATAGGTCGAAACTTTCTTTACAAGACTCGTCAAAATTAAACGGAACATCCTTCATGAGCAAATTGCACAACGGCTTCGTGATCTTCGAAAAATCCTTAATAAAACGGCAGTAAAAACCGGCGTGTCCCAAAAAGCTCCTTATCCCTTTTACCGAAGTAGGCGGAGGTATCTTCTCGATTGTTTCAATTTTTGCCCGGTTGACTTCAATTCCATGGGAGGATATGCGGTGGCCTAGTACAATGCCCTCCTGGACCATAAAATGGCACTTTTCCCAGTTCAAGACCAAATTTGTTTCTTCGCATCTTTTTAGGACTTTCTGCAAATTCTGCAAACATATATCAAACGAATCACCGAAAACAGAAAAATCATCCATAAAAATTTCAATGAAATGCTCTACCATGTCAGAAAAAATAGCCATCATACACCATTGAAAAGTGGCTGGCGCATTACATAAACCAAAAGGCATGCGCCTATAAGCGAAAATGCCATAAGGACATGTAAACGTTGTCTTTTCTTGGTCTTCTGGGGCTATATAAATCTGATTATACCCAGAATAACCATCAAGAAAACAATAGAAATCGTGTCCGGCTAATCTATCCAACATTTGATCAATAAATGGTAAAGGGAAGTGGTCTTTTCTAGTGGCTTTATTTAATTTCCTATAATCTATGCACATACGCCAGCCCGTTGTAACACTCCAATTCACAAATGGGACATTACATGCCGTAGAACCCTCGTGAGGTCTACCAGGCTAACTCATGACACATAAACCACAATGATATCCCAAAAGATGCACTCAAAAAGTAAATAAGGCCGTGGCCTCGGCCAAAATATTTTAACGGAGTACATGAAACATAAGTTAAATACCAATTCATTGCCCACGCAGGGGACTTAAACCAAGTTGAAAAGTAATCAGTCTAACTCCAGTACTCAACAAATGCAATGACAAAACATAAAAATACAGACTCGAGCCACATCATCATGCCAGCCCATCCTTTGTGTGCGCATCCCGTGCCAGCTCCTCAGCTCGACCAGTACCTGAAATGCATAAGACGCATTTCCCCCATTTAAGGGGTTAGCATTCGAATAGCTAGTGCAAGTACACAATTACACAACATTATATACATACGAGATTCAACGCAAACAAACCATTAGGAAAAACATTTGAAATCAATTATCCGAATATCACATTTACATTTAACAACAGTATATCCTCAAGCTCCGCACCAAAACCATACACGCTTGGTAACTCGCGACAGTACCCATTAGTATCGGTCCCCAGAGGTCCCGTCGAACCGTCCCTAGGTGAGAAACCACTTCCGCAGCCGTACCCATTAGTATCGGCCCCCAGAGGTCCCATCGAACCGTCCCCAGGTGGAAGAACATCAACACACGCACCCATGTCCACTTCCGTGGCCGTACCCATTAGTATCGGGCCCCAAAGGCCACATGCCATCCCCAGGTGGAAGAGCAACAATCACATTCGTTCAATAATACCATTTACATCATTTGCATCAAAATCATACACACATAACGGAATGTAATACATGTACTTGCCTTGGATAACACGAGGCGAAGAAAACGGTGGAAGGAAAAGGGTTCGGTCTGAACAATCTTCACAAATCTAATCCTAACAACAATAGAGACTCAATCAACTACAATTCCACTGAGAAATCACGAATTAATCGGCGTTCTATGCTAAAGTTCTAGGAAAACATAACACCACGATTACCCAACTAATATTCATCATCAATCGAAGCAAAAATGAAAGGAAAAATGAATAATAGCCAAGAACCCTAAAATTAGGTATAATGTCCAATTACCTCAATTCAACGATGGAATGGTGGAAGGAAGATGATTAATTCGTGTTAGAATGTCCAATTCCGAGTTATAAGATGCTAGAATGCAATATCCGGATGAAATCGCCCAAAATCGTGATGAAGGAGTGGAGATCCGAGAGGAATGGTGAAAATGGGGTTAAAACCCGTGTCTGTCCTATATATACTGGACATAACACCGTGCAAAAAACGGCTCAAATGGCGTCGTGTCAGTAGTATTGTGTGGTCGGGCGACTTCGCGGCGACACGGCACGTATTACGGCGCAAAATGCCGCGGGTCTTGCGCCGTTTCGCAAGGCAGCGGGCACCACTGGGCAACACGGTGCACAGACCCGGCGTAGAATGCCGTGGGTCTTGCGCCGTTTTGCACAGGCCAGGCCAGACAGCCTCCTGACATAAGATGACGCTACCAAAACGGAAAAAGATGATAAACCAAAACACGATATGCCGACCCAACGGTCCGGGAAAATTACATGCAACGAGAAATAATATCCAATAACCCGAAACGGTCCGAGGTACAACCATAATCGAACAATAAATAAATTCCCTAAACTTATAGGAAATTACAAAACGGCCCAAACGTCCGAAAATCACGATACAACGTCGGATTAACAATCCGAAACTCACAACATGCTCCACTCAACCATACGAACTCATGGAAATATGAAAATGACGAAATCGAACGAGTTTTACGAGAATCGAACACACAAGCGATAAAATATAACTCAAGATGAAAATACATAAAAACATCGTCGAAACTCGTCCAAACGGAGAAACTCCAAGAACAAAATAGATTCAGAATTCCAAAACAGTGTCAAGCGAGTTGTCCGAAACGAACATACACCAAAAATAGAAATTACCAAAAATGAAAACACGGATATTACATTCTCTCCCCCTAAAAATAAGTTTTGTCTCGAAACTTACAACGCGAATAACTCGGGGTATGTCGACCTCATACTCTCTTCCGTCTCCCACGTGGGTTCCTCGGATCCATGCCTCGACCATTGCACTTTAACCAAAGGAATGGTTTTGTGCCTGAGTTGCTTCACCCGACGCTCTAAGATCTGAATCGCCTCTCCTCGAAGGTAATGTCGGGCCCCAACTCGATCTCTCCAAAATCAATAATATGGATAGGGTCCGGTTCGTACTTCCTAAGCTGGGAAACATGAAATACATTATGCACGTGGCTCAGGGACGGCGGCAAGCCTAACCGATATGCAAGCTCTCCAACTCTCTTTAGAACCTCGAATGGACCAATAAATCTCGGACTAAGTTTACCCTTCCGACCGAAGCGGTAAACTCCCCGTGTCGGTGACACCTTAAGCAACACATGGTCTCCCAACTCCAACGGCCGGCGACGTGTATCGGCATAAGATTTCTGTCGACTCTGAGCCATAAACATCCTATCGCGAATCAAAGTAATCTTCTCTCTCGTCTCAACTACCATATCAGGGTCGGTGCCAATTAGCTCAGATGTATCATCCCAACACAATGGCGATCTGCACTTCCTACCATACAGTGCCTCAAATGGTGCCATTTTGATCGAGGCGTGCAAACTATTGCTGTACGTGAATTCGATTAATGGCAAGTGCGACTCCCAATCATCCTTCCAATCTAAAGCACAGGCTCGCAACATATCCTCCAAATGTCAGATCCGCGCTCGCATCGCCGGCCTGCTCCGAGGGTGGTAGGATGTACTGAGTTTCAACTCGGTCCCCAAAGCTCTATGAACGGCCTGCTAAAAATGTGATATAAACCGGCCATCACGATCCGAAACAATACTCTTAGAGGTCCCATGCAACCTCACTATCTCCGCAATAAACACTCGCGCTAGTCTCTCTGGCCCCCAAGTGTCCTTAATATCCAGAAAATGAGCTGATTTGGTTAGTCAATCGACAACGACCCAAATCATGTTCATTCCAGTCCGAGTCTTAGGCATACTGGTAATGAAATCCATAGAAATATCCTCCCATTTCCACTCCGGGATAGGAAGTGGTCGTAAAAGTCCCGCGGGTCGCTGATGCTCGATCTTAACGTGCTGACAGGTCAAACACCTCGACACAAACTCGCTAACGTCTGTCTTCAAATTACTCCACCAGTAGTTACTCCTCACATCCTTGTACATTTTACTCGTACCAGGATGTATGGAGTAAGGTGTGGTATGAGCTTCACTCAAGATCTTCTGTCTCAGCTCAATAACACTCGGTACACATATTCTGCCGCGAAATCTCAAAACTCCATCATCCTGGACCACAAATCTAGGGTCTTTCCCCTTCCTCACATCCTCCCTCAACTGGACCAAAAACGGATCATCATACTGTTTCGCCTTGATATCATCAGTCAAGGACGAAGTGATCTCTAACGCACATAACTGACCCTGAACTCTCTGAACCCAAACCTAGATATTCTGAAAAATAAAATCTCGCTGGATCCCACTGTAATACCCGTGATTTTCTCTTTCGGTACTTTTTCGTTTCTGGCATCTTTCTGGTTTCCAGAAGCTCACTTGCGAGCGTTTTGACATTTTGATAATGTTTCGTTCTGCGTGTTTGGTCATCCGAGTTGTTCCGGGGCTGTTTTACCCGAATCCGTGTCTTGAGCGACTTTTCCCGCTATTTGATTCATTTCATGTGATAATGGTTCGAAACTACGGTTTCATGTTTTCTATAAGTCCGTTGAGCTTTGTTATACGTGTTGTGAGTTTCGGTTCGGTTGCTTGATGTCATATTGTGATTTACGGACGTTTTGGGCCGTTTCGTAATTTCCCAAAGTTTGGGGGTGATCACTTCATTATCGTATTCGAACCTTCGGGTAGTCGGGAATAGGTTTTCCTTCAACACTTAAGTTCGTCGCCTCGAATCCTTTACGTTCGTACCATCGGGAGTTTTTCACCATTGCATATTGATTTTTTCGGTTCCTTTCTTGCCTTCTTGTGCTAGCCGCCTGTACTCCCAAATAGGCACCTTACGTACGTAATGCATGTCTCGATTACGCACGTAACGGCCTTTGTAAAATAGTACAGAATTCTGCGATTTTAGTTACGCACGTAAGCATGGGAGTCTTACGACGTTAACAAGCTAACGTCGTTAGCCGCCATGGCTAACGTCGTAACACGGCTTGGGTTTATATACCCAGGAGTTGACCGAATTGCGTCATTTCTTCACCTACACTTCGTCTTTCCGTGGTCGGGCGACTCGTAGGTGATTGGAAGGTGATTTGGGGTCTTGTAACTTCAAGTTTACATCTTGCTTGAGTTCTTGGTGTTGTTTAACATCCTTAATCCGTGTTCTTCACCTTCGATTCGAGGTAAACATCTTGTAAACCCTTCCTCTAGATTTCTGGAATCTTCGAGTTTCGGGTTGTTCTTCTTGATTCTTGTTGTTGTATATCATCAATCGATTATATCGATTCTCTTCCTATGATTTGATTCGTATTTCTTACCGTATTCGGGTCCGGATTATGTTCTTGTTGTTCTTGGGGAAATATTGAACCCCAAGTGTTCGATCTTTTGTTTCTACGAATTCTTGTTGGGAATTTCGTATGTTTTCCATCCCTCTTGTGATTGACTTCGTAGTAATTATATTGTTCTTGTGATTTCGACCTAGTTGAAAGATTCGAGGGTTGCCGGTCAAGCTTTTAGGTAAACCGCGTGCTTTGGATTTGAGGCAAGTACCTTTATATACGAATTATAACTATGTGAAATCATTGTTGCCGAAGTGTGTGAATTATATATATTTATATACTAAATATATGTATGTATAAAGTTATATGTGTATATATATATATATATATATGTATATATATAAGTATGTATGTATATAGATATACACATACCTATGTCGTGTGATTAATATCGATGATAGTTGACGTACTCAACTTGGATTGATGGATGAACTATACTTATTTTTATATATATATATATATATATTCGGTTGAGTCGCAATATAGCGATATATGTGCGGTGTTGGTTGGTTATGCTTGAAGGCTTATTGTGATTGAGTTTTGATTGACAACGTGCGTGTTATTGTTTATTTGTATGGTTATGGACTGGGGGAGAAATTGTGTGATTTGATGTACTGAGTTGATAATTGTTGTGACGTTTGTCTGTGTGCTTGATGTCTGAAATAATGTGGATACTTGTTGTGAGAAACGTCGTATCCGGGAACCTCTGAGGGCGGGGCGTGCACTCCGGCCTGGTGTATGCTGCAATGTGCGGCTCCATATGGGTGGTGAACGCCGATGTCACCTAATGCGCGCGCAAGGGGCGGCTCTTGCGGGAGTGACGCCGGTGCGGTGACATGTTCAATGAGCGGCCAACATGATGGAAGTGAACGCCGGTACACAGGTGCGCAAGGGAGGCGCCTGGCAGGCTTATTGGTTACGGGTATTTGAGTGATAGCTAAGACCCCGTTACCGAACGATGTTCGTATCTAAAATCTTTCAAACTCTCTCTTAAACGTTTGTCTTGATATAGACCGCGATTCGCGTTTTTGAAAAGTTTGTTTCAACTTGTTTTTGAAGCGTTGGTATCAGGGTTAATTAACCAAGGAGGTTTGACGAAATCTCCGAGGGTTAATTAATCGGGGGTCTTGAGCAGGATATGTCGAATGAGAGCTTGTGCCTTCGATTGTATTGTGGTGCTATTCTGTGATTTGGGTCGAGGACCCTGTGAAATGTTGAGATGATTGATCTCGTGATGATGTTATTTTGATTGGTTTGAGAACCCCGTGAGATGTTATAATGATTTCGTTAGTGACAGTGTTCTATAAATTGGGTCGAGGACCCGAGAGCTTTTGAAATTATTTTCTAAAGGTATTCCCATTCAATTTCCAAAATCCCAAGACGGCCCGAGTCATTAATAATATTTTTAAACTATCTTATCAAAATACTTTTCCTTTTATAAAAATGGATTTTCGAACTTAATCTTTTGACTCCTTGGGCTCGTCCAAAGTTTGATTGGCGTTATGTTCCATATAGAGAATATGACTATGTGATTATTTTTCACCTTGTGTATACGAGTGCTATACTGTGTTGACTTTGGGAATGTATGGTTTGTGCTAAGGCTTCACGATGGTTGAATTCCAGTTTGCTAACCCCCGAGTTTTCGAGGGGTGGGTGCCTGTTATGCGCTCAGGTTTTGGCAGCTCGGGAACCGTCACGGGATTAGCTTGGAAGGAGATGGAAGACGACGATGCTAATCACACAAGAGTCAGAGTCTTTTGCATTTACTCCATCGGGGTCGGTATTTTCCATTTGGTTGAGTACTCACCCTTGCACGGGTGTAGGTTTTCCTTTATTAAATGGAGTTGTCATCCCTTTTTGTGTGAAAGTTTATTCTTTGTCATGGAGATATTAAATTTATTGGTTTCTGAATTGTTTAATGACCTTGTCGGTCTGCGTTGTATTTAGATCTACCCCGGTCGGTCGATCATTGTGTAGTCTAGTGGAGTTTAGCCTGGTAGATCCTTGTGAGAAGGGCCTACGGCGTGTAACATTTCCGGACGTATTCTGGGGGTGTTACACCCACTATGTGGTGTAAGTACCTCTAACATCTATAGCGCCATCGGCTTTTGGCTCAACGCATCGGCCACTACGTTAGCCTTACCCGGATGATAAATTATCTCGAGATCGTAATCTTTAATTCGCTCCAACCACCTACGCTGTCTCATATTCAACTCTTTCTGACTGAAGATATACTTCAAACTCTTGTGATCCGTAAAAATCTTACACGACGACCCATAGAGCTAATGCCTCCAGATCTGTAAGGCAAAAACGACCGCAGCTAACTCCAAATCGTGCGTGGGGTAATTCACCTCATAAGGTTTCAACTGGCGGGACGCATAAGCAATAACCGTATCTCTGTGCATCAAAACACATCCGAGTCTGAGGCCCGAAGCATCACTATATACCACGAAATCTTCGTTCCCCTGAGGCAACGCTAACACAGGTGCGGTAGTTAGTCGTCTCTTCAACTCGTCAAAACTACCCTGTCTGTCTGCGGTCCACTCGAATTTCTGAGTCTTATGGAGCAACTGAGTGAGTGGTCTAGCGATCTTAGAAAATCCCTCAACAAATCTACGGTAATAGCCGGCAAGACCCAGAAAACTCCTCACCTCCTTCACATTCTTAGGCGGCTCCCAAGCCATCACTGCCTCTATCTTCTGCGGATCTACCCGAACTCCCTCTGCTGAAATCACATGCCCGAGGAAATCACTTCCTCGAGCTAAAACTCACACTTAGAGAACTTCGCATACAACTGCTCAGCTCTCAAAATGTCTAATACAGTCCGGAGATGTAAGGCGTGCTCCTCCCGACTCCGTGAATAGATAAGAATGTCATCGATAAAGACGACTACGAATTTGTCCAGATACTCAATAAAAACTTTGTTCATCAACTGCATGAACACTGCTGGGGCATTGGTTAGCCCAAAAGGCATAACCACAAACTCGTAATGGCCATATCTCGTCCGAAAGGCAGCTTTCGGTATATCGCTGTCCCAAATCCTCAACTGGTAGTAGCCCGATCGCAAGTCAATCTTCGAAAAGACTATCGCCCCCTGAAGCTGATCAAACAAGTCGTCAATCCTGGGCAAAGGGTATTTATTTTTGATGGTTAACTTGTTTAATTCTCGATAGTCGATGCATAAACGAAGCGATCCATCCTTCTTCTTAACAAAAAGTACAGGCGCACCCCAAGGCGATGTGCTCGGTCGAATATACCCTTTATCTAACAACTCTCCCAACTGATTCTTCAACTCTAACATCTCCGATGGTGCCATACGGTACGACGCTCGAGAAATAGGGGCCGCATTCGGCTCAAGATCAATAGGAAACTCCACCTCTCGCTGTGGTGGTAATCCCGGCAAGTCATCTGGAAATACGTCGGGATACTCGCTAACAACTGGAATCGACAACATGTCAACCCCACCATCCTCCGCCTGCAGAGCGTAACACCAATAGCCGACACAACCCTGGTTCAGAAGTTTCATCACCTTCAAGGTGCTAATCACACTCCCCGATCTACCTATCTTACAACCGACGAGAGTGTGCTCGGTGCCGTCCTCGGCCACTATCGAGATGGTACGAGTCCGATAGTTCATGATAGCACCGTGACGATCCAACCAATCATCC
The DNA here is from genome assembly GCA_033398695.1 of Orobanche coerulescens. Classification (NCBI taxonomy): domain Eukaryota; kingdom Viridiplantae; phylum Streptophyta; class Magnoliopsida; order Lamiales; family Orobanchaceae; genus Orobanche; species Orobanche coerulescens. Next base: position 144,845,560 of record CM065815.1, on the reverse strand, counting down.
CCGAGGATCCAATCCTCACCCTTAAGGTCGGTCTATAACAATGAGATTCGAGGGCCAATCCCGGCTCCCGATCCTCACTGGGCAATCCCTAACTTCCCGGTCCCCAACCATACGATCCCCGCTGGGCGTACCCACTACAAACGGTTTACACTCAAACAAGCAGTCAAAGCCAATACGACTCACACAATCCGAAGCAATAAAAGAATGGGTAGCACCCGAATCAAAAAGCACTGAAACTGAATGAGTAAGGATCTGAGTGGTACCTGACGCCACCTGAATGTCTGCCTCCTCTGTGCGCCTCATCTGATACAATAGGGGGTGAACTGAACCCGAACTCGATACTGTACGGCGATCCGGCTGACCTCTACCACGGCCCGAACTCTACGGAACATGAGTAGCTGGAGTGCTGTGTTCCATCTGATCGGCGGTGGTAGTCGGAACTCTAGCGGCCCTGGTGGCCCTCTCACAATGAGCTGCCCGATGCGCGGTCTGTCCGCAAGTAAAGCAAGTAACTAACGGAAATGGGCAATCTTTCATAACGTGCTCGGGCTGACTGCAATTAAAACAAACTCTCCCTCCAGGTGCAACAGACTGGACCGAACGGTTACCCTGAGATCCACCAGCCTGATGAAATGGCCTCTTCCCAGATGTAGGAGCAGAACGAGACCTCGAAAATTGACCACCCTTACCGGCCAAGAATCCGCCAGTAGTCTTCTGCTTCTTAGCTTCCGAAATTGACTCTGATCCCGGGACGACCATCTCGATCGCTAGAGCGCGATCCTGGTATTCCTTCAAAGTGGCACACATGAGCGGTGCCATACTCTGCCTGATATGCGGCTTCATGCGCATATTAAAGTAACGGATTTTATCAGCCTCAGTCCTCACCTGATCTTTCACGAAACCCAACTGCTGATTGTAAGAGATAATGTCCTGAGGAATCAGCACATCCTAGGGTGTGGCAGTAAAGAACTCCACAATTCTGCATTCTTTGACTGGCGGCGGACAATATTCTGCTTCCATAGCAGCCCTGAACTCCTCCCAAGTGGCTCGACGGTCTCTGGACGCAACAGCCTCCCACCATTCCGCAGCTTCCTTATCCAGGAGGTACTGGGCAATATGTACCCTCCTGTCTTCGGGACAAGCTACGGCATCGAAGGTCCTGGACAACTGAAAGAGCCAATTCTCCCAACCGAGGGAGTCAGAAGATTCGGAGAAACGAGGAGGGTGCATCTTAGTCACCGTCTGAATCCACTTATTAGCTTCCTCTTCAGGTGTCGGGGGCGGATTCTGGCGTCCACCCTGAGCTATCTGAGCAAGCTGGGCTACTAACTGCTGAAGTACGGCAGTAGCCCCGGCGTCGGCATTATTACCCGACGACACTGAGTGAGAGGATGAGTCCGCAGAGGACTGAGAAAGTGAGCCCACTTCATTATCAGCACCCCGTCAACGGCCCCAGCCGCGTCCCCTAGCTGGTCTACCACGACCTCTCAACATACTGAAGAAAATATGAAAAGAACAAGATCAGAAAGATTCACAATCTACAAGGTTGGTATCACAATTCTCAATTCCGAACAACGCAAGAAAAAGAATTATAGAAGTATAAGAGTTCGAGGAGACTTACAGCCACGGGTCGCACGAAAAGACGGTAGCATGATGATATTAGGCTCAACGACTGACTCTAACGACGCAACTGACAGACCCAAAATTTACCGACAGTCTAGGTATTCAAAACCTAAGGCTCTGATACCATAAATGTAACACCCCAATTCACAAATGGGACATTACATGCCGTAGAACCCTCGTGAGGTCTACCAGGCTAACTCATGACACATAAACCACAATGATATCCCAAAAGATGCACTCAAAAAGTAAATAAGGCCGTGGCCTCGGCCAAAACATTTTAACGGAGTACATGAAACATAAGTTAAATACCAATTCATTGCCCACGCAGGGGACTTAAACCAAGTTTAAAAGTAATCAGTCTAACTCCAGTACTCAACATATGCAATGACAAAACATAAAATTACAGACTCGAGCCACATCATCATGCCAGTCCATCCTTTGCGTACGTATCCCGTGCCAGCTCCTTAGATCGACCAGTACCTGAAATGCATAAGACGCATTTCCCCCATTTAAGGGGTTAGCATTCGAATAGCTAGTGCAAGTACACGATTACACAACATTATATACATACGAGATTCAACGCAAACAAACCATTACGAAAAACATTTGAAATCAATATTCTGGAATATCACATTTACATTTAACAACAGTATATCCTCAAGTTCCGCACCAAAACCATACACGCTTGGTAACTCGCGACCGTACCCATTAGTATCGGTCACCAGAGGTCCCATCGAACCGTCCCCAGGTGATAAACCACTTCCGCAGCCGTACCCATTAGTATCGGCCCCAAGAGGTCCCGTCGAACCGTCCCCAGGTGGAAGAACATCAACACACGCACCCATGTCCACTTCCGTGGCCGTACCCATTAGTATCGGCCCCAGAGGCCACATGCCATCCCCAGGTGGAAGAGCAAAAATCACATTCGTTCAATAATACCATTTACATAATTCGCATCAAAATCATACACACATAACGGAATGTAATACATGCACTTGCCTTGGATAACAGGAGGCGAAGAAAACGGTGGAAGGAAAAGGGTTCGGTCCGAACAATCTTCACAAATCCAATCCTAACAACAATAGAGACTCAATCAACTACAATTCCACTGAGAAATCACAAATTAATCAGCGTTCTACCCTAAGGGACAATACGCCGAACACTACGGAGGCATAAGGTTTAAATTCGATCAACGAAGGGGAAAAACTTGGAATTGATCCGCTAAAGTTCTAGGAAAACATAACACCACGATTACCCAACTAATATTCATCATCAATCGAAGCAAAAATGAAAGGAGAAATGAATAATAGCCAAGAACCCTAAAATTAGGTATAATGTCCAATTACCTCAATTCAACGACGGAATGGCGGAAGGAAGATGATTGATTCGTGTTAGAATGTCCAATTCCGAGCTATAAGATGCTAGAATGCAATATCCGGATGAAATCGCCCAAAATCGTGATGAAGGAGTGGATAGCCGAGAGGAATGGTGAAAATGGGGTTAAAATCCGTGTCTGTCCTATATATACTGGACAGAACACGGTGCAACAAACGGCCCAAATGGCGCCGTGTCCAGCGCCGTATTGCGGGTCAGCGGGCGACCCCTGTGCGACACGGCGCACAGACACGGCGCAAAATACCACTGGTCTTGCACCGTTTCGCAAGGCAGCGGGAACCACTGGGCAACACGGCGCATAGACCCAGTGCAGAATTCCGCGGGTCTTGCGCCGTTTTGCACAGGTCAGGCCAGACAGCCTCCTGACACAAGATGACGCTACCAAAATGGAAAAAGATGATAAACCAAAACACGATATGCCGACCCAACGGTCCAGGAAAATTACATGCAACGAGAAACAATATCTAACAACCCGAAACGGTCCGAGGTACACAACCATAATCGAACAAGAAATAAATTCCCTAAACTTATAGGAAATTACGAAATGGCCCAAACGTCCGAAAATCACGATACAATGTTGGATTAACAATCCGAAACTCACAACATGCTCCACTCAACCATACGAACTCGTGGAAATAGGAAAATGACGAAATCGAATGAGTTTTACGAGAATCGAACACACAAGCGATAAAATATAACTCAAGATGAAAATACGTAAAAACATCGTCGAAACTCGTCCAAAAGGAGAAACTCCAAGAACAAAATAGATTCAGAATTCCAAAACAGTGTCAATCGAGTTGTCCAAAATGAACATACACCAAAATAGAAATTACCAAAAATAGAAAACACGGATAGTACACCCGTAACAATCCTAGTGGGAATTAATTCATTATTATCGTTTTGGATAACCGTTATCCCACCCTTCTTTGACACAACTTGAACCGGACTTACCCACTTGCTATCATAAATAGGAAAGATCATACCTGCGTCGAGGAGTTTTAAAACCTCGACTTTTACCACCTCTTTCATATTTGGATTTAAACGGCGTTGATGCTCCACAGATGGTTTGTAGTCTTCCTCCATCAAAATTTTGTGCATGCAAATGGACAGGCTGATTCCCTTGATATCCGCAATAGACCATCCAAGGGCAGATTTGTACTCCCTCAAAACCCTCAATAATTTCTCCTCTTGATCCCCCGCTAAAGTGGCCGAAATAATGACTGGCAAGGAATCGTAGGGTCCCAAAAATGCATACTTTAAATGACTCGGTAGCTGCTTGAGCTCTAGCTTTGGGGGTTTCTCGATTGATGGGACGGGTCGAGTTGGTGAACTTCCGAGCTCCTCACATGGTCGATGGGTGAAAAATGGTGGGGAAGCATCCATGTGTCGTAAATATGCTACATGCTCTGAATTCAATTTGGAAGCGGACCCACCTAAAACGGACTCTAATGGATCTGATGGATAGCTCTCCCGAGGGGCTCTACTTACACACGAGTTAACGACGTCAATTTGAAATCAATTCTCAGCATCACTAGGATATTGTAAGGATCGAAATATATTGAAAGTAACTTGCTCCTCTTGAACTCGTAGAGTAAGCTTCCCTTTTTCCACATCAATTAAAGTTCGGACGGTTGCCAAGAATGGTCTTCCCAATATGATTGGGATATCATGATCCTCATCGATATCGAGTACAATAAAATTGGCCGAGAAGATGAATTTATCGACTTTTACCAAAACGTCTTCTATTACTCCCCTCAGATACTTGATAGATCTGTCAGCTAATTGCAAAGAGACCGTCGTCGGATTGGCTTCCCCAATATCCAGCTTCTTAAAAATGGAAAGGGGCATAAGGTTTATGATGGCTCCTAGATCACATAAGGCTCTGCCAAAGTATGAATTTCCAATAGTGCATGGAATAGTAAAGCTTCCCGGATCCCTCAATTTAGGTGGGAGCTTCTTCTGTAGAATAGCACTGCACTCTTCCGTCAATGCCACTGTCTCATAATCTTCGAGCTTCCTTTTGTTAGATAAGATTTCCTTCATGAACTTCACATAGCTCGACATTTGTTCCAAGGCGTCGGCAAATGGAATGTTGATATGTAGTTTCTTGAAGACGTCAAGAAACTTGGAGAATTGCTTGTCCAATTTTTGCTTTTGCACACGTTGTGGGAATGGAATTAATGGAGTGGGATGAGTAGTCGACACTGCTTTTGGCTTGGCATCCTCGTCCTTTTCTTTCTCACTGTGGTTGCTCTTGTCCTTGCTATTCTTAGGCTGCTCTTGTAGCTCCTTTCCGCTTCGTAGCTCGATTGCTTGCACATTTTCCTTGGGGTTCATCTCGGTGGCGCTGGGTAATACCTTGAGGTTGAGAGGACAATAAATTTGCGATCTGCCCCATTTGTACTTCCAAGTTTTGGATAGAAGCAGAATGATTTTGTAGAGTAGTCTCCGTACGGGTCATGAATTTGCTCGTGTTAGCCGCCATTTGAGCAAGAGCATCTTCCAAAGACACCTTCGATGGCTAAGGGGGCTGCTGTGGGGGCTGCGCGAATTGATCTTGCGGAGGTTTATTTAAAGCTTGCCAGTTCCGCCACGAAAGATTTAGGTGATTTCGCCACCCTTGATTGTAAGTGTTGGAATATGGGTTGTTCTTCCGATTTCCGTTCCCCACAAACTGAGCTTGTTCCATCGGAGATTGCTCAAAAGGATTTCCAACTTGGCACTCCGCGCTAGGATGAGACCCATTGCACTAATTACATGATTCTGTGGTAACGGTAGAAGGAGCATGTGAAAAATCTTGCAATTGTTGAGTCAGCGCTGCAACTTGGGCTGATAGTGTAGAGATCGGATCGTTGTCGGAAACTCCCATAACTCGCTTTGGGTTCACACGTTCGGAAGGCCACTGACAAACATTTGTAGCTATCGCTTCCAATAAAGAATGAGCTTCCGCCATCGTCTTGCCCATTAAAGCTCCTCCAGCGGCTGCATCAACAAGAGTGCGTGTAGATGCACTTAGTCCGTTATAGAAGGTCTGAATTTGTAGCCAATCCGGTAGGCCATGGTGTGGGCATCTCCTTAGTAAATCCTTGTATCGCTCCCAAGCTTCATGAAGCGATTCCATCTCAAATTTCCCGAACGTCATTATTTCGTTCCGAAGTCTCGCTGTCTTTGCCGGCGGAAAGAACTTATCCAAAAAGGCATGTGCTAATTCCGCCCAAGTCGTGATAGAGCTCGACGGAAGTGAATTCAACCAAAACTTGGCTTTATCCCTCAAAGAAAATGGGAAAAGCCGTAGACGAATGGCATCGTCAGAAACTCAATTGTTCTTCAACGTATCGCATATCTCGAGAAAGGACGCAATATGAGCATTAGGGTCGTCATTCTCTAATCCGCAGAATTGGCTTGCTTGTACCATATGGATTATGGCCGGCTTTATCTCGAAATTGTTTGCTTGGACAGTTGGGCGCCGAATCCCCAAAAAATTCGCGTTGATTTGAGGCAATGCATAATCTCGGAGTGCCAATGCCGGTTGAGCTTGCTTCATAGGATTGTCTACTCCGTGATTTTCTGTGTTATCGGCCATGGTATCTTTTGTTAACAGCTCACGCCTTTCCTTCTTGTTTTTCCGCAGAGTGCGCTCGAGTTCAGTATCCAAAGGTAATAGGCCTTCATTACCGAATTTTCTCATGCACTAAACGAAACTCCTGAAAGGAAAACAAATAATAAAAAAAATTACACAAAAATAAAATAGTGTTCAAATTAAGACTAGAAATACTGAAATCGATATTAGTAAAACAATCAGTCCCCGGCAACACCGCCAAAAACTTGTTACGTAGTTCAGTGAACGCAAGTGCACGTTGTCGTAAGCATGTAATAAAGTGATAAGTAAAATATCGTTCCCACGAGGACTGACTTACTAACTACCAATTTATGTACATTCTAATTTTATCTGAACGATCGAATATGGTGGTGCAAGGAATATTAAAGAAAATTAATATAATGATAAACTAAAAACAATTAATAAAATCGATTATTAGAAGAAAGAAGATCAAATAGGAGAATAATCTAGGATTGAGAATCCGTCTCGATTTATCCGAATTACTCTTGATTTATATGAATTAAGCGATTTCCCAATTTATTGAAGGCGAAGATTGCTAAGATACTCTAATGCCTCTCCCGAGGTCAGTAGAATTTTCTAAGGCGAATAAAACACTCTATTCCTAGGTGAATTAATTCGGCAATAGTCAAAAAGTACAAAATCTTCAGACAGGTCACGTAATTCCTATGAGTATATTCCTATATCACAAGATAAAATGTTTCTCACCAATTTTTCCTACTAACTCTCCTCTCCCGATTCGAGTTGCGTAATCAAAATAATTAAATCATAGGCCACATAATTGAACGCATTACAAACAATTGGGAAAACTCAATAAGAAAGGGAGATATATTTTAATAATGCAAAATCAAAAGTTAATTCGTCAAAACCTCGGTTTCATCATAATCCTAGACTAGGGTTCTAGCCCGACATGCTAGAAAATAATACACAAAGAATTAAAGAAAGCATAAGAGAAATCAAACACAGTTGAAGAACTTGAATTCCTCCGTTCTCTGGCTTCTGCTCTCTGCTCCTCGGTGTTTTCTCCTTCTCTATGATCATGATATCTTCTGACCTTCAATGCCTATTTATAATTTTTCATCAGCCTCAAAAACGCATCTGGAAATTAGGTCAGAAACGGGCTTCCAAACCGCCGAAATCGCGAGCTGCGAGTAGGGAACCAGCGCGGCGGGCTGCGGCCCGGCATTAGTGTGCCGCGGCCCCTGTCTTCATGCGGCCAGGCCTGAGCGCGATTTTTCCTTACGGGCCGCGGCTCAGATCTTGCGTGCCGCGGCCCCCGGTACAGTTTGTACCGGGTCCTTCTGGGCGCCTCTTGTGCCGCGGCCCCTTGTCCGTGTGCCGCGGTCCTTGACCAAAATTTGTCGTTTTGGCCCATTTTTCTTCGTTTAAGCTCCCCGACTCGAATTTCCTTCAAAACATATACAAATAATGCATTAAAAGCTCATTTACGCCGATTTCAACTAAAAATGGGTATAAAATAATGATGATTAAGCGCATAAAAATACAACTAACATTAAGATGGTTCAAAGTGATATAAGACATGAATATGTAGCTCCATTTGAGGAATTATGAAATGAAAGTGGTATAATTCATCAAACCACGGCTCCATATGCACCACAATCTAATGGCATTGCTGAACGTAAGAATCGAACACTCAAAGATATGATGAATGCCTTATTAATTAGTTCAGGGTTGCCCCAGAACATGTGGGGGGGAGCTATCTTGACAGGCAACTACATATTGAACAAAATTCCACACAAAGGTAAGGATGTTACTCCTTATGAGTTGCGGAAAGGAAGAAAACCATCATACATATATCTCAAAGTGTGGGGGTGTTTGGCGAAAGTTGAGGTGCCTCTACCTAAACAAGTTAAAATTGGTCCTAAGACGATCGATTGTATCTTTATTGGTTATGCACTTAACAGCAGCGCTTACAGGTTTGTTGTACACAAATCAGAGATACCTGATATTCATGTAAATACAACGATTGAATCAAGGAATGTTGTATTCTTTGAAAATATCTATCCTTATAAGAATAAGGTTGATCTTAACTCTAGCAAAGGAGTTGATGATGAAGCTACAAGTTCTAAAGTTGTAGATGAGCCTATGTGTTATGAAACCATAGATGAAAATGAAGCCTCAAGCCCGAATCCGGTGTTATCTGAACGACCGAACAGAAAGCGACCTAGGTCTACACCAGTCAATGTAGAACCTAGACGAGGTACTAGAGTACGAAAAGTAAAGATATATGGACCAGACTATGTCATTTTAATGTTAGACGGTGAACCAATATCTATAAAAGAAGCTTTATCCGGTCCAGATGCGGCTTTCTGGAAAGAGGCAATAGACATTGAGATTGAGTCTATTGTGCTGAATCATACTTGGGTGTTAGTTGAACTTCCACAGGGTTGTAAGGCTTTAGGATGCAAATGGATCTTAAAGAATAAGTACAAGTCTGACGGTACTATTGACAAATATAAGGCCCAACTTGTAGTTCAAGGCTTTAGGCAAAAAGCTGGTTATGATTTCTTTGATACCTACTCGCCCGTGACAAGACTTACATCTATTAGGGTGCTACTCGACATTGCTGCTTTGCGTAATCTCAAGATTCATCAAATAGATGTTAAGACTGCATTCTTGTATGGGGAGTTGGATGATGAAATCTATATGAAACAACCGGAAGGGTTTGTAGTACCTGGGAAAGAGCACATGATATGCAAACTACAACAGTCTTTATATGGTTTGAAACAAGCACCTCTACGGTGGCAATTGAAATTTGACGAAGTGATGTTGTCAAATGGTTTCAATATCAATGAGAGTGACAAATATGTCTCTGTTAAGAAAACGAGTGACAATTACGTTATTGTTTGTATATATGTAGATGACATTTTGATAATGGGTAGCAACTCTCGTGTGATTGGTGAAACGAAACGAATGCTAAGTAAGAATTTTAGCATGAAAGATATGGGTTTGGCTGATACTATTCTTGAAACTAAGATTCTGAAAACACCTAACGGTGCTTTGATGCAATATCATTATGTTGACAAAGTGTTAAGGAAATTCAACGCTTTTGATAAACCCATTGCTAAAACTCCTTGGGAACCGAATGTTCATCTGACTAATCATAAGGGTGAACCTATGGGCCAAGATGAATATGCTAAGATCATTGGGAGTTTGATGTATCTGTCAAATTGTACCCATCCTGATATAGCATGCTCGGTTCACAAATTGAGTAGCTACACAGCTAATCCAAGTAAAGAACATTGGAGGGCTCTAGAACGAGTACTGAGTTATTTAAAATATACTCAGAACTTGAAGGGTATTGTGATTCTAATTAGATATCCGAATCAAAAGACTCATTTTCTACGAGTAGATATGTGTTCACTATTGGAGGTGGTGTTGTATCTTGGAAGTCCAAGAAACAAACATGTATTGCTAGGTCTACCATGGAATCTGAATTCATAGCTTTGGATAAAGCTGGTGAAGAAGCTGAATGGCTTAAGAATTTCCTAGAGGATATTACATGTTGGACGAGACCTGTGCCGTCTGTGTTGATACACTGTGATAGCCAAGCTGCTATTGGACGGGCACAAAATATGTTTTATAATGGTAAGTCTCAACATATTCGTCGACGACATAATGCCGTGAGGCATTTAATCTTGAGTGGGATTATCTTAATTGACTATGTATGGTCAATAGATAATCTGGCGGATCCGGTTACGAAGAGTATTAATCGAGATCAAATGTATAAATATTGTTAGAGGGAATGGGTGTTAAATCCACATCTTAAGGATGATTGTTGGGAATAATAATATTGTTTTGATAATTGCCAAAAAGCTTGATGCAGCAAGCCCTGTATCGAAAGCCCGATCGAAGTTGCAATCCTGTATCGAAGAACTTATGATAGCGCCAGCATACAGCAAGCTCTCGCGCTACCAAGATACAACAACAAAGTCTAAGTAAGCGCCAAGTATGGAAGCTGTCTCGAATCTCAATACAGCACCCTTCCATACAGCGCCGGACTACTCCAAATATGCCTACAACATAAATGGATACAGCATTCACATCGGAACAGGACTGAAGACTGTTTGAAAAGGAATCTTTGGTATTCACTAAAGTCAAGTACCGTTCGATAAAGAAGTATTTAAATACTGAAAGGATAAAGTATTTAAATACTGAAGCTGTCAGAGATCTTCAAATCCCGCAATATCCGGATCCTGGTCTATTCAAGTCAACTATCAAAGTTGTCACAGAATTTTGCTCAACGGGTCTATCTCAACGGATATATCGAAGAAGGCTATATATATCCCCTGAGTTTGAAGATCAAAAGATGCAACCAATACGAACAAAAACATTTACAAGCTTACAAGCGATATTCAAAAGATCGAAAGACTGAATATTCATTATCATCAGATCAAGCTTACAAGAGCAAGTATATTTCTTTCTAGCATCAATCCATATCCGAGAAAGAAGAAATATACTCAGTCATCAAGAACAGCCATCATCAGCTCAAGAACCTCATATTCAAAGCTGTTGTTCTTACCTGGTTACCTACCTTTTACCTTTGTGTAAAAACTGAGCTCTCTGTGAACTCAACAAATTATTCTGACCTGTGTGGGACGAATAAGGACGAAGCTTTGGAACTGTGTGTGAAGAAGCAAGTCAAGAAGGAAGCTTTAACCAATCTGTGTGAACGGTTGAAAGCGACATTCTTTGTATCAATCTGTGTGAACGATACAAGGATAGGTTTGATTATAAATACATAGTTGTGTACGCAGTATTTATAATAAACGTTTTACTCCTGTGTGGAGGACCAGTGGACGTAGAGGGGTTTACCTCGAACCACTTAAATACTTTGTTATTTACCTTTCGCCGTTACTGTTTTCATAACTGTGATTTATACAAGTATACACTGCAAAACCCTGTACGCACCAAACTAACAGGAGATTAGACCGATTTGCTGTATCGACAGCATCTTACTGTTTTAAGACTTCCGCTACGGACTCCAAATTATAAAATCAGTACACTTTGTTGTTTAAACAACTTTCCAAACTGTATCCAGTATACTTAGGGACCAACAATTGGTATCGGAGCGGTTGATTCTAAAAACAATCAGTCGTATTTTTAACTGAATCAGATCCTTAAAAACACTTATTTTCGAAAACAGTCTTTGTATTTCCCATCTTCTAATATGGATACCTTTATGTCAAATAAGATATCTATGTTTCACATTAACGAGTTTGATGACTGGAGAAACAAGATGAAGAACAAACTCAAGGCCTTCATTGGAGAATCAAAACCTCCGCCCGCATCAACAACGACCGAAGAATGTCTTCAGGTGGTCACTGATAGTGACTCTTCAGATGATGAGCTAGAAGATAGAGCCTATATGTGCTCTATGGCCGAAGTTAAAGAGGAAAATGAAGACGACGATGATGATGAGGTAAGCTCTACCTCAACTATTCCTGTAAATGCATCTCATACCTTTGAAAACATGTTGAATGAATTTAATAACATTCAAAAGGCCCATGAGATATTGAAAAGAGAAAACATCCAGCTTGAAATTTCTAACTTAGAGCTGAAAGAAGAAAACGACTTGCTGAAGGATAATTATGAAAATATGTCAGTTGATTGCGAAAACAGCAAAGTCAATTTAGAAAAACTCATGGAGAGCAATCATCAACTTGCTCACGATCTAAATGAGACTAAGTCTCATCTTGAAAGCAAGAAAAATGATTTGGCTCTACTCGAAGCCAAAGTAAAATCTCTCGAGAAACGTGAAGGAGAATTAGAGACAATCTTGAATTCTTTCGAGAAATCCTCTAATAGAATGGAAGAGATCCTAAGCACTGGGCAACATGCTCATGATAAACGTGGCTTAGGGTACAACTCATTCTCCAACAAAGGAAAATCTAGTACGGTATTCGTCAGGAGTGAGGAACCCATTCCTGTATCGAAGGATATTCCAAGTCCTGTGAAGGAACCTGTTGCACCGCGAACAGCAAAGGCTGCTATTCCGCCCCCGCAATCCTATTCCAGACAGCGGAATCCTCAGCCATTCAGACCTGAAAGGCGCAATCCACATCATGCTCCACAAGCATATCATAAGCGCCAACATCCATCCAGAGGGAAAGCTGTATCGAAATATCCAAGGTCCGTACGGCAGTACTCTCAGTACAACGCGCCTAAACATTGGATACAGGAGCCCCGTTATCCATCAAGAAAACAGGTCACAGCGCAGTATCAACAACGGCATTGGGAATCCAACTGGAGACCCAGGAGAATCTGTAAGATCTATGAAAATGGGTCCACCTCCGAGATGACAATCGTACTGGAATAACAACTATAATTCTCGATTTTTCATGCATTATAATTATCATGATTACAACGACTACGTGCCTGCCCCACGTAGATATCGATATAATGGACCAAAAGTAGCCTACAACAAACCAATTGTTGTCCGGCAAATTTGGGTACCGAAAGGCACTATCACTCCAGGACCCAAATTTACTTAATCTCTATGCTTCAACAAGAGTTGGGAACGCTACAGCCAGAAATCCCTGTAAGTTTTTATGCTTTTACTCATTAAGTGAGGGGGAATTCTGTAAGACCCAAGAATACAGTATCTGCCATTAATTAACTGTACACTCAGAACCATCAATACAGCACTGTAGTGAACAAAGACATATGAACCTTCCTACAGCTGACGTGTGCATTAATTAAGGGGAATACAGTACGACCCATGAATATAGTGTTAATCCGAACAAATATGTAAGAATTGAAACCTGTATGTACCTTTTAAGGGGGAACGTTGTATTATTCGCGGATACAGTATTTACACTACAGGACATCAATTATAATTGATAATTTTATTTTATTGTGTATTGCTGTAAGAACTCGTCTATGAACAGTTCATAGTTTAAGTTGTACTCAACTAGATCACACTGTAAGATTGTGCCTGCGCGCCAATCATAAGTTTAAAATGTAATACACTTCCCTATTAGATGCTATCATTTTAGAACTTGCCTGCGAGCAGTTCACATTTCTTTTAGACTAAGTGCTGAAGACCAGATCATTTGAGAGAAGTTCAAGAAGTGTGCTCATGACATTGTCAAAAAGAAATAGTGGGGATAAACATCTCCTGTATCGAAGTCCTCTCAAATTTCCAACTGTGGTCATCGAAAAAGGAAGGAGAAATTTTTTTAGCTTGAAGAGGTTTTGGTATCAAAGCCTTGGCATGATCAAGAAGTTTTGGAAATTATCAAAAAGGGGGAAATTGTTGGGAATAATAATGTTGTTTTGATATTTGCCAAAAAGCTTGATACAGCAGCCTTGTATCGAAAGCCCGATCGAAGTTGCAATCCTGTATCGAAGACCTTATGATAGCGCCAGCATACAGCAAGCTCTTGCGCTACCAAGATACAGCAACAAAGTCTAAGTAAGCGCCAAGTATGAAAGCTGTCTCGAATCTCAATACAACACCCTTCCATACAGCACCGGACTACTCCAAATATGCCTACAACATAAATGGATACAGCATTCACATCGGAACAGGACTGAAGACCGTTTGAAAAGGAATTTTTGGTATTCACTAAAGTCAAGTACCGTTCGATAAAGAAGTATTTAAATACTGAAAGGATAAAGTATTTAAATACTGAAGCTGTCAGAGATCTTCAAATCCCGCAATATCCGGATCCTGGTCTATTCAAGTCGACTATCAAAGTTGTCACAGAATTTTGCTCAACGGATCTATCTCAATGGATATATCCAAGAAGGCTATATATATCCCCAGAGTTTGAAGATCAAAAGATGCAACCAATACGAACAAGAACATTTACAAGCTTACAAGTGATATTCAAAAGTTCGAAAGACTGAATATTCATTATCATCAGATCAAGCTTACAAGAGCAAGTATATTTCTTTCTAGCATCAATCCATATCCGAGAAAGAAGAAATATACTCAGTCATCAAGAACAGCCATCATCAGCTCAAGAACCTCATATTCAAAGCTGATGTTCTTACCTGGTTACCTACCTTTTACCTTTGTGTAAAAACTGAGCTCTGTGTGAACTCAACAAATTATTCTGACCTGTGTGGGACGAATAAGGACGAAGCTTTGGAACTGTGTGTGAAGAAGCAAGTCAAGAAGGAAGCTTTAACCAATCTGTGTGAACGGTTGAAAGCGACATTCTTTGTATCAATCTGTGTGAACGATACAAGGATAGGTTTGATTATAAATACATAGTTGTGTACGCAGTATTTATAATAAACATTTTACTCCTGTGTGGAGGACCAGTGGACGTAGAGGGGTTTACCTCGAACCACTTAAATACTGTGTTATTTACCTTTCGCCGTTACTGTTTTCATAACTGTGATTTATACAAGTATACACTGCAAAACCCTGTACGCACCAAGCTAACAGGAGATTAGACCGAGTTGCTGTATCGACAGCATCTTACTGTTTTAAGACTTCCGCTACGCACTCCAAATTAGAAAATCAGTACAGTTTGTTGTTTAAACAACTTTCCAAACTATATCCAGTATACTTAGGGACCAACAATTGGTATCGGAGCGGTTGATTATAAAAAGAATCAGTCGTATTTTTAACTGAATCAGATCCTTAAAAACACTTATTTTCGAAAACAGTCTTTGTATTTCCCATCTTCTAATATGGATACCTTTATGTCAAATAAGATATCTATGTTTCACATTAACGAGTTTGATGACTGGAGAAACAGGATGAAGAACAAACTCAAGGCCTTCATTGGAGAATCAAAACCTCCGCCCGCATCAACAACAACCGAAGAATGTCTTCAGGTGGTCACTGATAGTGACTCGTCAGATGATGAGCTAGAAGATAGAGCCTATATGTGCTCTATGGCCGAAGTTAAAGAGGAAAATGAAGACGGCGATGATGATGAGGTAAGCTCTACCTCAACTATTCCTGTAAATGCATCTCATACCTTCGAAAACATGTTGAATGAATTTAATAACATTCAAAAGGCCCATGAGATATTGAAAAGAGAAAACATCCAGCTTGAAATTTCTAACTTAGAGCTGAAAGAAGAAAACGACTTGCTGAAGGATAATTATGAAAATATGTCAGTTGATTGCGAAAACAGCAAAGTCAATTTAGAAAAACTCATGGAGAGCAATCATCAACTTGCTCACGATCTAAATGAGACTAAGTCTCATCTTGAAAGAAAGACAAATGATTTGGCTCTACTCGAAGCCAAAGTAAAATCTCTCGAGAAACGTGAAGGAGAATTAGAGACAATCTTGAATTCTTTCGAGAAATCCTCTAATAGAATGGAAGAGATCCTAAGCACTGGGCAACATGCTCATGATAAACGTGGCTTAGGGTACAACTCGTTCTCCAACAAAGGAAAATCTAGTACGGTATTCGTCAGGAGTGAGGAACCCATTCCTGTATCGAAGGATATTCCAAGTCCTGTGAAGGAACCCGTTGCATCGCGAACAGCAAAGGCTGCTATTCCGCCCCCGCAATCCTATTCCAGACAGCGGAATCCTCAGCCATTCAGACCTGAAAGGCGCAATCCACATCATGCTCCACAAGCATATCATAAGCGCCAACATCCATCCAGAGGGAAAGCTGTATCGAAATATCCAAGGTCCGTACGGCAGTACTCTCAGTACAACGCGCCTAAACATTGGATACAGGAGCCCCGCTATCCATCAAGAAAACAGGTCACAGCGCAGTATCAACAACGGCGTTGGGAATCCAACTGGAGACCCAGGAGGCAATCTGTAAGATCTATGAAAATGGGTCCACCTCTGAGACGACAATCGTACTGGAATAACAACTATAATTCTCGATTTTTCATGCATTATAATTATCATGATTACAACGACTACGTGTCTGCCCCACGTAGATATCGATATAATGGACCAAAAGTAGCCTACAACAAACCAATTGTTATCCGGCAAATTTGGGTACTGAAAGGCACTATCACTCCAGGACCCAAATTTACTTAATCTCTATGCTTCAACAAGAGTTGGGAACGCTACAGCCAGAAATCCCTGTAAGTTTTTATGCTTTTACTCATTAAGTGAGGGGAAATTCTGTAAGACCCAAGAATACAGTATCTGCAATTAATTAACTGTACACTCAGAACCATCAATACAGCACTGTAGTGAACAAAGACATATGAACCTTCCTACAGCTGACGTTTGCATTAATTAAGGGGAATACAGTACGACCCATGAATACAGTGTTAATCCAAAAAAATATGTAAGAATTGAAACCTGTATGTACCTTTTAAGGGGGAACGCTGTATTATTTGCGGATACAGTATTTACACTACAGGACATCAATTATGATTGATAATTTTATTTTATTGTGTATTGCTGTAAGAACTCGTCTACGAACAGTTCATAGGTTAAGTTGTACTCAACTAGATCACACTGTAAGATTGTGCCTGCGCGCCAATCATAAGTTTAAAATGTAATACACTTCCCTATTAGATGCTATCATTTTAGAACTTGCCTGCGAGCAGTTCACATTTCTTTTAGACTAAGTGCTGAAGACCAGATCATTTGACAGAAGTTCAAGAAGTGTGCTCATGACATTGTCAAAAAGAAACAGTGGGGATAAACATCTCCTGTATCGAAGTCCTCTCAAATTTCCAACTGTGGTCATCGAAAAAGGAAGGAGAAATTGTTTTAGCTTGAAGAGGTTTTGGTATCAAAGCCTTGGCATGATCAAGAAGTTTTGGAAATTATCAAAAAGGGGGAAATTGTTGGGAATAATAATGTTGTTTTGATAATTGCCAAAAAGCTTGATACAGCAAGCCCTGTGTCGAAAGCCCGATCGAAGTTGCAATCTTGTATCGAAGACCTTATGATAGCGCCAGCATGCAGCAAGCTCTCGCGCTACCAAGATACAGCAACAAAGTCTAAGTAAGCGCCAAGTATGAAAGCTGTCTCGAATCTCAATACAGCACCCTTCCATACAGCGCCGGACTACTCCAAATATGCCTACAACATAAATGGATACAGCATTCACATCGGAACAGGACTGAAGACCGTTTGGAAAGGAATCTTTGGTATTCACTAAATTCAAGTACCGTTCGATAAAGAAGTATTTAAATACTGAAAGGATAAAGTATTTAAATACTGAAGCTGTCAGAGATCTTCAAATCCCGCAATATCCGGATCCTGGTCTATTCAAGTCAACTATCAAAGTTGTCACAGAATTTTGCTCAACGGATCTATCTCAACGGATATATCCAAGAAGGTTATATATATCCCCAGAGTTTGAAGATCAAAAGATGCAACCAATACGAACAAGAACATTTACAAGCTTACAAGCGATATTCAAAAGATCGAAAGACTGAATATTCATTATCATCAGATCAAGCTTACAAGAGCAAGTATATTTCTTTCTAGCATCAATCCATATCCGAGAAAGAAGAAATATACTCAGTCATCAAGAACAGCCATCATCAGCTCAAGAACCTCATATTCAAAGCTGCTGTTCTTACCTGGTTACCTACCTTTTACCTTTGTGTAAAAACTGAGCTCTGTGTGAACTCAACAAATTATTCTGACCTGTGTGGGACGAATAAGGACGAAGCTTTGGAACTGTGTGTGAAGAAGCAATTCAAGAAGGAAGCTTTAACCAATCTGTGTGAACGGTTGAAAGCGACATTCTTTGTATCAATCTGTGTGAACGATACAAGGATAGGTTTGATTATAAATACATAGTTGTGTACACAATATTTATAATAAACGTTTTACTCCTGTGTGGAGGACCAGTGGACGTAGAGGGGTTTACCTCGAACCACTTAAATACTGTGTTATTTACCTTTCGCCGTTACTGTTTTCATAACTGTGATTTATACAAGTATACACTGCAAAACCCTGTACGCACCAAACTAACAGGAGATTAGACCGAGTTGCTGTATCGACAGCATCTTACTGTTTTAAGACTTCCGCTATGCACTCCAAATTATAAAATCAGTACAGTTTGTTGTTTAAACAACTTTCCAAACTGTATCCAGTATACTTAGGGACCAACAATGATTATAGCAGAAATCCAACCTTGTAGATTGGAGGATCCAAAGAGCTTGGTTCAATGGGATAACGAAGTTATAATAATCCATGTGTTAGAACACCCAGACATACCTTTTCTCTGATAATAGTGAGTGATTGTTTACCTACATGTCGTGAGGTTAAGTCTTATGATTTTTAATGATTATTGATTACCTCGGAGAGACCAAGTATAGTAGGATACTTGGGGAATAAGAATCACCTATATAAGTGTGAAGTGAGGGCCGCTTCAGTTGATCCACTTATGAATCCAAAGGGGTGTCCAAGGCCAAAAAGGACACAAAACGTTAGAACGGACGGAATTGAGATGATATTGTGTCAATATTATTGTCTCGGTATACATCATGGAGGACTAGTTCAAGGTTTTTCATGACCACTATGCCGCCAGTATACTCGATGATATAGACCATGGATAGGATCAAGGTCACAAGCCACCAAGCCAAATGCAATATTGTCTCTTGAGAACTGAACTATGCATTTGCATTCATTTTGCATTGGCATTCTCAATCATGTGGGGGACTGTTGGAAATGATTTAGTAATTAACCATTTATTAAGAATAATATTGTTAATTAAATATTTATTATTTAATTAAAATATTTATTGAATGTTAATCTACGTCGTGAGTAGATGAACGTGGTTTATTTAATATTTTTAAACTGATTTCCGGTGAGTGAGATATTATATATTAAAGTTGGATGTTGGAGTAAGAACTAACATAATATATATAATGTTAGTTGTCCCACATTGATTGTGGATGGATGTTTTGGCTTGTATTTAAAGTCTTTGTCTATATGGGCTTAATAAAAGTGGGATGGTGTGTAAGGGTGTCCTCGCGCACACACACACAAACACGCGCGCGCGCACCACCGCCGCCGACCGACCGACCGTCCATCGGGTCGGGTCGGCTCGGGCTCAGTCTAGGCTCAGGCCCAGGACCAGGACTTGGATCTTGACAATTGGTGCTTTGGGCTGGTGTTTGGGCTTATCTTTTTGGACCAAATCCGTAAATCCACTTACCTTTTGGTATGGACCAAGACCCTTGAGTTGCCTAGGTAATAGGGGCAGGACAAGAGGCAAGACTCTTCATCCGACCGAGCCCTTTGAGCGTCTGAAACCGCCAGCCATCATGGCAGGATTAATGGCAAAGAGTCCCTTCACTTGATCGAGATTTGCTATATATATTAGCATCTGGTCATTGCAGATTTCACGAAAAATACAGTGCATATTTTATCAAAGCATAGCATACCATATTCAAGTTCAGTCTTCGTTCCAATCTAGTTCGCAGGTGCTCGTTCAGTTTGTGGTGCTGCTACTGTTGAGACGTTCAGGTCGTTTTAACCTTTAGGGACGAGCCGCTTTACCGTGAGCACTACCGGGGCGTATTCTCGTCTTGCAGGCAGAAGCTCTAGCTTCAGACGATCTTTTGTCATTTTTATTAAAAAATTATTCTTTCGTTTCAAGTGTAATATTTGATTCTGTTATTTGTTATAGTTCACTTCAGAATATTATTTGTAATACACGTGCAAGTACCAAATTATTCCAACAGGTAAAACTTATTACATACTGTAGCTAATGGTATCTAATAAGTTTTATGCCCACTCTCTTCTATTTATATATATTTTATTATATATATATA
Organism: Orobanche coerulescens; assembly: GCA_033398695.1. Taxonomy (NCBI): domain Eukaryota; kingdom Viridiplantae; phylum Streptophyta; class Magnoliopsida; order Lamiales; family Orobanchaceae; genus Orobanche; species Orobanche coerulescens. The sequence goes on along the minus strand of CM065815.1, from coordinate 144,825,217 downwards.
TATATAAATTTCCCTTTTTAATTGTGTTGTATCAAATTTGGATTTACCCGACAGAATCAAATTCAAATAGGGTTTCGAAATAGAACTTATTTTGATTATTTGAACGCACCAATTAGTTATGAAATCGCATTGACAGCTGCCAGTCTTGTCCTAGCTCGTCGGAGAGCTAGATTTGCCTCAATTCATTTTCTCTTTCCTTTAGCTTTTCTCAAATTAGCTTCCGCTATTTCAAGAGTTTGCTGAGCTTCTTGTGGACCAATATTACCATCCTTTTCCGCATCATTTACTAAAACAGTGATCTCATTAGTGTAACACCCCCAAGACGATCAGGGCATATTACAGTGCCGTGGACCCCACACGGTGGAATCCACCAGGCTAACGTACCAACAAGACATTCGACAACGACATACAATCATTAACAAAACGACAATTTCTCAAACCAAGACATTCAAATATAAGACTAAAATCCGACAAATACAATCTGACATCAAATCCATATCCCAAAACGGGAACACAACATTAACAAATTCAAAATGTAAGTACTCGAGTACTTAAATCAATTTCATAATACAGAAATCCCAAAACAAGACAACAATAAATAAACGACAGGACAGAACACCCACAAATGACTACTGAACAGTATCATGCTTGCCCATCATTCTCATACGGCTCGTGTGCTCGCTTGTCTCCAAGACCTGTACCTGAAATACAAAAAATATTTCCCCCATTTAAGGGGTTAGCGATGTTGTGTCAAGATTTATTCACCTCGACAGGCGATCGACTATAAGGCCGAGCGACCGAGTCTACATCCGGTCAAACTATGGCGGACTCACATAACCAAAGATACTAGACCACCTACGGGCATCTAGCGATCGACTCCCACGGCGATCACCCCATGGTACCTAGCGATCGACTCTGGTGCCCGGCTAAGGGCGGCCGTCCTACGCCCCGAACAGAAACCATCGTCCGTCAAAGTCCATGAAGACTGAGTCTCAAAGCATCTCCCATGTGCAGATCCGCGACAGCTGCCGTGATTCCCGGATCGTTGACCACAGCCTGGCACCACCTTATCACCTACCGACAAGCCCGCCGAAAGGTACAAGGTGGGGCCGCCCGTGACAGCGACTCGGACGCGTGCAGGCTTCTCATTGGACCGCGCAGCCGGCTGCCAGCAACTCCTGCGCACTTTTGAGGGACCAATCCATGTGCTAAAAGATGATCGCCCGCTTATTATAATACAGCAAAGGCGATCACCCAGCATGTCCCAGTCCTATAAATAGAGAACATTCAGCAACTGGAAAAAGGTTGGCAATTCATTGCGATCGGTTCACAAATTCTTCATTTAGTTCACGCCTTCTCCACTAAGTTCAGAGAATACACTCAAATACTCACATACTTTCAAGCTCTTGGCTTCCTTCCCCGAATATATCTCAAGATTTCTCTCTCAGCACCTCTCAACCAGAAGACGATCGGCAGAGGTAAGGAGTCTCCACAGTGCAGATTCGAAGAGATTCACAAGCCCAAGAGCTCAAACCTTCAACAATTACACATTGTGGGAGACTGTTGATTTCTCACGGTTGTTACAGCTCATCAACGTTGTTACAAGAACTCACAGAGCATCACATCTGGTTCTTCCGGCAATCTACACGCTCACTAGCTAAGATAACTAGAATCGTTACACTCATTGTAATAGTATTCTAACATTAATACTTGTATCCCCGAATATTCGTATTAATAATATCTCGCGAGAGCATTCAAGCCCGGGACTAACAACCCCGGCAAATCTTGTGTTATTTACTTTCTCTACGGAAGTGCTCTCGCACTTTGTTTGCTATCCATCCATTCCAGCAATATCTATCTCCGGATAATATTTTGGGTAGCAACAAGCGACAACTGCTAGTGCAAGTACAATCCATTTGAACTACCATTCTAATCAGATGAAAATATGCGCCAAAAATCATTTTAGAAATCATTTATATTCCGGAATATTATACGGTGCACAAGCACAAAACACATTTTCTCCAACAAAACAATTAAAAGTTAACCTTGGTACGAGACTCACGGACACCGTACCCTGCAGAGCCCCGTCGGACATCCCTGGGTGGCTAACCATAGTTCGAGATACGAAACTCACGGCAACGTATCCCTAGAGGCCCCGTCGGACCAATCCCTAGGTGAAGATACATATATACATCCACACAACCACGAAAGGCCATAAATCAAATACTAGAAGGCGTAAACAAATGTAAAGTACTTGCCTTTGAGACATATTTGGAGAATCGGAAATGAAATACGATTACGAACGGTCCGGATGGAAAACGACAGTTCCTAAACGAAAGATCAACATAACTCAGTCCCAACGGACAACAATAATTGAATGGAAAACACCCATAACCCCAATTACAAACCACGACAATGAATGATCAATCGATACGGGCGAGGGTTTATGCAAAACCTCCCCAAATCTATAATTCACGAATTTAACTAGGTGGAATGGATTGGGATTCATCCGATAACAACAATTGATGAAAAAATATACAACATATATGGACAATTTGGAATTAATCAAGAGAAACCCGAAAACCCCCCAAATTAGACAAGTTTAGGGTTCCTGAAGAAAATACCTTGGAATCGGACGTTGGAGGATGATTACGTTGATGCTGATATGTTATCACGAGCATACGGTGGTGGAATACAAAGAATTATCGGATAGAAACTGAAGGTAATCGCCCTCTGCGTCGCCCGAAGAAGAAAACGAGAGAAAGAATGAAAAAGAATGTTGTTCTGACCTGCCCACTGTCTTATATAATTTGCATAGTTAGCGCACGCTAACTATCACAAGGTAGCGCGCGGGGCTATAACCAGTCCAGTAGCTACTGCCCGACGTCGCTAGCGTGCGCTAGATATGCTTAGTGTAACACCCCCAATCCACTCAGGGATATTACACGCCGTAGACCCTCTCCTCGAGGATCTACCAGGCTGATAACTAAAATCAAACATCTAAACATCGCCTTTAAGGCTAAAATGACTCAGTAGACCGACTTGGTCTTTCAATAATAACATACAACTCAATTCCAAACACATACCCACGCAGGGGTCAAAATACAATAAACTCCCGTACAACGGGGAAAAGATACCGCAGCGGAAAAGAAAATACAACTGGACCAATACGAAATCAACGGAACCTCGTGTGATTAGTATCGTTCATCTTTCATCATCCTTCGCGCCGACCCTGTGCTATGCTCCAAAACCTGAATGCAAAAATAGACATCCACCCCCCGAATACTCGGGGGTTAGCAAAACTCCACTGTTTTGCTAGTGCAAGTACAAGTGCAAATACGAGCCATACAATACACATTCTACGAATAACAATAACCATGAATCCTCAAAAAAAATCCAAACGTAACGAAAAGCACTTCCCGAGGCAAGAGTTTGGTAAAATATTCTAAAACCGAAAGGTCACAAATCAAGGGAAAACAATTTATAAAACCGTTTAAATGCCATCGAGAGTTTTGATAGAAAACAACTTAGGATTTTCAAATCCTTATCTTTCCAAAATCAACAGGTCACAAATTTCAAAGGTTTTGTTTTCACAAATAGAAAACCGACAATAATTCACAGGGCCAGATCCCAACATCACGTGTCCTCGACGGACATAAAATCAACAAAACATAATCGCACACGCGCATCGCCTAGGACCGGGATGAAGCCACAAATCCCACTCGAGGCCTCGAAGGACCCTCCCGAGCTGGCTAGCGAAACAAATCACACACATCTCACGGTTGGATCAATTGCTTGTTGCATCCTGGCCACATGATCGCATGCCATGTGCCACCGTAGATTATCTCAGGATCTCACGGTTGGATCAATCACTTGTTGCATCCTGACCACATGATCACGTGCCATGTGTCACTGTAGACCTTCAACCGTATCCACACATTCACACAAATAACATATCACATCAAGGATATTCAAACAATTCACCCAGAGCATCAAACACTTAGCAAAACACCACGTCAAACTACAATGCACCGAAATGAAACAATATACGTCCACACGCAAATACCAAGTGCAACATCAACACCAAATATATCCATAGAGTTCACATAGTCATTCTCAAACCACACCATTCACAAAACACACGCGTTTTGAAAGCAAGCCTTTAACAAGGCTAAACCGAATCTTTTGAAAACTCATTTCAAACAATCAAACAACCACATAAAGACGATCACCAATTATCATATTCACAAAACAAGAATAGTATGGACAAGGTACTTGCCTCGATATCACGAGCAATGGAAAAATGAACGGATACGGCCGGGTAGCCCTCAATTTCCCGAACACTATCTAGAACGCGATAGCACCGAAATTACTACGGGAAAACACCACATGAATTATCAATCACCAACGGAATTCAACATCGGAATCATCGAGCACCTATAATCCTCCGTAAGGAATAATAAAACATGATTACGACGAGAATCAAGGCCGAAAACAACGGAAATCCCAACAAACTATCAAAGGGAACTCATTCGAACATTTAATCGAACATTAAATGTTAAAGACCCTTCAAGAACAAAGAAATCACCCCTCGGTCGAGCAGACCAAAGATACGAGTATCGATCCATAGAACAAGTTCAAAACAACGTTTATACAATAATTAATTGATCAAAAACGGATTGGAATCGAAATCAAAAAGGAAAATCCCCAAATCTACAAAAACAAGGGTTCAAGCCAAAATACCTTGATTTGGATGAAGGATTCAAGTAGAGGTCGAAAATCTACAACAAGACTTGAGGTGGATGATCTCTACAAGTTTGGGAGCACTCAAATCGCCCAAAATCGCCCTTAGAATCGCCTAGAATGGTAGGAGGAAGAAGAGAGGAGAAAATGAATGTTTCTCCTCGAAAATCTGCTAAAAACGCAGAAAAGCCCGTGTGCCGCGGCATACCAAGTGTGCCGCGGCACACTGCATACCCACTCCAACACGAAAAAGGCACATCGTGTAGTCTTAGCTATTTCGACCATAACTCCTTCGTATGGACTCCGATTGACTCACCGTTTGAACCATTGGAAAGCTAACTTGATGCTCTATAATGTTGCAAAGATTAAGAATTTTTGGAGTTTCCAAGAATTAATGGTGACTTTACAAAGTCGAACTCCCACGTGAAAAAGTCGATTAAGGACACAGAACTCAACAAAACGACACCGAAACGAACTCGGATGACAAAAAGTGCAGAATTAATCATTCTCGGAATGACGAAACGGTCATGATAGAGTTGTCAAAACGAACTTCCTCCGAAAAAAGAAAATTACCGAAATTCGAAATTGCGGATATTACATTCTACCCTCCTTAAAAGAAGTTTCGTCCCGAAACTTAAAACAAGTAGGGGGAGCAACATAACCGCCAGGAAAACTTGACGAGATACACAAAAATAGAAAACTCGCGCCCAACGGCAAAACGCTGCAAGAAACGCAAAGAGACATACGGCGTGAAAACACGCTCCACGACGACCAACACAACGTCGCCGTTAGGGATACAATAAAACCAACAAATGACAAGCGTCATCAAACGGATAATATAGCCAAGTCAATTATCCGACAATCACAAAATACAACGAACGAAAGTCAGTATGATTGACCAACCCAACGGTACATCAATCGAAACGCGAGCCAATCGCTGAACTAATACGGAATTCCACCGCCCAAGGGTTGGAAGATCGAAAACGAGACTAATTTCCCGAACTTAAGGGAATTAGGAAGGAGTCTGAACGCTCAACAATCGCGAAACGAGATCAACAAAAACCGAACAATCAAACGATCGAACCACAAAGATCGAGACAACAAAAATCGAACGATCATGTTCGAATCACGAAGAACAATAAAAATTCAAACAACAACTCCAAGGTTCACATCTCGACTCGAGACAATATATGATCCGGCGAAAACAACAACATATGCATTCACATAAGATCTACATGAGAGGGAATAGAAATTGAAAAGTCACAAGGACAAACGAGTTATTCCGAAACAATACCACGCTCGTTCGATCAACAAAAGCAAGGGGCAGGACAAGCTCAGAAAATGTCAACGAACATAAACGAGTCGACAGAGTCGAAAATACAGAAGTTCTAAATCCGATCCACTTCAATTAAAAGAACTAGTAGAACCAAAAGATGTTACTTCCGAACAAGGTTCACAAGAATCGAACCGAACTCGAAAAAGTCACAGCGATAACCAGATCTACCCAAAACAAGATCACAGCTCGTTCGAACGATGAAACCGGAATACAGAACAAGTTCAGAAAGTATCAACGAACACGAGCGAGTCTATAGAATTGAGAAAGAGAAAATGCAGAAGCCAAAAATAATACGGGTATTATATTCAACCTCTTCTAAAAGAAGGTCGTCCCCGCTACTCACAATAACGAAATCAAGGAGACGACACAACAGGCAATCGACAGAAACATCCTTCAAAGGCCTCTCAAAGCCGATTCTGATATCTGTGCTGAAGCGCGAACTCCGAAAGTCTCGGTAGCCAATTCGCAAAACTGAATTCGGTGTCCCTCGAGTCCACACTCGAAATGTGTTACTGACGAGAAGGACAATTTGCACGTACATTCCCCCGGCACATCACGGTTGAAATGCCTCGGCTCGGCATACCGAAAATACAAATGCTAGATACAATGGAACATAACACCGCAAAACAACATACCGGAGATGCCAACTCAGCACAACAAGGAATCATAACACATATCATATATAACGATTACCATCGTAAAGTAATGCACACACAAACACTACAACAACGACGGTATCGTTCGGCGACCTCAACGGCCCGAACGATAACCAGCACATAATTACAAACATCATGAAACATTCACACATGTGCATAAACGCACAAAAATCCAAGCTTTAACAACCCACACTCGTGCGACAACACGCAAATCACCACGAGGTGATAAACAGTAAACACCAGTTCACACCTCTCACAGAGGGCTAGTACAACAAATGCGTGGCAACACCTCGACATTCATGCCACCAATTCGATCATACTCGGGAGTAACATCATAACGACAAAGCAAACATCATACATACATATCCATCCCTCAAATGGGAATGGATAGGTTTTTCAAATGAAAACATCCTTTTGAAAATAATTTAGAAAAATGCCGGTTGATCTTGAGTATCACCTTTCAAGAAAAAGTACAAACGTGAAACATCGTTATCGAGACTTTGGAGAACCATCTCGCATTTGATAAAAACGAGGACACTTTCTTTTCGTGAAAAACTTTCGGAAATATTCGACCCTCAGGTCTAAGTAAAAGTGTTCATAAAACATTGAAAATATCTCAAAACATTTTGGGTCCTCGCGGTAGAAGAATTTTGAAACATATTGTGGCATCTTGGATGTACCACGAGAAAATAATTCATTTTGAAAGTACGTCTCGAAATTTATTTTCTAAGATACTCAAGTTTTTTCAAAGATAATTCAATGGGCTAGAATGCCTAAAAATTTCAGGTAATTACACAAAATATTATAGCGCCGTGGGTCCCGCGTCGGAACTCACCAGGCTAAAAACCATTTACAAAAACACCAAAAAGGCCGATGACGGTAATATTTCAAAAACTCACGAAAGCCATTTACAAAATACTAAATACCGTCATAAGAATTTCGCCAAAGCGATCAAGGCCATAATGCCAAAAACTCGGTTAAGGGAATCGGTTTTCGAAATAAAACTCGGTCGGTAAAATACCGAAAGTCATTACAAAAGAACTCACGCAGCGGATAAAAGAAATACAGTTCAACATGCACAATCCAGCAACACTACTCCTCATATGAATGAAATATGAGAGTCAAATAACCACATATCACGAAATCAAAATCCATAAGAGGATTCCGTCACTTAACAAATAATCATAAAAATAGCTCGTGTCACACGAAGCACAACACAAAGAAGGGAGACTTACATTCACAGGTCGCACGAAGATGATGATCGCCCACGATACTAATCACGACCAACAAACTCAGACGACGCATCGCGACACGACTCAGTCAGATAAAATCCGACGAAACAAGACTCAAACAACACGACTTGACCCGACAGCCTAGGTTTCCTCAACCTAAGTTCCGATACCATTTATGTAACACCCCCAATCCACTCCGGGATATTACACGCCGTAGACCCTCTCCTCGAGGATCTACCAGGCTGATAACAAAAATCAAACATCTAAACATCGCCTTTAAGGCTAAAATGACTCAGTAGACCGACTTGGTCTTTCAATAATAACATACAACTCAATTCCAAACACATACCCACGCAGGGGTCAAAATACAATAAACTCCCGTACAACGGGGAAAAGATACCGCAGCGGAAAAGAAAATACAACTGGACCAATACGACATCAACGGAACCTCGTGTGATTAGTATCGTTCATCTTTCATCATCCTTCAAGGGCTCGAGTGGGATTTGTGGCTTCGTCCCGGTCCTAGGCGATGCGCGTGTGCGATTATGTTTTGTTGATTTTATGTCCGTCGAGGACACGTGATGTTGGGCTCTGGCCCTGTGAATTATTGTCGGTTTTCTATTTGTGAAAACAAAACCTTTGGGCTGTGACCCTGTTGATTTTTGGAAAGATAAGGATTTGAAAATCCTAAGTTGTTTTCTATCAAAACTCTCGATGGCATTTAAACAGTTTTATAAATTGTTTTCCCTTGATTTGTGACCTTTCGGTTTTAGAATATTTTACCAAACTCTTGCCTCGGGAAGTGCTTTTCGTTACGTTTGGATTTTTTTGAGGATTCCTGGTTATTGTTATTCGTGTAATGTGAATTGTATGGCTCGTATTTGCACTTGTACTTGCACTAGCAAAACAGTGGAGTTTTGCTAACCCCCGAGTATTCGGGGGGTGGATGTCTATTTTTGCATTCAGGTTTTGGAGCATAGCACAGGGTCGGCGCGAAGGATGATGAAAGATGAACGATACTAATCACACGAGGTTCCGTTGATGTCGTATTGGTCCAGTTGTATTTTCTTTTCTGCTGCGGTATCTTTTCCCCGTTGTACGGGAGTTTATTGTATTTTGACCCCTGCGTGGGTATGTGTTTGGAATTGAGTTGTATGTTATTATTTAAAGACCAAGTCGGTCTACTGAGTCATTTTAGCCTTAAAGGCGATGTTTAGATGTTTGATTTTAGTTATCAGCCTGGTAGATCCTCAAGGAGAGGGTCTACGGCGTGTAATATCCTTGAGTGGATTGGGGGTGTTACACTTAGCACGCGCTAAATACCACTCGATAGTGCACGCTAACAATAACAAGTTAACGTACGCTAACTGCACACCGGTAGCGCACGCAAGGTAATAAGGAGTAGCGTGCGCTTCCCACGCAGCAGTTCAGTACTGCTCAGATCAGTACGCTGTTGCCGAAGGTACGAAACTCGAAACGCACGACAAGGCCAGAATCCAGAAACACAAAAACGAAACATACAAGACGATAGATCTAAGCGCTGAAAAATATATAATTCCGACTACCGGGAAATCCGAAATACGACAAAGAAGATGAAGTTCCCTAAACTTATAGGAAATTACAAAAATGGCCCAAGTGCCCGAAAATCACGATACAACGTCGGATTTACAAACCGAAAGTCTCAACACGATCAACTCAACCACACGAACTTGCACAGACTAAGAAATAATGAAAACGAACGAGTTTTACGAGAATCGAACGTTCATACGGCAAAACATGTCATAAAATGAAATTACGTGAAAACATCACCAAAACTCGTCCAAATGGAAAAACTGCAAGAATAAAGTAGATTCAAACTGTTGAAACGGTTACAAGCGAGTCGATAAAAATAGACATACACCAAAAATGGAAACTGCTAAAAATGGAAAGGTACGGATATTACAATTAGTATCTATTATAACAAAACCACCCATTAGGTCCATCATTAACCATTGGTCCTTAAGTCGTATTCGCAAAAGTCCTATATCTAGAGCTGTAGCAATAGGAGTATGGTTTTGTAATACGCCAATTTTACCACCATTCGTAGATAAAATGATTTCTTTTACTTTTGAATCCAAAACAATTCGATTAGGGTTAGTACACAAAGATTTAAGATTATTTCTTCAGATTACTCTCCAAAAAATTATAAGTTCATAGCTTTCGCAATAGTTTCATCGATATTACCTACTAAATAAAAGGCCTGTTCAGGAAGATTATCTAATTCTCCGGAAAGAATCAATTGAAACCCTCTAATGGTTTCTGCTAGACCAACATATTTTCCGGGAGAACCGGTAAATACTTCGGCTACAAAAAGGGGTTGTGATAAGAAACACTCAAGTTTCCGCGCTCTTGCTACAGTTAAACGATCCTCCTCGGATAATTCATCCAACCCAAGGATAGCTATAATATCTTGAAGCTCTTTATAACGTTGTAAAGTTTGCTTAACTCTTTGCACAGTTTCATAATGTTCCTCACCAACGATCCGGGGTTGAAGCATGGTTGAAGTTGAATCTAAAGGATCTACTGATGGATAGATCCCTTTAGCAGTTAATCTTCTTGATAGTACGGTACTAGCATCTAAATGTGCAAATGTCGTAGCAGGGGCCCGATCGGTCAAATCGTCTGCAGGTACATAAACTGCTTGAATAGAAGTTATAGATCCTTCTTTTGTAGAAGTAATTCTTTGCTGATAACCGACAGTGGAAGGCATTCTACCTAATAAGGCTGATACTTCAGATCCTGCTTGAACGAAATGGAAAATAATATAAATATTCCTGTTATTCTATATTTTCTTGAAAAAGGTGCTCAACCCACAGGGACTGTTCACAATCTTTTAAAGAAAACAGAACTTTTTAAGAAACTTCCGTTTAATCAAATGAAATCTTAGCATTTTATTGATTAGCTCGTCGAATCTTCTTTCTCTTTGTTTAAATTTAATTTATTTTGATCGATTGTATCTATACATCCTTTAGTTTTTATTTGAAGTTTTGTTTAATCTCTATTTTATTCGGGTTGCTAACTCAACGGTAGAGCACTCGGCTTTTAAGTGCGACTATAATCTTTTACACATTTGGATGAAGTGAAGAATTCGTCCACACCATTAGTTTGGAAGACCACGACTGATCCATAAAAGGGAATAAATGGAAAAAATAGCATGTCGTATCAATGGAGAGTTTTGAGGATATTTGATTCCTCTAAGATTGGTATAAAATCTTGTTTAAATTATTGCAACGAAATAAAATAAAGTTTGGTCGGATGAATAGACGGATAAGGCCCCAAAGCTTCAATTCATTATTAGAAAGAAAAAGCAACCAGCTTCTATTCTTAATTTGAATAATTTACCGATCTAATTAAACGTTAAAAATAGATTAGTGCCTGATACGTTAAAATACACTCTATTTTAGTATTTGACATTTTCCAGTACTAAAAAAATTGAAATATTATTTTTCATAAATAAATAAAAACTGAATTATCATTATTTTTTTAAAAAAACTGCTAGTTTTTGTTTTCGTAATTTTTTATTTTGTACTTTTCATAAAAAAACTATTTTATTTTAAAATGTTTTATTTCTTTTTTTTGATCTTTTAATAAAAACATCAAATTTTTAATATTAATAATTCATATTTTTTTCAAAAATAAAGTTTGGATTTTCTTAAAAATTTTCTAGATTTTTTATTTTTTTATATTTTTTTATTTTTTATTATTATTACGTGGACCAATTGGGAGGTGACACATGTCACTTAACGGACATGTCAGCATGTCCGTTAGATCCAACTGACGAATTTCCACAGACACCCTAACTTAATTTCTTCTAGAGTCGACTCGTTTCACCCTCCTATTTATACAAGTGTGAGATATATATACGGTGCTTTAGCTTTACTGCTTTATAAGAAAGTCCAAAAAGATCCCTGTTATATTTTATTATATTCCTACTTAAGACTAGTTGTACTTTTTTCGGACAGTTAATAATATATTTATCAGGAGCTTAATCAATAAGATAGTAGATTAATGCAACAGTGATCCCCCATCTCCTTATTCAATAAGCTATCATCTTAATGGAACCAAATGACTATTATAACTAGATATTGTGTTATATTATTATGATGTTGTGCAATTTATAATTGTATGGTGTTAAACTATTTTGCATACAAATATTAATATATTTTTATATATATCGAGGGAGTAAAATGGTCATTTATGCCATTCAGACAGTTGATTCAGCAATGCAGGTAAACAATATTTTATTTTTATCCAAACAGACAGCATAATCCTTGGTTGAGGTTTTATCCCATTAGGTTTTCCTAGCAAGGTTTTTAACGAGACAACTAAGATGGCGTATTAACATGAATAGTGTACTTTTTTCCATTCATTAGGATTTTTCCCGTTGGATTTTTCCTAATAAGGTTTGACGAGGCAAATTCATGGCATAATGAGGACATTACAAAGATCGATATTAGACCTCAAGAAATAAAGTACGAAGGAGTAGTTGTACACTTTTTTCTTCGATCAAGTTTTTCCCACATGGTTTTCTTGACAAGGTTTTGATGAGGCAACACATGGATACTCCTATATGAATATTCTGTGTACGAAGAAACTTATACTCTTATGATCACTCAGTTTTTGTCCCATGGAGTTTTACTGAGGCGGCACATGAATATTCATACAAGAATAATCGATATGAGGTGGAGAAAATTCAATTATTGCTCAGGACTTTTCCTAATAGCAGTATGATGCAACAAGTTATGCGTGTTACAAGATCACTCCAAACAGTTTGGAAGTTTTTCTCCCGTTGGGTTTTTCTTCAAATTATTCCAGTAGACATTTATGTAAAAAGTTCCGACTACCGGGGAATCCGAAATACGACAAAGAAGATGAAGTTCCCTAAACTTATAGGAAATTACAAAAATGGCCCAAGTGCCCGAAAATCACGATACGACGTCGGATTTACAAACCAAAAGTCTCAACACGACCAACTCAACCATACGAACTTGCACAGACTAAGAAACAACGAAAACGAACGTTCATACGGCAAAACATGTCATAAAATGAAATTACGTGAAAACATCACCAAAACTCGTCCAAATGGAAAAACTCCAAGAATAAAGTAGATTCAAAATGTTGAAACAGTTACAAGAGAGTCGATAAAAATAGGCATACACCAAAAATGGAAACTGATGGAAAGGTACGGATATTACATTCTGCCCCTTTAAAATAAAGTTTCGTCCCGACACTTAAGAATCAAAAAGCTCGGGGTGCCTCGAACGCATATCCTCCTCTAACTCCCACGTTGCTTCTTCTACTTCGTGCCTCGACCATTGCATCTTAACCAATGTAATGGTTTTGTGCCTTAACTGCTTGTCTCGGCGCTCCAAAATCCTGACGGGCCTCTCCTCAAACGTAACATCCTTCTCGATCCCCACGTCTCCGAAATCAATAATGTGGGATGGGTCCGGAACGTACTTCCTCAACTGGGAGATGTGAAACACACTATGTACATGACTCAACGACGGAGGTAATGCCAAACGGTACGCTAACTCGCCAACTCTCTCTAATATCTCGAAAGGTCCAATATACCTCGGGATGAGCTTCCCCTTTTTCCCAAAATGGAAAACTCCCTTCGTCGGAGACACTCTCAATAGAACATGATCTCCCACCTCAAACTCCAAAGGTCGACGCCTAACATCCTCATAAGACTTTTGCCGACTCTGAGCTGCCAACATTCTCTTTCTAATCAATTCAACTTTCCCCCTCGTCTCCAACACAAGGTCCGGCTCTGTACCAACTAGATCGGACGGTTCATCCTAATATATCGGTGATCGGCAACATCGGCCATAAAGTGCCTCATACGGTGCCATCTTAATCGATGCGTGCCAACTATTATTATAAGTAAACTCAATCAAGGCCAGATGCTCCTCCCAGTCACTACTCCAGTCTAACGCACACGCGCGCAACATATCCTCGAACATCTGAATGGTATGCTCGTACTGTCCGTCGGTCTGAGGGTGGAAAGATGTACTCAAACGCAAATGTGTCCCCAATGCCTTATGTACCGCCTGCCAGAAGTGCGATACAAACCGGCCATCTCTGTCCGAAATAATAGTCCTCGGCGTACCATGAAGCCTCACTATCTGCGCGATAAAAACACGAGCTAATTTTTCTGGACCCCAAGTATCCTTGATGCCCAGAAAATGTGCCGACTTAGTCAGTCGGTCCACGATCACCCACACCATATTCATTCCGGTCTTCGTCGTCGGCAAACTCGTAACAAAATCCATTGAGATATCCTCCCACTTCCATTCCGGGACGGGAAGTGGTTTCAACAATCCGGCTGGCCGCTGATGCTCGATTTTGACTTGTTGACAAGTCAAACACTTAGCCACAAACTCGACTACCTCATTCTTCATGTCATTCCACCAAAAATTCTTCCTCAAATTTGTATACATTTTACTTGAGCCCGGATGGACCGAGTAAGGTGACGCGTGAGCCTCTCGCATAATACTCTGCCTCAATTCCAAGTCATTCGGAACACAAAGCCGACCTTGGAATCTCAACACACCATCCTCATGTATCATGAATCCCGGGGATTTCCCCTTCTTTACATTCTCTCAAAGCTGAATAAACATCGGGTCCTCTAACTGTCCCGATTTAATGTCGTCGACTATAGACGACGAAATCTCAAGTGTACGCAACTGCCCGGAACTCTCTAGTAGCACGATCTCAATGCTCAACCTCATTAACTCTCGCTAAAGTCTCGACTGGGCCGTAAGCAACTCAAGCGTCCGAAGTGATACCGATTTCCGGCTCAAGGCATCTGCCACCACATTTGCCTTTGCCCGGATGGTAAAGGATCTCAAGGTCGTAGTCCTTAATCAACTCCAACCATCTCCGCTGTCTATTGTTAAGCTCTTTCTACGTAAAAATGTACTTTAGGCTCTTGTGATCGGTGAAAATCTGACACGACGAGCCATACAAGTAATGACGCCAGATCTTCAACGCAAATACAACTGCGGCCAACTCAAGATCGTGCGTAGGGTAATTCAACTCGTACGGTTTCAACTGACGGGAAGCATAGGCAATCGTCCGCCCGTGCTGCATAAGTACACATCCGAGCCCTTGGCCCGAAGCATCACTAAAAACTGAGAAACCCTCATTACCACTTGGTAAAGCCAAAACAGGAGCAGTCGTCAACCGCTTCTCCAGCTCCTCAACACTATTCTGCCTCTCATCGATCCACACAAACTTCTATGACTTCTGTAACAACTGAGTCAGCGGTCGAGCGAGCTTAGAGAACCCCTCGACAAATCTACGGTAATATCCGGCCAAACCCAGAAAACTACGGACCTTCTTCACGTTCTTGGGCGGCGCCTAATCTAACACTGTCTCTACCTTATGTGGGTCCACACGAACACCCTTGGCCGAGATCACATGACCGAGAAACATAACCTCCCGTAACCAAAACTCACACTTTGAGAATTTCGCAAAAAGATGCTAAGTTCTCAAAATGTCTAACACGATATGCAAATGACCGGCATGCTCCTCCTCGCTCCTCGAGTAAATCAGGATATCGTCAATAAAAACTACACACTTATCGATGTACTCGATAAAGACTTTGTTCATAAGTTGCATGAACACGGCTGGTGCATTGTTTAGCCCAAAAGGCATAACCACAAACTTGTAGTGACCGTATCTCGTCCGAAAGACCGTCTTCGGAATATCGAAATCCTTCACTCGGACCTGATAATACCCCGACCTCAAATCAATTTTCGAAAACACGGTCGCCCCTTGCAACTGGTCGAACAAATCATCAATCCTCGGGAGTGGATACTTGTTTTTGATAGTCACTTTGTTCAACTCCCGATAGTCGATACACAGACGAAGTGACCCATCCTTCTTCTTCACAAACAGGACCGGTGCGCCCCAAGGCGAAGCGCTTGGTCGAATATACCCCATGTCTAGCAACTCTCCCAACTGTTTCTTCAATTCAAGCATCTCGGCAGGCGCCATGCGGTATGGCGTCTTAGAAATCGGTGCCGCAGCCGGTTCTAAATCCACAGTAAACTCAACCTCTCGATCCGGCGGCAAACCCGGCAACTCATCAGAAATACGTCAGGATAATCACATACTACTGGAATAGACGAGATCTCAACTCCCTTTACTCCCGATCTCAAAGCGTAACACCAATATCCCGTACAACCTCCTCGAAGAAGTCTCACCGCTTTCAAAGCGCTGATCAAGAATCTCTGACTACTCCGCTTACGACCCACAAAAGAATGCTCGGTACCGTCAGAGGCTAACATCGAAATGGTTATCGTTCTATAATTCATGATTGCCCCATGACGGTCCAGCCAATCCTCGCCCAGAATCAAATCCTCATCTCTAATATCTACCGCAATCAGATTAGAAGGCCAAACTCTCCCCACGATACACACTGGAAAATCTCTAATCTCACGATCCCCCACGATGCTATCTCCACTAGGCAATTTAACAACAAAAGGTTCACACGCAACTAGGCAATCAACATGCAGACGATGCACACAATCCAGATATATGAAAGAATGCGTAGCACCAGAATCGAATAACACGGAAACAGGATGATCAAGAATGTGTGGTACCTGTATCCACCGTCGCGTCTGGGTCTCCTGCTCGTATCATCTCATATACTCGGGGCGGAACAGACCCCACACTAGAAGCTCGCCCTCTAGAAGGTTGTCCCCATCCTCGACCTCTACCAAAACTCTGTTGTGGCTGAGAAACTGCCGGTGTCTGATTCACGCTCGATTCTCCCGCAGCTGGGGCCGATATCTGAGTAACTGGTGCCCGAGCAGCATCTGCACAAAACTTGGCACGATGCCCCATCCGACCGAAGGAATGACACTGAATCGGAGGCCTGTCACACTCACTCATAACGTGTCCAGGGAGACCACAGTTAAGGCAATTAGGACCACGCACTGAACCAGTAGGAGCAGACTTAGAACCGTTCCCTCGTCCAAATGACGGGGACTGACTCCCGAAGACTCGTGAACCAGACTGAGCCTTCTGATATCCTCCAGACTTGCCTCCCGAAAATTGGCCGGAGGTCTTCTGCTTCTTTCCCTCGGCTACCGTCTCTGTCGCCGAAAACGATATCTCATAAGCCATCGCCTTTTTCTGATACTCCTTCAAAGTTGTGCATCCCAGACCAGACATGTAGTGACGCACCCTCGGTTTCATCCGCATATCGAAGTGGCGGATCTTATCTGTAACACCCCCGATACGCTTGGGAATATTACAGCGCTGCAGACCCTCGCCGTGAGGATCTACCAGGCTAAAAACAAAAACAATACCTCACATTACATGCCGACATGGCCACATAATGAACTGCTAGACCGATTTGGTCTTTTACCACAAAACCATACATCAAACATATACAACTCGACTTAAAACTCATACCCACACAGGGGTTGTAATACATCAATATACCCATAAAACGAGAAAACTACACAACGGAGAGCCAAATACTGAGACTCTACCAAAATACTCAACGAATGCTCTTCATGTGATTAGTATCGTCGTCTCCATCATCCTTCGTATCGATCCTGTGATTCGCTCCCCAACAACCTGCAAGTACCTGGACGCAATACAGACATCCACCCCCCGAATACTCGGGAGTTAGCAAAACTCCACTGTTTTGCTAGTGCAAGTATTAAAACAGAAGTACAAGCCACACACAACGTGCTTCAAGAATATAAAAATCTTGAATATATTTCCCGAGATAATTCACTTAATCAAAACAGTTTGATTTATAAAAGGTAGGAATAGAACCATGTATCTCATACAAAATATTTTACGATCTCGGGAGTTTAAAAACATTTGGAATTAAGGAATTCTCAAGTCTTTCAAAAAGACTTGGGGACACGGCCCAAAATCATCTTTCCAAAATACGATTCCAATAATAAAACGCGGATTCACAATCCAATTCACAACACACGGGGTCTAAGACCCAAATCAAAGCCACAGGGTCCACGACCCATATCACATAACACATGTTCCTAAGGATTATTCGCGTCCCATGCTAACAAGCCACGAACCTCAGATGCTCCCGTAGAACATAGCCGTGTGCATAACCCAATAGGAAACCATACCAAATCACATGTCCTCGTGACAACAATCACAGAACCATTCCAAACCACAACCATAAGTTATCCCGGCATCGGGCTAACAAGCCACGAACCTCGGAGTTCCCGCAAGACATACCCGATGATAACCCCCACAAGTTATCCCGGCATCGGGCTAGCAAGCCGCGAACCTCGGAGTCTCCGCAAGACATACCTGGATTGGATAACCCTACGGTCACGCCCGACCCATACTAGAAAGTATGGATCCCGGAGGTTCAACAATCCTACCCAGAGGCACATCACTTTCAACGATCACATAACAATGAGCAGAACATCAAGCCAAGCAACACTTAAACATCACAACCTCCTTTCAAAGGAGTAACAACTAATATCACACCCAATGCGTTCTTACCGAACAAGTACACATAACAATACATAATCCCCGGCAAAGGATTACGGTCTATTAAACTCACTCAAAGTGGTCATAGCATCTTTCAACATACAAAACCAGCACACATATTCCGAGAACACATATATTCACGAAGTACATGAATTATCGTTGAAAGACAACATTTATTGAGAACATACCGATCCCTTTTTACGTTCATTAAACATTGGGTTTCGCATAAAATCATTTATCAATAATTACGCCTACGAAACATGAAACGTATGGACAAGATACTTGCCTCGGTACCGCGAGCAACGGAACAACGAACGAACACGGTCGGATAGCCCTCAAACTTCCGAAAACGACCAATAATTCGACAACCTCACGATAGCTACGAAAATAACATCACCACGGATAAATAACATTAAACGGAATCCGAATCAACCAGAAAAACAACCAGTATCCGAGGGTTCCTTCGAAGAAATCGAAAATCAAGTCCCGGGTGATAAAAATTGATATATGAGTTACAAAATACGAAGATCATGGCCAAGACAACAAAAACACCATAATCAATTCATCCACCACGGATTAAATCTAAGAATCACGAAGAAACCCCCAAAATCACATAACTAGGGTTCTACGGAAGAATTACCTCGATCCGACGAAGAACAAGGATTGGATGATGTTATAATTGACAAGGATCTTCCAAACCACCTTGGAAAAGAGTAGAGTAGGCCAAAGACGTCGCTCCCCATCTTCTCCCGTCGCCAGCCGCCCCAAAAATGAAGAAAGGGTGAGAAATGATGATTAAACGTTGCTGTCCAGTATTTATACTGGACAGTTATTAGCGTGCGCTAACTGGACAGCATTAGCGCGCGCTAACGAGGTCAACTCTCAGAACTACCGCAATAACAAGGTTAGCGTGCGCTAGACACACACACATAGCGCGCGCTAACGAGCCACGGATACAGCCCAGTAGCTCCTGAACAGACCTGCACCTACCCGGTTGTAACACCCCGAGATATTCGGAATAATTACAGCGCCGTAAACCCTTTAGATAAGGATTTACAAGGCTAATTTTAAAAGAAGTGTAAAAATAATTCAATCGAACAACTGAAGTTCAAATATATATTTGATTCAACCGATCAAATGAGTTAACTTATACAACCATATCGAAATGACCTTATTAAAAACTGATGTACTCGAGTACTAAACGAACCAAGAAGACAATTCACAATAACAATAACATCAACCACATCACTGAGCCATTTCATCGTCCTGTCGGTACTGTGGTTGCCTCCCCGCTCCTCGGCTACCTGAACATCAAAACAATGTCCACCCCCGAAGGGGTTAGTAAAACAATGCTAGTACAAGTATCATCATACAATAAATCATCAATGCATCATACAACATGCAAAACGGACTTCCGCCACCGGAATCCAACGATGCGAATCCTCACGATTCCATCAACACAATACAGGGTAATCCAAATGAGCCGCCCTTGGTATAGATCCCCATGATGATCCCGTCGGACCAACGCATGGTGGAAAACCCGTCCAACGATCCAGCGCCCTCAGCATAGATCCCCATGATGATCCCGTCGGACCAACGCATGGTGGACATTCGATCCAGCGCCCTCAGCATAGATCCTCATGATCCCCTCGGATCATTTATACCATAAATCAATCAACTATGCATACACATATGCATTTCAATATTTTCATCAATACGAACAAATATCAACGAATATCACGAGAATTTTCAGAAATACATTTCATATTCAACAATATGAACAAAACCACAAGCATGATCAAAGTTTTCAATATAAATCGAACTCGACATATGATACTTGCCTCGAAAATGGCAAGGACGAAACACCTCGATGATCTCAACACACTCGAAGGCCGCCTCCATCGATCAACGTAACAAGCTCGAACCTTAACAAAAGGAATGATATACAAATCATCTCAAGTCGAACGATGGCCTAACAATTCGTTCTACGGCCCAAAAGTTCAAAATAAACAATGCTGGATCATGGCGTGCGCTACGTATCTACGTAACGCGGCGCTAAGCCCGCTATTAGCGTATGCTATCGTGTAAGACTAGCGTCGCTAGCCACGAATCGACGCTTTGAATCGGCTGATACATAACGCACGCTACGTACGTATTGTGCGTTAACTGAACCCCGATAGCGCACGTTAACTCAAATATGTTAGCGTGCGCTAATCTTGCATGGCAGAATACTGCTAACGGAAAAACTGGGTTGAAAGGTGGTGAATTTCATGAACTCTATGGTGATAATACAAATTATCCTCGGGCATATCATGCTAATAAGGTTTGTGGAAATTCCATGATCATGAGGTACAAATATACGGATAATCATCTCAACATCATAATTCATCTTCAATCTTTAAGAAATATTTGAAGTTTCGATTATTCCAAGTCCCAAAACATATGATTCCTTACGTAAAACATACGAACTAGGTAATCTTCATATACTGGTCGATTGGTTTTGAAGATACATAACATGCTTAGGAATCCACATACTAAAAGGTTCAATGGATCATACGATGAATAAGTGTCGAAACGTCGAAAATATCCTTCTAACACATGAGGTACGACTAATAACGAATCTTAACTGACTAGATGAACATGATCAACATCCTTTAGAACACTACTAGTATTGGTGAAGAATCACCTACCTCAAGGTAGTGAAGAACACGGAGGAAATTGAAGCAATCCAACTCCGAAGGCTTGAACACCAATCTCCAATGACATACGATCTCCAATCACGAACTAGGATGTTGATAAGGAGTGTTTAGGATGAAGGAAATTATGTTCTAAGTGTAAGAATTCGGGTAATGGGAGAAGAAAGAACTGAAATCACGAATAGGATGCTGTCCTATTTATAAGAAATGGCTATTAGCGCGCGCTAGACCCTGCTCGTAGCGTGCGCTAACGGCTCACTGACTTAACTGTACTCAGCACTTAGCGCGCGCTATGCACATACCTGTAGCGTGCGCTAAGGCGTTGACTCGGCTTTTCCCGAAAGCCGTCCAGGTACATCCCGACACGATCCGACAGGGGTCCCCCGGCCAGATCTCACCTACCGCACGTCTCAATCAAATTGACCACGCATAGCGTGCGCTAATGACCCTCTGTAGCGTGCGCTATGAATCCATGTTAGCGCACGCTACACATAGCCGATAGCGTGCGCTACATGCGCAGAATTACAATTTGTAAATCACATACATGAAATCATACGCTCGACAACATCGGATTATAAAATACGGAGAATAATACTCAGATCAAGTACAACGATTACAATATCACAAGTCAGAAATCTCGGGTATTACACCCGTAGCGTACGTTAGGAAGAAGAAATGGCGTGCGCTAAGCAGTCGATAGCGTGCGCTAGCTATCGACCTTAGCGTGCGCTAACAAAGCCCCAGTCCCAGTCCAGTAGCTCCTGGACTGCCTCTGGACTGCTAGTTAGCGTGCGCTACACATTCAGTAGCGTGCGCTAAACACCACGCAGTAGTGTGCGTTATGCCTCAAGCATTAGCGTGCGCTACACCACAAAAACTCAAAAACTCACATACTGATCTGAAACGCCTCCAAACACCTGTCCCAACGAGGCACACCCAAATATGGCACAAAATTCCAACGATGAGGACAATAACAATCCGATAAAACCCCAAAAATTCAACGATCCGCAACAGAATTCTCGGGTATTACATTCTACCCCTCTTAAAAGAAGTTTCGTCCCCGAAACTTGAAACATATAACGAACGACACAAAACAAACTCAGATAACACACGATATCCGTTGCCGAAATAACAAAACACAACGAATGAAAATCAATACGGTTGAACAATTCAACAGTACATCAACCAAAACACGAGCTATTCACTGAACCAATACGAAATTCCACAGCCCAAGGGTTGGAAGATCGAACACGAACTAATTTACTGAACTTAAGGAAATTATGAAGGAGTCCTAACGCTCAACAATCACGAAACGAGATCAACAAAAATCGAACAATCAAACGATTGAATTACAACGATCGAGGCACAAAAGTCAATCAGTCATGTTCGAATCATGAGGAATAATAATACTCAAAACAACAACCCCAAAGTTCACATCTCGACTCAAGATAATATATGATCCGGTGAAGACAACAAGATGTGCATTCACATGAGATCCACAGGAAATGAATAGCAATTGGAAAGTCACAATGACAAACGGGTTATTCTGAAACAATACCACAACTCGTTCGATCAACAAAAGCACAAGAAAGGACAAGTCCAGAAAATGTCAACGAACATAAACGAGTCGACAGAGTCGAAAGTACAGAGTTCAAAATCCGATCCACTTCAAATAAAAGAAGTTAATCTCCGGAATTCGAAACAACGGAGCAAGGGAAATAACTCAACATACAACTGATAGACCACGCCCCTCAGGAACTACTCGGAGTCGATCCTGTTATCAATGCTCAAGTCCGTGCCTCGGAAGGCTCGGTAACCATCTCGCAAAACTGAACCCGGTGTCCCTCGAGTCCACACCTGTAACACGTTACTGGCGGGGAAGGACAATATACACGAACATGTCCCGCCACATTACGGTTAAAACATCTCCTGGCTTTACCAGGAGTCAAAGCAGACAACTTGGAACTCTCAGTTCCACGCATCGAGCGATGGAGCTTCACAGCGGAGAGGCTACTACGTTGCAAATTAGAAACACCGACTCCCGTACTGTCCACACGGTCATCGGACTTCCTCTGTTTCTTCGACTCGGGCACAAGCTCCGATGATAACGAAGCTAGTTCATGGGCTAATGCTCGATCTTGATAGTCCCTCAACGAAGTGCAATTGAATCCCGACATATACACGCGAATATCCAGCTTTATCCGTCTGTCAAAGTGAAGGATCCTCTCTTCCTCGGTTCTCACCCGATCTCGCACATAACTGAGTTGTTTGCTATAATCGATGATAGCCTGCGACACCGATATATCTTGCGGTTCTGCCAAGTAGAATTCGCGAATCCTCTGCTCTCTAATCGGTTTCGGACAGAACTCAGCTTCCATAAATGCTTGGAACTCCGCCCACGTGACATCACGATCACGAGGTTTAACAGCTTCCCACCAATTAGCGGCATCTTTGTCAAGAAGGTACTGAGCGATAGGTACCTTCCGCTCTTCAGGACATCCGACAGCCTCAAAAATCTTTCCCAACTGGAAAATCCAACCATCCCATCCCAACGCATCCGCAACACCAGCGAATCGAGGGGGATTCATACGAACTACCTCGCGAAGCCATTGATTTACTCTGACGTTGTGACTCGCGTCAATGCTACGTTGAACCACCTGGGTCAACTGAGTCATCTGAGTTGCTACTTGTTGCAATATAGTAGCAACACCCAAACTAAAATCATTCCCAGCGACATTATCTCGATTCCGCATTTGATCCCCGTGGCTATCAGCACCACGGTTACGACCACGACCTCTGTCCCTCAGCATACTAACAAACAACAACCTATGGCAATGGAAGATCATAACACATAGAGAGATATTCACATCTCCGTCTTTAATCAAACACCATTAAATCATATACATATTACAATTTAATTTAGGCTAGAGCACAATATACAAACTATTATCCCGACAATCTTCATTTATAATGCCGTTGTTATGTGAATTATAAATGCAATAAAATTAAAGTCATTCATTGCATCAAAATCATTTTCTGTATGGGTTCCGCGCCGGAACTCACCAAGTTGAAAACCATTTTCAAAAAATGTTCAAAAATGCTAAAAGGCTGATGACAGTAATATTTTCCAAATACTCACCAAAAGTCATTTTCCAAATACCAAATACCGTCATAAAATACCATTTGAAATTACAAGGCGAAGACGCGAAAACTCAATAGTTTCAAAATATACGTTAAGTCACCCGACAAAAGGGTTAGGAAAAAGGGTCAACGAAATAACTCAAATTTACGAGCCCGAAAGGTCATTTTAAAACACACACTACTTTGTAAAAGTACCAAAAAGTCATTTTGAACTTTACACACGCAACGGACAAGAACACAGTTCAAATTACACAAAACCACACACAACAATTGTTATTCATGAACAACACACATAGAGTACGGTCTCAACCAGTCAGCCTAACAATCGCAAAAGTTAGGCTTACGGCCAGAATGTAGTTTCTGAGCTTCTACTCAGACCGATTAGTGTATAATTTAACAGAGACTTAGCGTGCGCTAGCCATGCCACGTTAGCGCGCGCTAGCTATTCTAATCCAGCAACGCATTCATGAACATATACCAAATAATGCCAAAAGTCGAAGGTTACAAATAAACAACATCATATGAATCCAAACGCCAACAATTTACATCCTCACTACATATCTTTTAACCGAAAGGTTGAAGGTGAAAGTCACGTCTCAAGTAAACTTTTGGTAGAACTCTTTTGAGCATAAAAAAAATCAAATTTTGAAAATTTTCAATGCAAGATGAAAATAAAATGTATGTAATTGAATTCTCGAAATCTTCGGTCTCGAGTTCATCATACGAAAATCAAATCATTTTTCCTCCTCGAAGGATGTTTTTAAATAGAATTTACGTGACTTCCCCAAAACATTTGAAGTTTAAAATACCACATTGATAAACTTTTATTGAGTAACCAATCTAAAACATCACTCCTGTAAAAACGATTTCACACAAAAATGTATACATATATACATACATACCGGTACTACTCTTTGTCCCAGCACAATACGAGAATCAAACAAGTATGGTGTAAGTATTCACGAGGCACAATTAAACTCCACATAATAATACAAAATCACATAAACTCGTATAACACGAGACACAACAAAGTAGGGAGACTTACATCCACAGATCGCACGAAGATGATGGTTGCGCCTCGATACTAATCACGACCGACAACTCAGACGACGCGTCGCGACACTACTCAGTCAGACCGAATCTGACAAGACAAGACCCGACAACACACAACTCAACCCGACAGCCTAGGTTTCCTCAACCTAAGCTCTGATACCATATTCTGTAACACCCCCAAACCGCTTGGGAATATTACAGCGCCGCAGACCCTTGCCGTGAGGATCTACCAGGCTAAAAACAAAAACAATACCTCATATTAAATGCCAACATGGCTACATAATGAACTGCTAGACTGATTTGGTCTTTTACCACAATACCATACATCAAACATATATAACTCGACTTAAAACTCATACCCACGCAGGGGTTGGAATACATCAATATACCCATAAAACAGGAAAACTACACAACGGAGAGCCAAATACTGAGACTCTACCAAAATACTCAACGAATGGTCTTCATGTGATTAGTATCGTCGTCTTCCATCATCCTTCGTATCGATCCTGTGATTCGCTCCCCAACAACCTGCAAGTACCTGGACGCAATACAGACATCCACCCCCCGAATACTCGGGGGTTAGCAAAACTACACTGTTTTGCTAGTGCAAGTATTAAAACAGAAGTACAAGCCATACACAACGTGCTTCAAGAATACAAAAATCTTGAATATATTTCCCGAGACAATTAACTTAATCAACACAGTTTGATTTATAAAAGGTAAGAATAGAACCATGTATCTCATACAAAATATTTTACGATCTCGGGATTTTAAAAACATTTGGAATTAAGGAATTCTCAAGTCTTTCGAAAACACTTGGGGACACGGCCCAAAATCATCTTTCCAAAATACGATTCCAATAATAAAACGCGGATTCACAATCCAATTCACAACACATGGGGTCTAAGACCCAAATCGTAAGCCACAGGGTCCACGACCCATATCACATAACACATGTTCCTAAGGATTATTCGCGTCCCGTGCTAACAAGCCACGAACCTCAGATGCTCCCGTAGAACATACCCGAGTGAATAACCCAATAGGAAACCATACCAAATCACATGTCCTCCTGACAACAGTCACGGAACTATTCCAAACCACAACCATAAGTTATCCCGGCATTGGTCTAACAAGCCACGAACCTCGGAGTCCCCACAAGACATACCGATGATAACCCCCACAAGTTATCCCGGCATCGGGCTAGCAAGCCGCGAACCTCGGAGTCCCCGCAAGACATACCCGGATTGGATAACCCTACGGTCACGCCCGACCCATACTAGAAAGTATGGATCCCGAAGATTCAACAATCCTACCCGGAGCCACATCACTTTCAATGATCACATAACAATGAGCAGAACATCAAGCCAAGCAACACTTAAACATCACAACCTCCTTTCAAAGGAGTAACAACTAATATCACACCCAATACGTTCTTACCGAACAAGTACACATAACAATACATAATCCCCGGCAAAGGATTACGGTCTATTAAACTCACTCAAAGTGGTCATAGCATCTTTCAACATACAAAACCAGCACACATATTCCGAGAACACATATATTCACGAAGTACACGAATTATCGTTGAAAGACAACATTTATTGAGAACATACCGATCCCTTTTTACGTTCATTAAACATTGGGTTTCGCATAAAATATTTATCAATAATTAAGCCTACGAAACATGAAACGTATGGACAAGATACTTGCCTCGGTACCGCGAGCAACAGAACAACGAACGAACACGGTCGGATAGCCCTCAAACTTCCGAAAATGACCAAGAATTCGACAACCTCATGATAGCTACGAAAATAACATCACCACGGATAAATAACGTTAAACGGAATCCGAATCAACCGGAAAAACAACCAGGATCCAAGGGTTCCTTCGAAAAAATTGGAAATTAAGTCCCGGGTGATAAAAATTGATATATGGGTTGCAAAATCCGAAGATCATGGCCAAGACAAGAAAAACACCATAATAAATTCATCCACCACGGATTAAATCGAAGAATCACGATGAAACCCCCAAAATCACATAACTAGGGTTCTACAGAAGAATTACCTCGATCCGACGAAGAACAAGGATTGGATGATGATATAATTGACAAGGATCTTCCCAAACACCTTGGAAAAGAGTAGAGTAGGCCAAAGACGTCGCTCCCCATCTTCTCCCGTCGCCAGCCGCCCCAAAAACGAAGAAAGGGTGAGAAATGATGATTAAACGCTGCTGTCCAGTATTTATACTGGACAGTTATTAGCGTGCGCTAACTGGACAGCATTAGCGCGCGCTAACGAGGTCAACTCTCACAACTACCGCAATAACAAGGTTAGCGTGCGCTAGACACACACACATAGCGCGCGCTAACGAGCCACGGATACAGCCCAGTAGCTCCTGAACAGACCTGCACCTACCCGGTAGCGTGCGTTAGGAAGAAGAAATGGCGTGCGCTAAGCAGTCGATAGCGTGCGCTAGCTATCGACCTTAGCGTGCGCTAACAAAGCCCCAGTCCCAGTCCAGTAGCTCCTGGACTGCCTCTGGACTGCTAGTTAGCGTTCGTTACACATTCAGTAGCGTGCGCTAAACACCACGCAGTAGCGTGCGCTATGCCTCAAGCATTAGCGTGCGCTACACCACAAAAACTCAAAAACTCACATACTGATCTGAAACGCCTCCAAACACCTATCCCAACGAGGCACACCCAAATATGGCACAAAATTCCAACGATGAGGACAATAACAATCCGATAAAACCCCAAAAATTTAACGATCCGGAACAGAATTCTCGGGTATTACATTCTACCCCTCTTAAAAGAAGTTTCGTCCCTGAAACTTGAAACATATAACGAACGACGCAAAACAAACTCAGATAACACACGATATCCGTTGCCGAAATAACAAAACACAACGAACGAAAATCAATACGGTTGAACAATTCAACAGTACATCAACCAAAACACGAGCTATTCGCTGAACCAATACGAAATTCCACAGCCCAAGGGTTGGAAGATCGAACACGAACTAATTTCCTGAACTTAAGGAAATTATGAAGGAGTCATAACGCTCAACAATCACGAAACGAGATCAACAAAAATCGAACAATCAAACGATTGAATTACAACGATCGAGGCACAAAAGTCAATCAGTCATGTTCGAATCATGAGGAATAATAATACTCAAAACAACAATCCCAAATTTCACATCTCGACTCAAGATAATATACGATCCGGTGAAGACAACAAGATGTGCATTCACATGAGATCCACAGGAAATGAATAGCAATTGGAAAGTGACAACGACAAACGGGTTATTCTGAAACAATACCACAACTCGTTCGATCAACAAAAGCACAAGAAAGGACAAGTCCAGAAAATGTCAAAGAACATAAACAAGTCGACAGAGTCGAAAGTACAGAGTTCAAAATCCGATCCACTTCAAATAAAAGAGGTTAATCTCCGGAATTCGAAACAACGGAGCAAGGGAAATAACTCAACATACAACTGATAGACCACGCCCCTCAGGAACTACTCGGAGTCGATCCTGTTATCAATGCTCAAGTCCGTGCCTCGGAAGGCTCGGTAACCATCTCGCAAAACTGAACCCGGTGTCCCTCGAGTCCACACCTGTAACACGTTACTGGTGGGGAAGGACAATGTGCACGAACATGTCCCGCCACATTACAGTTAAAACATCTCCTAGCTTTACCAGGAGTCAAAGCAGACAACTTGGAACTCTCAGTTCCACGCATCGAGCGATGGATCTTCACAGCGGAAAGGCTACTACGTTGCAAATTAGAAACACCGACTCCCGTACTGTCCACACGGTCATCAGACTTCCTCTGTTTCTTCGACTCGGGCACAAGCTCCGACGATGACGAAGCTAGTTCACGGGCTAATGCTCGATCTTGATAGTCCCTCAACGAAGTGCAATTGAATCCCGACATATACACGCGAATATCCGGCTTTATCCGTCTGTCAAAGTGAAGGATCCTCTCTTCCTCGGTTCTCACCCGATCTCGCACATAACTGAGTTGTTTGCTATAATCGATGATAGCCTGCGACACCGATATATCTTGCGGTTCTGCCAAGTAGAATTCGCGAATCCTCTGCTCTCTAATCAGTTTCGGACAGAACTCAGCTTCCATAAATGCTTGGAACTCCGCCCACGTGACATCACGATCACGAGGTTTAACAGCTTCCCACCAATTAGCGGCATCTTTGTCAAGAAGGTACTGAGCGATAGGTACATTCCGCTCTTCAGGACATCCGACAGCCTCAAAAATCATTCCCAACTGGAAAATCCAACCATCCCATCCCAACGCATCCACAACACTGGCGAATCGAGGGGGATTCATACGAACTACCTCGCGAAGCCATTGATTTACTCTGACGTTGTGACTCGCGTCAATGCTACGTTGAACCACCTAGGTCAACTGAGTCATATGAGTTGCTACTTGTTGCAATATAGTAGCAACACCCAAACTAAAATCATTCCCAGCGATATTATCTCGATTCCGCATTTGATCCCCGTGGCTATCAGCACCACGGTTACGACCACGACCTCTGTCCCTCAGCATACTAACAAACAACAACCTATGGCAACGGAAGATCATAACACATAGAGAGATATTCACATCTCCGTCTTTAATCAAACACCATTAAATCATATACATATTACAATTTAATTTAGGCTAGAGCACAATATACAAACTATTATCCCGACAATCTTCATTTATAATGCCGTTGTTATGTGAATTATAAATGCAATAAAATTAAAGTCATTCATTGCATCAAAATCATTTTCTGTACGAGTTCCGCGCCGGAACTCACCAAGTTGAAAACCATTTTCAAAAAATGTTCAAAAATGCTAAAAGGCTGATGACGGTAATATTTTCCAAATACTCACCCAAAGTCATTTTCCAAATACCAAATACCGTCATAAAATACCATTTGAAATTACAAGGCGAAGACGCGAAAACTCAATAGTTTCAAAATATACGTTAAGTCACCCGACAAAAGGGTTAGGAAAAAGGGTCAACGAAATAACTCAAATTTACGAGCCCGAAAGGTCATTTTAAAACACACACTACTTGGTAAAAGTACCAAAAAGTCATTTTGAACTTTACACACGCAACGGACAAGAACACAGTTCAAATTACACATAACCACACACAACAATTGTTATTCATGAACAACACACATAGAGTACGGTCTCAACCAGTCAGCCTAACAATCGCAAAAGTTAGGCTTACGGCCAGAATGTAGTTTCTGAGCTTCTACTCAGACCGATTAGTGTATAATTTAACAGAGACTTAGCGTGCGCTAGCCATGCCACGTTAGCGCGCGCTAGCTATTCTAATCCAGCAACGCATTCATGAACATATACCAAATAATGCCAAAAGTCGAAGGTTACAAATAAACAACATCATACGAATCCAAACGCCAACAATTTACATCCTCACTACATATCTTTTAACCGAAAGGTTGAAGGTGAAAGTCACGTCTCAAGTAAACTTTTGGTAGAACTCTTTTGAGCATAAAAAAAATCAAATTTTGAAAATTTTCAATGCAAGATGAAAATAAAATGTATGTAATTGAATTCTCGAAATCTTCGGTCTCGAGTTCATCATACGAAAATCAAATCATTTTTCCTCCTCGAAGGATGTTTTTAAATAGAATTTACGTGACTTCCCCAAAACATTTGAAGTTTAAAATACCACATTGATAAACTTTTATTGAGTAACCAATCTAAAACATCACTCCTGTAAAAACGATTTCACACAAAAATGTATACATATATACATACATACCGGTACTACTCTTTGTCCCAGCACAATACGAGAATCAAACAAGTATGGTGTAAGTATTCACGAGGCGCAATTAAACTCCACATAATAATACAGAATCACATAAACTCGTATAACACGAGACACAACAAAGTAGGGAGACTTACATCCACAGATCGCACGAAGATGATGGTTGCACCTCGATACTAATCACGACCGACAACTCAGACGACGCGTTGCGACACTACTCAGTCAGACCGAATCTGACAAGACAAGACCCGACAACACACAACTCAACCCGACAGCCTAGGTTTCCTCAACCTAAGCTCTGATACCATATTCTGTAACACCCCCAAACCGCTTGGGAATATTACAGCGCCGCAGACCCTTGCCGTGAGGATCTACCAGGCTAAAAACAAAAACAATACCTCACATTACATGCCAACATGGCTACATAATGAACTGCTAGACTGATTTGGTCTTTTACCACAATACCATACATCAAACATATATAACTCGACTTAAAACTCATACCCACGCAGGGGTTGGAATACATCAATATACCCATAAAACAGGAAAACTACACAACGGAGAGCCAAATACTGAGACTCTACCAAAATACTCAACGAATGGTCTTCATGTGATTAGTATCGTCGTCTTCCATCATCCTTCGTATCGATCCTGTGATTCGCTCCCCAACAACCTGCAAGTACCTGGACGCAATACAGACATCCACCCCCCGAATACTCGGGGGTTAGCAAAACTCCACTGTTTTGCTAGTGCAAGTATTAAAACAGAAGTACAAGCCATACACAACGTGCTTCAAGAATATAAAAATCTTGAATATATTTCCCGAGATAATTCACTTAATCAACACAGTTCGATTTATAAAAGGTAAGAATAGAACCATGTATCTCATACAAAATATTTTACGATCTCGGGAGTTTAAAAACATTTGGAATTAAGGAATTCTCAAGTCTTTCGAAAACACTTGGGGACACGGCCCAAAATCATCTTTCCAAAATACGATTCCAATAATAAAACGCGGATTCACAATCCAATTCACAACACATGGGGTCTAAGACCCAAATCGTAAGCCACAGGGTCCACGACCCATATCACATAACACATGTTCCTAAGGATTATTCGCGTCCCGTTCTAACAAGCCACGAACCTCAGATGCTCCCATAGAACATACCCGAGTGAATAACCCAATAGGAAACCATACCAAATCACATGTCCTCGTGACAACAGTCACGGAACTATTCCAAACCACAACCATCAGTTATCCCGGCATTGGTCTAACAAGCCACGAACCTCGGAGTCCCCACAAGACATACCGATGATAACCCCCACAAGTTATCCCGGCATCGGGTTAGCAAGCCGCGAACCTCGGAGTCCCCGCAAGACATACCCGGATTGGATAACCCTACGGTTATGCCCGACCCATACTAGCAAGTATGGATCCCGAAGATTCAACAATCCTACCCAGAGCAACATCACTTTCAATGATCACATAACAATGAGCAGAACATCAAGCCAAGCAACACTTAAAAATCACAACCTCCTTTCAAAGGAGTAACAACTAATATCACACCCAATACGTTCTTACCGAACAAGTACACATAACAATACATAATCCCCGGCAAAGGATTACGGTCTATTAAACTCACTCAAAGTGGTCATAGCATCTTTCAACATACAAAACCAGCACACATATTCCGAGAACACATATATTCACGAAGTACACGAATTATCGTTGAAAGACAACATTTATTGAGAACATACCGATCCCTTTTTACGTTCATTAAACATTGGGTTTCGCATAAAATCATTTATCAATAATTACGCCTATGAAACATGAAACGTATGGACAAGATACTTGCCTCGGTACCGCGAGCAACGGAACAACGAACGAACACGGTCGGATAGCCCTCAAACTTCCGAAAACGACCAAGAATTCGACAACCTCACGATAGCTACGAAAATAACATCACCACGGATAAATAACGTTAAACGGAATCCGAATCAACCGGAAAAACAACCAGGATCCGAGGGTTCCTTCGAAGAAATCGGAAATTAAGTCCCGGGTGATAAAAATTGATATATGAGTTACAAAATCCGAAGATCATGGACAAGACAACAAAAACACCATAATCAATTCATCCACCACGGATTAAATCGAAGAATCACGATGAAACCCACAAAATCACATAACTAGGGTTCTACGGAAGAATTACCTCGATCCGACGAAGAACAAGGACTGGATGATGATATAATTGACAAGGATCTTCCAAACCACCTTGGAAAAGAGTAGAGTAGGCCAAAGACGTTGCTCCCCATCTTCTCCCGTCGCCAGCCGCCCCAAAAACGAAGAAAGGGTGAGAAATGATGATTAAACGCTGCTGTCCAGTATTTATACTGGACAGTTATTAGCATGTGCTAACTGGACAGCATTAGCGCGCGCTAACGAGGTCAACTCTCACAACTACCGCAATAACAAGGTTATCGTGCGCTAGACACACACACATAGCGCGCGCTAATGAGCCACGGATACAGCCCAGTAGCTCCTGAACAGACCTGCACCTACCCGGTAGCGTGCGTTAGGAAGAAGAAATGGCGTGCGCTAGCTATCGACCTTAGCGTGCGCTAACAAAGCCCCAGTCCCAGTCCAGTAGCTCCTGGACTGCCTCTGGACTGCTAGTTAGCGTGCGCTACACATTCAGTAGCGTGCGCTAAACACCACGCAGTAGCGTGCGCTATGCCTCAAGCATTAGCGTGCGCTACACCACAAAAACTCAAAAACTCACATACTGATCTGAAACGCCTCCAAATACCTGTCCCAACGAGGCTCACCCAAATATGGCACAAAATTCCAACGATGAGGACAATAACAATCCGATAAAACCCCAAAAATTCAACGATCCGGAACAGAATTCTCGGGCATTACATTCTACCCCTCTTAAAAGAAGTTTCGTCCCTGAAACTTGAAACATATAACGAACGACGCAAAACAAACTCAGATAACACACGATATCCGTTGCCGAAATAACAAAACACAACGAACGAAAATCAATACGGTTGAACAATTCAACAGTACATCAACCAAAACACGAGCTATTCGCTGAACCAATACGAAATTCCACAGCCCAAGGGTTGGAAGATCGAACACGAACTAATTTCCTGAACTTAAGGAAATTATGAAGGAGTCATAATGCTCAACAATCACGAAACGAGATCAACAAAAATCGAACAATCAAACAATTGAATTATAACGATCGAGGCACAAAAGTCAATCAGTCATGTTCGAATCATGAGGAATAATAATACTCAAAACAACAACCCCAAATTTCACATCTCGACTCAAGATAATATACGATCCGGTGAAGACAACAAGATGTGCATTCACATGAGATCCACAGGAAATGAATAGCAATTGGAAAGTGACAACGACAAACGGGTTATTCTGAAACAATACCACAACTCGTTCAATCAACAAAAGCACAAGAAAGGACAAGTCCAGAAAATGTCAACGAACATAAACGAGTCGACAGAGTCGAAAGTACAGAGTTCAAAATCCGATCCACTTCAAATAAAAGAGGTTAATCTCCAGAATTCGAAACAACGGAGCAAGGGAAATAACTCAACATACAACTGATAGACCACGCCCCTCAGGAACTACTCGGAGTCGATCCTGTTATCAATGCTCAAGTCCGTGCCTCGGAAGGCTCGGTAACCATCTCGCAAAACTGAACCCGGTGTCCCTCGAGTCCACACCTGTAACACGTTACTGGTGGGGAAGGACAATGTGCACGAACATGTCCCGCCACATTACAGTTAAAACATCTCCTGGCTTTACCAGGAGTCAAAGCAGACAACTTGGAACTCTCAGTTCCACGCATCGAGCGATGTAGCTTCACAGCGGAGAGGCTACTACGTTGCAAATTAGAAACACCGACTCCCGTACTGTCCACACGGTCATCAGACTTCCTCTGTTTCTTCGACTCGGGCACAAGCTCCGACGATGACGAAGCTAGTTCACGGGCTAATGCTCGATCTTGGTAGTCCCTCAACGAAGTGCAATTGAATCCCGACATATACACGCGAATATCCGGCTTTATCCGTCTGTCAAAGTGAAGGATCCTCTCTTCCTCGGTTCTCACCCGATCTCGCACATAACTGAGTTGTTTGCTATAATCGATGATAGCCTGCGACACCGATATATCTTGCGGTTCTGCCAAGTAGAATTCGCGAATCCTCTGCTCTCTAATCAGTTTCGGACAGAACTCAGCTTCCATAAATGCTTGGAACTCCGCCCACGTGACATCACGATCACGAGGTTTAACAGCTTCCCACCAATTAGCGGCATCTTTGTCAAGAAGGTACTGAGCGATAGGTACATTCCGCTCTTCAGGACATCCGACAGCCTCAAAAATCATTCCCAACTGGAAAATCCAACCATCCCATCCCAACGCATCCACAACACCGGCGAATCGAGGGGGATTCATACGAACTACCTCGCGAAGCCATTGATTTACTCTGACGTTGTGACTCGCGTCAATGCTACGTTGAACCACCTAGGTCAACTGAGTCATATGAGTTGCTACTTGTTGCAATATAGTAGCAACACCCAAACTAAAATCATTCCCAGCGACATTATCTCGATTCCGCATTTGATCCCCGTGGCTATCAGCACCACGGTTACGACCACGACCTCTGTCCCTCAGCATACTAACAAACAACAACCTATGGCAACGGAAGATCATAACACATAGAGAGATATTCACATCTCCGTCTTTAATCAAACACCATTAAATCATATACATATTACAATTTAATTTAGGCTAGAGCACAATATACAAACTATTATCCCGACAATCTTCATTTATAATGCCGTTGTTATGTGAATTATAAATGCAATAAAATTAAAGTCATTCATTGCATCAAAATCATTTTCTGTACGGGTTCCGCGCCGGAACTCACCAAGTTGAAAACCATTTTCAAAAAATGTTCAAAAATGCTAAAAGGCTGATGACGGTAATATTTTCCAAATACTCACCAAAAGTCATTTTCCAAATACCAAATACCGTCATAAAATACCATTTGAATTTACAAGGCGAAGACGCGAAAACTCAATAGTTTCAAAATATACGTTAAGTCACCCGACAAAAGGGTTAGGAAAAAGGGTCAACGAAATAACTCAAATTTACGAGCCCGAAAGGTCATTTTAAAAAACACACTACTTGGTAAAAGTACCAAAAAGTCATTTTGAACTTTACACACGCAACGGACAAGAACACAGTTCAAATTACACATAACCACACACAACAATTGTTATTCATGAACAACACACATAGAGTACGGTCTCAACCAGTCAGCCTAACAATCGCAAAAGTTAGGCTTACGGCCAGAATGTAGTTTTTGAGCTTCTACTCAGACCGATTAGTGTATAATTTAACAGAGACTTAGCGTGCGCTAGCCATGCCACGTTAGCGCGCGCTAGCTATTCTAATCCAGCAACGCATTCATGAACATATACCAAATAATGCCAAAAGTCGAAGGTTACAAATAAACAACATCATACGAATCCAAACGCCAACAATTTACATCCTCACTACATATCTTTTAACCGAAAGGTTGAAGATGAAAGTCACGTCTCAAGTAAACTTTTGGTAGAACTCTTTTGAGCATAAAAAAAATCAAATTTTGAAAATTTTCAATGCAAGATGAAAATAAAATGTATGTAATTGAAATCTCGAAATCTTCGGTCTCGAGTTCATCATACGAAAATCAAATCATTTTTCCTCCTCGAAGGATGTTTTTAAATAGAATTTACGTGACTTCCCCAAAACATTTGAAGTTTAAAATACCACATTGATAAACTTTTATTGGGTAACCAATCTAAAACATCACTCCTGTAAAAACAATTTCACACAAAAATGTATACATATATACATACATACCGGTACTACTCTTTGTCCCAGCACAATACGAGAATCAAACAAGTATGGTGTAAGTATTCACGAGGCACAATTAAACTCCACATAATAATACAGAATCACATAAATTCGTATAAGACGAGACACAACAAAGTAGGGAGACTTACATCCACAGATCGCACGAAGATGATGGTTGCGCCTCGATACTAATCACGACCGACAACTCAGACGACGCGTCGCGACACTACTCAGTCAGACCGAATCTGACAAGACAAGACCCGACAACACACAACTCAACCCGACAGCCTAGGTTTCCTCAACCTAAGCTCTGATACCATATTCTGTAACACCCCCAAACCGTTTGGGAATATTACAGCGCCGCAGACCCTTGCCGTGAGGATCTACCAGGCTAAAAACAAAAATAATACCTCACATTACATGCCAACATGGCTACATAATGAACTGCTAGACTGATTTGGTCTTTTACCACAATACCATACATCAAACATATACAACTCGACTTAAAACTCATACCCACGCAGGGTTTGGAATACATCAATATACCCATAAAACGGGAAAACTACACAACGGAGAGCCAAATACTGAGACTCTACCAAAATACTCAACGAATGGTCTTCATGTGATTAGTATCGTCGTATTCCATCATCCTTCGTCTCGATCCTGTGATTCGCTCCCCAACAACCTGCAAGTACCTGGACGCAATACAGACATCCACCCCCCGAATACTCGGGGGTAGGGGTGGCAAATCGTGCGGGTCGGGTCGTTATCGGGTTGACCTGATAACAACCCGACCTGTTAAGGTCAAACCCGAACACGACCTGATAAGGATTCCCTAAATCCGAACACGAACCCGACCTGATAAGGTCAAACCCGAACACGACCCGGACACGACACGAACACGATAAAAACACAATTGGATTCGTGTTGACCCGACACGATAGCAACACGATAACGACACGACACGTTAAAAACCTGTTTCAACACGATAACAAACTGATAACCTATAAATACTAACAAAAAAATGATAAAAAACAATAAGAATTATAAACCTCCTCTAAAAGTCTAAAAGAAATAAATTATTAAAAAATTATTTATTAAATATTTATTAAATATTTATTTTTTTAATAAATATTTATTAAAAAAATAAATTATAACGTTACTCGAACTCGACGAACCCAACCCGAACCCGACCCGAAATTATCGTGTCCTTATTGGGTCAACCTGATAAGAACCCGAACCCAATAAGGCTTGACACTAACCCATTAATTTCGTGTCGGTCCGTGTCGTGTTTTCGTGTCGTGCCGAAAATTGCCAGCCCTACTCGGGGGTTAGCAAAACTCCACTGTTTTGCTAGTGCAAGTATTAAAACAGAAGTACAAGCCATACACAACGTGCATCAAGAATATAAAAATCTTGAATATATTTCCCGAGATAATTCACTTAATCAACACAGTTTGATTTATAAAAGGTAAGAATAGAACCATGTATCTCATACAAAATATTTTACGATCTCGGGAGTTTAAAAACATTTGGAATTAAGGAATTCTCAAGTCTTTCGAAAACACTTGGGGACACGGCCCAAAATCATCTTTCCAAAATACGATTCCAATAATAAAATGCGGATTCACAATCCAATTCACAACACACGGGGTCTAAGATCCAAATCGTAAGCCACAGGGTCCACGACCCATATCACATAACACATGTTCCTAAGGATTATTCGCGTCCCGTGCTAACAAGCCACGAACCTCAAATGCACCCGTAGAACATACCCGAGTGAATAACCCAATAGGAAACCATACCAAATCACATGTCCTCGTGACAACAGTCACGGAACCATTCCAAACCACAACCATAAGTTATCCCGGCATCGGGATAACAAGCCACGAACCTCGGAGTCCCTGCAAGACATACCCGATGATAACCCCCACAAGTTATCCCGGCATCGGGCTAGCAAGCCGCGAACCTCGGAGTCCCCGCAATACATACCCGGATTGGATAACCCTACGGTCATGCCCGACCCATACTAGCAAGTATGGATCCCGGAGATTCAACAATCCTACCCGGAGCCACATCACGTTCAATGATCACATAACAATGAGCAGAACATCAAGCCAAGCAACACTTAAACATCACAACCTCCTTTCAAATGAGTAACAACTAATATCACACCCAATACGTTCTTACCGAACAAGTACACATAACAATACATAATCCCCGGCAAAGGATTACGGTCTATTAAACTCACTCAAAGTGGTCATAGCATCTTTCAACATACAAAACCAGCACACATATTCCGAGAACACATATATTCACGAAGTACACGAATTATCGTTGAAAGACAACATTTATTGAGAACATACCGATCCCTTTTTACATTCATTAAACATTGGGTTTCACATAAAATCATTTATCAATAATTACGCCTACGAAACATGAAACATATGGACAAGATACTTGCCTCGGTACCGCGAGCAACGGAAAAACGAACGAACACGGTCGGATAGCCCTCAAACTTCCGAAAACGACCAAGAATCCGACAACCTCACGATCGCTACGAAAATAACATCACCACGGATAAATAACGTTAAACGGAATCCGAATCAACCGAAAAAAAAAAACAGAATCCGAGGGTTCCTTCGAAGAAATCGGAAATCAAGTCCCGGGTGATAAAAATCGATATATGAGTTACAAAATCCGAAGATCATGGCCAAGACAACAAGAACACCATAATCAATTCATCCACCACGGATTAAATTGAAGAATCACGAAGAAACCCCCAAAATCACATAACTAGGGTTCTACGGAAGAATTACCTCGATCCGACGAAGAACAAGGATTGGATGATGATATAATTGACAAGGATCTTCCAAACCACCTTGGAAAAGAGTAGAGTAGTCCAAAGACGTTGCTCCCCGTCTTCTACCGTCGCCAGCCGCCCTAAAAACGAAGAAAGGTTGAGAAATGATGATTAAACGCTGATGTCCAGTATTTATACTGGACAGTTATTAGCGTGCGCTAACTGGACCGCATTAGCACGCGCTAACGAGATCAACTCTCAGAACTACCGCCATAACAAGGTTAGCGTGAACTAGACACACACATAGCGCGCGCTAACGAGCCATGGATACAGCCCAGTAGCTCCTGGACAGACCTGCACCTACCCGGTAGCGTGCGCTAGGAAGAAGAAATGGCGTGCGCTAAGCAGTCGATAGCGTGCGCTAGCTATCGACCTTAGCGTGCGCTAACAAAGCCCCAGTCCCAGTCCAGTAGCTCCTGGACTGCCTCTGGACTGCTAGTTAGCATGCGCTACACATTCAATAGCGTGCGCTAAACACCACGCAGTAGCGTGCGCTATACCTCAAGCATTAGCGTGCGCTACACCACAAAAACTCAAAAACTCACATAGTGATCCGAAACGCCTCCAAACACCTATCCCAACGAGGCACACCCAAATATGGCACAAAATTCCAACGATGAGGACAATAACAATCCGATAAAACCCCAAAAATTCAACGATCCGGAACAGAATTCTCGGGTATTACATTATCAAGCTCATCTCGGACTTGGTTTCTCACGTAATGAAGTTGTTCGTTGTAGTCCTTGATAGCTTGAGAAATACGAACATCCTGGGGCTTAGCCTCAAAGAAGGCTCGGATCCTCCCCTCTTTCACTGGCCACGAACAAAACTCGTCTTCCATCAGCTCTCGAAACTCTGCCCATGTGGCTGCCTGGTCACGCGGTTTCACCGCTTGCCACCACGTTGCCGCCTCTTTGGCGAGGAAGTACTGAGCGATGGGTACCTTCCTCTCCTCAGAGAAGTTAGCAGCCTCGAATACTTTCTCCATTTCAAATAACCAACTCTCCCAACCGGAAGGGTCGGAAGCACCATCAAACTGCGGAGGACGCATACGCTTATCATTACTAGATCCAGTAGGCAGAACCGGGTTAGCATTAGCCTGGCCGACCAAGATGGCCTGAGTCAGTAGCGTCATTTGTTCGCTACTTGCTGTAAAATGTTAGCCACTCCAACATTCTTATGAGCATTTTCGGAGCTAGCAGACTGATCCTGCTGACCTCCGGAACTAGGTGGAACACTGTTCGACAAGGAAGGCATCGCCGAATCAGTTCCCGAGTTATCGGACATGGCCGCCCCACCGGCTGCGCCACGTCCCCTACCGCGTCCGCGTCCTCTACCAGCAGGAATTTTGAAGAAGTAGCGGGTGAGTACAATTCAAACACAAAACGCAACAAGATATCAGGAAAGGAAACAGAACAGGACAACGTAACGAGTCAACTTAGGAAAAACTTACGAGCACCAGCGTATTAAGATGATGGCATGGCAGCGATACTGTTCAAAAACGACACTCGACTAGACCCAAATAACCGACAGCCTAGGTATACATAAACCTAAGCTCTGATACCATATTCTGTAACACCCCCAAGACGATCAGGGCATATTACAGCGTCGTGGACCCCACACGGTGGAATCCACCAGGCTAACGTACCAACAAGACATTCGACAACGACATACAATCATTAACAAAACGACAATTTCACAAACCATGACATTCAAATAAAAGACTAAAATCCGACAAATACAATCTGACATCAAATCCATATCCCAAAGCGGGAACACAACATTAACAAATTCAAAAGGAAGTACTCGAGTACTTAAATCAATTTCATAATACAGAAATCCCAAAACAAGACATCAATAAATAAACGACAGGACAGAACACCCACAAATGACTACTGAACAGTATCATGCTTGCCCCTCATTCTCATACGGCTCGTGTGCTCGCTTGCCTCCAAGACCTGTACCTGAAATACAAAAAGTATTTCCCCCATTTAAGGGGTTAGCGACAACTGCTAGTGCAAGTACAATCCATTTTAACTACCATTCTAATCAGATGAAAATATGCGCCAAAAATCATTTTAGAAATTATTTATATTCCGGAATATTATACGGTGCACAAGCACAAAACACATTTTCTCTAACAAAACAATTCAAAGTTAACCTTGGTACGAAACTCACGGCCACCGTACCCTGCAGAGCCCCGTCGGACATCCCTGGGTGGCTAACCATAGTTCGCGATACGAAACTCACGGCAACGTATCCTTAGAGGCCCCGTCGGACCAATCCCTAGGTGAAGATACATATATACATCCACACAACCACGAAAGGCCATAAATCAAATACTAGAAGGCGTAAACAAATGTAAAGTACTTGCCTTTGAGACATCTTTGGAGAATCGGAAATGAAATACGACTACGAACGGTCCGGATGGAAAACGACGGTTCCTAAACGAAAGATCAACATAACTCAGTCCCAACGGACAACAATAATTGAATGGAAAACACCCATAACCCCAATTACAAACCACGACAATGAATGATCAATCGATACGGACGAGGGTTTATGCAAAACCTCCCCGAATCGATAATTCACGAATTTAACTAGGTGGAATGGATTGGGATTCATCCGATAACAACAATCGATGAAGAAATATACAACATATATGGACAATTTGGAATTAATCAAGAAAACCCCGAAAA
Organism: Orobanche coerulescens; assembly: GCA_033398695.1. Classification (NCBI taxonomy): domain Eukaryota; kingdom Viridiplantae; phylum Streptophyta; class Magnoliopsida; order Lamiales; family Orobanchaceae; genus Orobanche; species Orobanche coerulescens. Next base: position 144,782,524 of record CM065815.1, on the reverse strand, counting down.
AACCCCAAATTAGACAAGTTTAGGGTTCCTGAAGAAAATAACTTGAAATCGGACGTTGGAGGATGATTACGTTGATGCTGATATGTTATCACGAGCATACGGTGGTGGAATACAAAGAATTCTCGGATAGAAACTGAAGGGAATCGCCCTCTGCGTCGCCCGAAGAAGAAAACGAGAGAAAGAATGAAAAAGAATGTTGTTCTGACCTGCCCACTGTCTTATATAATTAGCATAGTTAGCACATGCTAACTATCACAAGGTAGCGCGCGCTAACGGGGCTATAACAAGTCAAGTAGCTACTGCCCGACGTCGCTAGCGTGCGTTAGACATGCTTAGAGCCCGCTAAATACCACTCGATAGCGCACACTAACAATAACAAGTTAGCGTACGCTAACTGCACACCGGTAGCGCACTCAAGGTAATAAGGAGTAGCGTGGGCTACCCACGCAACAGTTCAGTACTGCTGAGATCAGTACGCTGCTGCCGAAGGTATGAAACTCGAAACGCACGACAAGGCCAGAATCTAGAAACACAAACACGAAACATACAAGACGATAGAGCTAAGCGCTGAAAAAAATATAATTCCGACTACCGGGGAATCCGAAATACGACAAAGAAGATGAAGTTCCCTAAACTTATAGGAAATTACAAAAATAGCCCAAGGGCCCGAAAATCACGATACGACGTCGGATTTACAAACCGAAAGTCTCAACACGATCAACTCAAACATACGAACTTGCACAGACTAAGAAACAATGAAAACGAATGAGTTTTACGAGAATCGAACGTTCATACGGCAAAACATGTCATAAAATGAAATTACGTGAAAACATCACCAAAACTCGTCCAAATGGAAAAACTCCAAGAATAAAGTAGATTCAAAATGTTGAAACGGTTACAAGCGAGTCGATAAAAATAGACATACATCAAAAATAGAAACTGCTAAAAATGGAAAGGTACGGATATTACAATTAGTATCTATTATAACAAAACCACCCATTAGGTCCATCATTAATCATTGGTCCTTAAGTCGTATTCGCAAAAGTCCTATATCTACAGCTGTAGCAATAGGAGTATGGTTTTGTAATACGCCAATTTTACCACCATTCGTAGATAAAATGATTTCTTTTACTTTTGAATCCAAAACAATTCGATTAGGGTTAGTACACAAAGATTTAAGGTTATTTCTTCAGATTACTCTCCAAAAAATTATAAGTTCATAGCTTTCGCAATAGTTTCATCGATATTACCTACTAAATAAAAGGCCTGTTCAGGAAGATTATCTAATTCTCCGGAAAGAATCAATTGAAACCCTCTAATGGTTTCTACTAGACCAACATATTTTCCGGGAGAACCGGTAAATACTTCGGCTACAAAAAGGGGTTGTGATAAGAAACACTCAAGTTTTCGCGCTCTTGCTACAGTTAAACGATCCTCCTCGGATAATTCATCCAACCCAAGGATAGCTATAATATCTTGAAGCTCTTTATAATGTTGTAAAGTTTGCTTAACTCTTTGCACAGTTTCATAATGTTCCTCACCAACGATCCGGGGTTGAAGCATGGTTGAATCTAAAGGATCTACTGATGGATAGATCCCTTTAGCAGTTAATATTCTTGATAGTACGGTACTAGCATCTAAATGTGCAAATGTCGTAGCAGGGGCCCGATCGGTCAAATCGTCTGCAGGTACATAAACTGCTTGAATAGAAGTTATAGATCCTTCTTTTGTAGAAGTAATTCTTTGCTGATAACCGACAGCGGAAGGCATTCTACCTAATAAAGCTGATACTTCAGATCCTGCTTGAACGAAATGGAAAATAATATAAATATTTCTGTTATTCTATATTTTCTTGAAAAGGGTGCTCAACCCACAGGGACTGTTCACAATCTTTTAAAGAAAACAGAACTTTTTAAGAAACTTCTGTTTAATCAAATGAAATCTTAGCATTTTATTGATTAGCTCGTCGAATCTTCTTTCTCTTTGTTTAAATTTAATTTATTTTGATCGATTGTATCTATACATCCTTTAGTTTTTATTTGAAGTTTTGTTTAATCTCTATTTTTTCGGGTTGCTAACTCAACGGTAGAGTACTCGGCATTTAAGTGCGACTATAATCTTTTACACATTTGGATGAAGTGAAGAATTCGTCCATACCATTAGTTTGGAAGACCATGACTGATCCATAAAAGGGAATAAATGGAAAAAATAGCATGTCGTATCAATGGAGAGTTTTGAGGATATTTGATTCCTCTAAGATTGGTATAAAATCTTGTTTAAATTATTGCAACGAAATAAAATAAAGTTTGGTCGGATGAATAGACGGATAAGGCCCCAAAGCTTCAATTCATTATTAGAAAGAAAAAGCAACCAGCTTCTATTCTTAATTTGAATAATTTACCGATCTAATTAAACGTTAAAAATAGATTAGTGCCTGATACGTTAAAATACACTCTATTTTAGTATTTGACATTGTCGAAGACTAAAAAAATTAAAATATTATTTTTCATAAATAAATAAAAGCGAATTATCATTATTTTTTTAAAAAAGCGCTAGTTTTTGTTTTCGTAATTTTTTATTTTGTACTTTTCATAAAAAACTATTTTATTTTTAAATGTTTTATTTCTTATTTTTGAACTTTTAATAAAAACATCAAATTTTTAATATTAATAATTCATTTTTTTTCAAAAATAAAATTTGGAATTTCTTAAAAAATTTCTAGATTTTTTATTTTTTTATATTTTTTTTTATTTTTTATTATTATTACGTGGACCAATTGGGAGGTGACACATGTCACTTAACGGACATGTCAGCATGTCCGTTAGATCCAACTGACGAATTTCCACAGACACCCTAACTTAATTGGACGGAAATAAATTCATACTCCTAAATGATAAAAAAAGATTATTGCCATGAATACAAAATTTTAAAAAGTTCATACTCTAATTGATAATTTGTTAATACCAATATATTTCTTCTAGAGTCGACTCGTTTCACCCTCCTATTTATACAAGTGTGAGATATATATACGGTGCTTTAGCTTTACTGCTTTATAAGAAAGTCCAAAAAGATCTCTGTTATATTTTATTATATTCCTACTTAAGACTAGTTGTACTTTTTTCGGACAGTTAATAATATGTTTATCAGGAGCTTAATCAATAAGATAGTAGATTAATGCAACAGTGATCCCCCAGCTCCTTATTCAATAAGCTATCATCTTAATGTAACCAAATGACTATTATAACTAGATATTGTGTTATATTATTATGATGTTGTGCAATTTATAATTGTATGGTGTTAAACTATTTTGCATACAAATATTAATATATTTTTATATATATCGAGGGAGTAAAATGGTCATTTATGCCATTCAGACAGTTGATTTAGCAATGCAGGTAAACAATATTTTATTTTTATCCAAACAGACAACATAATCCTTGGTTGAGGTTTTATCCCATTGGGTTTTCCTAGCAAGGTTTTTAACGAGACAACTAAGATGGCGTATTAACATGAATAGTGTACTTTTTTCCATTCATTAGGATTTTTCCCGTTGGATTTTTCCTAATAAGGTTTGACGAGGCAAATTCATGGCATAATGAGGACATTACAAAGATCGATATTAGACCTCAAGAAATAAAGTACGAAGGAGTAGTTGTACTCTTTTTTCTTCGATCAAGTTTTTCCCACAGGGTTTTCTTGACAAGGTTTTGATGAGGCAACACATGGATACTCCTATATGAATATTCTGTATACGAAGAGACTTATACTCTTATGATCACTCAGTTTTTGTCCCATGGGGTTTTACTGAGGCGGCACATGAATATGTAACACCCCCAAAACCATCCGGGATATTACAGCGCCGTGGGTCCCGCGCCGGAACCCACCAGGCTAATAACCATTTACAAAACCATTTCAAAAATGTTTAAAAAAATGCCAAAAGGCCGATGACGGTAATATTTTGCAAATACTCAAATATTTTCAAAAACATAGTTCTCAAATACCGTCATAAAATACCATTTGAAAATACAAGGCGAAGTGCCAATTCTCGACAGATCAAAATGTACGTTAAGCTACCACTTAAACGTACCGATAAAATAATTTGGGAAAAAGAGTTGACGAAAATAACCCAAGTTCATAAAATGCCAAAAAGGCCATTTTGAAAATACACACGAGTTGGTAAAGATACCGAAAAGCTATTTTGAAATATACACACGCAGCGGATAAATGCAGTTCAAAATACACATTTGCAGCGGAAATGAATAACCTGTAACACCCCCAGGATATCCGAGGTATATTACAGCGCCGTGAATCCCTATATGGGACCCACCAGGCTGGACAGCATCATACACAACGACTCACAGGAACAATAAAATAACACCACGTCATAAAGACGCAAAACAGAATGATCCACCCGATTCAACCGGTCAAACACAACATCATCAATTAACACAGACATAATAGGCAACAATACAATCCGGACGAACAAGAACTCTTAGGTACTCGAGTACAACTATTCGTTCAAAACCACAAAAGATGAAAAGACAAAAAGACATTAAGACGTCACTTATGCACAATCATCACGCATGACCATCATCCGTATACTGGTCCAGCGCCCGCTCGTCCCGATGAACCTGACCTGAAATTCATAAAACGAATTTCCCCAAAACGGGTCCCCAAAGGGGTTAGCAATTACGCTAGTACAAGTAACCAGATGAACGACTTACATCTTACACATATAGTAATGCATGCAATTCAAGAAAAACATAATTCCAAAACACTCATTTCCGGAAATGCCAATGATCAAACCACATTTGTAAAAATGCACCACAATTAACCGCGGACCACGGCTTCGTGGATCCCTGCCGAGACCCGTCGGATCTAACCCACGGTGGTTAAAAGCAAGCTCGCGGTCCCACGGCTTCGTGGAACCTACGAGACCCGTCGAGTCTAACCCATGATGAGCATACACACACACACAATTTCTCATACAAAACTACTATGTCAAGATTGTAAGTTCATAAGGATACTTGCCTCGATTAAATAGACGATGACACGAACGGAACGGAAGAATCAAGCACAACCACGAGGAACCGGCGAAAATGAACCTAACGATTCAAATAACACAATCACAACCAACTCTAGACGATTACGAAAATGGAATACACCTGGAAACCCGCCTACGATTCATGTATATTCGTACCAAAATAACAACGATGGCGGACCACAACCAAACCCTCCCGATTCCGTAAAAATCCACAAAATATCCATGAATCCGTAGGAAAACTAAATATACTAACAATATTAATCGTATACATCATGAATCCACCAACAAAACGGAACGAATCGGAAGAAAAACCCAAAACCCCCAAATTAATCGAAAATAGGGTTTTAGAATATTACCTTAGGAGATTCAAGTACCAAGATCCGTAGAACACGTGTTAGATTGATTGCAGGGCTTCACTCTAGAAGAAAAATGGTGAAAATCAACCCCCCAATGGATGAAGATGAAGAACTCGTCCCCTCTCTCTCACTCTCTCTCGCGATGCAGGTGAAATGAAGAAGAAATGGTCGATTTCGTCTAATAAAGACGAAGTTTCACGGTTGACCGCTTCGTGTGCCGCGGCACAGACTTAGGTGTGCGCGGCACGAGGCCAAAATTTACTCCTGTGTTTGGTGCAGCGGCCACGGCTGCGTGTGCCGCGGTACAACTGATTGGGTTTTGGTCGCGAAGACACGAGTGTGCGCGGCACCGAGCAGTGTGTGCGCAGCGGCAACCGTGCGCGGCACGGATGGGTGTGCCGCGGCACTGCAGTCTGATTTGTCCGACCAACAATCGAAGGGATTTGTGTGCCGCGGCCCACACCCCCTTTTGGGTTCCAAAATGATAAAAATGATCCGGAAGAGAATAAAAGCGATAGGAATCAATATTTGGGAATCAACAACACGAAATGGATCCACGGCAACCCGAAGCGGCGGTTCCGCAACAATAACGAGAATACGGTTCAACGGTTTGACAGAAGGACACGGCTGAGAAGTACACGAGGTCACTACGATCGAGAAATACACCAAAACGAAAATACAAGGGAAAGAAAATACGGATATTACATTCTACCCCTCTAAAAATAAGTTTCGTCCCGAAACTTAAGAAGCAAACAACTCGGGTACCTAGCCCGCATGCTATCTCGGTTTCCCAAGTTGCTTCCTCGACACCGTGTCTCGACCACCGCACTTTGACCAAAGGGATGGTTTTATGCCTCGGTCGTTTCTCACGATGCTCCAAAATCTTCAAAGGACGCTCCTCAAAAGTAATATCTTGACAATATCAATCTCGCCATAATCGATGACGTGACTAGGATCAGGACATATTTCCTCAATCGGGAAACATGAAAACGCTATGAACATGACTCAAGGTTGGAGGTAACGCCAAACGGTACGCCAATTCACCGACTCGCTCGAGAATCTCAAAGGGTCGATAAATCTCGGACTCGGCTTCCCTTTCTTCCCAAGCGAAAAACTCCCTTCGTCGGCGACACCTTTAGCAAAATGTGGTCTCCCACCTCGAATTCCAAAGGTCGGCGACGGACGTCGGCATACGACTTACGCCGACTCGGGCGATCAACATCCGTTCCCGAATTAATTCTATCTTCCGCCTCGTCTCTAAAAGCGACATCGGCTCGGTCCCGACCAAATCGGACGCCTCATTCCAACAAATCGGTGATCGACATCGCCGCCCATAAAGTGCCTCACGGTGCCATCCGAATCGACGCGTGCCAACTATTGTGTCGTGAATTCGATCAATGGCAAATGCTCCTCCCATCACTACTCCAATCGAGGGCACAAGCACGCAACATGTCCTCGAATGTCCGGATAGTGCGTTACATCCATCCGATCGGGATGAAAAGAGGTACTCAAATGCAAGCGGGTACCCAACGCCTTATGCACCGCTTTGCCAAAGTGCGATACAAAGCGGCCATCACGATCCGAAACAATAGACTTGAGTACCGTGAAGTCTCACAATCTAGCGATAAACACACGAGCCGGTTTCTCCGGGCCCCAAGTGTCCTTGATGCCCGGAAAATGTGCCGACTTGGTCGGCGATCAACAATCACCCATACCATATTCATGCCCGACCTCGATCTCGGCAAACTCGTAACGAAATCCATCGATATATCTTCCCATTTCCATTAGGAGCGAAGTGATCGCAAAAGCCCGGTCGCTGATGCTCGATCTTGACCCGCTGACAAGTCAAACATCTCGCTACAAACTGTGCGACCTCATCCTTCATATCATTCCACCAGAAGTTCCTCCTCAGGTCCTTGTACATCTTACTCGAACCAGGATGAACGGAATAGGGTGTGGAATGGGCCTCACGCAAAATACTCTGCCGCAACTCTGGATCGTTCGGCACACAAAGCCGACTCTGGAATCTCAAAACACCATCCTCGTGAATCACAAACCCAGGAGACTTTCCCTTAAGAACGTTCTCTCGGATTTGAGTAATCATCGGATCTTCTGACTGCTTCAGCTTAATCTCATCGATCAAAGGCAGCGAAATTTCCAAAGCACGAAATTGTCAAGCGGTTCCGACAAATGAACCTCAACATCTAACTCGATTAAGGCTCGCCAAGCTCGGCCGAGGCGTAAGGATCTCAAGCGATCGCAATGCAATCGGTTTCCGACTCAAGGCGTCGGCCACGACGTTCGCCTTGCCCGGATGATAAAGGATTTCGAGGTCATAATCCTTAATCAGCTCTAACCACCTCCTCTGTCTCATATTCAACTCCCGCTGAGTGAATATGTATTTCAGACTTTTATGATCGGTAAAAATCTGACATGCAGAGCCGAAAAGATAGTGACGCCAAATTTTGAGCGCAAATACGACTGCCGCTAACTCCAAATCATGAGTAGGGTAGTTAAGCTCATACGGTCTCAACTGTCTCGACGCAAAGGCAATGGTCTTGCCGTGCTGCATTAATACGCACCCAAGACCCTGACCCGAAGCATCGCTATAAACGGCGAATCCCTCGTTGCCACACGGCAACGCCAAAACCGGAGCTGAAGTCAAACGCTTCTTCAGTTCCTCAAAACTGAACTGCCTCTCGTCATTCCAGACGAACTTCTCGGATTTCTGGAGCAGCTTTGTAAGTGGTCGAGCCAGTTTCGAGAAACCCTCGACGAACCTACGGTAGTAGCCAGCCAGACCCAAGAAACTACGGAGCTCTCTCACGTTTTTGGGCGGTGCCCAATCCAATACCGCCTCGATCTTCTGCGGATCTACACGAACCCCCTCGGCTGAAATCACGTGACCCAAAAACATCACTTCCTTCAGCCAGAACTCACATTTCGAGAACTTCGCATAGAGTTGCTCGGCCCTCAAAATGTCTAACACTATCCACAAATGATGGGCATGCTCTTCCTCGTTCCTCGAATAAATAAGAATATCGTCAATGAAGACGACGACACACTTATCCAAATACTCGATAAAGACTTTGTTCATCAATTGCATGAACACCGCCGGCGCATTAGTTAACCCGAAAGGCATGACTACGAACTCATAATGTCCGTACCTCGTCCGAAAATTTGTTTTGCACATCGGACTCTCTCACCCGAGCCGATAGTACCCGATTTCAAATCAATTTTGAGAATCTGCAGTCCACTGCAGTGATCGAACAAGTCATCAATTCTCGGCAAAGGATACTTGTTCTTGATGGTCACCTTGTTTAGTTCGCGATAGTCGATACACAAACGTAGTGAACCATCCTTCTTCCGCACAAAGCAGACCGGTGCGCCCCAAGGCGAGGCGCTCGGTCGAACATACCCGACTCAAGAAGCTCACTCAAGCTGCTTCTTCAACTCGGACATCTCGAAGGTGCCATGCGATAGGGTGCCTTGAAATAGGAGCCGCACCCGGCTCTAACTCTCTGACGAACTCGACCTCACGATCCGGTGGCAATCCGGTAACTCGTCAGGAAAAACATCAGAAATTCATTAACGATTGGAATCGGCGAAGCTCGACTCCACCACTCTCCGTCTTCAAGGCGTAGCACCAATAGCCGGTACACCCCTTTCGCAGGAGTCTCATCGCCTTCAAGGCGTTAATAACGAGTTTCTGGTTCCCCCTCTTTCGCCCGGCGAAAGAGTGCTCGGTGCCATCATCGGCTAACATGGTGATTATTCTTGTGCGGTAGTTCATGATTGCACCATGCCGCTCGAGCCAATCATCCCCGAGAATTAAGTCCTCACCCTCAATACCCACAACAATAAAATTAGAGGGCCAAGCCCTCTCACAAATAAACACAGAACAGTCTCGAACCTCCTGATCACCAACGATCCTATCACCGCTAGGAAGCTTAACGATGAAGGGCTCACAAGGCGTCAAACGGTCGAGACTCAAACGGCGCACACAATCCAGAGATATGAACGAATGTGTAGCATCGGAATCGAAAAGCACACTGACAGGATGAGAAAGAATATAAACGGTACCTGTCGCCACGGTAGCCGCTGGGTCTTCGGCTCCCCGCATCTCATAGACACGCGGGTGGGCTGAGCCGACACTGGAAGCTCCCCCCTTAGAGGGCTGGCCCCGACCTCTCCCCCGACTAGCACTTGGCGGGGATTGAGGAGCAAACGATCCCTGATTCACACTTGGTTCCCTAGGCGATGGAATGGAAGCGCGGGCACCAAGGAGTTTCTCCTCTCGGCCTGACGGCCTTGTGACCCAGCCCTGCGATTACACGTCAGCAAAGGGTTCGGACAAATACGACTGATGTGGCCCTGCTGGCCACAGTTAAAGCATTTCACCTCTCGAGAAGGGGCACTGGCAGCCCTACGGGGAAACCCAGTAGATCGAGCTGGGCCACCACCAGCGGAAAAATTAGCAGACTGAAATTTCTGCTGACCCCCACCTTTGTGGCCCGAAAAATTCCCGGCGGACTTCTGCTTCTTACTCTCGCGGGCCGCCTCACTCGCCGTCACAGACATATCGTAAGCAAGGGCCCTGCTCTGGTAATCTTTCAAGGTAGTGCATACAAGCCCCGACATATAGTCCCGAATCGGCAACTTCATCCGTCTGGAGAAATGGAAAATTTTGTCGCTCTCCTCGACAACTTGGGTCTTCACATAACCCAACTCCTTATTAAAATCAGCAATAGCTTGAGATACGGGGATATCCCGCGGTTGAGCATCATAAAAAGCATGTACCCGAGCAGATCGGCGCCACGGGCAATATTCGATCTCCATCAACTCTTGAAACTCACGGCCCGACGGCATGATCTTTGGGCCCAACGGCCTCCCACCGGTCCGTGGCGTCCCTGTGAGAAAGTATTGAGCAATAGGGACTCTCGTTCCTCGGGACGATTAGTGGCAACGAAGACCTTAGATATCTCCTTGATCCACCCTTCCCGGCCGATCGGGTCTGAAGCTCCCAGCGAGGAGGATGCATCTTGATAACATCTTGGAGCCAACGATCCGCTCGCCCGATTAGCGTGGGCACGATCCGGGTTCTGAACACTGAGCTATCGCCGCCATTTGGTTCACCATTTCTTTGCATAACGGCCGCAATACCAAGATCGGCACGCTCCCGAGAAGAAGCATGGCTATGACGGTCGCCCGATCGCCGGCTCAAGACCGTGGCGTGGCCGCCCCGGCCCCCGTCCCGGCGCGTCCACGACCACGACCACGACCTCTTCCGGCATCCATACGGAGTTAAATAAGTAGCGAAGCCATACGAGGGTAAGTACGAGAAAAGAACAATCACAAGTCGAGAATCAAAGGTACGATACAAGGAAATAATGAACAGAGGAAGGAAAAACTTACGGACCTTTGGTAGTCTGGAATCATGGCAGCGTGACGATGATGTGCAAAACAAAACACCACAAGACCCAATAAACCGACAAGCCTAGGTATCCATAAATCTAGAGCTCTGATACCATTTTCTGTAACACCCCCAGGATATCCGAGGTATATTACAGCGCCGTGAATCCCTATATGGGACCCACCAGGCTGGACAGCATCATACACAACGACTCACAGGAACAATAAAATAGCACCACATCATAAAGACGCAAAACAGAATGATCCACCCGATTCAACCGGTCAAACACAACATCATCAATTAACACAGACATAATAGGCAACAATACAATCCGGACGAACAAGAACTCTTAGGTACTCGAGTACAACTATTAGTTCAAAACCACAAAAGATGAAAAGACAAAAAGACATTAAGACGTCACTTATGCACAATCATCACGCATGACCATCATCCGTATACTGGTCCAGCCCGCTTCGTCGATGAACTCCGACTGAAATTCATAAAACGAATTTCCCCAAAACGGGTCCCCAAAGGGGTTAGCAATTACGCTAGTACAAGTAACCAGATGAACGACTTACACCTTACACATATAGTAATGCATGCAATTCAAGAAAAACATAATTCCAAAACACTCATTTCCGGAAATGCCAATGATCAAACCACATTTGTAAAAATGCACCACAATTAACGCGGACCCACAGCTTCGTGGATCCCTGCCGAGACCCCGTCGGATCTAACCCACAGTGGTTAAAAGCAAGCTCGCGGTCCCACAGCTTCGTGGAACCCTACCGAGACCCCGTCGAGTCTAACCCAGATGAGCATACACACACACACAATTTCTCATACAAAACTACTATGTCAAGATTGTAAGTTCATAAGGATACTTGCCTCGATTAAATAGACGATGACACGAACGGAACGGAAGAATCAAGCACAACCACGAGGAACCGGCGAAAATGAACCTAACGATTCGAATAACACAATCACAACCAACTCTAGACGATTACGGAAATGGAATACACCGGAAACCGCCTACGATTCATGTATATTCGTACCAAAATAACAACGAGGGCGGACCACAACCAAACCCTCCCGATTCCGTAAAAATCCACAAAATATCCATGAATCCGTAGGAAAACTAAAGATACTAACAATATTAATCGTATACATCATGAATCCACCAACAAAACGGAACGAATCGGAAGAAAAACCCAAAACCCCCAAATTAATCGAAAATAGGGTTTTAGAATATTACCTTAGGAGATTCAAGTACCAAGATCCGTAGAACACGTGTTAGATTGATTGTCCGGGCTTCACTACCGAAGAAAAATGGTGAAAATCAACCCCCCAATGGATGAAGATGAAGAACTCTTCCCCTCTCTCTCACTCTCTCTCGCGATGCAGGTGAAATGAAGAAGAAATGGTCAATTTCATCTAATAAAGACGAAGTTTTACGGTTGACCGCTTCGTGTGCCGCGGCACAGCTTAGGTGTGCCGCGGCACGAAAAATTAACTCCTGTGTTTCGGCATTGTCTGCGCAGCACGGCTGCGTGTGCCGCGGCACAGTCTGATTGGGTTTTGGTCGCGAAGACACACGAGTGTGCCGCGGCACGAGCAGTGTGCTGCGGCTGCGGCACAACATTGTGCCGCGGCACGGATGGGTGTGCGCGGCACAGTCTGATTTGTCCGACCAACAACTGAAGGGATTTGTGTGCCGCGGCGCACACACCTTGTGCCGCGGCCCACACCCCCTTTTGGGTTCCAAAATGATAAAAATGATCCGGAAAGAGAATAAAACGATAGGAATCAATATTTGGGAATCAACAACACGAAATGGATCCACGGCAACCCCGAAACGGCGGTTCCGCACAACAATAACGAGAATACAGTTCAACAGTTTGACAGGAAGGACACGCTGAGAAGTACACGAGGGTCACTACGATCGAGAAATACACCAAAAACGAAAATACAAGGGAAAGAAAAATACGGATATTACATAACCAGCAAAGAAATACTCGATACTCCAAAACATGCCACCGCCAGTATCAAATCGGGAAGCTCATCCCTTCACGACCGCTACTAGCTCGATCTCCGAGTACCTAAAAATAAAGCCCACAACGGGGTCAGCCACAATACTCAAATAATGATATCGATCACATCATCATAAATAATTACATACCAATGTAATAATACTGTAAGAATACTACCAACGTAATCTTACCGTTATAACCTTACCAATCCATAATAATCCAAATCCTTACCATAATCCACATTTCGCATCCTCGAATGACGAAATGAACTTAACAATCAATTATCTGTATTGAATTTCAAAAATACCAACAATCCTTAAAACATCATCATAACTCATAATCATGAAATAATTCATCCGTGCCAAATCCTGTCCATCGGATTACACAATCAAAACTCAACCTGGATAAACCAACAGTACACAACATATCTGTAGATCAACTACCATATGATAATGATAACAAATCCCGAACATCGACGTACAGTCCGAATGCTTATATGATCAATAACCAGATCAACCGATAAATCAACTGAGAATATCATCGACATGATAACTCCAATACGACCAATAAAGGATCAACAATAATCGAGAATACCATCAACAAGGTAAACCCCAAATGATCAACAAAAGACCAATAATAACTGAGAATACCATCAACAAGGTAAACTCCAAATGATCAACAATAATGGATCTCAAAGAAATAACTCTGACTGTCGAACATACCCCTCGGGCGTATGAACAACCGATCCTGAACCGTCGAACATACCCAACCATAAATGGAGGATGAACGACCAAACAATATGGCTCAAAGATGGAAGTCATAGTACGCCCGATCCGGAAATGTGTCCGTGCACAAGCCACCCCGGGTATTGATCACATACACGTGTGGTCTTGTACCTAATTAGCCTCACGAACTACGTCTCGTGTGCACGGTTCAATGTGGAAATATCAACACATAACCATCATGTGCCCGGCTAAAAATCCTACACAATAACCAATCGGCACGCAGATATGACTCCACATATGTCACGATGCAACATGACAACGAAACTCAAAGAAACACATATCCAATAAGGATCAAAGACTCACCGAAGTGAACAACAACAGACTGACAATGAAAAGTCAACACGACTAATCAATATCCAAAACATCAATCCTGGGATCATCATCCCCAAATGAATGACCAACACGATCTACGATCTCAATACAACAGTTCCGGGATCAACATCCCTCAATGAATAACCGATACGAAACTCATTACACGAAACCTCAATATATACAACAACTCAACATACTAATTATCCACATGACTGAACAAATACTTAGATTACCTCAAAGCCGAGGACCACATCCATCAACATCCCCCAATAAGACGATCAACACAACCATTAATACCAACAATAGTCCTGGGATCAACATCCCTCAACGAACAACCAGTATGAATCTCAATATACGAAGCCTCAACATACAACATATACAACAACTCAACATAATAATTATCTCATAACTGAACAATGCATAAATTACCTCAAAGTCGAAGACAACATCCTTTCCACGAACAATATCCCTGAACGAATACACAATTATACGAATAATCTCAAATATGTACCATCCATTCAATACCAATAAACCTTTATCCTGATACTTATGCCATCACGATAACTATCCTCGATATCCGGTATTCTATATCCTTGACCAAAGATAACTCACGTCTTCCCTAAACAAAATTAAATCATATACCTTATGATTTAATACAACCAGAGCACGATATACAAACCATTATCCCGACAACTTACATTTCTAACAACATTGCTATACGAATTATAAATGAAATGAAAACGAAACCATTCATCAAATATTATAAACTGAACAAGTATAAACTTGCCTCGACACCGATACCACGAAGTCGTTACCAAAATCCATTGCCTTTGTCTACGAGCTCCTCAGCCCCGACCAAAAGCAATCTACGAACTCTTAGACCTCAACCGCAGCACAACGGTCATAAACCACGATCAAAACATATCAACCTATTGCAATAACCGATTAACACATATTCGATAAAAATCAATAAACGACATACCCAACCAACAAACTCAACGGTTTAATGAAACCCCGATCATATACCTAAAACCAAATAATCCAACTCAACAAATACGAACTCATATCCACAGTACAAACCGTAAATCGATGATCACAAATAACAATCAATAACCGATCAACAAACACAACGGTTCTCAATATCCCGATTAAACACATATCCAAACAACCCGAACTAATCAAACATGAATTCAAAACCACAATACGATTCCAAAATCCGAAGATCATATCAATAATCAATTTTAAACCAACAAGGGTCTAACATTACCGATTCCAAATTCAATCTTAAATACGGATACAAGTTTCCTCCTTGTAAATTCATAATATAAACCAATTACCGGTTATCATCATCAATCCGGATGATCCGATTAATTCAACATCATAGATAACCATATTCCAAAGGTTTCAAATAATTCCATTATCCGAATTGAACACTTATTCAATAAGTACGAATTTCCAAGTTCAAACATGAATAATAATTCTCATCAAACTCGAAATCATATTCGTATTCCTATATGAATATTGTACCAAATACATAACTTAGTTCTAAATGTGAATATTCCATATTCATATCCAAAACACCAACACTTTAAAACGTATTCATCAAATCAATGATCAATTTATCTCGACATTAAGGATTTTATAACATATTCGATTCCAACTTCAACTCCAAATACGAAGACAAAACTCCTTCTTGTTCATACTTGTAAATTCGTAGAAAACAGTTTACCGATTATTATCGTGAATAATCACATTCCAAAATTATCCGAAATCCTTCCAAAATCATAACATGTAACTCAAGAATTCTTCAAGAACACGAATTATCCAAATTCACGTTCATAATCCATAAAACAACATAACCCGATGTTTTCTAACATCTAAACAACCCTTAATCATAATTCAAGGTGTATATAATCATGTTCTTCAACATATACTTCTCATAACATCATGAATCGCAACAAACCACCAAGAACATCGAGAATACCATGATTCCATAATCATAACAACATAATCGAATCATTTCATCACTAATTCATTATCTTCCCTTAACAAAATTCTTGTAAATACCAAGAATCATCACAACAATATCATTTCCATCACCATTCATACGAAAACGTGTAGAATTTTCCAAGTTCTACTCATTGGGACATTTCATCGAACACTTTGAAGGCATAGTCCAATTCAATCGATTATTCAAAGAAATACTCGAATTCTTTCCACAAAACTTCAAGAGTATTGAATGATTACGAGTTTACAATCAATTTCAATCAACAATTTGAATCAAAACGAAGCAAATCGGCCAAAACACCAAGAAACCTCAAGAACATCCAAAAACCAAAAGTTTAAGTGTTCTTACCTTCGATCCGGGTGGAAGATGATGTTAATCCATTATTCCAACTTCCAAAACATGTTGTTATCAGTTGCTCTTACTCAAATCCATCAATTCTTGCTGAAGGAATCGCGAAGAAACGAAGAAAAACGAAAAAATGAGCAGGTGACTCGGTCCAGGCCTTATATAGGCCGAGACCTGCCGGCACGTTACGTACGTAACCGGCGGGTCCTTACGTACGTAGCCGGCCGCGGCCTACCCTACGCCGATTACGCCGGAACCCTTACGTATGTAACGGCGGTGGCTTACGTCACGTGGCGGCCGCCTACGGCCGTAACCGGCCAGAGCCTTACGTACGTTATCGGCCAATTCTAGCCATCCCTGCGAGTCATCGCCGACCGTGATCGGCCATCCTTGCGAGTCACTGCCGACCATGATCGGCCATCCAGGTCATCTCGGCCACGACTCGGCCAGCCGCCCCGTAACGTACATAACACTTAATCCGTTGCGTACGTAATACGTACGTTGACTTGCTACAGTATAATACTCGTATTACGTACGTAATACACCCTGTATAATGTACGTAACTCCGTCCGTTGACTCACCTGTCCACATCCGCGCCAAAAGCCACCGACCACGGGCCCCAACTGTCCGATTCCTCTTGTTACGTACGTTATGTACTCTATATAACGTACGTAAGCTAACACATTTTACGTACGTAAGCTCCAAGGCTTAACGTACGTAATGGCTTTTATACTTAGCAAAAAATCCAACTGTTCCTGTCCGACGTCTCGACGTACGAAATACAAACATACGGCATACTGAATACACATACTGAATCCAAAAATATTCTCATACGGTATACCTGATATCCAAATCAGTTCAACCTGATACAGCAAATCCTCAATACAACTGTCAATCCAAAACGGTAACCACACCAGTATAACTGTCTCGGTTCTCAATTTATTTTATCCATACTGTATAGATACCAAACTATATAGTATACCTCAGATAAAATAACGCGAAAAATTTATACTGAAAATCCGGGTATTACAGAATATTCATACAAGAATGATCGATATGAGGTGGAGAAAATTCAATTATTGCTCAGGACTTTTCCTAATAGCAGTATGATGCAGCAAGTTATGCGTGTTACAAGATCACTCCAAACAGTTTGGAAGTTTTTCTCCCGTTGGGTTTTTCTTCAAATTATTTCAGTAGACATTTATGTAAATAGTCATTCAAGAGGAAGTGTTGTAAATAAGTCATGTATTTGATGAATGACTAATATGCCCTTGAAACCCTAGATGCGTACCTATAAATATAGGTCTATAGCCTTCATAATAATAGACACAATTTCATTTGTTTCTCTCATCTTCTCTCATATTTTCCTCTTTCTCTCAATGTTTATAACATAAATATATATATATATATATATTAAATATTACTGTATTTATTCCTAAATGGAGGTGTATTTCATTAAGGAGAGACTTGGAAAAAATATGAATTATGACAACTGTAGAGTTTATTCTTATTTATAACTGGTCACAAGTTGGGACCATGATTTTCGTCATAACGATATATTTGAAATTTTATATGACGTTATATTTTAAAAATTATAAAAGGAAAAAAATATGTTTTATAATTAATCTTAATAATAAAATTTTAAAACATGTTTATGGTATGATGAGATGCCTTAAATTGAGATTCATATGAATCTTGCTCCACTTCTAAAATCTTGAAAATAAGCTCTCATTTTGGTAAATAATAATGACAAGCTAAAAGTCGACGCGTCATCATTTTTTTTTTCGTCATCATACCATGCGGATTTTGAAAAAAGAAATGTAGTAATTATTTTTCATCATTATGCAATTTGAAAGACTTGGACTTTATGCATTTTTAACATCTTATTTTCTTACTTTGCATCGATATGTGCTTTAAAAGTGATTATTTACCAACTATGTAGTCTTAAGTAGGGATATAATAAAATAACAGATCTTTTTAGACTTTCTTATAAAGCAGTAAAGCTAAAGCACCTTATATCTCACACTTTTTTTTTATAATTCAGTTTTTAAACTTACAATTAACTATGTCTGAGGGTAACAGCCCCGCTTTCTCATTACTGCCACCAAGTTAAATCGCGGGATGTGCACGAACTGACCAGTGTCTTGTCGGGTTCTGCTGACGTACAACCAGATCCTTCCAGGTAAAGAGAACATGAAGTCCTCCCCCCGAATCGAAGCCACACGGATGATATTCAGTATGAAATCCTGTCAAAGACTTAATTAGAGCGTATATGCCCCGGGAAAGATTTTTGAAGTGGAGGCAAGAGGGATAGAACTCCTGACCTCCACCCCATATGAATTTTTACACTCATGTGGTGGCCAACTGGGCTAAGCCACTTGGTTACCTTATATCTCACACTTTCTTATAGATGGAATTGTTATAAACTCGAGAGAAATTAGAAGAGAAGAAGAATAATGTGTGTATTCTCATGAGGGCAAAAGCCTTTATTTATAGGTACACGTCTAGGGTTTCAGGGGTATAAAGGTCATTCATAAATACATTAATTACAACACTCCCCATTGAATGACCTTTAATACATGCTGCCTCATTAAAACCTTGTCGGGAAAACCCAGTGGGAAAAAACCCGATCGAAAGAAAAAGAGTACAGATATTCCCCCTGAAATCGATTACATAAGATCTTTGAGTTGACGCATTCCGATCTTGTGTACTAGTCTTCTGAATGTTGATGTCAGCAACGCCTTTTGTGAATAAGTTCGTCGACTAATCACTTAAGTGAATATTTGATGTATCTACATTTGAGATACAAGTGACATCGTCTTCATACAATACTTCCTCTTGAATATTATGATGTTCATGCCTCATCAAAATTCCTACGGAAAAACCTTGTGGGAAAAAACCGATAGAGAAAAAGAGTACATAGTATAAATTTGCTCATGTGTTGCATTGATTGCCTCGTTAAAAACCTTAACTAAGAAAATCCTGTGGGAAAAAACTTAGAAAGGAAAAAAAAGAGTACAACCATTTGGTCTTCAGGGCCCTTTGACCTTCATGGTCGACATAATCTTCAAGTTAATCTAAAAGTTATCAATTCTTCCCCTCAATATCAATCTTGCACTCCAATACCATGAATATAATTTTCAGATATGGAGAGATTTAGTGAATAAATCTGCTAGATTATCATTATTGCTCTTCTGAAGCTCATGTGGAAATAAATTTCATTTTACTTGCCCAAACATTATATGCAACACATAAATAGAGAGTATTTCTCATCATAATAAATAGGTAGTATGAGAACAAATATGAGATCATAATACCCTAATAGCCACCAATATCAAATCTCAATCTCTTTCATGTAATAGACCAATATGGTTTGTAACACCCCCGTAATATTCGGGGTATATTACAGTGCCGTGGACCCCTACATGGGACCCACCAGGCTTGACACAATTTACCACAGTAAATATACACATTATCCAATTTAAAACCAAATCACACGTCCGGTACAACCGGCGGAATAATCCACAATGACAACATAAAGAACTTGACGAATATAAATCTTAATCCGAAGAGAAAAGCCTAAGTACTCGCGAGTACAATCAATAAGTTTCAAAAGTGGACAACAACCATATCGAATGGAATAACGGAAATAAAAGGACTCAAACGCATATGTCAACGACCCTGGCCAACATCCTCGTACTGTCCCAGCGCTCGCTCGTCCGGATGATCATAACCTGAAATCCATAAACAAGAATTTTCCCACAACTGGTCCCCAGAGGGGTTAGCAATTACGCTAGTACAAGTAATCAAGGCAAACCAATCGCTTACACATTTCATAGTACATGCACCAATATCATTTCAAAACTAAAAATCAGACATGTCCTTTCCGGAAACAAACAGTCAAACAATTAATTTGCCTAGGACCAGGACGCCACCATGAATCCCACCCGAGGCCTCTAAGGACCCTCCCGAGCTAGCCACTTTATAAAACAAGTCACGCACAGGCATCGCCTAGGACCAGGACGCCACCATGAATCCCACCTGAGGCCTCTAAGGACCCTCCCGAGCTGGCCACTTTATAAAATAAGTCACGCACAGGCATCGCCTAGGACCAGGACGCCACCATGAATCCCACCCGAGACCTCTAAGGACCCTCCCGAGCTGGCTAGCGAAATAAACTCGTGAATCCAGAGTGAAGTCATAGATTCCCCCGAGGCCCCGTCGGACCCTCCCAGGGTGAGTATAGCACACACAATATACATTACCATTTCATGTTAAGCATAAAGGTTTCCAAAAATACTTGCCTTGAATAATTGATGACGTAAACGGACGGAAGGAAACACCGACGAACGCTAGGAACCGACAATCAAGAACCTAACGATTCGAAGAACACAATCACAACCAATCCTAAACGAATACGAAAATTGGAATACACCCGAAAAACCCGCCTACGATTCACGTATATTCGTATAGAAACAACGACGAGGGCGGACCACAACCAAACCCTCTCGATTACAAAATTACTACGAAATATACCATGAATCCGTAGGGAAACCAACAAAACCAACGAGATTAATCATGTACATCATGAATTAATCTAACATACGGAACGAATCGGACGAAACATGATGAAGAACACGATTAGAGGTTGATAATATACTCCAAAAACTCGAAGAAGATGATGGCTCGGAGTTACAAAGCTTCAAATCGCCGGAAATGCCAAGAAAATCGACTAGGAGTCGGATGGGAAGGAGAGGGATGAAAAATGACCGAAATCGGTCAACTCCTGGGTTTATAAACCCAGGCCTCGTTACGTACGTTAGCCACCACATGCTAACGTACGTATGTTGTATTACGTACGTAAGCCATAAGGGCCTTACGTACGTAACCAAAAAGGCAGAATTGCCTGTACCGAAATACACTAGGGCGTTACGTACGTAACCAAAAGGGTGTTATGTACGTAACCAAAAAGGCAGAAATGCCTGTACCGAATTACACTAGGATGTTACGTACGTAACCAAAAGGGTGTTACGTACGTAAAATTCCTTTCTGTGGAGTACAGGCCAGAAGGAATGAGGGAGGTACCGAAAAAGAATCGAAATACAACGGTGAACAATTCACGATGGTACGGACGTAAGGGACCTGAAACGACGAACTTACGTGCCGAAGGAAAGCATAATCCCGACTACTCAAAGGTTCAGAAAAACAACAACAAACGTAATTTTCCAAAAACTTTGGGAAATTTACAAAACGGCCCAAACATCCGAAATGTACGACACATGGTCGAAACACCAAACAAAAGCTCACAATGCCCATAATAACACGGGATGGATCTTCGGCAACCCCGAAACGGCGGTTCCGAACGACGATTACGATAGTACCCGAAATAACGACAAAAACAACATGAAACATCAAATCGAGTCAAACGAGTCCGAAACAAGCTCGAACGACAAAAAGTTCAATATTAAATATCCTCAAAATGTCAATACGGTTACAAGCGAGTTGTTAAAAATGAAAATGCACCAAAATGAGAATAATAAGAGAAGGGAAAAACGCGGATATTACATGGTTAACACCATTCCACATTCTCCTTCTTGGAGAAATATTTTGCTAGCACGTTAACTTCAAATTTTTGATAATGTAATGCTTCAATAGCATACATGTACGTAACTTCTGGTTCTCTTATATCTTTGTTATTTTCTTGAGATCTATATGAGTCAGTATCCACTTCAAGTGGTAAGACAACCTTTAGGCAGCTAAATGGATAAAAATTTTCCATCATGTATGCTCGATCTACAAGTCAAGACAATACTAATACTTAGTTTTGTCTAAATTTTTCATTTTGAACTTTTCTGTAGACATAAGTTCAAATAATTCACATATATACCCTTCAGGAGGAATTCACTTAGTCGGTTGATCCACCCGACTATTTCAAAAGGTAAAAATATTTATAACTCAAAAGAGTACATGTTGCGAATTTCGTGTTCTTATTACTTTAAGAACCTCAAGTCCGTCAGGGACTTTCATATAGATATTCGCGTCCAATGACCCATAGAGAAATGTGGTGATGACGTCACTAATTGAATATCTATATTCATAATAATTGTCATATGTATATTAAATGGCGAAATGTAGTGCCAATGGGAGAATATGTTTTGGGTATGCGTTTAAACCCTTGATATGCTAATCTCGCTTATCTTTCATCAATTTATTTTATTTTTCGAGTTAAGCTCTCTCTCAATTGCTTATATTTTATTTAGTGCTTCAGGCACTCCACTAGCAATTGATGAGACACAAAGTGTTGTCGACAACTATCATTCTTATAAACAATTCTCCCATATTCACAAAGTCCATGACAACTTCAACAAAATCAAATATTCAACATTTCCTATAACATTTGATTTGGTCATTCCATAATCCCAATACTGTAATTATTTAGTGCACGTGCAAATTAAGGTATTGAGATTCTCGTCTTTGAGACGATCCTCTTCAGGAGGTTTTTGAAGTGATGTTATAGTTTAATCTATCTGTATTCCGCGGATTTTATCTTTAATACCAATAAAGAATATGTCTCTCACGCTTCTGGCGTCGAGGAGTATCAACAAATATATTTCGTTCACATTCGACATTAATTCTTTATGGTACATATACAACTGGTATATGAGATTTCATCACTCCTTTGGCAATCAATAACTTGTTGAACTTCGAGTTCATAGTTCGTAAATTTAAATATCCAACCCAACGAGAATTTTTGGACTTTCTCTTATTTATATTTCATATCTCCCCCTAATGTCGGAGATAGTTGGAATTGGATTATAAAATCAATCCTCTTCAGGAGGTGCACTAATAACAGAGGGGGCGACCCAAATATTGTGCCTTTGATATGGATACTTGAACTTGAAATTCATCGCAACATGATCATTGAATAAAATAATATATCGCTTATAATTTATTCGATACTCATTGAATAAAGCTCCTTTTAGAGCCGACAATAAGAATATTGCCATATGAAATTATACCAATCCTTCGGGGATTGTCTTTCCATTCCTCAAGTAGAAATTGAACAAATCAATATGACATAAAGTTATGTATTTTTCATTTGAAATAAATACATGCAACTTCATATATAAATTGCTCTCCACGAGCATGTATTTTTCTTCAAAATATTTATTGTGCTAACTCAAGAGCAACAATTTAAATCAAAGATAATCATATATTATCGATAATATGAAGTACTCATCAAGAGTATGTGATATTTTTCAAAAGTATCAATTATGCTACATAGAGAGCAACAATTTATAAGCATATAACACCCAAAATATAAATTACTCTAAAGAGTATGTAAATATTAATTAAAAGTATTAATTGTGCTACGTCATGAGCAACAATTTATATCAATATGGTGATAATAAAAGCAATTCAATAATACAAGGCCATATAGAAATTATTCAAAATAATACCTTTTTTTGTTTAATATTCTTCAGGAATATTAACCTTAATTGATGTGTTTATCATAAATACTATCATTAAATATGACTATATATCGTTGTGTTTTATCAAGAACATCAACAATTTCTTTTTAAATCTTCTGGATTATTAAAATTACAAATTCATGTTTCTTCAGGAAACCATGAAAATATATTAGTGTAATGTTAAAAGAATCATCAAAAATCATTTTATATCAATGATACAAGTATTATCATCAATATAATATGTAATAACTATCGTTATTACTCTTCTTCGAGAAGAAAGTGCAATAATTATTATGCAATTAATCCAATATCTATAAGATGTTGATGAAAATTGGTGAACTCAAAATAATACAATTTTAAGTGTATAAATGTACATCATGATATTTACTAGTAATTTGGGATATTTATCATACAATATGTGTGAATTTGTATTAATATATCTTTAGGATATATATCATAAATAAACATATAGTTAAATAAAATATAAAAATAATATAAATAGATTTTAACACCAAAGTCGTAAATTTAAACATGTAAATATTGAAAGTATTGGGATTAGTAGACTTCTGGTGTAATAAGTGGTGAATTTTATACGTCATTTACATTGATATTTTCTCTAATACCAATTCTTTCTCTTGAGAAATTGTATATGTCATTTGTCTCACTTGTTATCACGGAATCATACATATTTCAAGCGATAGTTTAGAAATCCATAGATTTATCGATACATAGAAGATAATAGTGCATAATCTTCGACCCTGTACGAAGGAATTTAGTAGTTCTTCAGGAACTGTCAATAAATTTAGCACTACCTTTTTTTCATACGAAAAGTATCATTCTAAAGATATCATGCATATTTGCACTTTAATGAGACAATAAATCATGACCACTCTTTAATCCCAAGAACTTGGCATTCTATTCACAAAAGAAGAAATAAGATAAGCCAATAATTTGAATGATACAAATATCTTCAGGATAGGGTTAATAGGCTAAAACATCACTGGACTCTCCACCAGCTTGCAGTTGGGTCACTGAACTCAAAAAGTTTGCTTGTAGATTACAGAACTAAATATAGTTTGCAGTGAAATCACTCAACAATTAAAAAATTTCATGACCGTTAAGTTTTCTTTGACTTTAACGGTGCTCCGTTAATTTGTGACAAATCACCATCCACGTAGGCTGCCAGGTATATAAAACCCAATTTATTTGAACTGATTCATAACCCGATCCATCACTATAATTTAACCCGATCCATCACAATAAATCACATGGAACGAAAATTGGGGATTGCGTGGAGAGAATTTTAGGGTTTTTTCTCCGTGGAATAGAAGAGAGATCCGCGACGTAACTCATGATTGCGAAGATGAGAGTACTAGCGTCAGATCCGCGGCGTTAATGCTCGTCGGAAAATTGATCGACGGTTACTTGTCGGAAATTGCTTCCGACGCTAATTTGAAGCCGGAAAAATTCTACGACCTCGCCATTTCCCTGCCGGATCGCGCTGAATGTTTGACGACGGACTTTACCGAAATGTTGATGTTTATCTTAAGGTGGGTAAATAATACCGATTAAATTTTTTAAAAAGGCGAAAATTTGTGATTTTTCAAATTCTTAATACTATTATGAATTCAATTTCGTATATTTTCAATGTAGGCGCATTCGTGGATTTCAGAGGCGGAGAGAGAAAATCTGCGGGGTTTTGGATTGCCGAACGGCCCGGAGGCGTGCACTCACGCCGCCCAGAACGAGCGTCTGCCTCTAAGGGCGGTGGTGCAGGTGGTGTTTTTCGAGCAGCTTCAGCTCCGCCACGCCATCGCCGGAACTCTACTCGCCGCCGATGCGGGGACAGCCGTCGCTGATGGTCGACGGTTGTCCGGTGACGGCGGGGTGGAGGAAGAAGACTCTGAAAAGCGAGATGAATTAGATCCAAGAATTATGGCGCACCGATGAAAGAATATTGGGGATGGGTTTATGGATAGATCCAAGTATATTGGATCAGTGCCACAACGTTAAAAAATTAAAACACAGCAGCATGCCACGTCATTTTTCCATCCAAATTTCATTTTTTCAAACGTCTGAAACCCACTTGAAAGTTTTTATTTGTCCAATGAGTTGACTGCAAACTTTTTGAGTTCAGTGACCCAACTGCAAGTTGGTGAAGAGTTCAGTGATGTTTTAGCCTATTAACCCCTTCAGGATATTTGACCCTTTTATCACTAATTATATAGCAACGATCAATTCAAATCATACTTCAGGTATGACATCATATCTTATATTGATAAAAACTCACAATATATCATAAGAGATAATAAAATATTAAACTACACAATATATAAGATTAGATATTGACATATAATCTTAAGATTATCATTTTTGTGTCCTTATCATTAACAATTGATATATCAACTCCACGAGATAAAATTTATAAATAATTATCCCCTACAAGGATAAACTCTAAATTTTATCTACTTCGGGAGATAAAATTTGAGCCATGTAATATTGAAGTTTTTAATTTAATATTATTCACTTCCGGGAACAACTTGATAGGAATATTCAGCCACTCACTAATCTTGCTATCAGTGGAGCATAGTCGGATTATGATTGTGGAGTATATCATATCTTGTACAATCTCGATAGAGAATATTCTCAAATCATATTAATATTTTTTTATTTGAGATATAAGTTATATTTTCCTTCAGGGATGCTATCATGCTACATCAAGAGCATAATGATTTAATTATGCTATTATATTTATAAGTAACAAATCAATATTCTTCAGGAATATTGTATCATCACATAATTCATGTATAAATAAGAATTATTCATTTAGAATAGTAATATTATTCAGGAATATTACAATTAATTGTGCTACTTCGGGAGCAATAATTTTAAGATCCATAATTGAATATACAAAGGGAAAAAATAGTACGAAAATTAATCAAGGCTCGAAATAACTAAACTAAAATAGTTGCTTCTTCAAGAGCACTTACAATATTCTTCAGGAATATTATTTTGTATTTTTCATTAGTAATTACACAAATTATTAGATCTCATAGTGTTCTTCATGAATACGTCATATACAACTAGAATATGACGAGATAATGTTGTCCTTCTTCAAGAACTACAACAAATCTTTTATCTTAATAATCTTCTGGATTATTAAGTATTGTTGAATCATGTTTCTTGTGGAAACAAAGAGGAATATAATTTTATAATAAATTTTGAGGTCATCATATATTATTTATATGTGATGCACACAAAAATATAAAATTTAATAACTAAATATAATATATTTTTCCTCAAAATCACCACATGCAAGAAAGTTTTTGAAAGAGTAAATAGAATTAATACCGTTCACCAATGTAAAAAAAGACTATCTATGCTTGGATTTTTTTATGTACGCAATACATTTTAGAAGCCGATCTCCACGTTGAAGTTGTAGATCCGTTTGTCAGGAAGATACTGTAAAAATTTTATGCTGATCCGACGGTTAACAAAGCGGGAATCGCGATTTTAGCGCGGTCTCGTAGTGCAGAAAAATTGCTTGCGCCTTTTTTTTTTTCTAAAATCGGAGAGAAAAATTTTTTTTACTCGTAGAGTATCGTGCTGATAACGTGTTATAAACTTGAGAG
Source organism: Orobanche coerulescens (assembly GCA_033398695.1). Lineage (NCBI taxonomy): Eukaryota > Viridiplantae > Streptophyta > Magnoliopsida > Lamiales > Orobanchaceae > Orobanche > Orobanche coerulescens. Next base: position 144,755,127 of record CM065815.1, on the reverse strand, counting down.
AAATTAGAAGAGAAGAAGAATAATGTGTGTATTCTTATGAGGGCCAAAAGCTTTTATTTATAGGTACACATCTAGGGTTTCAGGGGTATAAATGTCATTCATAAATACATTAATTACAACAGGAATATATTAGTATTGGCAAAATTATTAAATAGGAGTATGAACTTTCTAAAATTTTGTATTTATGGCAATAAATTTTTTTTTGTATCATTTAGGAGTATGAACATGTTTCCGTCCAATAAAGTTAGGGTATCTGTGGAAATTCATAGTTGGATCTACGGACATGCTGACATATCCGTTAAGTGACATGTGTCACCTCCCAATTGGTACACGTAATAATAATAAAAATCTGGAATTTTTTAAGAAAATCCAAACATTATTTTTGAAAAAAATATGAATGATTAATATTAAAAATTGATTGTTTTTATTAAAAGTTCAAAAATAAGAAATAAAACATTTAAAAATAAAATAGTTTTTTTTATGAAAAGTACAAAATAAAAAATTACGTAAACAAAAACTAGCAGTTTTTTTAAAAAAATAATGATAATTCAGTTTTTATTTATTTCTGGAAAATAATATTCCAGATTACGTAAAAACTGTTTTATCCCGTTGATTATGGACAGGAAAACTCATATGGAATTTCTCTACAAAGATTAATGACTAAAGTTTATCCACGATTGGAAAAGGCTTGATTCGATCTCTTGAAATATGTTTTTCTTTTAGTTTTATGTTCTGCTTTAAACAATACCTGTAAATGAGTTTCTAGGAAAAAATTGGTTTCGATGAACTAATAGGTTAGTTACAAGTAACAAACAAGAATTAATAAATGAAAATTATACAATATAGGACGTTAGGGCTATACAGACTCGAACCGTAAACCTTCTCAGTAAAATAGATTAAACTTATTATTAGAAATCAGCTAATCAGCCATATTTTTATTGACCAAAAATCAAGATAAAGAAATGGCTCCAGGCGCTCTGATTCATTATTTTCTGATCAAGGAGTACTAGCAAAGTGTTTTAAGGGTGGAAGCGTTTTATCTTGACATAGGTCTGCTTCTGACCTATATCGTTTTAAGTTAAATGAAGTTTCTATCGTTCAGCTTAAAACATAAAATATGAAACTTCATCTACCTTAAAGTTCATCGGACGAAAAGATATTTTTTGAGGACCTTATACTCATTATGCCTAGCATTGAAGAAACGGGTATTCACCCTATCAATATCTCAAATCAACGATGGGTTTGTTTGGTACCTAAATGGGGTACCCTAGTCGGACTGAATTCTTTGTCAGGCTATTCATTGTTTCCTCAAAGTTATAAAATAAGACATTGATTTCTCAATAAGATCCTTTTTATGGATTATATGATGGATTCCCCTGGAAAACAGTGGCGCACATATAAACGAGGTGTTGTACCAACTGGGCTATAGCCCTTATTGCTCGTGATGCATATTTTATCATGTATATAATTTGTTGTCAATATGAATATTCTATGATTCAAGATCCTAAATTTTTTAGTGATATTACTTATATTATTATTGTTTATAAGGAATATATATGATATTTATAATCCATCGGTGGTATGGTTACCTTTGGTTTTCTTTGGGATGATAAATAACCTACTTAACTCAGTGGTTATGGTATTGCTTTCATATGGCGGGAGTCATTGGTTCAAATCCAATAGTAGGTAATGTTGGAAATGGTTTAGTAATTAACCATTTATTAAGAATAAATATTGTTAACTAAATATTTATTATTTAATTAAAATATTTATTGAATGTTAATCTACGTCGTGAGTAGATGAACGTGGTATATTTAATATTTATAAACCGATTTCCGATGATTGAGATATTATATACTAAATTTGGATGTTGGAGTATGAACTAACATAATATATATATAATGTTAGTTATCCCACATTGATTGTGGATTGATGTTTTGGCTTGTATTTAAAGTCTTTGTCTATATGGGCTTAATGAAAGTGGGTTAGTGTGTAAGGGTGTCATCGCGCACACGCACACACACGCGCGCGCGCCGCCGCCACCGAACGACCGACTGTCCGTCGGGTCGGGTCGGTTCGGGCTCGGGCTCAGTCCAGGCCCAGGCCCAGGACTAGGATCTTGACAATTGGTGCTTTGGGCTGGTGTTTGGGCTTATCTTTTTGGACCAAATCCGTAAGTCCACTAACCTTTTGGTATGGACCAAGACCCTTGAGTTGCCTAGTTAATAGGGACAGGACAAGAGGCAAGACTCTTCATCCGACCGAGCCATTTGGGCGTCTGAAACCGCCAGCCATCATGGCAGGATTAATGGCGAAGAGTCGCTTCACTTGATCGAGATTTGCTATATATTAGCATCTGGTCATTGCAGATTTCACGAAAAATACAGTGCATTTTTATCAAAACATAGCATACCATATTCAAGTTCAGTCTTCGTTCCAGTTCAGTTTGCAGGTGCTCGTTCAGTTTATGGTGCTGCTACTGTTGAGAAGTTCAAATCGTATTAACTTTTGGGGATGAGACGTTTGACCGTGAGCACTACCGGGGTGTATTCTCGTCTTGCGGGTAGAAGCTCTAGCTTCGGACGATCTTTTGTCATTTTTATTAAAAAATTATTCTTTCGTTTTAAGTGTAATATTTGATTCTGTTATTTTTTATAGTTCAGTTCAGAATATTATTTGTAATACACGTGCAAGTACCGAATTATTCCAACAATCGCAAGACGAAAATAATCGAACTTACTTGTTTGTGTCATCTTGAAACTTTTGCTGGAGAAAAATGTCGTTCAATGCAAGCACCGGTGCATCCACTAATCCATCCACCGGTTCTGGAACTATTGGATCATCAAGATCTTCAATGGCTCCAATTCACAATGCTTCTCGGCTAACGCCTATTTCCAATAAACCTCCTGTTTTCTCGGGCACCGACTTCAAACGCTGGTCTCAAAAGATGCTGTTCTACGTTACCACAATGGGGCTTGCGAGCTTCCTGCATGAAGAAAAGCCTCCTGTCCCTACTGAGAATGAGGCTAATGTTCAAGTGTGTACCGACTATGATACCTAGGTTCATTCCGACTATCTGTGTCGGAATATGTTGCTGAACGGGCTTGATGATGGCTTGTTCAATGTGTTCAACATCAAGGAGACTGTCAAAGAAATTTGGGATGCTCTTTAGTTGAAATACCTTGTTAATCCTCCTAGCATGAAGAAGTTTGTTGTGACGAGGCTAACCGAATTCCAAATGGTGAATACTCGTCCAATGATGCCCCAAGTACAAGAGTTCCAAACTCTTATACATGATGTTCATTCTGAGGGGATGCCTCTACCCGAGGCATACACTGTGGCGCTCTTGGTCGACAAGTTGCCGCCAAGTTGGAAGGAGTTCAAGGGATACCTTAAGCATAAGCAAAAGGAAATGACTCTTGAAATTTTGGTTGCTAAGCTCCAAAGTGAAGCTCAAGTCCGTGATCAAGACTTGAGAACCAAAGCTCCTATGGATGCTAAGGCTAATCTGACTGAAGGTGGGGGCGGACCTTTAAAAAACGTCCACGTCCTACCAAAGGCAAGGTAAAGTATGTGGCACCTCCGACGAAGTTTACCGGAACGTGCTACAACTGTGATAAGCTCGGCCATATGGCGAAAAACTGCCGAAAGCCGAAGAAGAACAAGGGAAAAGGCAAAGTCAACCATGTCGAGAAGGACTTTGACTCTTGGGACAAAGATGACCTTGCTTCTATGATTGTAATATCCGGTATTCTCGTTTTCTGTTATCTTGAATTATTTGTGTTTTGACATCGAACTTTTTCTTGTTGATGAGAATCATAGTGATTTCTATCGTGATACTCTATTTGTTTCTATCGCATAGCCATTTTAGTCGGGTGCGACTTGTTGTCGCGTGCGTTTTTTTGATTAAATGTGTGCATGTGATGTGTCGTTAATTGCTCGTTATTGTTTTGAATCATAGTCGGTGGCGTTGTGTTGACCGTCGTGGGGCGTGTTTTCACGCTGTATATTCTTTTGCATTGCTTGTAACGTTTCGCCAATGGGCAAAATTTACGCGTTTCTTGTGTATCTAGTTGAGTTTTCCTGTCGGGTTATTGCTTCTCCCTACTTGTTTTAAGTTTCGGGACGAAACTTCTTTTAAGGAGGGTAGTATGTAATATCCGCAATTTCGATTCCCGGTAATCTTCTTTTTTCGGCGGAGTTCCATTTCGAGGACTCTCTTAAGACCGTTTCATCATTCTGAGAATGATTAATTCTGCACTTTTTGTCATCCGAGTTCGTTTCGATATTGTTTTGTTGAGTTTCGTGTTTCTTAACGACTTTTCCGCACTCGAGTTCGATTCTTGTGAATCTCGTTCGAAATTACTGTTTCGAGTTTCCCGTAAGTCCGTTTAACTTTGTTAGACGTGTTGTGAACTTCGGTTTGGTTATTCGATCACGTATCGTGATTTTCGGACGTTTTGGGCCGTTTTCGTAATTTCCCAAAGTTTGGGGTAATTACTTCCGTTGTCAAATTTTGAGCCTTTGGGTTGCCGGAATCGTGCGTTCTCTTAGTGCTCGAATTCATCTTCGCGAGTACTTCATAACCGTATCTTCGATTCGTATTCAGGTTCGGGTTTCGGGGTCGTTCGGATCCTCGTTGTGGTTCTATTGTAATTTTCGGTTTGTGTCGGAATCATTTTGCAACTGGAGGTTGCTGGCCGGACCTGTGCGAAACGGCGCTGCCGAGCTCCGTGTCTTGCGCCGGGTCGGCCAGGACCAGCAAGTCTGCCGAGACACGGCCGAGAACCCGCGCAAGATTTGCGCCGGGTGATGCGCCGTGTCGGATACGGCCGAGACTCACGCGCAGGCGTCTTGCGCCGGGTGTTGCGGCGTGTCGGTCAGGTCGCGCACTGACCCGCAACACGGTGCTGGTTTGGACCGTTTGTTGCGCCGTGTTCTGCCCAGGTATAAATATGGCAGAGCAGTCGGGTTTCACTCATTTTTTCTCACTTCTTTCTTCCTGTCCACAGCTGGAGTCCTGGAGGAGTCGAAGACATGATGTTCAACTACCAATCCATGAAATTCCCGAGTCCATAACATCGATTAATCATCACATAACATCCTCCGATCGACCGAATCAAGGTTAGATTTCCTAAAAATCTAGTTTTGGTGATTTTGTTCTATTTGTCCGTTTAGTCCGTTTTAGCTCAGAATAGTGATGGATTGATGATTGTTAAGCTATATTATATCGAATTCCTTATTATTCCACGGTTGGATTGTATTGATTCGTCGTTTTTGTTGAGTTCTTAGTCGACGCCTTGAAAGTGTCCGACAAAAGGTCTTAGAGGTGGGATTGGGCGTTGTGCGATTATTATTCATCATACGATTGTTGATTTATCATTGATATGACTTAGGACGAAATCCTTGTGAAGAACTCGAGTCGGAACCCTTCCGTTCGTTGTCTTCTTCGGAGTCCGAGCTTCCCGGTCGAACCGTGTTCTTCGGAGTATTCGGTAGCGGTTATTAAGGCAAGTATTTTACTATACGAATGGTGTCTTGTGAATAGGGACGCTGTGTTATGGTTATGATAAATTGATTTATTTTAGCGAATATGCTTCGTATGAATTGATTATTATGAACGATTGATGGTAACGATAATATCTTCACTTAGTTAACATCGTGGAATTATGTTGGATGTGCAAATCATCTAAGTTTGTGCCGGACGTAGTTGGCCATTGTTGAGTTGTTGTTATTATTATGATATTTGTGTTGTTTTGGTTTACATACTTGATTCCACATTTCGATGTAATGTGGAATGGCTTGACATTTGGTGATTATGTGTTGTGTCGTGTCGATGTGTCTGTGTGTGTTCTAGGTAGGATCTGACGAGGCCTCTGGAGTTCGGTACATGATGTGTACGAACAAGGTGTGTGATTCAGGTAGGGTCTGACGAGGCCTCTGGAGTTCGGTACATGATGTGTACGAACAATGTTTGTGGCCGGGTAGGGTCCGTCGAGGCCTCCGGAGTTCGGTACATGATGTGTACGAACAATGTGTGTGGTCCGGGTCAGGTCATTCGAGGCCTCCGGAGTTCGGTACATGATGTGTACGAACAACGGTCGTATAACAGTGATTGTTTGGGTAACATTTTTAAATATGGGCCTCGGACTCATAATGATATCTTATCTAGTGTGTTTTGAAACGAGAATCGGGCTAAGGTCCTAATGTTTACGAAAAGGTTTTGTAAATTGGGACTCGAGATCTAAAAGAATTTTCCACTTTAAAAATCCCCGAGATGATGTGTTCCTTTTCAAATATCTCCTGCTTGAGTTCGAAATTCTAAAACTTCTCGGGAACATTTTGATAATTGATTTCCGTATTAAATTCGTAGTTGCTATTTACTTGTTGCATTTCTTATCATATTATACTTGCACTAGTAAAACAGTGGAGTGTTACTAACCCCCGAGTAATCGGGGGGTGGATGTCTGTTCTGCGTCCAGGTACATGCAGGTTCAGGGGAGCAGTCACAGGATTGGCACAAGAGGATGACGAGCTGCGATACTAATCAAGAGTCGAGAGTTGGTAGAGTTTGGTTGTATTGTTAGAGTTGATTTCAGTCTTCCGGTGTATTGTGTTTCGACCCTCTGTGGGTAATGTTGTTTTAGTCAGTTCTGTTGATGGAGTTGTGTGACCTCATCGGTCTGTGTATTCATGTGTAAGTGACCTTAAAGGTCTGTATTATTATATTGTTTGAACCTGGCCGGGCAAGCATTTGGTTCTTTATGGATGTTTAGCCTGGTAGATCCTTGTGGAAAGGGTCTACGGCGTGTAATATTCCCATACGGTTTTGGGGGTGTTACATTTATGGTATCAGAGCTTAGGTTGCGGAAACCTAGACTGTCGGGTCGAGTCAAGTCGCGATTTGTCGAGTAATGTGTTGTCTTGTCATTCGAGTCGTCAGGTGACAAGTTGAGTTGTGTGTAGTCACAACATGTCGGTTATGTTGTCGGACGAGATTAGTATCGTGGGCGACCGTCACCTTCGTGCGGCCTGTGGATGTAAGTCTCCTCCTTTATGCGTAATACCTGTGTATCTCGATTTTATCTTAGTGAGTTAATTGCGGTGCATGATTTCATTTACACAGTATTGTGTAATATAGTTGGGTTTAATACTTGCGGCACATAGTATGTGTATAGTATTGGGCACATTATTGTTTTATCTTTGAACCACCGGGTGGGGTGGTATGGTGTGAAAGTTGTAAACCTTGATGGGTTTCGAAAAGGTACCGACGGTAGAGCTTGTGAGAAACTCCAATGAATCATTTTGTTGTGTGTTTAAACTGGGTACCACGAGATGCATTTGATTGAATTGGCGACCCTGGTTGCCGTTTGAGCATTTTTGTAGAAATCGATTTTTGGAAAATTTTTATTTTGCAGAACGATTTTTGGTTTTCGGAATTTTGAACTTCATATGTCCACGTGTTGGGGATAAGTGGTTGTGATAAGTTTGTGGTGTTGTTGTGCTCGCCGGAGAATGTTTCAGTGCTTTCTAAATGTTGGGATACGTTGTTAGGTATCGTTCCCTAACTCTCGGAGCCCTGTTGGAAGTTGGTGTGACAATTCTGCAGTCCTGCAGCTAGATATTACGGCCGTAAGATGTTTTCCATTACGGCCGTAAGCTAAGAGTTGTTACGGCCGTAAACTGCATGTTGTTAGGGCCGTAAACTTTTGACTGACCTGGTAGTAATTTGTTATTACAGTTGTACCCGTACCCTTTTTACTGATTATTTAATCTCTGTTGATATATTAGTGATGGTTGGCGTGGTAACATGTTGTTACCCTATACATCGCTAGTAAAGATAATGATATATTGATAAGGTCATTTTGACGATATCGTCTAACGAAAAGATTGAAGCCTCAACGTGTTGTTCTGAAAATAGCTTCAATCAAAATAATTTTGATAATGAGATAAATGGTTTTGATTAAACGACCGAGGTATTAAAAGTGTTTTCATAAAATTTCATTTCACCAATTTTTCAAACTTGAGAATTTTAAAATTTTATCATTTGAATAATAGCCCGGAAATATTTTATTTTTGTTGCTAGTGTTTGATCCCTACGATGCGTGTGTGGCTTTGACTGTGTTTGATTTGGTAAAATCTAAACATCTCTGTTGATGTGACTGTGTGAATTATTTTTGAATGAAGTTCTTAAATTACAGTGTTAGTTCGTGCACTTGTGTGATGACTTGGAGTTGATATTTTATCGTGCTGCTATTTATCGTCCTATATTGATGTTGTGATGTTTGTTTGGTTGTGTTATTCTGATTGTTCGTCCGTTCAGTATGCCGAGAGGTAGAGGCCTAGGACGTGGTCGTAGTCGTGGTCATGGTCGTGATCAGGAGCATGAGAGGGTGACTCGCTCGTTGTCGCATGCCAATCACCTCAGTACGGACGGTCATGATGACCCATCAGGTGATCAGCATCAATCATCCAGAGGTAATGTTGACATTGGCGCCGCCACCATCCTTCGTCAAGTGGCTGACCAGTTGGCGCATATGAATCAGACCGTACACCGGTATGGGATTCCGGATGAGGATAACGGAGCTAGTAAGTGGTTACGAGTTGTGATGAGAATGCACCCGCCCCGTTTCGTAGGTTCTTCGGACTCGTTAGGCTGGGAGAACTGGCTCTTCCAGTTGGACAGAACATTTGATGCTGTAGCTTGCCCCGATGAGAGAAGAGTACCCATCGCCCAATACCTGCTTGACAGGGAAGCTGCACAGTGGTGGGAGGCCGTAGCGCCTAGTGATCGTACAGCTACTTGGGCCGAATTCAAGATTTCCATGGAGGCCGAATATTGTCCGCCGCCTGTTAAAGAGCGTAGGATTGTTGAGTTTTTCTCGGCTACGCCCCGAGACGTGTCGGTGTCTCAAGCAATAGTCGATTACAATCGACAAATGTGTTATGTTCGGGATCAGTTGAAAAGTGAGGCAGATAAGGTTCGTTATTTCGATATACGTAGGAAACCTCAGATTCGGCAGTGTATGGCTCCTTTTATGTGTACAACCTTGATGGACTATAAGGATCGAGCCTTGGCTTTTGAGATGGCTATGATGTCTACTGAGTCCGTATCGGTAGTGAAGAAGCAGAAGATCTCTGATGACGCATCGGGAAGTGAGGGAATTGGGATTCCCACACCTCAACCCTTGTATCAGTTGAGTACGTGGCCTGTTCGGTCAACTGTGGAATCTAAAAGACCCAAGCAGGCGTCTTTGAGTTCGGGTAATGCTCCTAGGTGTTTCAACTGTAACGTTCTAGGCCACGAACGCGCGCATTGTAAGAAACCGCCAGTGACTTGTTATAATTGTGGACACGAGGGGCATCGAGTTCAGTACTGCGAGATTGTTGCCGATATGATAAGGGACCGGAGTTCCATTCCTACTTCCGGAGGGCCCAGTGATGTCCAGTGATAGTGTTTCTGGTACTCGTTGCGCGGATTATTTCTCGTGTAGAGATGTATTTTGTGACGCTTTTACGTTTGGAACTTGTTGAATGATATTTTGTTTTGTATAAGTTCCCGTTTAGTTGTTGAACCTACGGAGGCGTGACAGTGGATCGCGGGGTCATAAACATGGTATTTTATTATGTGTCGTTATGTTTTGTTTCGTATCACTGTGATAACCTTAGTTTAAGTTTCGGGACGAAACTTATTTTTAGTATGATGGAATGTAATATCCGGTATTCTCATTTTCTGTTATCCTGAATTGTTTGTGTTTTGACGTCGGACTTTTTCTTGTTGATGAGAATCAGAGTGATTTCTATCGTGATACTCTATTTGTTTCTATCGCATAGCCGTTTTAGTCGGGTGCGACTTGTTGTCGCGTGCGTTTCTTTGATTAAATGTGTGCATGTGATGTGTCGTTAATTGCTCGTTATTGTTTTGAATCATAGTCGGTGGCGTTGTGTTGATCGTCGTGGGGCGTGTTTTCACGCTGTATATTCTTTTGCGTTGCTTGTAACGTTTCGCCAATGGGAAAAAGTTACGCGTTTCTTGTGTATCTCGTTGAGTTTTCCTGTCGGGTTATTGCTTCTCCCTACTTGTTTTAAGTTTCGGGACGAAACTTCTTTTAAGGAGGGTAGTATGTAATATCCGCAATTTCGATTCCCGGTAATCTTCTTTTTTCGGCGGAGGTCCGTTTCAACGACTCGCTTGGGACCGTTTCATCATTCTGAGAATGATTAATTCTGCACTTTTTGTCATCCGAGTTCATTTCGATATTATTTTGTTGAGTTCTGTGTTTCTTAACGACTTTTCCGCACTCGAGTTCGATTCTTGTGAATCTCATTCCAAATTACTGTTTTGAGTCTCCCGTAAGTCCGTTTAACTTTGTTAAACGTGTTGTGGACTTCGGTTTGGTTATTCCATCACGTATCGTGATTTTCGGACGTTTTGGGCCGTTTTCGTAATTTCCCAAAGTTTGGGATAATTACTTCCGTTGTCGAATTTCGAGCCTTCGGGTGGCCGGAATCATGCATTCTCTTAGTGCTCGAATTTGTCTTCGCGAGTACTTCGTAACCGTATCTTTGATTCGTATTCAGGTTAGGGTTTCGGGGTCGTTCGGATCGTCGTTGTGGTTCTGTTGTAATTTTCGGTTTGTGTCGGAATCATTTTGCAACTGGAGGTTGCTGGCCGGACCTGTGCGAAATGGCGCTGCCGAGTGCCCTGTCTTGCGCCGGGTCGGCCAGGACCAGCAAGTCTGCCGAGACACGGCCTAGAACCCGCGCAAGATTTGTGCCGAGTGATGCGCCGTGTCGGATACGGCCGAGACACACGCGCAGGCGTCTTGCGCCGGGTGTTGCGGCGTGTCGGTCAGGTCGCGCACTGACCCACAACACGGCGGTAAACACGGCGCTGGTTTGGACCGTTTGTTGCGTCGTGTCCTGCCCAGGTATAAATATGGCAGAGCAGTCGGGTTTCACTCATTTTTTCTCACTTCTTTCTTCCTGTCCACGGCTGGAGTCCTGGAGGAGTCAAAGACATGTTGTTCAACTACCAATCCATGAAATTCCTGAGTCCATAACATCAATTGATCATCACATAACATCCTCCGATCGACCGAATCAAGGTTAGATTTCCTAAAAATCTAGTTTTGGGGATTTTGTTCGATTTGTCCGTTTAATCTATTTTAGCTCAGAATAGTGATGGATTGATGATTGTTAAGCTATATTATATCGAATTCCTTGTTATTCCACGGTTGGATTGTATTGATTCATCGTTTTTGTTGAGTTCTTAGTCGACGCCTTGAAAGTGTCCGACAAAAGGTCTTAGAGGGGGGATTGGGCGTTGTGCGATTATTATTCATCATATTATTGTTGATTTATCATTGATATGACTTAGGGACGAAATACTTGTGAAGAACTCGAGTCAGAACCCTTCCGTTCGTTGTCTTCTTCGGAGTCCGAGCTTCCCGGTCGAACTGTGTTCTTCGGAGTATTCGGTAGCGGTTATTAAGGCAAGTATTTTACTATACGAATTGTGTCTTGTGAATAGGGACGTTGTGTTATGGTTATGATGAATTGATTTATTTTAGCGAATATGCTTCGTATGAATTGATTATTATGAACGATTGATGGTAACGATAATACCATCACTTAGTTAACATCGTGGAATTGTGTTAGATGTGCAAATCATCTAAGTTTGTGCCGGGCGTGGTTGGCCATTATTGAGTTGTTGTTATGATTATGATATTTGTGTTGTTTTGGTTTACATACTTGATTCCACATTTCGATGTAATGTGGAATGGCTTGACATTTGGTGATTATGTGTTGTATCGTGTCGATGTGTCTGTGTGTGTTCTAGGTAGGATCTGACGAGGCCTCTGGAGTTCGGTACATGATGTGTACGAACAAGGTGTGTGATTCAGGTAGGGTCTGACGAGGCCTCTGGAGTTCGGTACATGATGTGTACGAACGATGTTTGTGGCTGGGTAGGGTCCGTCGAGGCCTCCGGAGTTCGGTACATGATGTGTACGAACAGTGTGTGTGGTCCGGCTAAGGTCAGTCGAGGCCTCCGGAGTTCGGTACATGATGTGTATGAACAATGGTCGTATAACAGTGATTGTTTGGGTAACATTTTTAAATATGGGCCTCGGACTCATAATGATATCTTATCTAGTGTGTTTTGAAACGAGAATCAGGCTAAGGTCCTAATGTTTACGAAAAGGTTTTGTAAATTGGGACTCGAGATCTAAAAGAATTTTCCACTTTAAAAATCCCCGAGATGATGTGTTCCTTTTCAAATATCTCCTGCTTGAGTTCGAAATTCTAAAACTTCTCGGGAACATTTTGATAATTGATTTCCGTATTAAATTCGTAGTTGCTATTTACTTGTTGCATTTCTTATCATATTATACTTGCACTAGTAAAACAGTGGACCCCCGAGTAATCGGAGGGTGGATGTCTGTTCTGCGTCCAGGTACATGCAGGTTCAGGGGAGCAGTCACAGGATTGGCACAAGAGGATGATGAGCTGCGATACTAATCAAGAGTCGAGAGTTGGTAGAGTTTGGTTGTATTGTTAGAGTTGATTTCAGTCTTCCGCTGTATTGTGTTTCGACCCTGTGTGGGTAATGTTGTTTTAGTCAGTTTTGTTGATGGAGTTGTGTGACCTCATCGGTCTGTGTATTCATGTGTAAGTGACCTTAAAGGTCTGTATTACTATATTATTTGACCCTGGCCGGGCAAGCATTTGGTTGTTTATGGATGTTTAGCCTGGTAGATCCTTGTGGAAAGGGTCTACGGCGTGTAATATTCCCATACGGTTTTTGGGGGTGTTACATTTATGGTATCAGAGCTTAGGTTGCGGAAACCTAGGCTTTCGGGTCGAGTCAAGTCGCGATTTGTCGAGTAATGTGTTGTCTTGTTATTCGAGTCGTCAGGTGACAAGTTGAGTTGTGTGTAGTCACAACATGTCGGTTATGTTGTCGGACGAGATTAGTATCGTGGGCGACCGTCACCTCCATGCGGCCTGTGGATGTAAGTCTCCTCCTTTATGCGTAATACCTGTGTATCTCGATTTTAACTTAGTGAGTTAATTGCGGTGCATGATTTCATTTACACAGTATTATGTAATATAGCTGTGTTTAATACTTGCGGCACATAGTATGTGTATAGTATTGGGCACATTATTATTTTATCTTTGAACCACCGGGTGGGGTGGTATGGTGTGAAAGTTGTAAACCTTGATGGGTTTCGAAAAGGTACCGACGGTAGAGCTTGTGAGAAACTCCAATGAATGATTTTGTTGTGTGTTTAAACTGGGTACCACGAGATGCATTTGATTGAATTGGCGACCCTAGTTGCCGTTTGAGCATTTTTGTAGTAATCGATTTTTGGAAAATTTTTATTTTGCAGAACGATTTTTGGTTTTCGGAATTTTGAACTTCATATGTCCACGTGTTTGGGCTAAGTGGTTGTGATAAGTTTGTGGTGTTGTTGTGCTCTCCGGAGAATGTTTCAGTGCTTTCTAAATGATGGGATACGTTGTTAGGTATCGTTCCCTAACTCTCGGAGCCCTGTTGGAGGTTGCTGTGACAATTCTGCAGTCCTACAGCTATATGTTACGGCCGTAAGATGTTTTCCATTACGGCCGTAAGCTAAGAGTTGTTACGGCCATAAACTGCATGTTGTTACGGCCGTAAACTTTTGACTGACCCGGTAGTAATTTGTTATTACAGTTGTACCCGTACCCTTTTTACTGATTATTTAATCTCTGTTGATATATTAGTGATGGTTGGCGTGGTAACATGTTGTTACCCTATATATCGCTAGTAAATATAATGATATATTGATAAGGTCATTTTGACGATATCGTCTAACGAAAAGATTGAAGCCTCAACGTGTTGTTCTGCAAATAGCTTCAATCAAAATAATTTTGATAATGAGATAAATGGTTTTGATTAAACGACCGAGGTATTAAAAGTGTTTTCATAAAATTTCATTTCACCAATTTTTCAAACTTGAGAATTTTAAAATTTTATCATTTGAATAATACCCCGGAAATATTTTATTTTTGTTGCTAGTGTTTGATCCCTACGATGCGTGTGTGGCTTTGACTGTGTTTGATTTGGTAAAATCCAAACATCTCTGTTGATGTGACTGCGTGAATTATTTTTTAATGAAGTTATTAAATTACAGTGTTAGTTCGTGCACTTGTGTGATGACTTGGAGTTGATATTTTATCGTGCTGCTATTTATCGTCCCATGTTGACGTTGTGATGTTTGTTTGGTTGTGTTATTCTGATTGATCGTCCGTTCAGTAAGCCGAGAGGTAGAGGCCAAGGACGTGGTCGTAATCGTGGTCGTGGTCGTGATCAGGAGCATGAGAGGGTGACTCGCTCGTTGTCGCATGCCAATCAGCTCAGTACGGACGGTCATGATGACCCATGAGGTGATCAGCAGCAATCATCCAGAGGTAATGTTGACATTGGCGCCGCCACCATCCTTCGTCAAGTGGCTGACCAGTTGGCGCATATGAATCAGACCGTACCCCGGTACGGGATTCCGGATGAGGATAACGGAGCTAGTAAGTGGTTACGAGTTGTGATGAGAATGCACCCGCCCCGTTTCGTAGGTTCTTCGGACTCGTTAGGCTGGGAGAACTGGCTCTTCCAGTTGGACAGAACATTTGATGCTGTAGCTTGCCCCGATGAGAGAAGAGTATGTAGGTCACAAGTCGTCCAGGAACAAGTCTAGAGGGGGGGGGTGAATAGACTTGTTGAAACTCTTGAACTCTTTTTCACGAAGAGTGAGTTTCTTCAGCTGATAGTCAAACAAATGACTTGGAGTCGTTTGTTCTTGGATAAGTGCGGAAGTCAGCTGATGACGAATATAAATAAACTTAATGAAACACTTAACAATGTATGCAGCAGTTGCAGTAAAACAGTAAATAACACAGGCAATTATAGTGGTCTCAGAGGTGGGGTAATCCTCTACTAATCCACTTTTCTCCAAACCAGTTGGAGATGAATTCACTATAATTTTCAACCAGTGATAAATATTACAGTGATTCACAACACACTACAACAGCTTCCAACCAGTGGAATTCCGTGCCGTAGTACACACACTTGACTGCCTTGCAACTCTTGATCCTCGATCCTCGGATGCCCTTACAGTCTCTTACTTCAACCAGTGAAGTACCCCGTACTCAAGATTATAGACAAGAGTGTTTGTCTTCTCCAACTTAAGAGCTTCCTTAAATATGAACTTTTTGGATCTGCTCTTTTCACGATGCTATTTGATCGCTTGAGATTGCTTTATTTGCTTTGATCGCTAGAATGTATGTTCGCACCGGGTGTTGCTCAGTTTCAAATCTTCAGATATATATAGATCACGATCTCTGAGCTTCTTCCTTGTAGCCGTTGCAAATCTGAACAAATCCGTCCGTTGGAGGGAGACTTCATTGTTTAATCTTTTCTGAACGTTGCAAGGCTGGATTCCCATTATTTAATTTTATCTTCCGACCGTTGTGAGGACTTCTGCATGTGAGCGCCGAATCTTTTGAATATAAAAGGATTAAAGTCTTCACGGTGGGTCAGGATGATTTAATTAAATCATATCTCTTGCGGGAATCACTCCAATTTGTCTCTTCACGTTGCATGTGAGCTTTCCGTAATATTTGACTTTTCAAAGCATGCTGACGTGGACTTGGAGTACTAGGCTGTAGTTGAGTAGGCTGATGTGCAGCTTACATCTCTGCAGGTAGGTCTTCTCGAGCATTCCTTTGTTTGTGACTAGTGCAGTCAGTGACTTTCTGAGGTACCTCATTTCGATCACCGTCAAACTTCTCTGATAAATTTAGTTGACCAGAGCTACTCTTGACTGGAGTCGGCTGCTCCTCTCTCATGAACTAGGCTGTACTTAGTACTTAGCCATTTTTCAGCCTAACTAACTTTTGGCCTACAGAAGATACTCATTTGGTTCTTCTTTACATTTTGCCAAGTTTTTATACTTAACATATTTTGGCCTATGGAAGATACTCATTTGGTTCGTCCTTACATTTTGCCAAGTAATAAACATTTGATTTAAAATTAATGACATCATCAAAATCTAACAAGTATTCCTAACAAATTCCCCCTATTTTGATGATGGCAAAACTAAGTAAGAAATCAAATGACCAAGTCTGCACTTAAGTGCGAGACAAAAACTGAAATCAGTCTAATATTGAGACAACTGGAAATTGCCATTCAACAGACTGTTTATAAGATTTTCTGACTTATCATTGAAATTTTACAAGAATGTTTTAAGTACAGAAAATAAAATTACAAGTAAGAGAAATAACTAAAATCATCTGCCTCTTCCTCTGCCTCTTCGAGTAGGCTGCTTGACAGGCTTGAATGGTTTGGCTCCGATAGGTCTTACCTTGACTGGAGCAAGGCCATATTTTCTTTTCACCACAAGTGCTGCGAAATCCTGCTCTTGCTGAGATCTGAATCTGTTCTCAAGACACACTAGCTTGATTTCCCTCTGAAGTGCTAACTCATCAAGTTCACCATCCATACGGATTGGTGCTTCTTCTGCTCTGAATGGAGGGATCATGGGAAAAGCTTCTTGAGAACAGCCCAAAGCTTCGGATAGATTTCTTCCATGAGTTTATGAAAATTTCCTGTGGGGAGAGTTTGTCATCATGGATTAGTTCCCAGATGTAATAGTCTCTGATAAATCTCTTCTTAGCAGCTCCCCACATCTCAAGAGCTTCAAATGGAATGAAATCCTCAACAAACCATAGCTCTAACCCTTCCCATTCTAGAGTAGGTTCAAAGCCGCCTCTGGTCCTTCTTCTTTTCCCTTCAGGCTGGTCAGCCTGGACATCTCGATCTACAGCTTCCTTTCTTTTTAGATTGGAGGGTCCTTCAATCTGAGGGACATCCTGCTTCTTCTTGCTTCTGATTTCTCTCTCTTCCCCCTGAATCCTCTCTTCCCCCTTTTTGCCAGCATCAATAAGGGTAGTCAACTGCTGTTCCATGCGGCTCATCCAATCAGACATGCCAAAAGGCATTCTGTTGTTGGTAGGAGGAGGAGGCTGAGGGATCTCTCTCTGAAGAAGGGTGTCAATTTTGGCATTTATGGTCTGAAGGTCAGGAGTGACCTGAGTTGATAGCAGCTCTCCAATAGTGTCTCTGACAATTTGCTTGATCAGCTCAGTCATGGTAGGAGATAACTGAGCTGATGGAGAGTGCTCTCCTGATCCTTCTGCAAGGGAGCCACTAGACTGCAGGCTCCTGGCTGCAGCAGGTAGGTCAGATTGGGTTTTCTCCGGGGTCCCTGACCTGGAGTCTTCTGCCAGCTCTGCGTCTAGGCTGGTGTACCGGGGAGGTACAACAATCCTATCTGCAGCTTCATGAGTAGGCTCTGGCTCTGGCTCTTGTTCTGGCTCCTTGTCCCCTTCTCTCTCTCCTTCTTTCTCTCCTTCTTCTCCAGATTTTTCTTTTTCTTCTCCCTTTTCTTCTTCTCCAGATTTTTCTTTTTCTTTTTCTGCTCCTCCTTCACCTCCATCATCATTATCATCATCATCATCATCATTTTTATCATCATCTTTCTCCTTCTCTTCTCCTTCATCATCCTCATCATCTTTCTCTTCTTCATCTTTTTACTGCTCTACTTCTTCTCCTTCTTCTTCATCTCCTTCATCAGCCACTTCTTTTGTTTTCTCAATCTCCTCTGTTTGTTTTTCAATTGGTATATTTTCTTCAGATTCTTTCTCCTCTTCATCCTCTTCAGCCACCAAATTGATAATTTCATTCTCTTCATCAACTTCTTCAATCCTTATCTCCTTTTCTACTTCCTCTTCCTCCTCTTCTCCAAAAGTGCCATCAAAAATACTGAGCATTATAGAATGGATAAAGTGGTCCATGTTTGTCTTAAAATGTGACATGAACCATTTATCCTGGAGGATTAAGGCCAAATCTGATTCTTTGCAAAAGTTAATCAGAACATCCTCAGTGGCTTGGGGATATTCCCAACCACTAGTTTCAACAAAGGTTTGAAGATTTGTAAAAGACATGGTTTTGAGAGATTTCCACTCTTTAAAAATATGTACGAAAGAGTGTTTTTCTGCTTGTGGTTTAACAAGCTGAAGTTGTTCAATGGAAAGATTAAAAGTATTATTATCTAATAGGTTAAAAGTGTAATCTGCTTCAGGAACAGAGATAATAAGACCTGCTTCCTCTTCTTCGGATATGTAAGTTGGAGGTGTGATAACAGGTATAATCCGGGTTTCAGTGTCTGGTGCAGGCAGGTCCGGATGGATTGGTGACTGAACTGATGGGCTGGCGTGATGCTCAGACTGCTCTCCCTCGCTGAACTGCAGCTTCCTAGGCCTCTTTGGAGAGGGTTCAGGTGATGACTGCAGGTTAGAGGGTCCTTCTGGGGCTGGTCCCCGTCGCTTGAATCTAATGGCAATTGGTGTATCGTCAGACTCATTCCCGGACTCGACTGCAGTTCCGATCTCATCTGCAGGTCTATCCGATTCCTCTGATAAATCGTATCTTGGGTATGACCTTGAGTCCGGCAAATTCTTCAACAACTGGGCTGCTTTCCCAGTCACTCCAACTTTCTTCTTGTCATGGTCCATGTGACCTAGCCTCTTGTTTGGGTGGAAAGGGTCAATGTTTCCCTTAGCCACTCCGGTTTTCTCCAAAAACCAACTAAGATGCGTTCCGAACGCCAACTTAGTCTTGAACTTCTTCTCTTCTTCAAGCCACTCGTCCTTGTTCACCTCGCGAACAAGTTGCCTGAAAATATAGTCCGCCCAATCGACTTCCTCGTCTTGAATCAACGCACCCAACACCATAAATTTTGAAGATGACAGTTGGTCATAGCTGCCTGCCATCCCCATCACTATCTTGTTGGTGATGTCTAAAGCAACTCGATAAATCTTTTTCAACTCATTCCTCTTTGCTGTAAACTTTAATTTCTCTGGGATATTTTCGGCCTTAATCGTTTTCCAGGTTTCGGCGGGTGATTGTTTAAGGGCTTTGACCGCCAAACCACGATGTTTCATTCCGAATACAGAACGAATCTTTTCTGAATCTATGGTGACTGGAACTCCGCCGACTGAGCTGTTAATCCCGTGTTGGATCAGATAGGCATTGCGATAAAATTCAACGACATCTTCCTTGAACAAATGTTGCAGGTTGATATCGAGAAACGGGTAGATTCCATTCAGCTTCATCGCCCGGATCAAATCGAGCATATCGAAGTCCTCTAGATTTGCTTCTAATAATCCTTCGAAGTCGACGACCATGGAGAAGATGACCTGGTCCTTCACCGCCTTCATGTTCACTCCTTCAAATGATGCCATTTCTGCAAAAAGATTTTTTTTTGGATTTTTAGTGTATAATTTTGTTCTGTAAATTCTAGGGTTCTTGTAAGCGTAAAGAGTAAAGTGAAAGGTTTTCTTTCCTTATAAAGAAGATGAAAAGACGTTTGTATTAGTTTATTATATATTTGAACGGTGGTACGCCTTTTGATATTCTTTTGAATTTCAAATTTGAATCGGTGGCCCAATTTAAAATTCGACGGTTGATTCTGATTGGCCATCGTAGAGGTTAATTAAATAGGCGTCTGACGCGTGTATTAAAATTGCCACTTGGCTTATAAAATGTATATTTAAATGCCATTTCGTTAGCCAAAATAATATTTATAAATGTGGCAGATATTAATTAAAAAAAATATATAGGTCAGTTTAGAGAACTTGGCTGGTCTGATTTTGTTGACTATTGACCACTCTGCAACATGTTAGTTGACCTCTCGCCTGGTATTCTGTACAGCTTAGTTGCTTCGTCTGGCCTTCGTCTTCTCGCCTGCATCAGCTTAGGCTGATTCTGGGGGTCCGTCCTTCCTTCAACTTGCTTCAGAACTAGATTCCCAATCTAGTAATCCAAGGTCTCTGCTAAGCTCTAGGAATCTTTCTTCTGGCAAGGGTTTAGTGAAGATGTCAGCTATTTGGTAGTCTGTGCTGACTCTTTCAACTCTAACCCTTTTGTTAAGCACATGGTCTCGAATGAAATGGTGCTTAACGTCAATGTGCTTCGTCCTTGAATGCAAAACCGGATTGTTGGTTATTGCAATAGCACTATTGTTGTCACACCAGATTGGAACTTCGTTGGCAATAATATTATAGTCCCTTAACTGTTGTCTGATCCATAGAATCATGCAATGACTACTGACTAGGTATTCGACTCTATAGTGGAGATAGAGTTAGAAACACGCTTCTTGCTAAACCAGATATCGATCTGGTTCCTAGGAATTGACACGTTCCACTAGTGCTTTTCTGTTGATTTTGCATCTGCGAAATCCGCATCGAGTATCCCGATAGCTCGAAGTTGTCATCCTTGGGGTACCACAGTCAACATTAATTGTAGACTTTAGGTACTTAATTATTCTCTTATCGCATCTAGGTGTGATTGCTTCGGCTTGGTGGAATCTTGCACAAACTCCAACGGCATATGATATGTCCGGCTGCTTGCGGTGAGGTACGAAGAGATCCGATGAGTCCTCTCAGTAGTGGGTTGAGTCCATCAAATGCCTCGTCTGCATCCAGGTGAGTGCTTGTGCTCATTGGAATTCTTGCGGGTTTGGCTGATTCCATTCCATATATCTTGATAAGATCCCTGGTATACTTTGCTTGGTTGATGAAAATTCCTTTTTCCATCTGCTTAACTTGTAATCCGAGAAAGAAGTTAAGCTTTCCCATCATACTCATCTCAAATTCTCCTTGCATGAGGTTGGAGAATTTCTCGCATAATTCTGGATTGGTTGACCCGAATATGATGTCATCCACATAAATTTGAACAATTAATATGTGGCCTTCGTGTTCCACTCTAAATAGGGTCTTGTCCACTTTTCCCTTGCAAAATCCATTTTTCTCAAGAAACACAGACAGTGTTTCATACCATGCTCTCGGTGCTTGCTTGAGTCCATACAGAGCCTTCAACAGCTTATAGACTTTGTCTCCTTTGACAAAACCTGGGGGTTGCTCTACATAGACTTCTTCTTCTAGGATTCCATTCAGAAACGCACCTTTTACATCCATCTGGTAGACTTCAAAGTCCTTGAATGCAGCATATGCGAGGAATAGTCTGATGGCTTCTAATCTTGCAACAGGTGCATAAGTTTCATCAAAATCTATTCCCTCACACTGTGCATAACCTTTTGCTACGAGTCTGGCTTTATTCCTAACAACAGCTCCGTCTTCATCACTCTTGTTTTTATACACCCATTTAGTGCCAATAACTTTCTTGTGATCAGGTCTGTCTGTTAGTTCCCAGACTTTGTTCCTCTCCATCTGCTCCAATTCCTCTTGCATAGCATTAATCCATGAATAATCTACCAAGGCTTGTTCTGTAGTCTTGGGTTCAATTTGCGACATGAAACATGAGAACATCGCCATTCCTGCTGGTAGAGTTGACTGTCTTGTCTTGACTCCATCAGTCAATTTTCCGATAATTTGCTGAATTGGATGATCCTTGAGCCATTTGGGGATCTCGTCCTCTTCTGGGTTTGTTCCCCCTGTTGGATTGCTCTGGTGGTTATCTGCATCAGCTGGGTTCTGGTCTGCAACTGGATCAGCTACCGCCTTGTCATCTGTAGCTTGGTTCTGAACTGCAGATGAGTCTTTGTCTGCTCATTTGGGTCTTCTTCCAAAGAATCGGATCAGATAGGTTTGGTGATCCTGTCTGATTTGCAGTTGGGTCTTCGTCAGCTGCAGTTGGGTCATCAGGCTGGTCTGCAGGTGAGTCCACCATTCCAGTGTCATGTATAATGACTTCTTCAAGGGTTGCTGACTTGAGCTTGTTCTCAATTTGCTCAAGTTGTTTCCTATACTCAACGGTAGATTCATCAAAAACAACATGGGGTGTTTCCTCCACAAATAAGGTTCTTTTGTTAAAAACTCTATATGTTTTGCTTCTTTGGGAATATCCCATAAATAGACCATCATCAGTTTTAGCATCAAAGGCATTTAGCTGTGTTTTACCGTTGTTCTGGATGAAACACTTACAACCAAAAACATGAAAGTAAGCAACAGTAGGAGTTCTATTATTCCAAACCTCATAGGGAGTTTTGCCATGTCTCCCTACTATCATACTCCTGTTCTGGGTGTGACAGGCTGTGTTGACAGCTTCAGCCCAGAACCTTTTGGGTAGATACGCTTCTGCAATCATGGACCTTGCTGCTTCCTTCAGAGTTCGGTTCCTTCTTTCAGCAATACCATTCTGCTGGGGCGTCCTGGCTGCAGAGAGCTCATGCTGGATCCCATTCTGATCGCTGAAATCAGTAACTCTCCTCCTCTATCTGATCTGATCTTGATTATGGAGAGGGATTTCTCATTCTGGATCCTTCTCAGCAGCTCAGGTAACTTTGTCAGGGTTTCACTTTTCTTGTATAGAAAAATGATCCAAGTGTACCTTGAATAATCATCTACTATTACAAGTGCATGCTTTCGGCCGCTCAAAGTCCTTGGTTTGATAGGACCAAATAGATCCATGTGGAGTAGATCTAAGATCCTTGTTGTGAGCGTTGTGGGCTGAACTGGCTTGAACAATGCCTTGGTCTGCTTTCCCTTCTGACATGCATCCCAGAGTGCTTCCTTTTTGAATGCTTCATTTGGAAGTCCTCTGACCAGCTTCTGAGAGCTAATCTTGTTGATGGCTTTGAAGTTTAGGTGACATAGTCTTTTGTGCCACAGCCATCCATTCTCAGCTACAGTCTTGGATAGAAAACAGGAGTTAGGTGTTCCTGTGTTCCAATCAATCATGTAGACATCTCTTCTTCTGAATCCTTGTAGCTTTATTTCTCCAGATAAGATGTCTATCACCATACACTTCAAGACGGTGAAGACTACTAGATTCTTCTCGTCACAGAACTGGCTGATGCTCAGGAGGTTGTATTTGAGCCCTTTGACATAATGAACTTTGGATATGACAATGTTTCCTCGGTGCAGCTCTCCAAAGCCTTTTGTCTGTCCTCTAGAGCTATCTCCAAAGGTTACATCGGGACCTCTTTCTTTGATGTATTTGGTCAGCATCTTCTTGTTCCCGGTCATATGCCTTGAGCATCCAGAGTCTACAAACCATTCTTCACCTCCAAAATTTGAGCTTGAGGAGATGTGGTTGTAGTCCTTCCACCTTTTCTCTTCATCAGCTAAGTTTGCCATCAGGCAATCATACTCCTCGTCTTCATCAGAAAAGAAGCCGCCGCTTGATTCGACATGCTCCTGGTCTTCTCCGATGAGAGCTTTTCTTCTGTCTTCCTTTCTGCCCACCTCCTTCTTGGTTTCGTCCTTCTTGAGCTCGGGACAATCCATTTGAATGTGTCCTATTTTGTGACAGTTGTAGCATTCAACCTTCCAGCTTCCAGCCTTCTGGTTCCTTCTTGGATTCTCCTTGTAGTTTTTCTTATACTTGGAGTAGTTCTTTCTGAAATTGCTGAACCTTTGTATTATGAAAGCCATTTCTTCCTCAAAATCTAGTGGATTTGGAGGTTTCACATCAGATAGGCTCTTAGCAGAGGACTCGGCTGCAAATGCGATTCCCTTCTCTGCAGGCTCAGTTGAGGATGAGCTTGGAAGCTCGAACTCATAAGCCTTTAGATCAGAGAACAGCTCCTGAATCTTTATTTTATTCAGGTCTTTGGACTCTCTCATAGCTACAGCCTTCATGCTCCATTCGGGATTTAGAGATCTGAGGACCTTTAGTGCCATTTCCCTGTTGCCATAGGTTTTGCCCAGGGAGTTGATTTCATTGATAATTTCAGTGAACCTTGTGTCCACTTGGTCTATAGATTCACCATTCTTCATTTTAAAGTTGTCAAACTTTTGGATAGCTATTGACAACTTGTTTTCTTTGATCAGCTCCGTTCCTTCACACATTAGAGCTAATGTGTCCCAAATTTCTTTGGCATTCTTACAGTTTTTGATCTTGACCATGGTGGATTTGTCAAGAGTTTGGTATAACACATCTCTGGCCCTGTTGTCAAGATTGGCCAGCTTTCTCTCTTCGGGGGTCAGCTTCTTTCTCTTCTTAGGAATCTTTTCGGGCCTCCCAGCTGCGATTTCCTCGGCTGTGTTGTCCTTCTCAAAAATGAATGGACTGTCTTCAATGATGCACCACATGTCGTCATGGATTGAAGAAAAGTGTGCCTGCATTCTTATCTTCCAGAGATCATACTCGTCAACTGAAAAGACAGGTAGTCTAGAGTGCATGTGTTCCATTATAAAGTGAGAGATAAGATATATATCTAGTATAGATCTGGTTCGTGAGAAAAAAAATGAACCAACCGCTCCGATACCACTTGTAGGTCACAAGTCGTCCAGGTACAAGTCTAGAGGGGGGGGGTGAATAGACTTGTTGAAAATCTTGAACTCTTTTTCACGAAGAGTGAGTTTCTTCAGCTGATAGTCAAACAAATGACTTGGAGTCGTTTGTTCTTGGATAAGTGCGGAAGTCAGCTGATGACGAATATAAATAAACTTAATGAAACACTTAACAATGTATGCAGCAGTTGCGGTAAAACAAGAATAACACAGCAATTATAGTGGTCTCAGAGGTGGGGTAATCCTCTACTAATCCACTTTTCTCCAAACCAGTTGGAGATGAATTCACTATAATTTTCAACCAGTGATAAATATTACAGTGATTCACAACACACTACAACAGCTTCCAACCAGTGGAATTCCGTGCCGTAGTACACACACTTGACTGCCTTGCACCTCTTGATCCTCGATCCTCGGATGCCCTTACAGTCTCTTACTTCAACCAGTGAAGTACCCCGTACTCAAGATTATAGACAAGAGTGTTTGTCTTCTCCAACTTAAGAGCTTCCTTAAATATGAACTTTTTGGATCTGCTCTTTTCACGATGCTATTTGATCGCTTGAGATTGCTTTGTTTGCTTTGATCGCTAGAATGTATGTTCGCACCGGGTGTTGCTCAGTTTCAAATCTTCAGATATATATATAGATCACGATCTCTGAGCTTCTTCCTTGTAGCCGTTGCAAATCTGAACAAATCCGTCTGTTGGAGGGAGACTTCATTGTTTAATCTTTTCTGAACGTTGCAAGGCTGGATTCCCATTATTTAATTTTATCTTCCGACCGTTGTGAGGACTTCTGCATGTGAGCGCCGAATCTTTTGAATATAAAAGGATTAAAGTCTTCACGGTGGGTCAGGATGATTTAATTAAATCATATCTCTTGCGGGAATCACTCCAATTTGTCTCTTCACGTTGCATGTGAGCTTTCCGTAATATTTGACTTTTCAAAGCATGCTGACGTGGACTTGGAGTACTAGGCTGTAGTTGAGTAGGCTGATGTGCAGCTTACATCTCTGCAGGTAGGTCTTCTCGGCTGTTCACTGTTTGTGACTAGTCTGGTCAGGTGACTTTCCTGAGGTACCTCGGCTGCAGTCTGGTCAAACTTCTCTGATAAATTTAGTTGACCAGAGCTACTCTTGACTGGAGTCGGCTGCTCCTCTCTCATGAACTAGGCTGTACTTAGTACTTAGCTATTTTTCAGCCTAACTAACTTTTGGCCTACAGAAGATACTCATTTGGTTCTTCTTTACATTTTGCCAAGTTTTTATACTTAACATATTTTGGCCAATGGAAGATACTCATTTGGTTCTTCCTTACATTTTGCCAAGTAATAAACATTTGATTTAAAATTAATGACATCATCAAAATCTAACAAGTATTCCTAACAGAGTACCCATCGCCCAATACCTGCTTGACAGGGAAGCTGCACACTGGTGGGAGGCCGTAGCGCCTAGTGATCGTACAACTACTTGGGCCGAATTCAAGATTTCCATGGAGGCCGAATATTGTCCGCCGCCTGTTAAAGAGCGTAGGATTGTTGAGTTTTTCTCGGCTACGCCCCGAGACGTGTCGGTGTCTCAAGCAATAGTCGATTACAATCGACAAATGTGTTATGTTCGGGATCAGGTGAAAAGTGAGGCAGATAAGGTTCGTTATTTCGATATACGTAGGAAACCTCAGATTCGGCAGTGTATGGCTCCTTTTATGTGTACAACCTTGATGGACTATCAGGATCGAGCCTTGGCTTTTGAGATGGCTATGATGTCTACCGAGTCCGTATCGCGGCAAGAAGCGTAAGATCTCTCGATGACGACGGAAGTGAGGGAATTGGGATTCCCACACCTCAACCCTTGTATCAGTCGAGTACGGGGCCTGTTCGGTCAACTGTGGAATCTAAAAGACCCAAGCAGGTGTCTTTGAGTTCGGGTAATGCTCCTAGGTGTTTCAACTGTAAGGTTCTAGGCCACGAACGCGCGCATTGTAAGAAACCGCTAGTGACTTGTTATAATTGTGGACACGAGGGGCATCGAGTTCAGTACTGCGAGATTGTTGCCGATATGATAAGGGACCGGAGTTCCATTCCTACTTCCGGAGGGCCCAGTGATGTCCAGTGATAGTGTTTCTGGTACTCGTTGCGCGGATTATTTCTCGTGTAGAGATGTATTTTGTGAAGTTTTTACGTTTGGAACTTGTTGAATGATATTTTGTTTTGTATAACTTCCCGTTTAGCTGTTGAACCTACGGAGGCGTGACAGTGGACCGCGGGGTCATAAACATGGTATTTTATTATGTGTCGTTATGTTTTGTTTCGTATCACTGTGATAACCTTAGTTTAAGTTTCGGGACGAAACTTATTTTTAGTATGATGGAATGTAATATCCGGTATTCTTGTTTTCTGTTATCCTGAATTGTTTGTGTTTTGACGTCGGACTTTTTCTTGTTGATGAGAATCGGAGTGATTTCTATCGTGATACTCTATTTGTTTCTATCGCATAGCAATTTTAGTCGGGTGCGACTTGTTGTCGCGTGCGTTTCTTTGATTAAATGTGTGCATGTGATGTGTCGTTAATTGCTTGTTATTGTTTTGAATCATAGTCGGTGGCGTTGTGTTGATCGTCGTGGGGCGTGTTTTCACGCTGTATATTCTTTTGCGTTGCTTGTAACGTTTCGCCAATGGGCAAAAGTTACGCGTTTCTTGGGTATCTCGTTGAGTTTTCCTGTCGGGTTATTGCTTCTCCCTACTTGTTTTAAGTTTCGAGACGAAACTTCTTTTAAGGAGGGTAGTATGTAATATCCGCAATTTCGATTCCCGGTAATCTTCTTTTTTCGGCGGAGGTCCATTTCGACGACTCGCTTGGGACCATTTCATCATTCTGAGAATGATTAATTCTGCACTTTTTGTCATCCGAGTTCGTTTCGATATTATTTTGTTTAGTTCCG
The DNA here is from genome assembly GCA_033398695.1 of Orobanche coerulescens. Taxonomy (NCBI): domain Eukaryota; kingdom Viridiplantae; phylum Streptophyta; class Magnoliopsida; order Lamiales; family Orobanchaceae; genus Orobanche; species Orobanche coerulescens. The sequence goes on along the minus strand of CM065815.1, from coordinate 144,727,835 downwards.
TGTTTCTTAACGACTTTTCCGCACTCGAGTTCGATTCTTGTGAATCTCATTCCAAATTACTGTATCGAGTTTCCCGTAAGTCTGTTTAACTTTGTTAGACGTGTTGTGAACTTCGGTTTGGTTATTCCATCACGTATCGTGATTTTCGGACGTTTTGGGCCGTTTTCATAATTTCCCAAAGTTTGGAGTAATTACTTCCGTTGTCGAATTTCGAGCCTTCGGGTGGCCGGAATCGTGCGTTCTCTTAGTGCTCGAATTTGTCTTCGCAAGTACTTCGTAACCGTATCTTCGATTCATATTTAGGTTCGGGTTTCGGGGTCGTTCGGATCGTCGTTGTGGTTCTGTTGTAATTTTTGGTTTGTGTCGGAATCATTTTGCAACTGGAGGTTGCTGGACGGAACTGTGCGAAACGGCGTTACTGAGCGCCGTGTCTTGCGCCGGGTCGGCCAGGACCAGCAAGTCTGCCGAGACACGGCCGAGAACCCGTGCAAGATTTGCACTGGGTGATGCGCCGTGTCGGATACGGCCGAGACACACGCGCAGGCGTCTTGCGCCGGGTGTTGCGGCGTGTCGGTCAGGTCGCGCACTGACCCACAACACGGCGGTAAACACGGCGCTGGTTTGGACCGTTTGTTGCGCCGTGTCCTGCCCAGGTATAAATATGGCAGAGCAGTCGGGTTTCACTCATTTTTTCTCACTTCTTTCTTCATGTCCACGGCTGGAGTCCTGGAGGAGTCAAAGACATGTTGTTCAACTACCAATCCATGAAATTCCTGAGTCCATAACATCGATTGATCATCACATAACATCCTCCGATCGACCGAATCAAGGTTAGATTTCCTAAAAATCTAGTTTTGGGGATTTTGTTCGATTTGTCCGTTTAATCCGTTTTAGCTCAGAATAGTGATGGATTGATGATTGTTAAGCTATATTATATCGAATTCCTTGTTATTCCACGGTTGGATTATATTGATTCGTCGTTTTTGTGGAGTTCTTATTCGACGCCTTGAAAGTGTCCGACAAAAGGTCTTAGAGGGGGGATTGGGCCTTGTGCGATTATTATTCATCATACGATTGTTGATTTATCATTGATATGACTTAGGGACAAAATCCTTGTGAAGAACTCGAGTCGGAACCCTTCCGTTCGTTGTCTTATTCGGGGTCCGAGCTTCCCGGTCGAACCGTGTTCTTCGGAGTATTCGGTAGCGGTTATTAAGGCAAGTATTTTACTATACGAATTGTGTCTTGTGAATAGGGACGTTGTGTTATGGTTATGATGAATTGATTTATTTTAGCGAATATGTTTCGTATGAATTGTTTATTATGAACGATTGATGGTAACGATAATACCTTCACTTAGTTAACATCATGGAATTGTGTTGGATGTGCAAATCATCTAAGTTTGTGTCGGGCGGGGCCATTATTGAGTTGTTGTTATGATTATGATATTTGTGTTGTTTTGGTTTACATACTTGATTCCATATTTCGATGTAATGTGGAATGGCTTGACATTTTTAAATATGGGCCTCAGACTCATAATGATATCTTATCTAGTGTGTTTTGAAACGAGAATCGGGCTAAGGTCCTAATGTTTACGAAAAGGTTTTGTAAATTGGGACTCGAGATCCAAAAGAATTTTCTACTTTAAAAATCCCCGAGATGATGTGTTCCTTTTCAAATATCTCCTGCTTGAGTTCGAAATTCTAAAACTTCTCGGGAACATTTTGATAATTGATTTCATATTAAATTCGTAGTTGCTATTTACTTGTTGCATTTCGTATCATCTTATACTTGCACTAGTAAAACAGTGGAGTTTTACTAACCCCCAAGTAATCGGGGGGTGGATGTCTGTTCTGTGTCGAGGTACATGCAGGTTCAGGGGAGCAGTCACAGGATTGGCACAAGAGGATGACGAGCTGCGATATTAATCAAGTGTCGAGAGTTGGTAGAGTTTGGTTGTCTTGTTAGAGTTGATTTCAGTCATCCGCTGTATTGTGTTTCGACCCCTGTGTGGGTAATGTTGTTTTAGTCAGTTCTGTTGATGGAGTTGTGTGACCTCATTGGTCTGTGTATTCATGTGTAAGTGACCTTAACGGTCTGTATTATTATATTGTTTGACCCTGGCCGGGCAAGCATTTGGTTGTTTATGGATGTTTAGCCTGGTAGATCCTTGTGGAAAGGGTCTACGGCGTGTAATATTCCCATACGGTTTTGGGGGTATTACAATGATCACCGAGGTAAATCATGTCTCGATACCTAACCATGTTACTTGGTTTCTTGATACAGGTGCGATTGTTCACATCTGTGTGAACCGAGACTTGTTTTTCACTTACAAGGAGATTCAAGACCGCTTCATCACAGAAGCAAGTGATCATACCTCTCCGGTTCTTGGAATTAGGACTGTTGTTCTTCAATTCACCTCCGGTGTGGAGATAACTCTGAAGGATGTGCTGCATGCTCCGACAATCCGCAAGAACTTGGTGTCTGGTGTCAAATTAGTTAGAGCTAAATTTGATGCAGACCTTCGTAGCGATTTATGATAATACGTAGGTTTGGCAAGACTCTCGGGAAAGGTCATATTGTCGAGGACATGTTCAAACTTAGCGTTCGTACTTGTAAGCCTCCAAAGGCAGTTGCTAATAATAACGCTACAACTTATGCTTATTTGCTTGAGTGCTCAAATTTATGGCATTGTAGATTAGTTCATGTGAATCTAAATTCTATAAAAAGATTAGTAAACTTAGATTTGCTAAAATTAAATGAAATCAAAACTCAAAACAAATGTGAAATTTGTGTTGAGGCAAAAATGATGAAGCTACCATTTCATTCGGTAAAACGGAATACAAAATCCCTTGAATTAATTCACGTAGACGTGTGTGATTTAAAATTTGTGCAAACTAGAGGTGGTAAGAAGTACTTTATCACTTTCATCGATGACTGCACAAGATATTATTATCTTTATCTTTTGAGAAATAAAGATGAGGCATTGAAGCCCTTAAGAACTTCAAGAATGAAGCCGAGAATCAATTAGGTTGTCGTGTTAAGATGGTTCGAAGTGATATAAGAGGTGAATATGTAGCTCCATTTGATGAATTATGCAATGAAAGTGGTATAATTCATCAAACCACGGCTCCATATGCACCACAATCTAATAGCATTGCTGAATGTAAGAATCGAACACTTAAAGATATGATGAATGCCTTATTAATTAGTTCAGGGCTGCCCCATAACATGTGGGGGGAAGCTGTCTTGACAGCCAACTACATATTGAACACAATTCCACACAAAGGTAAGGATGTTACTCCTTATGAGTTGCGGAAAGGAAGAAAACCATCATACAAATATCTCAAAGTGTGGGGGTGTTTGGCGAAAGTTGAGGTGCCTCTACCTAAACAAGTTAAAATTGGTCCTAAGACGATCGACTGTATATTTATTGGTTATGCATTTAACAGCAGCGCTTACAGGTTTGTTGTACACAAATCAGAGATACCCGACATTCATGTAAATACAACGATTGAATCAAGGAATGCTGTATTCTTTGAAAATATCTATCCTTATAAGAATAAGTTTGATCCTAACTCTAGCAAAGGAGTTGATGATGAATCCACAAGTTCTAAACTTGTAGATGAGCCTATGTGTTATGAAATCATAGATGAAAATGAAGCCTCAAGCCCGAATCCGGTGTTATCTGAACGACTGAACAGAAAGCAACCTAGGTCTACACCAGTCAATGTAGAACCTAGACGAGGTACTAGAGTACGGAAAGTAAAGATATATGGACTAGACTACGTCATTTTAATGTTAGACGGTGAACCAATATCTTTAAAAGAAGCTTTATCCGGTACAGATGCGGTTTTCTGGAAAGAGGCAATAGACATTGAGATTGAGTCTATTATGCTGAATCATACTTGGATGTTAGTTGAACTTCCACAGGGTTGTAAGGCTTTAGGATGCAAATGGATCTTAAAGAATAAGTACAAGTCTGACGGTACTATTGACAAATATAAGGCCCAACTTGTAGTTCAAGGCTTTAGGCAAAAAGCTGGTTATGATTTCTTTGATACCTACTCGCCCGTGACAAGACTTACATCTATTAGGGTGCTACTCGCCATTGCTGCTTTGCATAATCTCGAGATTCATCAAATAAATGTTAAGACTGCATTCTTGTATGGGGAGTTGGATGATGAAATCTATATGAAACAACCAGAAGGGTTTGTAGTACCTAGGAAAGAGCACATGATATGCAAACTACAACAGTCTTTATATGGTTTGAAACAAGCACCTCTGCGGTGGCATTTGAAATTTGAAGAAGTGATGTTGTCAAATGGTTTCAATATCAATGAGAGTGACAAATGTGTCTATGTTAAGAAAACGAGTGACAATTACGTTATTGTTTGTCTATATGTAGATGAAATTTTGATAATGGGTAGCAACTCTCGTGTGATTGGTGAAACGAAACGAATGCTAAGTAAGAATTTTAGCATGAAAGATATGGGTTTGGCTGATACTATTCTTGGAATTAAGATTCTAAAAACGCCTAACGGTGCTTTGACGCAATCTCATTATGTTGAGAAAGTGTTAAGGAAATTCAACGCTTTTGATAAACCCATTGCTAAAACTCCTTGGGAACCGAATGTTCATCGGGCTAATCATAAGGGTGACCCTGTGGGTCAAGATGATTATGCTAAGATCATTGGGAGTTTGATGTATCTGTCAAATTGTACCCATCCTGATATAGCATGCTCGGTTCACAAATTGAGTAGCTACACAGCTAATCCAAGTAAAGAACATTGGAGGGCTCTAGAACGAGTACTGAGTTATTTAAAATATACTCAGAACTTGAATGCTAATTGGATATCTGAATCGAAAGACTCATTTTCTACGAGTGGATATGTGTTCACTATTAGAGATGGTGATGTATCTTGGAATTCCAAGAAATAAACATGTATTGCTAGGTATACCATGGAATCTGAATTCATAGCTTTGGATAAAGTTGGTGAAGAAGCTGAATGGCTTAAGAATTTCCTCGAGGATATTCCATGTTGGACGAGACCTGTGCCGTCTGTGTTGATACACTGTGATAGCCAAGCTGCTATTGGACGGACACAAAATATGTTTTATAATGGTAAGTTTCAACATATTCGTCGACGACATAATATCATGAGGCATTTAATCTTGAGTGGGATTATCTTAGTTGACTATGTAAGGTCAATAGATAATCTGGCGGATTCGGTGACGAAGAGTATTAATTGAGATCAAATGTATAAATATTGTTAGAGGGAATGGATGTTAAATCCACATCTTAAGGATGATTATAGCGGAAACCCAACCTTGTAGATTGGAGGATCCCAAGAGCTTGGTTCAATGGGATAACGAAGTTATAGTAATCCATGTGTTAAAACACCCAGACATACCTATTCTCTGATAATAGTGAGTGATTGTTTACCTACATGTGGTGAGGTTAAGTCTTATGATTTTTAATAATTATTTATTACCTCGGAGAGATCAAGTATAGTAGGATACTTGGGAATAAGAATCACCTATATAAGTGTAAAGTGAGGTCCGCTTCAGTTGATCCACTTATGAATCCAAAGGGGTGTCCAAGGCCAAAAAGGACACAAAACGTTAGAACGAATGGAATTGAGATGATATTGTGTCTATATTATTGTCTCGGTATACATCATATAAGACTAGTTCAAGGTTTTTCATGACCACTATGCTGCCAGTATACTCGGTGATATTGACCATGGATAGGTTCAAGGTCACAAGCCACCTAACCAAATGAAATATTGTCTCTTGAGAACTGAACTATGCATTTGCATTCATTTTGCATTGGCATTCTCACTCATGTGGGGGACTGTTGGAAATGATTTAGTAATTAACCATTTATTAAGAATAATATTGTTAATTAAATATTTATTATTTAATTAAAATATTTATTGAATGTTAATCTACGTCGTGAGTAGATGAACGTGGTTTATTTAATATTTCTAAACCGATTTTCGGTGAGTGAGATATTATATATTAAAGTTGGATGTTGGAGTAGGAACTAACATAATATATATAATGTTAGTTGTCCCATATTGATTGTGGATGGATGTTTTGGCTTGTATTTAAAGTCTTTATCTATATGGGCTTAATAAAAATGGGTTGGTGTGTAAGGGTGTCCTCGCACACACACACACACACACACACACACACACACACACACACACACACACACATACATACACGCACCGCCGCCACCGACCGACCTACCGACCGTCCATCGGGTCGGGTATGCTCGGGCTCGGGCTCAATCCTGGCCCAGCCCCAGGACCAGGACTTGGATCATGGCAATTGGTGCTTTGGGCTGGTGTTTGGGCTTATCTTTTTGGACCAAATCCGTAAATCCACTAACCTTTTGGTATGGACCAAGACCCTTGAGTTGCCTAGTTAATAGGGGCAGGACAAGAGGCAAGACTCTTCATCCGACCGAGCCCTTTGGGCGTCTGAAACCGCCAGCCATCATGGCAGGATTAATGGTGAAGAGTCCCTTCACTTGATCGAGATTTGCTATATATATTAGCATCTGGTCATTGCAGATTTCACGAAAAATACAGTGCATATTTTATCAAAGCATAGCATACCATATTTGTAATACCCGGTTGTAATTCATTCATTTTCATTTAGTAATTATCAGTCAGTAATTGTCACTCAGTGTATTTTCACTCAATTATAATCATTCATCAATCATGTTCATTCACCGTGTTCACCGTTCGTATAAACTTCGAGTTGAGTATCGTTATTGTTCATCGTTTCAACTTTCCTCATATGAGTTCGACTTCGTTAGATCACCATTAATTTTTGGTAACTCCAAAAATTCTAAATCTTTGCAATATTATAGAGCATCGAGTTAGCTTTCCAATGGTTCAAACGGTGAGTCAATCGGAGTCCGGACGAGAGAGTTATGGTCGTTTCAGTTTTTGGCCGATCACTGCAGACCGTACTCGGCCGTGTCGTCCGACACGGCCCGTGCCGTACTCGTCCGGAAAATGCAGAGCGCCGACTGTGCCGACTGTCGTCCGACACGCCCGTGCTGCATTTCTTCCGGATAAGCTCGAACGATCGCCGACACGCCCGACCGTGTCCCGTGACACGGCCGAGTCATGCCGAAGTCATTTGCCGGTCGCTTTCGGAGGCCCTCAGCCGCGACCGTGTCAATCCGACACGGCCGAAAGTCATCGCCGGCCGTGCAGTGACACGACCGTGCCGATCGGCACGGCCGTGTCCGGCAGCACCAACCCCTATAAATTCATTTTTTCATCATTTCATCATTTCACCATTTTCTCGCATTTTCTTCACCTTCAACCGAGAGTTAAGGCTTGAGGGAGGGTTTTTCCTTCACAAATCATTTGGGTGTTTGATTTTCTTCATCTCCTTTCGATCGTGAAGCCCGGATAATCAATCTAACGCGTATTCTTCGATTGAAGCACTTGGATCATCAAGAGGTAATTCCTTCAACACTTCGACTTCGATTTTGTGTTGAAATAGGATGTTTGGACGTTATAATCATGATATATGAAGGGATATGTATATGATTATGAGTTTGTATAAGGATTCATTGGATTATTGAGGGATTATTCAAGAACACTTTGGAAATCGAGTTGGAATTGGGGATTTTCAACTAATTGTTGTTATAATCACGCTTTCGGATAATCATAACGGAGTATTGAACGTATTGCAGATGTTTTGTTGATATGAAACACATCTAGGGGAGTAGAAGTTGAGATAATTGAGGTTTAGATGAATACACTCAAAGTTGGCCTCAAAGAGATCGAAATAATGCCCGATGAACTTGGTTTAATCGTATCGACGCCTTGAGTTCGCTTTTATTCGTGTTTAATTCGTTATTAATCGGATTGTTGGTAATTGTAATGAATTAAGGTTGTTCGAGCGACCGGTATCTTGGTTAGGACGTTGTTCGTGGACGGACATTCTTCATTGTTGTTGTGTAAGTTAAATCTTACTCGGTTAAAAGGATACTCATTCCTTTCGTTGTTGATTGTTCATAATCATAATTCATTCATCATAATTATAATCATTTTGAGATTTGTAATTGTCGAATAATAATTTCATTCACGAGGAACGACGGTTCCAAATCATTTCATCGATTATCAATCACGCCACTATTACTTTCATAACGGTGAGTCATTTTATCCTTGTCTAATTAATTATTCATTGACGCTCATTATGGTCATTCTCGTTCATGTGACCTTCTCGGGTTCATATTGCGTGGCGGTGTGTCCGTGTGGAATTTTAGTCGGGCACACGATGGTTATTGTATTGGGTTCACCGATACATTAGACCGTGCACACGAGTCATATTGTCTCGTGAGACTAATTAGGTACACGGACGGGTGTTGTACACTTGCACGAGAACATTACGGGCGTACTATGGTACTCCTCTTCAGCGTAATTCATAATTAAAAATGTTTCATAACTTCATTAATTCATGATTGTGTAATTTCAACCCTTGAGGATTGTTGTTCTGTAATCGACCCGTTGGGGATTTTGTTTTCGTGTCACGGCAAGGCAAAGGCATGGGAAGAGCATGTTGACGGCGACGAGTCCCAGTGATACTAGTAGGGGGCCCCAATCATTTCGTTTGTTTCATCGGTTTCACTCATTTCATCATTTGTATTTTCCACGCAAAATTCCGTTTGAAATGTTGATTTATTCAGGGTGGTGTAATTTATCTACACATAAAATACACTAGTATTCGTTATTGTCCTGGTGTGTTGTACTTAAACTCCTCATCGGAGTATTTGGTAATATAATGTGGTTCGGTACTACATTTATCTTGTGTAATTTATTCATTTTCATTTGCCTGGTGGGTCCCAGTCGGGGATCTACAGCACTGTAATATCCGCCTAGTTTGGGGTGTTACAGAGTTGGTATCGGAGCGTGGTTTTGAATACTACCCTCCAAGTCATGTCTCGTTTGAAATCATCGTCATCGGACTAGTATCATTGGACTTTCGCGTCACGTGTGACCTGTGCAAATGCCGAGCCAATCAGACCAAGAACTGTAAGATTTCTAATGCCATGGTATAATTTCTGGCATTAATCATTCATTCATAATTCATCAGTTAACAATCCTCAATCATCATTGTCACTTTGATCAGAACGGTCAGGTTGACTCATTAATCACTCAATTCATTTCATTATTCAGTTGTTGATTTGAAAGATCAAATCATTAATCTTGTTAACTCATTCAAGATAATCATTTCAAGAACTTCATCCGATAATCATGTCACGCCGCTAATCATTCATGTATTTGTCAGATTGGAGCGTGTATGCTCATTTTCATCATTTCATAATATAATCATAACATGATATTCATGCGGGAAATATAATCATCATGTGACTTTCCTACTTCAAGATGGAAAGAGTCGGGCAGAGGACGAGGAGGACGAGGCCGTGGAGCGGCGGAATCCCGAGAACTCGTGCGAATACACGTGCAAATGCGAGAAATAATGCTAATTCATCTAGTAGCGACGCCGCTACTCATTCACCTCGGACGTGATCATTCTCTATCGTGAGTCGTACTAGGGACACCGCTCGGTCGAAGGTGTTCGGATCGATCCACTCGCCTTTATGCAGGCATGATGGCCCGATGACTCGGATGACACAACTAATGGAGACGATGCATAACTCCACTACTCAAAATCAACAGTTCCTCCGCCGCCACCTCCGAGGCAAGAGAGGAATGTGAGCAATATCATCGGCGACATCTCTCGCCAGAGGCCACCGACTTTCGAGGGCCTGCCCGAGCCGGCGATATTATTCATTGGCTCGAACATTTCGAGAAGTTGTTTGCTATGGTGGAGTGTCCTAAGGACACAAAGTTTCGTTGCAGCCTACTACCCGGGTAAGAGCGCACATTCTTGGTGGTTATCGTTGAAGCCCACCGAAGGATCTTGTACTTGGGATCGTTCAAGACTCTCATGATGGAGAGGTACTATCCGGCCCCACTCGGGAGGCCAAGTTGTCGGAATTACTCACTCCCGACCTTTCGGCGGATAATGATGTTCTCGCCATTGCCGAAAAATTTCAGAACTTCTTCCGTTCGCCTCATCTATCATTCACTCGAAGCGGACAAGATCAAGTATTTCAGAAGAGGTCGAAACCCGTATGAGACTTCGCCACTTAATCATAATTGCACCTCGTTGGCCGAATTCATCGAGAAAGCTCTCACCTATGAGCTATCGCTAAAGAGATTGCTAAGCAAAGAACCTTCGCCTCGCTAGCAAGAAATCGAAGAATCGAAATCACCAAGGCGGTCGACAACTTTCAAGAAACCCCGCGGGCTCCGCTTTTTCCGAACGACCTCCCGTGTCGCCTAAACCCGCGAATCACAGTCTCGAGCGCCGCCTCGCCATCACCGTTATAATCGTGGGGAACTTGGTCACCTCGGTACCAAGTGTCCGAGACAGACGATCACGTGTCATAATTGTGGGATTGCCGGGCATAAGGCCCGTTTTGCCGTAGGGACTCCAAACCTACTCAAAGGCCATCTCAGCCCCAAACAACAAATTGCTCGTAATCGTGCCACTCAATCAGCGTCGTTTAAAACGACAGGAGCGACTAAAGGTGGAGCCTATAGTCAGCAGATGGGAGCGTCCGGTGCCGGGACTAGCAAACCCCGGATTTATGAGATGAAGAAGATTGATGATCCCGAGGCCCAAATGATCTCAGGTACACTCGATATTCTATCTCAACCTGTGTGTACCCTTTTTGATACTGGTGCATCGCATTCATTCATTTCCGAATCATGTTTGAGTAGACTACGTCTGGGTAGTGCTACTAGTTGTGAGCCTTATGTCATCGGGTCTACCCGATGGTAGACGAATCATCAAATCGTGAGATTCGTGGATTGTCCTATTCGGGCCATGGTCGTGTATGGCCACGAACCTTATCGTCAGATTTGCCGAGAGACGACGTCATCTTGGGTATTGATTGGATGGATCGTCATGATGCCATCATTAGTGTCCGTAAGCGTATGATTACTATCATTTCGCATTTATGGGGTTGAATGTGTATTTCGTGGAGGTAATCCCTACTGCTCGTAAGGTCATTAATTTGATGAAAGCAAGGCGATTACTCACTCGGGGATGTGTCGGTTATTGGTGCTATATGACCAAAACCGAGGAATCATCAAGAATGTTGTCGGATATTCCAAAGAGTAAGGGAATATGCCGATGTATTTCCAGACGAGTTACTGGTTTGCCTCCACAGAGAGATGTGGAATTCACGATTGAGTTGGAGCACAGTACGCCCCGATATCGAAGGCACCGCATCAATGGCCCCGACCAAAGCGAGAGTTGAAGAGTCAACTTGAGGAATTGTTCGAGAAAGGTTATATCCGACCGAGTGCGCCCCCGTGGGAGCACCGATCTTTTCGTCCAAAAAGAAGGATGGTTCTTTTCGCTTGTGTATCGATTATCGGGAGTTGAATAAGGTGACAATCAAGAATAAGTATCCTTTACCCCGTATCGATGACCTTTTGGATCAACTTCAGGAGCTTCAGTATTTTCCAAGATCGACTTAAGATCTGGATATCATCGATTCGGATTCGAGAGTCGGATATCGCTAGACGGCGTTCGAACACGTTATGGTCATTATGAGTTTGTGGTTATGCCGTCGGATTGACTAATGCACTGCGGTATTCATGGAGTTAATGAATCGGGTCTTCATCGACTTTCTGGATCGGTTTGTTGTTGTCTTCATCGATGACATTTTGATTTATTCTCGTGACCGAGAGGAACACGAGTTTCACCTTCATCAAGTGCTCGACGTGTTGAGACGAGAACAACTTTATGGGAAGTTTTCCAAATGTGAGTTCGATGTCCGAAGTGACGTTTCTCGGACATGTAATTTCATCGGATGGAGTGCGTGTTGATCCTCGTAAGACGGAGGCTATCCAGAATTGGTTACCTCCGAAGAATGTTAAGGAAATCCAAGCTTTCTCGGATTAGCCGGTTATTATCGGAGGTTTGTGGAAGGATTTTCCAAAATTGCTCAACCATTGACGAACCTTTTGCGGAAGGATAAGAAATACACGTGGTCCGACGTGTCGTGAGTTTTGAAGAACTCAAGAGCCGGTTAATGTCGCACTGTACTTTCCTTGCCGCAGGGACGGAGGGATTTGTGGTTTATAGTGATGCGTCGGACAGGTCTCGGATGCGTACTCATGCGTAACGGGAAGGTTATTGCCTATGCTTCACGGGCAATGAGACCTTACGAGGTTAATTATCCGACACACGACCTTGAGCTAGCAGCCGTGGTGTTCGCTTTGAAGATTTGGCGTCATTACCTTTATGGCGTCACTTGTCGATATTCACCGATCATAAAAGTTTAAAGTATATATTTACTCGAAGGAATTAAATATGCGACAGAGGCGGTGGTTAGAACTAATCAAGGATTATGATATTGAGATCCTTTACCACCGGGAAAGGCGAACGTTGTCGCCGACGCCTTGAGTCGTAAGTCCATTCAGAGCATGCTTGCTCGTTTAACAATTCGTAGGAGCTCCAACAGAATTCCTTAGACCCGAGATCGAGGTCCGCTTCAACGAGTTCGAGACACTTTGTATGTTAGAGATTTCATCATCTCTTGAGGATGCAATCGGGGAGAATCGTGGTTCGACCCGGCATTGTTGCGCATTCGTGAGGATGTGGCTCGTGGAGAGCCCTGGATTCGTGGTCCACGAGGATGGACTTTTGAGGTTTAAGAACCGGTTGTGCGTGCCGAATGATGAGTTGAAAAACTCGATTTTGAGAGAAGCTCATGCTACCCTTATTCTGCTCATCCGGGTCTAGCAAGATGTATAAGGACTTGAAACAAAATTACCGGTGGAGTAATATGAAGCGAGAAGTCGCGGAATTTGTTTCGAGATGCTTAACTTGCCAACAAGTCAAGATTGAACATCGGCCGTGGGTATGTTGAAACCTCTCCCTATTCCAGAGTGGAAGTGGGAAGACATTTCTATGGATTTCATCACGAGTTTGCCGACGAGTCGCCGTGGCATGAATACGATCCGGTGATTGTGGACCGTTTAACTAAATCAGCTCATTTCCTTGAGATCAAGGATACGTGGGGTCCCGAGAGATCGCCCAGCTTATTCATCAAGGAGATAGTAAGACCGCACGGCAGTACTCCTAAGAGTATCGCTTCCGATCGTGACGACGATTTGTATCTCATTTTTGGAAATCAGTTCACCGTGCTATGGGAACTCACTCAATCTCGCATCGCCTTTCATCCTCAAATTCGACGGACAATCGAGAGGACTATACAGACATTAGAGGACATGTTGAGGGCATGCGTCCTCGATTGGAAGGACGATTGGGAAGCCCAACTAGCATTGATCGATTTCACGTTTAATAATTGTTGGCATGCTTCCTTTAAGATGGCACCTTACGAGGCCTTGTACAATCGCCGTTGTCGATCTCCTTGTGTTGGGATGACTTGTCGAATCAATCGGCACCGAACCCGATATGCTTATAGCCGCCGAGAAGGTAGCTTTGATCAAGAGTCGTATGTTGATGCTCGAGTCGATGTAAATCATATGCGATAATCGTCGCCGACCACTAGAGTTCGAGACGGTGACCACGTCTTGGTCAAGGTATCCCCAGTCGAGGTATTTTCCGCTTCGGAAAACGGGGAAGTTGAGTCCGAGATTCATTGGACCGCTTGAAATTTTGGATCGAGTAGGCGAGTTAGCTTATCGATTGGCTTTACCTCCGCCCCGAGCCGAATTCATAATGTGTTTCATGTCTCTCGGCCATGAAGTATGTTGCCGACCCGAGTCACATATCATGTTCGACGAATCGAGATCGCCGACGATCAATCATATGAGGAGCGCCCTATACGAGTTTTAGAGCGCGAATCAAACAGGTTGAGAAATAAGTCGATTCCTTTGGTCAAGATTCGGTGGTCCAGGACATGGAGTCGAAGAGGCCACTTGGGAAACCGAGGAGATTATGCGGGAGAGTTATCCCGAGTTGTTTGACCCTTAGTTTCGGGACGAAACTCTTTTAAGGGGGAGTATGTAATACCCGGTTGTAATTCATTCATTTTCATTTAGTAATTATCAACAAGAATTGTCACTCGGTGTATTTTCACTCAATTATAATCATTCATCAATCATGTTCATTCACCGTGTTCACCGTTCGTATAAACTTCGAGTTGAGTATCGTTATTGTTCATCGTTTCAACTTTCCTCATATGAGTTCGACTTCGTTAGATCACCATTAATTTTTGGTAACTCCAAAAATTCTAAATCTTGCAATATTATAGAGCATCGAGTTAGCTTTCCAATGGTTCAAACGGTGAGTCAATCGAGTCCGACGAGAGAGTTATGGTCGTTTGATTTTGGCGATCACCGCCGACCGAACTCGGCCGTGTCGTCCGACACGGCCCGTGCCGCACTCGTCCGGAAAATGCAGAAGTTTTCGCCGACCGTGCTCGACCGTGTCGCCCGACACGCCCGCGCCGCACTCTTCCGGATAAGCCTCGAACGATCGCCGACACGCCCACCGTGTCCCGTGACACGGCCGAGTCATGCCGAAGTCAGCCGCCGGGCGGGTCGCTTCGGTAGGCCCTCAGCCGCGACCGTGTCAATCCGGACACGGCCGAGTCACCGCCGGCCAATCGTCGGCCAGCCGTGCGACACGACCGTGCCGATCGGCACGGCCGTGTCCGGCAGCACCAACCCCCTATAAATTCATTTTTTCATCATTTCACCCATTTTCGCATTTTCTTCACCTTCAACCGAGAGTTAAGGCTTGAGGGAGGGTTTTTCCTTCACAAATCATTTGGGTGTTTGATTTTCTTCATCTCCTTTCGATCGTGAAGCCCGGATAATCAATCTAACGCGTATTCTTCTGATCAAGCACTTGGATCATCAAGAGGTAATTCCTTCAACACTTTGGACTTCGATTTTGTGTTGAAATAGGATGTTTTGGACGTTATAATCATGATATATGAAGGGATATGTATATGATTATGAGTTTGTATAAGGATTCATTGGATTATTGAGGGATTATTCAAGAACACTTTGGAAATCGAGTGGAATTGGGGATTTTCAACTAATTGTTGTTATAATCACGTTTCGGATAATCATAACGGATTATTGATCGTATTGGAGATGTTTTGTTGATTTGAAACACTTCTTGGGGATTTGAAGTTGATATTATTGAGGTTTAGTTGTATACAATCAAAGTTGGCCTCAAAGTGTTCGATATAATGCCCGATGAACTTGGTTTAATCGTATCGACGTCTTGAGTTCGTTTTATTCGTGTTTAATTCGTTATTAATCGGATTGTTGGTAATTGTAATGAATTAAGGTTGTTCGAGACCGTATCTTGGTTAGACGCGTTGTTCGTGGACGGACATTCTTCATTGTTGTTGTGTAAGTTAAATCTTACTCGGTTAAAAGGATACTCATTCCTTTCGTTGTTGATTGTTCATAATCATAATTCATTCATCATAATTATAATCATTTTGAGATTTGTAATTGTCGAATAATAATTTCATTCATGAGGAACGACGGTTCCAAATCATTTCATTGGATTATCAATCACGTCACTATTACTTTCATAACGGTGAGTCATTTTATCCTTGTCTAATTAATTATTCATTGACGTTCATTATGGTCATTCTCGTTCATGTGACCTTCTGGGTTCATATTGCGTGGCCGGGTGTGTCTGTGTGGAATTTTTAGTCGGGCACACGATGGTTATTGTATTGGGTTCACCGATACATTAGACTGCACACGAGTCATATTGTCTCGTGAGACTAATTAGGTACACGGACGGGTGTTGTACACTTGCACGTAACATTACGGGCGTACTATGGTACTCCTCTTGGCGTAATTCATAATTAAAAATGTTTCATAACTTCGCTAATTCATGATTGTGTAATTTCAACCCTTGAGGATTGTTGTTCTGTGTAATCGACTCCCGTTGGGGATTTTGTTTTCGTGTCACGGCAAGGCAAAGGCATGGGAAGAGCATGTTGACGGCGACGAGTCCCAGTGATACTAGTAGGGGCCCCAATCATTTCGTTTGTTTCGATTTCACTCATTTACCATTTGTATTTTCCGCTGCAAAATTCCGTTTGAAATGTTTATTTATTCAGGGTGGTGTATTTTATCTTCACATAAAATACACTAGTATTCGGTATTGTCCTGGTGTGTTGTACTTAAACTCCTCATCGGAGTATTTGGTAATATAATGTGGTTCGGTACTACATTTATCTTGTGTAATTTATTCATTTTCATTTGCCTGGTGGGTCCCAGTCGGGGATCTACGGCACTGTAATATCCGCCTAGTTTGGGGTGTTACAATATTCAAGTTCAGTCTTCGTTCCAGTCCAGTTCGCAGGTGCTCGTTCAGTTTGTTGTGCTACTACTGTTGAGACGTTCAGATCGTTTTAACCTTTGGGGACGAGCCGCTTTACCATGAGCACTACCGGGGCGTATTCTCGTCTTGCAGGCAGAAGCTCTAGCTTCAGACGATCTTTTGTCATTTTTATTAAAAAATTATTCTTTCGTTTCAAGTGTAATATTTGATTCTGTTATTTGTTATAGTTCAGTTCAGAATATTATTTGTAATACACATGCAAGTACCGAATTATTCCAACAGGTAAAACTTATTAGATACCGTAGCTAATGGTATCTAATAAGTTTTATGCCCACTCTCTTCTATTTATATATATAAATTTCCTTTTTTAATTGTGTTGTATCAGATTTGGATTTACCCGACAGAATCAAATTTAAATAGGGTTTCGAAATAGAAATTATTTTGATTATTTGAACGCACCAATTAGTTATGAAATCGCATTGACAGCTGCCAATCTTGTCCTAGCTCGTCGGAGAGCTAGATTTGCCTCAATTCTTTTTCTCTTTCCTTTAGCTTTTCTCAAATTAGCATCCGCTATTTCAAGAGTTTGCTGAGCTTCTTGTGGATCAATATTACCATCCTTTTCCGCATCATTTACTAAAACAGTGATCTCATTAGTATTTATTATAACAAACCACCCATTAGGGCCATCATTAACCATTGGTCCTTTAGTCAAAGCCATCATTAACCATTGGTCCTTTAGTCGTATTCGCAAAAGTCCTATATCTACAGCGGTAGCAATAGGAGTATGGTTTTGTAATACGCCAATTTTACCACCATTCGTAGATAAAATGATTTCTTTTACTTTTGAATCCAAAACAATTCGATTAGGGGTTAGTACACAAAGATTTAAGATTATTTCTTCAGATTACTCTCCAAAAAATTATAAGTTCATAGCTTTTGCAATAGTTTCATCGATATTACCTACTAAATAAAAGGCCTGTTCAGGAAGATTATCTAATTCTCCGGAAAGAATCAATTGAAACCCTCTAATAGTTTCTGCTAGACCAACATATTTTCCGGGAGAACCGGTAAATACTTCGGCTACAAAAAGGGGTTGTGATAAGAAACACTCAAGTTTTCGCGCTCTTGCTACAGTTAAACGATCCTCCTCGGATAATTCATCCAACCCAAGGATAGCTATAATATCTTGAAGCTCTTTATAACGTTGTAAAGTTTGCTTAACTCTTTGCACAGTTTCATAATGTTCCTCACCAACGATCCGGGGTTGAAGCATGGTTGAATTTGAATCTAAAGGATCTACTGATGGATAGATCCCTTTAGCAGTTAATCTTCTTGATAGTACGGTACTAGCATCTAAATATGCAAATGTCGTAGCAGGGGCCCGATCGGTCAAATCGTCTGCAGGTACATAAACTGCTTGAATAGAAGTTATAAATCCTTCTTTTGTAGAAGTAATTCTTTGCTGATAACCGACGACTGAAGGCATTCTACCTAATAAGGCTGATACTTCAGATCCTGCTTGAACGAAATGGAAAATAATATAAATATTCCTGTTATTCTATATTTTCTTGAAAAAGATGCTCAATCCACAGGGACTGTTCACAATCTTTTAAAGAAAATAGAACTTTTTAAGAAACTTCCGTTTAATCAAATGAAATCTTAGCATTTTATTTGATTAGCTCGTCGAATCTTCTTTCTCTTTGTTTAAATTTAATTTATTTTGATCGATTATATCTATACATCCTTTAGTTTTTATTTGAAGTTTTGTTTAATCTCTATTTTATTCGGGTTGCTAACTCAACGATAGACTACTCGGCTTTTAAGTGCGACTATAATCTTTTACACATTTGGATGAAGTGAAGAATTCGTGCATACCATTAGTTTAGAAGACCATGACTGATCCATAAAAGGCAATAAATGGAAAAAATAGCATGTCGTATCAATGGAGAGTTTTGAGAATATTTGATTCCTCTAAGATTGGTATAAAATCTTGTTTAAATTATTGCAACGGAACAAAATAAATTTTGGTCGGATGAATAGACAGATAAGGCCCCAAAGCTTCAATTCATTATTAGAAAGAAAAAGTAACTAGCTTCTATTCTTAGTTTGAATAATTTACCGATCTAATTAGACGTTAAAAATAGATTAGTGCCTGTTACGTTAAAATACACTCTATTTTAGTACTTGACATTGTCCAGTACTAAAAAAAACTGGAATATTATTTTCCATAAATAAATAAAAACTGAATTATCAATATTAAAAAATTGCTAGTTTTTGTTTTCGTAATTTTTTATTTTGTACTTTTCATAAAAAACTATTTTATTTTTAAATGTTTTATTTCTTATTTTTGAACTTTTAATAAAAACATCCAATTTTTAATATTAATAATTCATATTTTTTTCAAAAATAACGTTTGGATTTTCTTAAAAAAAATTCAGATTTTTTATTTTTTATATATTTTATTATATTTTATTATTATTACATGGACCAATTGGGAGGTGACACATGTCACTTAACGGACATGTCAGCATGTCCGTTAGATTCAACTGACGAATTTCCACAGATACCCTAACTTGTTGGACGGAAATAAATTCATACTACTAAATGATACAAAAAAAAATTGTTGCCATAGATACAAAATTTTAAAAAGTTCATACTCTAATCGATAATTTTGCCAATACCAATATATTTCATCTAGAGTCTACTCGTTTTACCCTCCTATTTATACAAGTGTGAGATATATATAAGGTGCTACTGCTTTATAAGAAAGTCCAAAAAAATATCTGTTATTTTATTATATCCCTACTTAAGACTAGTTGATAATCAATTTTAAAGCACATGTCGATGCAAAGTAAGAAAATAAAAATGCATAAACCAGCAGCTTTATGGAACTTATTCATTTTTTATACTTTTTTTTGGACAGTTAATAATATGTTTACTAGGAGCTTAATCAATAAGATAGCAGATTAATGCGACAGTGATCCCTCAACTCCTTATTCGGTAAGTTATTATCTTAATGGAACCAAATGACTATTATAACTAGATATTGTGTTATATTATTATGATGTTGTGCAATTTATAATTGTATGGTGTTAAACTATTTTGGATACAAATATTTAATACATTTTTATATATATCGAGAAAGTAAAATGGTCATTTCTGCCATTCAGACAGTTGATTCAATAATGCATGTAAACAATATTTTATTTTTATCCAAACAGACAGCATAATCCAAACAAATACTATAACTTATTCCACCCAGATCTTAAATACAATTGGTAAACAGTCCCCAAATCTTTCAAATTGCAGAATGATGAAAAATAATTACTACATTTCTTTTTCCAAAATCCGCATGGTATGTGACGCGTCGACTTTTAGCTTGTCATTATTATTTACCAAAATGAGAGCTTATTTTCAAGATTTTAGAAGTGGAGCAAGATATACACTAGGTGTATGAATCTCAATTTAAGGCATCGCATCATATCATAAACATATTTTAAAATTTTATTATTAAGATTAATTATAAAATATATTTTGTTTTTCTTTTATAACTTTTAAAATATTATATTTTATAAAATTTCAAATATACCGTTATGACGAAAATTATGGTCCCAATTTGTGACCAATTATAAATAGGAATAAACTCTACGGTTGTCATAATTCATATTTTATTTTCAAGTCTCTCCTTAATAAAATACACCTCCATTTAGGAATAAATACAGTAATATTTAATATATATATATATATATAAAAGATGGTCTAAAATATTTTAAAGTTGCCTCCGATAATAACTTGATCTTTTTTGTTGCAACCACGTCCATTAACTTGCGCGAGCTCAATAGCTCATCCACATAAGAACCTCTTATTGAACTTAAAATATTTCCAACTTATCGAGCATACTTAAAACTTCTTCACATGAAACTTTTTGAATTTTTATGCTATCATCATCCGGATTATTTCTCTCTTCTTCTTGCCTAATACTATCAATTATTTTTTCTTCAGTTAAAGGATACATAATTTATATAAAAGTATCATTTTTATTTAAGTATGTGCATGTACTTCAAAATTTGTCAAAAAAAAAGTATTTTTTCTTATTAAACCTCTATTTAGGCATAATCCCCATTTATGAATAATTTTTCGCAGTCCCAACAATGTGATTTTATAGAGGTTTTATTGTATATTAATTTTAGCTCTCATGATTGTAACACCCCCAATCCGCTCAGGGATATTACACGCCGTAGAACCTTTCCTCAAGGATATACCAGGCTGGTAACAACATACGAACAACTCGACAATGTCTTTAAGGCTAAAAAGACTCAGTAGACCGATCTGGCCTTTCAATAAAAATATACAACTCAATTATAATTCATACCCACGCAGGGGTCAAAATACAACAACTCCCGTACAACGGGAAAGAATACTGCAGCAGAAATAAAATACAACTAAACCAATGACATCATACGTATCCTCGTGTGATTAGTATCGTTCATCTTTCATCATCCTTCATGCCAACCCTGTGCTATGCTCCAAAACCTGAATGCAAAAACAGACATCCACCCCCGAATACTCGGGGGTTAGCAAAACTCCACTGTTTTGCTAGTGCAAGTACAAGTGCAAAATACGAGCCATACAATACAAGTTCCAAGAACAATAATAATCAGGAATTCTCAAAGATTCAAATACAACGAAACAAACACTTCCCGAGGCAAGAGTTTGGGTAAAACGTTCCAAAACCAAAAGATCACAATCCAGGAGAAAACAATTTACAAAATGGTTTAATAAGCCATCGGGAGTTTTAGTAGAAAACAATTTAGGATTATCAAATCCTACTCTTTCCAAAATCAACAGGGGTCACAGCCCAAAGGTTTAGTTTTCGCAAATAGAAAACCGACAACAATTCACAGGGCCAGAGCCCAACATCACGTGTCCTCGACGGACATAAAAATCAATAAAACGTAATCGCACACGCGCATCGCCTAGGACCGGGACGAAGCCACAAATCCCACTCGAGGCCTCGAAGGACCCTCCCGAGCTGGCTAGCGAAACAAATCAGACACATGCATCGCCTTGGGAACAGGGTAATACAATTGATCCCACTCGAGGCCTCGAAGGACCCTCCCGAGCTGGCTAGCTAAAAAAATCACAACATCTTTGGCGCTCACGGTTTGATCAATCACTTGTTGCATCCTGACCACATGATCACATGTCATGTGTCACCGTAGTTTTTCTTAGGCTCTCACGGTTGGATCAATCGCTTGTTGCATTCTGGCCACATGATTACATGCCACGTGCCACCGTAGACCTCGCCCACATCCATACAATCACACACATAGCACAATGCAACAAAGATATCCAAACAATTCACTCAGGTGCATCA
Source organism: Orobanche coerulescens (assembly GCA_033398695.1). Classification (NCBI taxonomy): domain Eukaryota; kingdom Viridiplantae; phylum Streptophyta; class Magnoliopsida; order Lamiales; family Orobanchaceae; genus Orobanche; species Orobanche coerulescens. The sequence goes on along the minus strand of CM065815.1, from coordinate 144,706,051 downwards.
AACACTTAGCAAAACACTCGTCAAACCACAACGTACCGAAATGAAATAATATACGTCCACACGCAATACCAAGTGCAACATCAACACCAAACATATCCATAGAAATCAGATAGTCATTACAAACTACACCATTCACAAAACACATGTGTTTTGAAAGCAAGCCTTTAACAAGGCTAAACCGAATCTTTGAAAGTGAAATTCAAACGATCAAATAAACACAAGGAGACGATCACTAATTATCATATCCATAAAACAAGAATAGTATGGACAAGGTACTTGCCTCGATACCACGAGCAATGGAAAAATGAACGGATATGGCCGTGTAGCCCTCAAATTCCCGAACACTATCTAGAACGCGATAGCACCGAAATTACGACGGAATAATACCACAGGAATCATCAAACACCAACGAGATTCAACTCGAAAATCCTCGAGCACCTATAATCCTCCGGAAGGAACAATAAAACATGATTATAACGAGATTCGAGGCCAAAAACAACAGAAATCCCAACAACTATCGAAGGGAAACTCATTGGGACATTTAATCGAACACTCAATGTTCGATAACTCCCAAGAACACTCGAATCACTACTCGAGTTGAACAAACTCGAAACATGGATATACAATCCATAGAACACGACTAATAACATCATACTACACTACCCGACGTATCAAAATCGGATTAGAAACAAAATCAAGAACAATTTCTCCAAAAAGTCAACTTGAAGGAAGATCAAGAAATATACCTTGATTCGACGAAGTACACGGATTGGATGATGATATAATCAACAAGAATCTTCCAAAACATCTTGGAATTGATTAGAATCGGCCAAGAACTCGATTTCCCGTCGCACCCATCCGATAGCCGCAAGAAAACGAGGAAAAGTGAGAAAAAACCAAGTCTGGCCGAGCCCAGGCTATATATAGCCGGCAGGGTTACGGCCGTAACCGGCAGTGCCTTACGGCCGTAACTCGGCCGTTACGGCCGTAACTCGGCCCTTACGGCCGTACTCGGCAGACCTTACGGCCGTAACCGGCATTCGTCAAAAAATCTGCCCAGCACCTGCCGGACACTTACGGCCGTAACTGGCACACATTACGGCCGTAATCGGCCTTCGTCTGGAAGATGCCCAGCGCTCGTACGGCCGTACCCGATCACGCCTTACGGCCGTACCCGATCACGCCTTACGGCCGTAACTGGCATTCGTCCGGAAGCTGCCAGGTGCCATACGGCTGTAGCTCTCGGCCCTTACGTCCGTAACTCGGCCAGGCCAGGCCCTGCTCCGGCCGTGACTCGGCCGTGGCCACTCCGACGGCCCGGACGATCCCGAAACCCGAACCTGAGTATAAATCGAAGGTACGGTTACGACGTACTCGCAAATACGAATCCAAGAGATAAGAGAACACACGATTCCGACCACCCGAAGTGTCGGAATTCGACAACGGGAGTAATTACCCCAAACTTTGGAAAATTACAAAAATGGCCCAAAACATCCGAAATACACGATACGTGATCGAAACACCAAACCAAAACTCGCAACATGAATAATAACATTAAATGAAATTACTAGAAACTCGAAGCAACAGTTTCGGACGAGATTCGCAAGAATCGAACTCAAGTGCGGAAAAGTTGCTAAAAAGCACGGAACTCAACAAAACGACACCGAAACAAACTCGGACGTCGAAAAGTGCAGAATTAAATATTCTCAGAATGACGAAAAGGTCACAAGTGAGTCGACAAAACAGACTTCTGCTGAAAAAAGAAAATTACCAGAAATCAAAATTTACGGGTATTACATTCTACCCTCCTTAAAAGAAGTTTCGTCCCGAAACTTAAAACAAGTAGGGAGAAGCAATGTCCCGCCAGGAAAACTCAACGAGGTACACAAGAAACGCGTAACTTATGCCCATCGGCGAAACGTTACAAGCAACGCAAAGGAATATACGGCGTGAAAACACGCTCCACGACGACTAACACAATGCCACCGGTAGAGACATAATAAAATCAACAAGTGACAAGTGTCATCAAACAGATAATACAATCAAGTCGATTATCCGAACAATCACAAAACACAGCCAACGAAAATCAATACGATTGACCAACCCAACGGTACATCAATCAAAACACGAGCCAAACGCTGAACAAATACGGAATTCCACCGCCCAAGGGCTGGAAGATCGAAAACGAGACTAATTTCCCGAACTTAAGGGAATTACGAAGGAGTCTGAATGTTCAAAGATCACAAAACGAGATCAACAAAAATCAAACGATCGAACCATAACGATCGAGACAACAAAAATCGAATAATCATGTTCGGATCACGAAGAACAATAAGGTTCAACCGACAACTCCGAGGTTCACATCTCGACTCGAGAAAAAAAAAACATGATCCGGTGAAAACAACAAGATGCGCACTCACATAAGATCCACAGGAAAGGGAATAACAATTGAAAAGTCACAACGACGAACGAGTAATTCCGAAACAATACCACCCTCGTTCGATTAACAAAACTAAGGGACAGGGCAAGCTCAGAAAATGTGAACGAACATAAACGAGTCGACAGAGTCGAAAATACAGAAGTTCCAAATCCGATCCACTTCGAATAAAAGAACTAGTAGAACCAAAAGATGTTACTTCCGAACAAGGTTCACAAGAATCGAACCGAACTCGGAAAAGTCACAGCGATAACCAGATCGACCCAAAACAAGATCACAACTCGTTCGAATGCTGAAACCGAAATACAGAACAATTTCAGACAGTATCAACGAACACGAGCAAATAGATAGACTTGATAGAGAGAAAATGCGGAAGTCAAAAATAATATGGATATTACATTCGACCTCTTATAAAAGAAAGTCATCCCCGCAACTCACAATAACGGAAACAAGGTAACAACACAAAAAGCAACCGACAGAGAAATCTCCCATGAGCCTCTCAGAGCCGATCCTGATATCTGTGCTGAAGCGCGAACTCCGAAAGTCTCGGTAGCTAATTCGCAAAACTGAATTCGGTGTCCCTCGAGTCCACACTCGAAATGTGTTACTGACGAGAAGGACAAATTGCACGTACATTCCCCCGGCACATCACGGTTGAAATGCCTCGGCTCGGCATACCGAAAATACAAATGCTAGATACAATGGAACATAACACCGCAAACAACATAACGGAGATGCCAACTCAGCACAACAAAGAATCATAACACATATCATATACAACGATTACCATCGTAAAGTAATACGCACACAAACACTACAGCAACGACGGTATCGTTCGGCGACCTTAACGGCCCTAACAATAACCAGCACATAATTACAAACATCATGAAACAATCACACATGTACACAAACGTACAAACCTAAGCTTTAACAGCTCACACAGGTGCGATAATACGCAAGTCACCACGAAATGACAACATTAAAGATCGTCATCACACCTCCCACAAAGGGCTAACAAAACATATGTGTGGCGAACGACTCAACGTTCACACCATCAATTCAATCATATTCGGGAGTTAACATCATAACGACAAAGCCAACATCATACATACATACCCAGCCCTCAAACGGGAATGGATAGGTTTTAAAAACGAAAACCTCTTTTGGAAAATAATTTAGAAAAACACCGGTCGATCTTGAGTATCACCTTTTAAAAAAAGTACAAACGTGAAACATCGTTATCGAGACTTTGGAGAACCATTTCGCATTTGATAAAAATGAGGACACTTTCTCTTAGTGAAAAACTTTCAGAATATTCAACCCTCGGGTCTAAGTAAAAACGTTTCTAAAACATTGAAAATATCTCAAAACATTTTGGTCCTCGAGGTAGAAGAATTTTGAAACATATTGTGGCATCTTGGATGTACCACGAGAAAATAATTCATTTTAAAAGTACGTCTCGAAATTTATTTTCTAAGATACTCAAGGTTTTCAAAAATAATTCAATGGGCTAGAATGCCCAAAAATTTCAGGTAATTACACGGAATCATGATAGCGCCGTGGGTCCCGCTCCGGAACCCACCAGGATAAAAACCATTTACAAAAACGCCAAAAAAGGCCGATGATGGTAATATTTCAAAACTCACAAAAGCCATTTACAAAATACTAAATACCGTCATAAGAATTTCGCCAAAATGATCAAGGCCATAATGCCAAAAACTCGGTTAAGGGAATCAGTTTTCGAAATAAACTCAGTCGGTAAAATACCGAAAGCTATTACAAAAGAACTCACGCAACGGATAAAAGAAACACAGTCCAACATGCACAATCCAGCAACACTACTCCTCATATGAACGAAATATGAGAGTCAAATAACGACATATCACGAAATCAAAATCCACAGAAGGATTCCATCACTTAACGTATAATCGTACAAGTAACTCGCATCAGACGAGGCACAATCACAAAGAAGGGAGACTTACATCCACAGGTCGCACGAAGATGATGATCGCCCCACGATACTAATCACGACCTACAAAATCAGAAGACGCGTCGCGACACGACTCAGTCAGATAAAATCCGACGAGACAAAACTCAACAGACACCATTGACCCGACAGCCTAGGTTTCCACAACCTAATCTACGATACCATTTATGTAACACCCCCAATCCGCTAAGGGATATTACACGCCGTAGAACCTTTCCTCAAGGATCTACCAGGCTGGTAACAACAAACGAACAACTCGACAATGCCTTTAAGGCTAAAAAGACTCAGTAGACCGATCTGGCCTTTCAATAAAAATATACAACTCAATTATAATTCATACCCACGCATGGGTCAAAATACAACAACTCCCGTACAATGGGAAAGAATACTGCAGCGGAAATAAAATACAACTAAACCAATGACATCATACGTATCCTCGTGTGATTAGTATCGTTCATCTTTCATCATCCTTCATGCCGACCCTGTGCTATGCTCCAAAACCTGAATGCAAAAACAGACATCCACCCCCCGAATACTCGGGGGTTAGCAAAACTCCACTATTTTGCTAGTGCAAGTACAAGTGCAAAATACGAGCCATACAATACAAGTTCCAAGAACAATAATAATCAGGAATCCTCAAAGATTCAAATACAACGAAACAAACACTTCCCGAGGCAAGAGTTTGGGTAAAACGTTCCAAAACCCAAAGATCACAATCCAGGAGAAAACAATTTAAAAAATGGTTTAATAAGCCATCGGGAGTTTTAGTAGAAAACAATTTAGGATTATCAAATCCTACTCTTTCCAAAATCAACAGGGGTCACAGCCCAAAGGCTTAGTTTTCGCAAATAGAAAACCGACAACAATTCAGAGGGACAGAGCCCAACATCACGTGTCCTCGACGGACATAAAAATCAATAAAACATAATCGCACACGCGCATCGCCAAGGACCAGGATGAAGCCACAAATCCCACTCGAGGCCTCGAAGGACCCTCCCGAGCTGGCTAGCGAAACAAGTCACACACATGCATCGCCTTGGGAACAGGGTAATACCATTGATCCCGCCCGAGGCCTCGAAGGACCCTCCCGAGCTGGCTAGCTAAACAAATCACAACATCTTTGGCGCTCACGGTTGGATCAATCACTTGTTGCATCCTGACCACATGATCAAATGCCATGTGTCACCGTAGTTTTTCTTATGCTCTCACGGTTGGATCAATCGCTTGTTGCATCCTGGCCACATGATCACATGCCATGTGCCACCGTAGACCCCGCACACATCCATACAATCACACACATAGCACAATGCGACAAAGATATCCAAACAATTCACTTAGATGCATCAAACACTTAGCAAAACACTCGTCAAACCACAACGTACCGAAATGAAATAATATACGTCCACACGAAATACCAAGTGCAACATCAACACCAAACATATCCATAGAAATCACATAGTCATTTACAAACTACACCATTCACAAAACACATGTGTTTTGAAAGCAAGCCTTTAACAAGGCTAAACGAATCTTTGAAAGTGAAATTCAAACGATCAAATAAACACAAGGAGACGATCACTAATTATCATATCTATAAAACAAGAATAGTATGGACAAGGTACTTGCCTCGATACCACGAGCAATGGAAAAATGAACGGATATGGCCGGGTAGCCCTCAAATTCCCGAACATTATCTAGAACGCGATAGCACCGAAATTCCGACGGAATAACACCACAGGAATCATCAAACACCAACGAGATTCAACTCAAAAATCCTCGAGCACCTATAATCCTTCGGAAGGAACAATAAAACATGATTATAACGAGAGTCGAGGCCAAAAACAACGGAATTCCCAACAACTATCGAAGGGAAACTTATTGGGATATTTAATCGAACACTCAATGTTCGACAACTCCCAAGAACACTCGAATCACTACTCGAGTTGAACAAACTCGAAACATGGATATACAACCCATAGCACACGACTAATAACATCATACTACACTACCCGACGTATCAAAATCGGATTAGAAACGAAATCAAGAACAATTTCTCCAAAAAGTCAACTTGAAGGAAAATCAAGAAATATACCTTGATTCGACGAAGTACACATATTGGATGATGATATAATCAACAAGAATCTTCCAAAACATCTTGGAATTGATTAGAGTCGGCCAAGAACTCGATTTCCCGTCGCACCCGTCCGGTAGCCGCAAGAAAACAAGGAAAAGTGAGAAAAAACCAAGTCTGGCCGAGCCAAGGCTATATATAGCCGGCAGGGTTACGGCCGTAACCGGCAGTGCCTTACGGCCGTAACTCGGCCCTTACGGCCGTACTCGGCAGGCCTTACGGCCGTAACCGGCATTCGTCAAAAATCGCCAAAGACTACGGACATTTACGGCCAGAATCGGCACACATTACGGCCAGAATCGCCTTCGTCTGGAAGATGCCCAACGCCAGACGGCCGCATTCGATCACGCCATACCGTGAATCGCATTCGCCCGTGAGCCGCCAGCGCCATACGGCCAGAACTCTCGGCCCTTACGGCCAGAACTCGCCAAAGCAGCCAAGCCCTCGCCCGGCCGTGACTCGGCCGTGGCCACTCCGACGGCCCGGACGATCCCGAAACCCGAACCTGAGTATAAATCGAAGGTACGGTTACGACATACTCGCAAAGACGAATCCAAGAGCTAAGAGAACACACGATTACGACCACCCGAAGTGTCGGAATTCGACAACGGGAGTAATTACCCCAAACTTTGGGAAATTACAAAAATGGCCCAAAAAATCTAAAATACACGATACGTGATCGAAACACCAAACCAAAACTCGCAACATGAATAATAACATTAAATGAACTTACTAGAAACTCGAAGCAACAGTTTCGGACGAGATTCGCAAGAATCGAACTCAAGTGCGGAAAAGTCGCTAAAAAGCACGGAACTCAACAAAACGACACCAAAACGAACTCGGACGTCGAAAAGTGCAGAATTAAATATTCTCATAATGACGAAACGGTCACAAGAGAGTCGACAAAACGGAGTTCTGCCGAAAAAATAAAATTACCGGAAATCGAAATTTACGGGTATTACAATGATATGATTCCGACTTGGTCGTCGGAGTCTCTGTACCAATAATCTTTCTGATATTGTATTGTAGGTTGATCCAGTTCATAAACTAATAACGAAGCAGTTCATGTGGGAAATTGGTTTGTAAAAAAATAAGTTTTGACTCAATTTAAACAAATTTAATGACAATAAAATATTTAATTATTGGAATTAAATATTAAATTGTGAATCTATGTTTCTAGGAGATACACATAGGATTTTATTTTCCTCACAATCGATTCTCGGTAAATGACAAATAAATGATTAAAGTTGGTCATTTAATTAAAATGGTGAAGAGTTAAAGTGGTTTGAAAAGTCATTCCACATTGGAAAATTAAAGTCTTCTTAACTAACTTATTAGTAAGAAGATGCATGAGTAGTATAATAAGGTAGTAGTATACACTAGTGGGCCAACGATGTAAAGTCCACACGCACGCCGTCGCTGCCCATGGGCTCGGGTGTGGGTGTGAGCGTGGGCTTGGGCTTGGGCCTTTTGATGGAGTGGTTTTGAACCCTATAAAAAGGGGTCTTGTGCATTTCATTACAAAATACATAACAACATGGAACGAAATACAAGCATACAACATATTGCAGCATATTTTCTTCTTTCTTTTTGTGCCCAGTTTCCAGCACTTGAACGTTTGCCGGAGTGCTTAGTTTTGGAGAGCACCTAACTCAGAAACGCAACAGTTGTATCTTGGGGACATCTTGCCTGAGTCGTCTGCTCTTATACAGGGGCAAAATTATCTTACGGAAAGAGCTCTACTCGTCTTTGGTAAGTTGTATTCTAATTCAGTTTTTAATTCATCAAAATAGGTTGTCTTTATTTGTAATTTTATGGTAATTACATTGTTCGAAATTCAGAGAACCAACAACTCAATCCAATCGGTGGTGGTCAATGTTTTTGTAGACATCAAATATTAATGGAAAAATTACCAATTAGGGGTATGAACTTTCTAAAATTTTGCACTTATAGTAATAAATATTTTTTGGTGTCATTTAGGAGTGTGAACTTGTTTCCGTCCAACTAAGTTAGGGTATCCGTAAAAATCCGTCAGTTAAATATAACAGAGTTGTTGATATCTGTTATTGTTAATGGAGGGATATGACATGGAACCCCAGTCTGAAGGGCCCATGCACTCAGGAGCCATGCAATAAGAATAAGCCTACTTGATCATGTTGCTCTGATTTGTGCTGCCTTATACTACAAGATAATTTTATATATCATATAGTACTATAATAATCACTATATATTATGCTAGAATAAGTTGTGACTTTGTCACTCTTGCAACTTTTTTTTTTGTATTTTCACACATGCCGCAACATGTTGTGCATGTTCTAGCCGTATACTTTCATTCGTTCTCTTATTATCATTGCAATATAGAAAACGCCCGATGTTGGGCAGATTTCGTCAGCTAAACCTCTAAATTTTGGCTGACGGCCATGATCTTGTCGGCTAAAGATCTTTAGCCGACGACCTTGCTTTGTTGGAGTAAGTTGTTGATTAGAAAGCATTTATGGAAAACACAAACTGCCGAAAGCTGTTTACACCATCACTCTTGAGCAAAAAGCTGAATTTTTTCATGGATGAAGGCTGCTAGTTGTGCTGTTAGCGATTCAAGTATACCCGAGAACCGCCCGATAATACCTTCGATCGATACTCACCCAAATTATTTGCAGTCCGGATACTGGTACCGAAGTTAGAACCGAAACCGATAAGGACCGAAACTGGTAACCCGGTAAAAACCCCAGTAATTTTTTGTAATCATATATCGTACAAAATATTGTATAAGTTATTAGTACATATAGAAAAAATAAGTTTAAAATACATTTGAAAAAAAGACCCACCATTCTTGTTTCGATTATGAGGTTTTGGTGATTAGGGCTTTTAACGATCCAATATATCCCAGAACCCCCCGAAATACCTGGGACCGATACTCACCCAAAACGTTAGCGATCTGGATATAAGTATTGAAGTTGGGACCCAAAACCGGCAAGGACCGAAACCGGTAATACTCAATACCTTAACAGTCCAGACCTGGGAAGACAATACCCCGACCGAACCAGACCGAGAACAGCCCTACCTGCTAGGTATCCTACAAGATATACTGGAAATATAGAGAGGTGTGTTAACTTCAAGGAGAACAAGTTAACTGGATTAAAGGGTCATGATTGCCATATCCTCTTACAACGCCTCTTTCCTGTGTTTATTCGACCATAATAATCCAAACAGGTGGTCGAGCCTTGTGTATCGTTATCCAGATTCTTTAAAAAGTTACGCAATAGAGAAATTAGAGATTCAGATCTTCGGCTCATGCAAAAGGAGATTATTTATATCTTATGCAAATTTGAGATGATCTTTCCACCGATTTTTTTTACCTCATGCACCTCAAGATCCATTTTCCTCGTCAATCTTTACTAACATGTCATGTCCACTACACGTGGATGTTTCCAATAGAAAGACAACTCGGTGAGTACAAGGACTCTATGACTAATAAGTCTGCACCTGAAGGATGTATAGCCGAAGCATATCTTGCACGAGAGTGTGCAACACATACCAAGTTTTATTTGTGTAACACCCCCAGATTTAACCGGAAATATTACAGCGCCGTGGGCCCCGAGATGGAACCCACAAGGCTAAAAGAAATTTTCGCAAATATTTACAAATACCCAAGAGGCCAACGACGGTACTATATTTAAAAATTCACAAAGACTTATAAAATCCATCTATCAAAAACCGTCGTAAAAACTCATTTGAAGACGCAAGGCCAAACAGCCGACACTCAAAAGTTTAGAAAACGATTTCCAAAGTAACCTCAGTTACCAGATACCAAAAGAGCGTTTCAAAATACTCACGCAGCGGAAAAAGACCAACCATAAAGATACTCTAGCAGCGGAATACAAAACCAATCAAGAAACTCAATGCACAAAACATGTCCTAGCCAGTATCCTCCGGGAAGCTCATCTCTTCACGACCGCTACAAGCTCGATACTCCAAGAACCTAAAAATAAATCCCACGACGGGGTCAGCCATAATATCCAACAATGATAACCGTCACATCACATTAATAATAACATACCAATGAGAATACAACATAAGAATACGACCAACGTAATCTTACCGCCATAACTTTGCTTACTCAAGTAATTCTCATCAGACTAACCATTATCACATTTCGTATCTCGTACTCGATTAACCAATAAACTCGAACATAATATCTGTATTGTACCTCAAACAATACTCAAGATTCTCAAACTATCATAACCAACTCACGATATGGAAATATACCATTTCTGACCAATACGATCCATCGAATAATATCATCAAATCCCAAGAAGATAACCGATTGTCCATCAAGGACAAATACCAAAGGAAATATGGAACATACCTCGAGATATGAAGTGCCACGACAATCATATCAGTCTAATCCGAGATCAGAACGATGCAATATGGACACGGTCCTAACACAAGACCTACAAATGCATACTCATATGACCACGTCAATATGATCACAACAATAACAATCATGTATACTCATTGGAAATCCGACGATCCAACGCCCTCAGCATAGATCCCTTTGTTGATCCTATCAGATCAGCATAAGGTGGATAACCAACAATACACATATGAACAACAACACATGATAAAATCAATGATGCGAATTCACAAGATTCCATCAACACAATACTGGTAATCCAACGATCCAGCTTCTCAAAGATAGATCCCCATGATGATCCCGTCGAACCAACGCATGGTGGAAAACCTGTCCAACGATCCAGCGCCCTCAGCATAGATCCCCATGATGATCCCGTCGAACTAATGCATGGTGGACATTCGATCCAGCGCCCTCAGCATAGATCCTCATGATCCCATCGGATCATTTACAACATAACAATGCAATTATGCATACACATATGCAAATCAATAGGTTCATCAACATGAACAAGATATGAATCAAAACATGAACGACACTATGATGACACAACTAGGACGACCTCATGTTCAGCAACATGAATGACAACCTGCATGATCAACTTCATCGACATTAAACCGAATCAATCCTGAATACTTGACCCGAGTCCTTCGGGAGCAATCTCAATGCCAAATCACCACCGAAGATTATCCACAATGCTCGACAACCCAAACGTACCATGGACTGCAGATACTCATATCCTCGTCTTTATCATAATGTATCCTCGATACCCAAAATTCCAATAACCGAAATGAATCATAAACCTTATGATTTAACTCCCAGAATTGGAATGACAACATATAATCATTGTTATATGCATTATAAACGAAATGAAACTGAAACCATTCATTAAACATTATAACTAAACAAGTAATAACTTGCCTCGATACCGAGGAAGTCGCTACCAATTTCATTGCCTTCATCTACGAGCTCCTCATCCCTGACTACGCAATTCACGAACATGCTCGAACACGACCGCAATATACGGTTATAATCACTGATCGATTATCGCAACCTATCGCAATAATAAATTTAACACACATTCGATAACAGTCAATAATCGATATAACCAATCCACAAACTCAACGGTTCTACGATATCTCGGTTAAACATAGAGTGTACAATCCAACTCGAACCAGCACGAATTCATAATCATAATATGATGTACTGCATTGTCTGCCTACTTAGCGCACGTTAAACGCATAACGTAGCGTGCGCTAAGTTGCTCCCGTTAGCGTGCGCTAGCCAGTAAGCTTAGCGTGCGCTAATGTTGTACAGTGGCATGCATTTCAAGCATCGTCTAACACTTCCATCATATCAATGACCAACTCATCTCGATATTAAGGATTTCATAACATATTCGATTCCAACTTTAATCTTTAAAACCCGAATCCTCAAGATTCCTTCTTGTTCATATTTGGTAAATTCATAGAACAATTTATCGGTTATTATCATGAATAATCATATTCCAAAATCATCCGAATTTACGTTCATAATCCATAAAATGACATAATCCGATGTGTTCTAATCACCTAAAAAGCCTTATTCATCATGTTCTTCGACATACAATTCATATAACTTCAAGAATCACAACAGCACCACCATAATCGTTACCATATGAAGTAACCAACAACAAAACATCAAAAATCCAAATTGAAGAAAGGAATTACATCAACATATCTCTTGAATTCAATCCAAAATGATACGAAACATATCAATACTCATATATTGATAACAACACTAACTTAGTTCGGTAATCCAACTCGTTATCATGCTCATCAACTCGAATATATGATAATCATCAACTCAAGAACATAAATATTCAATCCAAAACGAAATCCAAAGATAAAGAGTGATTACCTTTTTGAAGGAATGGATTGAATCCCAAGTTTGAATCCATTTCCAAGAATCACCAATGATTTCAAGAGCAAAGCTTTAATCCATGATTTCTATCTTAAATCTTGTTAAAGATCACCACCTCACCGTGTTTGGGAACCTCAAGGACCTCCCAAAGCTCTCTCTATCGACTGAAGGTGAAAGAATGGACGAAATGCTTCATAATACCCATCTGTCCCTTATATAGACTACATTACTAGCGTGCGCTAACATCTCATATTTAGCGTGCGCAACAGCCTTAACAGCCTTAGCGTGTGCTAACTGACCTTTGTTAGCGTGCGCTATTGCAGTCCAGAGACTACTGTCTGGCTTCGTACATGAGCTTACGTACGTAATGCCCATGCATTAGCGTACGTAACTTACACTATCTAGTGTACGCAAGTCCTTACATTTAGCGTGCGCTAACACCAGTTGAATTGCTACAGTCTACACCTACCACGAAGATGCTCGTGACCCCACATGCCGAAAGCAACCAATAAAGCCAAGATTCCCTATTGACCGATATACAGTTAGCGTGCGCTAATCAACATGCATTAGCGTGCGCTAACACTACATTACAACATCCGTTGACTTATCAGAACGTGCGCCGAAAGTGGCCTGGTCCACGCGTAGATTCCTTCTGATCTGTTTTGCACTTGCGTGCGTTATCTTATATCCGTAGCGTGCGCTAAACCTGCACGATAGCGTGCGCTACTCATGATTATTAGCGTGCGCTAATAATGTTACACTTAGCCATTTCCAACTTTTCTCGTCCGTCTCGACATACTGGATACGTACACATGACGCACTATATCCTCTAATATAATTGTCGACCAAGTACGACAATTATACCGATACTGACATCTCAGTCCTTCATTTATTTTATCTATACTGTACAGATTCCACGCTGTACAATATAACTCGGATAAAATAATATCAAACAACGGTAGTAGAAATTCCGGATATTACATACTACACCACTTAAAATAAGTTTCGTCCTCGAAACTTGCAATCCGTCATAGAAAACGAACAAACCGTTCAACCAAAATATCCCGGAACCATCACGACAACGATCAATCATCATTATTACCGAATAACCAAAATAGCATACTTACCTATGCGCCAAGTCGACGATCTCCTGAGATTCTAGCAAGTGACTTCACTGTAAAGCCTCAATACGCTTACAATGACAATTCCATGAGTCTCAGCAAAATATATCATCTTCGGATGAAATAATCTATCTGTTTCAAACCTGTCTGCCTGATCGCCCAATCAAATCCCAATTCGGGTACAAATCAATAATACAAGATACATCTGTGAAACAACTGCCCAAAATGACTACATAAATTCTGAAACATCGACACGCAATCTGAACGCTCAGATGATCACCAGAAACAATCAACCAATAAATTAACCGAGAATATCATCGACATGATAAACTCTAATACGACCAATCCAAAGGTCAGAACACGGCCTAGAATATCATTATCATGATAAACTCCAATATTACCAACGAACTATCAACGAAAATCGAGAATACCTTCACGCGGTAAACTCCAACACGATCAACACAGAACCACAGAGACCGATATACGAATGAATAAGGTTCTCAAAACGACACACCAATCACATACAGTGGATCTCAATAAACACACCTGACTGTCGAACATACTCCTCGGCATACGAACAACCAATCACAAATCGACGAACATACCCCATCATACATGGAGTGGGAACGACTACTCATTGTCCAAAACAACCAGTATGGGGTCACCATCCCCAAATCTACACTTACAAAGAAATCATTCCAAAATCACTATGGTAAAATCGCGCTACTACCGTACCAATGGAATCACATAGCACATATGTCCCGATTTCACGAAATCCAAAGTTCCAAAATTACATCCTGTGCATGGATCTACAATACGCAGCATATTTCTCTCATCTGATCGACCAACCGATCATCTCTGGATAACCAAACTAACATACTAAAATTCGAATCTCTATTCATCTCTCCATACTGATGTATTATCCAGTTCGTGAGTCACGTTCAAAACTCCACAATGTTATGCACTAAATGCGTATGTATATCGATCATATTTTCAAAACCAGTTTGAAATCATATATCTCGGCAAGAAGACAAATTTTCGAAAGTTCTTTCAAAAATTTCAAAACTCAAAAACGTAAATTTTGGTAAGACCACAAAATTAATTTTCGAAAAATTAAATCGGCTCGCTGGTGCCAAGTATTCGATAATAGTTTTCCTTCGAATCCATACGATTTCGAAGTTTTAAAATGAAAACCATGCCAATGATTAACCACATCCGTACTCCTGTATGCGAACTCGGTTTGTCGCCAATATCCACTGATATTCCATCGGAAAACCACACAATAGAGTTCCAAAATCTCAATATATATAAACTCCGACTAAAAACTCCTTTTTCCACACATGACTCGCAACGTCAATCATTAATCCATCCCGGATCACCTCAAATATGCTATGACAAAACATTGAAACAAATCAACACAGCGAAAGACTACCCGAGAAGTTTCGTTTGGGCAAGTAAACTAAAACCGCGAAGGGCATAAACGAAATAGATAAGGATTGCTAAAGTGTTTCACAATTCTCGGGAGTTTTAGAAAACAGAAAAGCTTTCTTGGAACATTAGGGTCTCAGCCCATATCTCGTTCTGCAAAAAGTAAAAAACTCCTTTCGGACCCTAAGTCTTGAGTTGTAAAACTATTTCAAATTCAATTGGGTCTCGACCCAAAAATCAGTTTTCGTAAAACATTCGTGAAACGTTCATTTTGAAAAGTATATTTTCAAATGCTCAAAAGCAGTTCATATATCAAAATGAATTAGCATGACTACATGTCCTTCTCAACAATTCACAGTCCTTCTCCCGAATACACAATTTCGTTTCCAAAATCTAACCAACATATTGATTTCCAAAATCATAGCATCTCAAGATCATCAATCCTGTCCCAACTACTGTGTTCTGTTATCTCATAATCATAACACATAATATTCTTCCGAATCTCAAAGCATATCAATTTAGAACGGCAATAAATCTCAATGAAATTCAAAAATTCAAATACTTGCAGATCGTGAAGTCGACGATTTCACGTGATACTGGCACATGTCTCGACTCTAGAAAATACTCCACATGGATATTTTCAAAACACACATTTTGCAAACTCAGTTCAACTCGAGAACACAACACGGCTCTATCCGAAGAAACACGTTAACACCGTTTGGAAAAGTTTACAACAACCCCAATACTACACTGGTAAATCACATATCCCATAAGCCCGAGTGAAC
Source organism: Orobanche coerulescens (assembly GCA_033398695.1). Classification (NCBI taxonomy): domain Eukaryota; kingdom Viridiplantae; phylum Streptophyta; class Magnoliopsida; order Lamiales; family Orobanchaceae; genus Orobanche; species Orobanche coerulescens. The sequence continues at coordinate 144,689,849 of CM065815.1, read as the reverse complement.
AACAAAAACTCACGGCTCTAGTATTAGTCAATCGACAACTCGAATGATGCGACTAAAACACGACCCAACTCGACCAAAATTCCTAGGTTTTCTCAACCTAAGCTCCGATACCATATTCTGTAACACCCCCAGATTTAACCGGAAATATTATTGCGTCGTGGGCCCCGAGATGGAACCCACAAGGCTAAAAGAAATTTTCGCAAATATTTACAAATACCCAAGAGGCCAACGACGGTACTATCTTTAGAAATTCACAAAGACTTATAAAATCCATCTATCAAAAACCGTCGTAAAAACTCATTTGAAGACGCAAGGCCAAACAGCCGACACTCAAAAGTTTAGAAAATGATTTCCAAAGTAACCTCAGTTACCAGATACCAAAAGAGCGTTTCAAAATACTCACGCAGCGGAAAAAGACCAACCATAAAGATACTCTAGCAGTGGAATACAAGAACCAATCAAGAAACTCAATGCACAAAACATGTCCTAGCCAGTATCCTCCGGGAAGCTCATCTCTTCACGATCGCTACAAGCTCGATACTCCAAGAACCTAAAAAGAAATCCCACGACGGGGTCAGCCATAATATCCAACAATGATAACCATCACATCACATTAATAATAACATACCAATGAGAATACAACATAAGAATACGACCAACGTAATCTTACCGCCATAACTTTGCTTACTCAAGTAATTCTCATCAGACTAACCATTATCACATTTCGTATTTCGTACTCGATTAACCAATAAACTCGAACATAATATCTGTGTTGTACCTCAAACAATACTCAAGATTCTCAAACTATCATAACCAACTCACAATACGGAAATATACCATTTCTGACCAATACGATCCATCGAATAATATCATCAAATCCCAAGATGATAACCGATTGTCCATCAAGGACAAATACCAAAGGAAATATGGAACATACCTCAAGATATGAAGTGCCACGACAATCATATCAGTCTAATCCGAGATCAGAACGATGAAATACGGACACGGTCCTAACACAAGACCTACAAATGCATACTCATATGACCACGTCAATATGATAACAACAATAACAATCATGTATACTCATTGGAAATCCGACGATCCAGCGCCCTCAGCATAGATCCCTTTGTTGATCCTATCAGATCAGCATAAGGTGGATAACCAACAATACACATATGAACAACAACACATGATGAAATCAATGATGCGAATTCACAAGATTCCATCAACACAATACTGGTAATCCAACGATCCAGCTTCTCAAGATAGATCCCCATGATGATCCCGTCAAACCAACGCATGGTGGAAAACCTGTCCAACGATCCAGCGCCCTCAGCATAGATCCCCATGATGATTCCGTCGAACCAACGCATGGTGGACATTCGATCCAGCGCCCTCAGCATAGATCCTCATGATCCCATCGGATCATTTACAACATAACAATGCAATTATGCATACACATATGCAAATCAATAGGTTCATCAACATGAACAACATATGAATCAAAACATGAACGACACTATGATGACACAACTAGGACGGCCAAATGTTCAGCAACATGAATGACAACCTGCATGATCAACATCATCGACATTAAACCGAATCAATCCTGAATACTTGACCCGAGTCCTTCGGGAGCAATCTCGATGCCAAATCACCACCGAAGATTATCCACAATGCTCGGCAACCCATACATACCATGGACTGCAAATACTCATATCCTCGTCTTTATCATAATGTATCCTCGATACACAAAATTCCAATAACCGAAATGAATCATAAACCTTATGATTTAACTCCCAGAATTGGAATGACAACATATAATCATTGTTATATGCATTATAAACGAAATGAAACTGAAACCATTCATTAAACATTATAACTAAACAAGTAATAACTTGCCTCGATACCGAGGAAGTCGCTACCAATTTCATTGCCTTCATCTACGAGCTCCTCATCCCTGACTACGCAATTCACGAACATGCTCGAACACGACCGCAATATACGGTTATAATCACTGATCGATTATCGCAACCTATCGCAATAATAAATTTAACACACATTCGATAACAGTCAATAATCGATATAACCAATCCACAAACTCAACGGTTCTACGATATCTCGGTTAAACATAGACTGTACAATCCAACTCGAACCAGCACGAATTCATAATCATAATACGATGTACTGCATTGTCTGCCTACTTAGCGCACGTTAAACGCATAACGTAGCGTGCGCTAAGTTGCTCCCGTTAGCGTGCGCTAGCCAGTAAGCTTAGCGTGCGCTAATGTTGTACAATGGCATGCATTTCAAGCATCGTCTAACATTTCCATTATATCAATGACCAACTCATCTCGATATTAAGGATTTCATAAGATATTCGATTCCAACTTTAATCTTTAAAACCCGAATCCTCAAGATTCCTTCTTGTTCATATTTGGTAAATTCATAGAACAATTTACCGGTTATTATCATGAATAATCATATTCCAAAATCATCCGAATTTAAGTTCATAATCCATAAAATGACATAATCCGATGTGTTCTAATCACCTAAAAATCCTTATTCATCATGTTCTTCGACATACAATTCATATAACTTCAAGAATCACAACATCACCACCATAATCGTTACCATACGAAGTAACCAACGACAAAACATCAAAAATCCGAATTGAAGAAAGGAATTACATCAACATATCTCTTGAATTCAATCCAAAACGATACGAAACATATCAATACTGATATATTGATAACAACACTAACTTAGTTCGGTAATCCAACTCGTTATCATGCTCATCAACTCGAATATATGATAATCATCAACTCAAGAACATCAATATTCAATCCAAAACGAAATCCAAAGATGAAGAGTGATTACCTTTTTGAAGGAATGGATTGAATCCCAAGTTTGAATCCATTTCCAAGAATCACCAATGATTTCAAGAACAAATCTTTAATCCATGATTTCTATCTTAAATCTTGTTAAAGATCACCACCTCACCGTGTTTGGGAACCTCAAGGACCTCCCAAAGCTCTCTCTATCGACTGAAGGTGAAAGAATGGACGAAATGCTTCATAATACCCGTCTGTCCCTTATATAGACTGCATTACTAGCGTGCGCTAACATCTCATATTTAGCGTGCGCAATAAAATGCGACCTTAGCGTGCGCTAACTGACCTTTGTTAGCGTGCGCTATTGCAGTCCAGAGACTACTGTCTGGCTTCGTACATGAGCTTATGTACGTAATGCCCATGCATTAGCGTACGTAACTTACACTATCTAGCGTACGCAAGTCCTTACATTTAGCGTGCACTAACACTAGTTGAATTGCTACAGTCTACACCTACCACGAAGATGCTCGTGACCCCACATGCCGAAAGTAACCAATAAAGCCAAGATTCCCTGTTGACCGATATACCTGTAGCGTGCGCTAATCAACATGCATTAGCGTGCGCTAACACTACATTACAACATCCGTTGACTTATCAGAACGTGCGCCGAAAGTGTCCTGGTCCACGCGTAGATTCCTTCTGATCTGTTCTGCACTTGCGTGCCTTATCTTATATCCGTAGCGTGCGCTAAACCTGCACGATAGCGTGCGCTACTCATGATTATTAGCGTGCGCTAATAATGTTACACTTAGCCATTTCCAACTTTTCTCGTCCGTCTCGACATACTGGATAGGTACACATGACGCACTATATCCTCTAATACAATTGTCGACCAAGTACGACAATTATACCGATACTGACATCTCAGTCCTTCATTTATTTTATCTATATTGTACAGATTCCACGCTGTACAATATAACTCGGATAAAATAATATCAAACAACGGTAGTAGAAATTCCGGATATTACAATTTGGGCGTGGTGGACCCCCTCCTCCTCGACGTATTCATTGTTTCTTTGGTTACATAAGTTCGTAAGGTTGAGTTGTTCATGTTGTGAGTTTCGATTTGTTAATCCGACGTCATATCGTGATTTCCAGACGGTTGGGCCATTTTGTAATTTCCTATAAGTTTAGGGAATTTCATCTTCTTTGTCGTATTTCAGATTTCTCGATTGTCGGAATTTCATTTTCTTTCACCACTTAGCTTCGTCAACGTGTATACTTCGTATCTAAATTTTTGGATTCTGTCCTTGTGTTGCGTCTCGACTTAGTACCGCCCGGTGCAGTTAACTGCATTCAGTAGTGTTGAACTGCTGCATGCATAACGTCCGTTATACATGCTTTCTAGCATGCGCTATGGGTACATGCATAATGTACGTTATAACCCAGTGTTAACGTACGTTATGGCCCTCAGTATTTTGGACAGTGAGTCTGCCCAGTTTTGCCAAGTCCTTACGTACATAAACTCGTTGGTGTTTCGTACGTAAGCCCCCCTTATAGTATACGCTAACTGTCTGATGTAGCGTACGCTATTGGTTGACGAGGGCTTTCTTCCCTTAGCAAAAGTCGCTCTTCAAGATCTGGATTCTCCTCGTCGTTTGCCATTGATGATGTGGCTATTATTTTTGGTGCTCTAATTCTTTGGACTTCGTCTATGGGTGGAAGAATCGGGTTTCCCAACGATCTCCTACCAATCATAAACAAAAGAAGTTAGAGCAAATCTTTTAGATTTTATTGATAATAATGAAAATGGAAAAATGATCAAGAAAAACAATTCAACTACTATTAAAACAAGATCAAAATAAAAACTTGATGAACAAATTAAAACTCGCAAGTGTACGAATTGCTTTTGTAGGTAGCGACAAGTAACTCCGAGGTCGATCTCACAAGGAGTTGGAAACAGTTTGAAATTCTACAATGTTCGTCAAATAGTCGAATTGACAGAAGTAAAGTAAAATACACCAATGATTCAATTGAGATGAAAGTTCGTAAAACAAGTGCGGAAAATTAAATTAATAGCTAAGCGTTAAAAACACCGAATTTACAGTTGGATTTTCTAGAGATTACAATTATGAGAAAGATATGGGAGTTTAGAATCACCGACATACACGTTATCAATTATTAGTTTTGATACTCAAAGAATTTATGGTTTGGAATTACCGATTGCTCACCATTAAAAGAAAACCCGTTTGATGGCGTAAAATTCTAAAAATCGCGATTGTTCTTTTCTAAAACAAGAAAAACTCCTTTGATGGGGAAGAATCTCTACTAACAACCAACTAGCTAATACCTTTGATGGGGTAATTCGCTAAAAGATCACGGAAAGAGGTTTAGAACATTCACAATCACTTCTACCGGGTCGTGTGATGGCGAACACCGACAAAAACCCTCGATTTTGACAATAACAACAACTATGAAAAAGGTTTGATGATCTAAATCATAAGTTCTCTTGCGTCTAAATAATATTCATGCACAAATATCATCAAGAACGCCGAAAGATTACGAAGAACAAAGAAAGAGGAATAATTCCAAACTCATACCCGAAAAATCAATCAAAACTAATAACCAAGAACATGTGTGTGGTTCAATCTAAACACCCATATAACAAGATTAGCTACTCATGATTATTTCAACAATAATAGCAAAAATCATAGAATAAAACATGGTAGAATTCTACCCTTGAGAAAATGAAATCGAAGCCCGATGAAGGTTTGATGTTCTTCCTTCGAAAACGAACAAAATCTCCTTACAAATGATGAAAATACTTCACAAATTGTATTTCTAGATCTTTAGAACACTCAAAAACCAAGAAAAACTGAGTTTGGATCGTTTTTTGTGGCTTGGGCGTGTTGTGTATAGGGTTTTCCTTTAAATACCCGTCAAAAGACGCACAAAGTGCATAAAATCCCATTTTCTGCACAAACATGGATTGGATCGCGATCCGGATGATGTGGATCGCGATCCTGGTGCTCAGCAGAACAGGCTGCCTCGCGGTCTAAGTTCTGGATCGCGATCCAAACTGGGTGGTTGTGGTCTAGGATCCATATCTCCTTCAATACACCTCGGAATTTAGCGTATAATATACCGTTGCGAATCTAATTTTACTAAAAATACATACATATATAGAACACATCCTAGTTCGAAGTAATGAATCTAGAAACTAGAAAATACGACCGACATTGCTTTAATCTTCATCGTTTTAGGCCCCGTTCTTACTCTTGATCGTTATAAACTCTAATATTGGCCATAAAAGCGCAAATTTCACCAAAATCTTTGTCCGTCTACCTACAAAACAAAAATACAACATACCACGCATAAAAAGAGCAAAAATACTCAAAAACAAATGAAAGCGCGACTCGATGGAATGGAATGAGATGATAAAAAATCGACTCATCACTTATGTATGAGAAATTAGCTTGGTTGTCGGTCTTTCAACCCTTGGGTGGTGGGATTTTGTGTTTGTTCAGCGTTTAACTTGCGTTTTGATTGGTGTGCTGTTCGGGTTGGTCAACCGCATTGATTTTTGTTCGTACATTTTGTTATCATTCTGGCGTAAGGATACGGATAGTAGCAGCCGCGTGCTGCATGTGATTCATTGCAGGTCGTTGACAATGGATGGTGTATGTTATCTGGGTTTGTTTTGTGTTGATCATTTATGTTTTAAGTTTCGAGAATGAAACTTCTTTTAAGAGGGGTAGAATATAATACCCGAGATCTTCGTTCCAATTTCATTGAGTTTTTCTGCAGATTATCGGATTGGCGTTGTCCATGTCTTTGGTATGTTGTGCCACGTATGGCCGTGTCATGAGTTGACACGTGTTTGAATTCCGTTTGGGATCATTGCATGGGTTTTGACTCATTTCAATGTAGTGCGCGCTACCGTGCCGTTATTAGCGCACGCTACCGGGTGCGTAGCGCACGCTAACTGGCAGTCCAGGAGCTACTGGACAAGGACTGGAGTCCCGTTAATGCACACTAAGGAATCGAGCTAACGCGCGCTCTTTTGGGTGTGTAGCGCACGCTATTGCCTTTCGGCAGCGCGTGCTAATTGGCCGGACAGTTGGGGAAGTAGAGTCTGGACTTCGGCCAGACTATCGGGTAGCGCACGCTAGTCGGTCCTTGCGCGTGCTAACTCGGTAGGCTTAGCGCACGTTATTCGGATGCAGCGCACGCTACCCTGGCCGGACAGAAGTTTCTGGACTGCGGCCCAGGCCGATAGCGCACGCTAACTGGACTCGCTAGCGCGCACTCATGCGTGCCTGTATATATATTAGTGTTGTAGTCAACTCTCGTCATTTTGATCCCAATTTCTCTCCTTCGGCCTTCTAGGCGATTTCAAGGGGTTGAAGACACGGATTTGGACTAGATACCCTTTGATATCAATCCTTTTCAACATCTATCAAGGATCTATCGAAGATCTACCATTTTCTACAAGGATTTGAGGTAAGATCATTTAAACCCTTGATTTTTGGGGGTTTTGGGGGTTTGTGAGGTTTCAGCCGATTTAAGCCGATCTAGCCCAGATTATTGTAAGATCTTCATTGTATACTCGGGATCCTTTGTTAATCTTGAGGCTTTGTGGAATGAACTTCGTAAATTCTTATGTTCGTCGATTATGTTGGTTTGAGTCTTTGAGGTGTCCGACAAATGGTTCCTAAGGGTAGAACTTAGGATGATTCTTAGTTTTCCGATGAGATTGTAGTTGATTTAGCCTTGATTCTTATTAGGAACGTGTTGTCACCCAAAATATTATCCGGAGATGATATGCTGGAATGGACGAGTAACAAACTAAATGCGAGAGCACGTCTGTGGGAATGTAAATAACACAAGATTTGCCGGGGTTGTTAGTCCCGGGCTTGAATGCTCTCGCGAGATATTATTAATACGAAATACGTTGGAGTACAAGTATTAATGTTAGAGTACAATTACAATCACTGTAATGACCCTAGTTATCTAGCTCTTGAGTGTCGTAGATTGCCAAAAGAACCAGAGGAGATGCTCTGTGAGTTCTTGTAACAAAGGTTAAATATAGAGAGGGAACTCGTATATGCCGATCGTCTCTCTGTAGTTGTGATTTCTCTTGAGGGAAATATGTGTATTGATGAATGAATGAATCTCTTTGTTCACTGCTTGATGTTAGAACTTTTTTTCAACCCCTTTCCAAATATTGGAAGTCTTCTATTTATAGGAGAGGGGGTGGTTGGGATGTCCTAATCCTCTATGGGCGATCACCTTTCTTGTATTATAATAAGCGGGCGATCGTCTTAGCACATGCGACGGTTTCCTTAAAGTCTGCGGCTGCTGCAGGCAGCCAGCTCTGCGATCCAATGGGAAGATAACACGCGTCCTATGTCGCTGTCTTGGGAGGTCCTACCTAGTACCTTTCGGTGGGTCTGTCGGTTGGTGAGGCCATCCCTGTCACTGACAGCTGCTAATGGGCTAGAATAAGTTTGTTTCCCGTGGCGCCTTTTGCGGATCTGCACATGGGTCACCATCCCGAGATTCGATCTTCGTAGACTTTGTCGGATGTTGGTTTTCTACGTGATATAGGACGGTCGTCCCCGGTCGGGTACTAGCGTCGATCGCTAGGTGCCAGTAGACGATTGCCCTGGACGTCGATCGATAGGCACTTGAACATGAACTAATACTTTCGATTGGCAAGTCTGCCGTGGCTCACTTGATCCTGAACTCGGTCGCTCGGTCTTATGCCGATCGCCGTCTAGGCATATTAATTGCCACATAACAATTGCCCCCCAGCTTGCTCCCATGTCGAAGACGTGGGGTGAGGTGGCTCCACTGGCGATCGCTTGAATTCAGACGAGCGACTTTTAATGAGTTTAGACGATCGTCTTCGAGCGGACTGGTTTTGAATTTGCACGATCCACTCGGTCGCTGAAAAGAGCGGGAAATAATAGTGGGCTCGAAGCTCCGCGGGGGTCCGACGGTTAGTCAAGACTCCTTGTCTGGCGTGTCCTCGAAATGACGCGTATGCGGGTTTCGAGGGCGGCATTGACTGTGACTTTATTTGCACGGAAGCCCCCACCTTCTCCCATAAAAAGGGCTAGGGTAAGAGTGTAATCCGTTTATGCATTTTCATCTGACTAGAGGAGAGCCGATGTTCCTTGAAGCTTTATCTGCTGATCATCGTTCGACTCAATTCTTAGGTAAGAAACAATCCTCTTTTTCCTCTTCCTTTCTTCTTTGAGAATGTCTGGAGGAAAACAAGTCGTGCTTGAAGTGGGGAGTCCTTCTGCTGCTGAGATTTCGGCCGCCGTGGGTGAGGCCTCTGTATAGTTCCACATGGAGACGGCCGCCGAAGCCATCCGCGCCGGGATCGAACCCACGGAGGTTGAGGAACTGTTCAATGAATCCGACACGGACAGGTCGGCGGAGGCAGAGAGCAAATGCTCGCTGGCCGAAGAAGTGGCGGCTATAAAAGCATACTGGGAGCAGCATAACGCGTTCGGCAAAGCCTTCTCAGACTTTGCCGACCTTATGGAGAGTCTGACCGGCCCAAATCCGAAGTTTAATTTCCACAAGTATTCGATCGCCCATCCTCACGTTCCTGAGAAGCGATCGCTGTTCCGGGCTGCGGGTCACTCCCCATGGACCCTTGGCCAGATCAAAAGCTCGGCCACTGGGAAGGATTTGGCTCACTGGAGGATGGAGTTCCATGTCCCCTCTGACATCTCCCTTTATGTGCCAGCCGAGAATGAGCGCGCCGATCAACCTCCCGAGGGCATGGTTGCCGTCAACGAGGCGATCATAGAGGCCGAGCTGCGATTCCCATTGCCATTCGCCGTTTCTTATCTGCTAACTGCGTGGAACGTGGCGCCGCTCCAACTGACGCCGAAGGCATGGCTGTAGATCATCTGCACCTTCACCCTTTTTGGTGGTCACCGGTTGTTCCACATGCCTTCAGCGCTGGAGATGAACTTCCTCTTTAAACTGACGGCGCACAAGGGTTCCGTCGGTGGTTATCACATCCAGGGTCACTCGGGCCGGGTGGTTCTTGGTGTGACGAACAAGGTCCGGGGTGACCTAACGAAGTGGTTTTGGGTTGGTGGAGCGTGGAGATCGACTGCGAGTGACAATCCTACCGATGAGTTGGATATTCCCACTGGCTTCCGGGAGAGGAATCCGAGTAAGGGTTTTGACTCTCCTTTAATTCGGGCATATCATGTACTGATCTAATTTGTTTTTCTTTTTGTAGGTACCCTTGTTACGGCAGTAGGATACCTTCCTTTCGACTTTGCGATCGTTTGGGAGCGAATACGAAGTCTCCCAGATAGTCATATCGATGCTCGCCGGATCAACAACGAGGCTCATTGGCTGGCTGCTCGTTTTTTTCGTTACCCTCATCATCTAAGGGTTCCAGGTTGGAATTTTCACGATTTTTCCTTTGCTGGACGGTCGACTTGATTGAAGATGATGACTAACTTATGTCGATCGCATTCTGTGCAGAGATCCATTTTCCTCGTTTCCCCGATCCTCCGGCCACGATCGCCATGTCTAACCAGAGAATCATGAGCCGTCTTCGCCATGGAAAGAAGACGAGCCGTGCCCTGCGGCTCCGATCCATCCTGTCCTGGAGGCGAGACCTCTTGTGAGGCCGGTTGCCGACGAGCAAGAGCTGCGGGAAGAGGAGGGACTCCGACTTAACCGCAATAGGCGGATGGTGGTGGAGCCCCTGACCTCCGCCGCTGCTGATGCGCCCATTGTGGAGCCGCCGGTCGCCGCGCCTCCACTCTCGGCGATTCCACTGACAGAGGGCCCCCCGCCTTCAGCGGCTTATCGGCAGGTCATGGCGACCGCTGATGCCGAGACCCTGCATGGGAGGCCGTTCTTCAGCCGCGACCCTGAGAAGGTCGACGGGTAAGCTTGTCTGCTATGCATGGTTATGTTATTTCTCTGTTAGAAATATGCTAACACTTTGTTCTTGGTGCAGGGTTCGTCTCGCCGATCTGAACTGCTCATCGATGGTGCTTGACTTCCTCGCGAGTAGATCTCCTCGTGAGGCTAGCGAGGTCCCTTCCTACGTCGCTCTGGCCGCCTCCTCCCTACCGAAGGCCTGGACGATTGATCTGGATGCGATCGCACTCCGGCGATCTGCAGATGCGATGCAGGCAACTTTCGCGCTGGCCCTCCAGACTGCGACAATGGCCGCTCAGGCCATGAGGGATTATGAGGGGCGGCCCTCAGCCGCTCGTTTCCATGCGGACCTTGAGGCTGCTCGGAAACAGAACGCCGAGTTTGCTGATAGGATTATGGCCATGGAGAAAGATTCCGTGGAGGCGGCTAAACAGGCGAAGCAGGACCTTGAGCGGGCGAGGCAGGATGTTGAGCGAGCCCGGGTGGTGACCGACCGGGTGCGGGACCAGATGACGGATGCCCGCCGGTCGTATGCGGCCGCACAGAAGGAGGCTGATCAGCTGAAGGTGACCGTCGCTCGGCTGACCAGCGAGTTGGCGTCGTCGAAGGAAGAGACGGCCGCCAAGGTATCCGAGCTTTAGGGTGCCCATCAGGTGGTCGTTGAGCTGAGGGGAAGGCTGGAGGAGACCGAGGCCGATCCCTTCCGTAACGTGGAGTACATCAGTGAGTTTTCCTACTACATGGCATTCTCTGACTCAATCCGCGCCGCAAAAAAGGGAGGGCTCGAGGTCGGCCCTCTGGCGGATAACATCAAGGCTTACGCGCTGGAGCACTCTCTGCATCCCGCCTTCTCCGTGCCGATCCTGGACCTTTAAGATCTCGGCATCGACTTGAGTTGGTACCCGACTTCCAGTAATCTCATTCACCCAGATGCCCTAGAGGACGGGGAAGCAGTTCCTGAAGCCGGCGAGGGAGCGCAGGCCAATCCAGCGACCGGTGGCGAAGGCCAGGCAGAGGTAGCCTGAGTTTGTCCGCCGTACTTTTTGTTTTTGCTTGGACTTGTAATTTTTTACATTTTTTTGTATTTCGCCTTCGGGCGATCGTCTTTGTAAATCTCCTCGTAATGAAATGAAATGGATTTCTGATTTCAGTCTTCATGTTTGTATGATTGTCTTTCTGGAATTCTTGTATGATCCTCTGTTCGAATCTTATGCATAATTGTATACAAGTGCTTGAGGAGCGATCTTCGTGTATGCGGCTCCAAATGAATAGATAATATAACTGAAACTTATACAGGTTTAACTTTTTACACAGTCGATCGTCATATGTGTTTGAACAAAGCCGACCGTAGGTATTGCCCTGGTCTATGCCCCTTGTTTTGGTTCACTTAGTGAAAGTAAGGGGACGAAAATAAATCGTTTAGCGGGAATTCTTCAATTTTGCAGACTCCTCGAGGAAGACCGACCATCCCGGCCTTGAGGAACCGTGCATAGTTGTGGAGTTCGATGGAACCGACCTCCGCGACCATGTCTTGTGCGCGAGCGACATTCCGTATGATGGCCAACTTCTCGCGACTCACTTAATTGGGAGGGTCCTCCGTAGGCTACGTATTGCCTCGCAATGAAGCGATGGGGCGGACGATCTTAACCTGGCGGACTCCTTGCACGGGGCGCCGTCGGATGAATCGACTTCCCGACCGCGGCTTGTTAGCACTTTTCTGCCTCAGATCGCCATGTTAGATGGCTATCCTCAACAGCATACGTTATGACGGGGGTAGGGACGCGTCGCATTGTCCGAGTTCACCATGTTAGATGGTGGTCCTTTGAGGGCGGGCAAGCGGGTCCACAAATCTGTTTTGGAGGGTCCTTTGGCTACGCCCGCCTCGTATTTAAACGAAGGGCGAGCGATCTCTGCCTAAAGAAACCTTGCATGGTTGCAGAGATCGGTTCCATCGAACTCCATAGCCATGTCGACACTTTTCCTCCTGGGATCGTCATGTTAGATGTCGATCCTCGTCGGAGTCGATCGCTTGCCTAGATCCTTCATGTTCGATGACAAACTTTAGAGGGCGAGCGAGGCAACCTCTGATTCTGAAATTCTCGTTAAGATTCTCGTACATTGAGCAAACTGTCTAGCTTGCCTTCTTCGAACAATCTCCAGAGTTATCTGAGGAGGTCGCGGCATTGGCTGGTGGTGTGGCCGGGACTCTTGTGGTAGGCACAGAATTTGTTGCAGTCCAGATGACGTTGTCCCTTATGGCCTTAGGCTTGCTTAGCCATTTGCGGCCCTCAATGGCGTTGAAGATGTAGGCCGGAGACAGATTGAGGTTGTGGAGAAGGTGGACTCTTATGTCCTCGAAGCTCGTGAACTCTCCGGGAGGCTTTGTGACCGCCTTTCTGGGCCTGGCGATCACCTTCTTTGGGATGGGTGATGGTGCCCCTCTCTCTCCGGTACTCGACCCCTCGCCTAGGTGAAGGGTGAGCAACCTCTGTCTAGACAGAAAATCGGCGGCCTTGGCGCGGAAGATCGCGTAGGTCGGGGGGAGTCCTTTGTGAGGTACCTGAACATGGGCGAAGAGCCATCGAATCCTCCTCGGACCGAGTAGAGGGCGATCTCGTCGCTCATGGGCTCGCCAGTGAGGACTATTTCATCCACCCCATCGATGTAATCTACGTCGGACTCGTCTTTCCCCTGCCTGATCTTCATCATGTGGTGGGGACCTTCGGGACGAGCGACCTTGGTGGCGAAGTATGACGTGAAGTCGTTCGCCAGCTTCTCAAAAGAGTTGATCGAGCGCGGCGGTAATGAGGTATACCACCTATGGGCAAGACTGCCCAATGTCAAAGGGAACATTCGGCATCTCGTTGCGTCTGATGCCCCACATCCAGTCATGTATATCCGGAACTTGCTTAGATGAGTCTCGGGGTCCGATCTCCCCTCATACAAAGGTGTCTGAGGCGGAACGATCTTCGGTTGCACGAGGGCAAGCTCGATTTGGACTGCGAGTGGCTCACTTGGCTCGGCGACCTTTTTCGTGGCGCTCGCTCCATTTTCCAGGAGCGTTTTCATCTCGTCGAGCTGGCGTTGCATAGCGGCCATCGCCGTGGCTTGGCTTTGGGAGTGGGAGCCGAGGCGATCAAGTACTGATCCCCTAGTTCCATTGTAAATGATGTCTTCGCCGTGGGGCTCGGATCTCTCGCGAATGGGAGCCAAGCGGCTGACCTGCACTTGTTTGGGAGTCGGGTAAACCGAACTCCTGGTGACGGATTCGGATTCTGTCGTCTCGTGGCTGGGGCCAGGATGCCCCGGTCGCCATAAGGGATCGCTTCCTAGGTGGCTGAAGGCGGAACTGTCCCGCCTCGCGATCGCCTTACCTCGTGAATCCGGGCTTTCTGCCGACTGCTCGGCCTTTAGGCCTTTGAGCCTCCATTTGCCCGCACGTCGGATGGCCGATGGGGTAATATCCGGCGCGACGCATGTTCTCCGTCTCTCCCTTAGGATGGCAATGGCCTCCTCGATCTGTTCCATGGTTTGGAACCGGTCGAGTGAGAGGCTGGGGCCGTCCCTCGGGGGCAGGATTGAGAGTGCGGTGCCGCCGCGGCTGCCTTCCGCCGTTGGTTGGGACCCGGTCCAGGCCGGAATAAGATGTCTGGCGGACCGTCGGGTGGCTCTCTTCGAGGGGGTGGCAAACGTCATGATTCTGAAGGTTTTTATTTGAAGAACAGTGAGTGTTTCTTCAAGTATATGTTCGAAGAACAGTGAGTGCTCTTCGAACGGTTGGGAAGAAATTAAAGGTTAAACCCCCCCTTCTTCTAGCCCCAATTATTGTCACCCAAAATATTATCCGGAGATGATATGCTGGAATGGACGAGTAACAAACAAAATGCGAGAGCACGTCCGTGGGAATGTAAATAACACAAGATTTTCCGGGGTTGTTAATCCTGGGCTTGAATGCTCTCGCGAGATATTATTAATACGAAATACGTTGGAGTACAAGTATTAATGTTCGAGTACAATTACAATCAGTGTAATGACCCTAGTTATCTAGCTCTTGAGTGCTGTAGATTGCCGGAAGAACCAGAGGAGATGCTCTGTGAGTTCTTGTAACAAAGGTTAAATATAGAGAGGGAACTCGTATATGCCGATCGTCTCTCTGTAGTTGTGATTTCTCTTGAGGGAAATATGTGTATTGATGAATGAATGAATCTCTTTGTTCACTGCTTGATGTTAGAACTTTTTTTCAACCCCTTTCCAAATGTTGAAAGTCTTCTACTTATAGGAGATTAGGTGGTTGGGATGTCCTCATCCTCTACGGGCGATCGCCTTTCTTGTATTATAATAAGTGGGTGATCGTCTTAGCACATGGGACGGTTTCCTTAAATCCGCGGCTGCTGCCGGCACCCAGTTGTGCGATCCAATGGGAAGACAACACGTGTCTCATGTCGCTTTCTTGGGAAGTCCTACCTAGTACCTTTCGGCGGGTCTGTCGGTTGGTGAGGCCGTCCCTGTCACTGACAGCTTCTAATGGGCTAGAATAAGTTTGTTTCCCGCGACGCCTTTTGCGGATCTGCATATGGGTCACCATCCTGAGATTCGGTCTTCGTAGACTTTGACGGATGTTGGTTTTCTACGTGATATAGGACGGTCGCTCCCGGTCGGGTACTAGCGTCGATCGCTAGGTGCCAGTAGACGATCGCCCTGGACGTCGATCGCTAGGCACTTGAACATGAACTGGTACTTTAGATTGGCAAGTCTGTCGTGGCTCACTTGATCCTGAACTCGGTCGCTCGGCCTTATGCCGATCGCCGTCTAGGCGTATTAATCGCCGCACAACAGAACGGAATTTGGAGGATAGGTCGGATTGAGGCTTTGTGATTCGTCGTATTTGTTCGCACGTGGTTTCGAGGCAAGTATCTTGCCCATACATTTCCTGTTTCGTAGACGTGATAGTTGGTGCTTGATTATATGTGGAACTTGAATGTTTTAATGAACCTTCTAAAGGATCAATATATTCTCGATAAAAAGGGTTTTCTTCGAGATAACTTGTATGCTTCATGGATAAATGTGTATTTAGAATATGTGAGTATGTATTGTATGTGATAGATGTTATAACCATACTTCGTGAGTATAGTAGACCGTAATCACTTTCCGAGGATTGTGTATCGATTCGTATACTTGTTCGGTGGGTATTTGACATGTTGTGATATTAATTATTACTCCTTTGAAAGGAGGTCGTGATGCTTAATGTTGTTTGGATTGGTGATCGCTTATTGTTATGTGATTGTTGTAAGTGATGTGCCGCCGGGTAAGATTGTCGAATCTCCGGGATTCATACTTGCTAGTATGGGTCGAGCGGGACCGTAGGGTTATCCAACGGGTATGTCTTGCGGGGACTCTGAGGTTCGTGGCTTGCTAGCCCGATGCCGGGATAACTTGTGGGGTTATCCATCGGGTATGTCTTGCGGGGACTCTGAGGTTCGTAGCTTGTTAGTGCGATGCCGGGATAATTTATGGTTGTGATTTGGTTATGTGATGTATGTGTCATGGGTTGTCCAATCGGGTATGTTCTGTAGGAGCATCCGAGGTTCGTAGCTTCTTAGTGCGATATCGAGATAACTATGAACGTATCTATGATTGTGGTCACGTGACTGTTGTTACAGTGACATGTGATTTAGTATGGTTTCCATGTGGGTTATTCACTCAGGTATGTTCTGTGTGAGCATCTGAGGTCCGTGGCTTGCTAGCACGGGATGTGAATAATCTGTGGAAACATGCTATTATGATATGATTGGGTCTTGGACCCCGTGCTTTGTGACCTGAATGGTACGATTAGGTCATGGACCCTGTATGTTGTTATCATAATTGTATTTTAGGAAAATGACTTTTGTGCTGTGTCCCTAAATGGTTTCAAAGGCTTGAGAATTCTTAAATCCCATTGTTTTCAAAACTCCTGAGATCTTAAATGTTTGGTAAGATGTATATGGGTTTCATCCCCACCTTTCATGATTTGAACCATTCTGATCAAGTGACTTATCTGTGGGTGTATGTTTACGATTATTATGTTCTTGGAGTATGATATGTATGGCTTGTATTTGTATTTTATGCACTAGCAAAACGGTAGAGTTTTGCTAACCCCCGAGTATTCGTGTAACACCCCCAAGATGATCAGGGCATATTACAGCGCCGTAGACCCCACACCGTGGAATCCACCAGGCTAACGTACCAAAATGACATTCGACAAAGACATACATCATCAACAAAACGACAATTTCACAATCCACGACATTCAACACCAAAGGTTGAAATTCGACAATACAATTTGACGTCCAATCCACTCCCCAAAATGGGTACACAACATTAATAAATTCAAGAAAGAAGTACTCGAGTACTAAAACAAATGACATAATAAAGAAATCCCAAAACAAGACACCAATAGACAACCACTGAACAGAATCACGCATGCATATCATTCTCGTACGTCTCGCACGCTTATTTGCTTCCATGACCTGTACCTGAAATATAAAAGTATTTCCCTGATTTAAGGGGTTAGCGACAACTGCTAGTGCAAGTACAATCCATTTGAACTACAATTCTAATCAGATGAAAATATGCGCCAAAAATCATTTTAGAAATCATTTATATTCCGGAATATTCACGGTGCACAAGCACAACATACATTTTTCCATCAAAACAATTCAAAGTTAACCGTTGGTACGAGACTCACGGCCAACGTACCCCGCAGAGCCCCGTCGGACATCCCTGGGTGGTTAACCATAGTTCGTGCGCACACTCACGGCAATACGTGTCCTTAGAGGCCCCGTCGGACCGTCCCCAGCTGAACATACACATATCCATCCACAACAACCACGGAAATCCATAATTCAAATACTAGAACATGTAAACAAATGTAAAGTACTTGCCTTTGAGACATCTTCGACGAAACGGGAATGAACAACGACTACTAATGATCCGGAGGGAAAACGATCGTTCCTAAATGAAGGATTAACATAACTCAGTCCTAATGGATAACAATAATCGAATGGAATACGCCCATAACCCCGATTACAAGCTAAGACAATATACATTCAATCGATACGGGTGAGGGTTAACACAAAATCTCCCCGAATCGATAATTCACGGATTAAACTCGATGAAATTGGATTGAGAATCACCCAATAACATTGGTAAGGAATAATACAACATACTTGAACAATTCGAGATTATTCAAGCAAAACCCAAAACCCCCCCAAAATTGATAAAGTTAGGGTTCTAAGCCAATTACATCGGATTGAGACGGTGGAAGATGATTACTTAGAAGATGATATGCTCCTACGATTTCACGGTGATGAAGGATGAAGAATACACGGGTTTGAAGTGATGGGAATCGCCCTGGAGGTTCTGGTGTCGCCCGACGAAGAAAAATGAGAGAAGGGATGAAAAATGATGTTCTGACTTATGCCCGCTGTTCTTAAAACAGCAGGCCGTTACGGCCGTAACAAGAGATGCATTATGGCCGTAACAAGGCCAATATTACGGCCATAATGAATGGGGCGTTACGGACATAACACCCTACTGGACAACAGTCTAAGAAGCTGATGACCGAACTGTCCCGGACGACTCCGAAACCCGGACCTGCTATCGAACCAAAAATATGGTTACGAAGCAAATTCAATGACGAACCTAAGCGTTAAAAGAAAATACAATTCCGACTACCGGGGAATCCGAAATACGACAAAGAAGATGAAATTCCCTAAACTTATAGGAAATTACAAAAATGACCCAAGTGTCCGAAAATCCCGATACGACGTCGGATTGACAAACCAAAACTCAAAACACGAACAACTCAACCATACGAACTTATGTAAACAAAGAAACAATGAAAACGAATGGGTTTTATGAGAATCTAATGCACAAATGACAAAACATAACATAGAATGGATTTAAGTAAAAAACATCTCTGAAACTCGTTCAAATGGAAAAACTCCAAGAATAAAGTAGATTCAAAATGTCGAAATACAAGCGAGTCGATAAAAATAGACATACACTAAAAATGGAAACTGCTAAAAATAAAAAGGTACGGATATTACATTCTCCCTCTCTAAAAAGAAGTTTCGTCCTGAAATTTAAGAATCGAAAATCTCGGGGTGCCTCGAACGCATATCCTCCTCCAACTCCCACATTGCTTCTTCTACTCTGTGCCTCGACCATTGCACTTTAACCAAAGGAATGGTTTTGTGCCTTAATTGTTTGTCTCGATGCTCCAAACTTGTGGCGGGCCTCTCCTCAAACTTAACGTCTTTCTCGATCTCCACGTACCCGAAATCAATAACATGGGACGGGTCCAGAACATACCTTCTTAGCTGGGAGACGTGAAATACACTATGCACATGACTCAGCGATGGAGGCAATGTGATAAGTGTCAGTTTTATACACTTACCCATGGTTTATATCTATATATTTCACCCATAATTGAGCTAGTCTACTTGTTTTGCTTTGAATTAATTAGCTTTTAATAATTTTATTATTTATCAGATGAAGATGTAAATTTAGTCTTAATCGGATTGAATTACCTATTTACTCAAGAAATAACATGTGTATAAAATATTCTCTTTGTTGAATTTTATGTATTCATGTTGTAGGGCTTTCCGAGACGAGTTCGGGAGTCTTTCCGGATTCAAAATCAGAGTTATATATCAAAAGTTATCATCCGAAGAGGATTTGGGGCAAAAACACAAAGTCTAAGAAATTCTGGGATGAAAATGAAGTCTGAAACTCCATACGGGTGTGTATGGGCGTAACTCAGAAAAATACAAATCTACGAAGCCATGTTACGGCCGTAACTCCTCAATGTTACGGCCTTAAGTCATCATAGTTACAGCCGTAACTCCTCAATGTTACGGCCGTAACTCTTGTCAGATTGTGATCATTGTCTATTTTTTTATACTTTTGGTCTATTATTGAGGGGATGGCTGACATTGATCCGATCTATTGTAATAATGCTGGAGTTTTGGAATTATTAGATGACTTTAGGTGTATAAATAGACCCCATAGATCCATCATTATTGATCATTCATCTTATAATTTCTCACTTTGTAATACTTTTTCTTTTGGTGTGAAGAACACACTTGTGTTCTTGAGTGATTTGTGTAAGTGTGGTTTAGCTTATGTTGTTGAGTGAGTTTATTGTTTCTTTCTCATTTATCTACTAAGGGAGTTAGGATCAATTCTTTCCCTTTTTCAACTATTAATGACCACTCAAGCTTGTAATATGTTGAATAAACTCTTAATGGGCTAAGTTACTTAAGTTGAGATTATAAACAAGGTTAGTCATGTTATTTAAGTTTGTCTAAAGATCTATTATGAATTACTTATTATTGTGTGTGATTTTCATTGTTTTACCAATCTTTATTTATTTGGCCAATAAATGACGATATTTATGGTCTTCATATGTTTCGAAAAAAAATATGTTTGATTAGATCAAATGATCTTCACTCTAAGTTGTTCTAGGGGATAGAAATATACCTCTAGACCTTAGATGATTCTTTGAGTTATTTTCATAAAACCTAATGTTATGTATTGAAGCCAATCAACATAGAAATATAGTGGATTGATTCAATATATAAGGGGCGTTTTGACATTCGAAAGAGGAACCGTTTTTTTTAAGGAAAATCGAATCTACACAACATAATAAGTAAATTCATCTTATGATCTCCTATACATCTTCTATAACTAATGATAAACTAAGTTTGTAATCCCAACTATTTCATTTTATCTTTTATTAATCTATTATTAGTGCAATCTTTCATTTCCTTGAATTTTAGAACTATTATTGCATTTTCTTTGCAATTGTCAAACCAAACTCTTAAATTATGTGTTTCAATCATATAAATCTCTATAGCAAATAGTTAAATAGTGTATAATTCAATATATAACCTAACTTCCTCGTGGGATCAATAAACCGGACTCAAAAAGTCCACTTACTACTTGATACGATATCGTGCACTTGCGATAGTTACATAAAAGACGTGTCACAATGCCAAACAGTACGTCAGCTCGCCAGCTCTCTCTAATATCTCGAAAGGTCCAATATACATCGGGCTTAGCTTCCCCTTTTTTCCAAAATGGAAAACTCCCTTCGACGGAGACACTCTCAACAAAAACATGATCTCCCACCTCAAACTCCAAAGGTCGACGCCTAACATCTGCATAAGACTTATGTCGACTCTGAGCCGCCAACATCCTCTCTCTAATCAATTCAACTTTCTTCTTTGTCTCTAACACAAGATCCGGCTTGGTGCCAACTAGATCGGACGGTTCATCCCAACATATCGGTGATCGGTAACGTCGGCCATAAAGCGCCTCATACGGTGCCATCTTAATCGACGCGTGCCAGCTATTATTATACGTAAACTCGATCAAGGCCAGATGCTCCTCCCAGTCACTACTTCATTCTAGCGCACATGCACGTAACATATCCTCGAACATCTGAATGGTACGCTCGGACTTCCCATAGGTCTGAGGGTGGAAGGATGTACTCAAACGCAAACGTTTCCCCAATGCTTTATGTACCGCCTGCCAGAAATGCGATACAAACCGGCCATATCTATCCGAAATAATAGTCTTTGGCATACCATGAAGTCTCACTATCTACGCGATGAAAATACAAGCCAATTTTTCTGGACCCCAAGTATTCTTGATGCCCAGAAAATGTGCCGACTTAGTTAGTCGGTCCACGATCACCCACACCATATTCATTCCAGTCTTCGTCCTCGGCAAGTTCGTGACAAAATCTATGGAGATATCTTTCCACTTCCATTCCGGGACGGGAAGTGGTTTCAACAATCCGACTGGCCGCTGATGCTCGATTTTGACTTGCTGACAAGTCAAACACTTAGCCACAAACTGAACTACCTCATTCTTCATGTCATTCCACCAGAAATTCTTCCTCAAATCTTTATATATTTTACTCGAGCCTGGATGGACTGAGTAAGGTGACGCATGAGCCTCCCGAATAATACTCTGCCTCAATTCCAAGTCGTTCGGAACACACAGTCGACCTCGGAATCTCAACACACCATCCTCATATATTAAGAATCCCGAGGCTTTCCCCTTCCCTACATTCTCTCGAAGCTGAATAAACATCGGGTCTTTCAACTGTCCCAATTTAGTATCGTCGACTAGAGACGAAGAAATCTCAAGAGTACGCAACTGCCCGGAACTCTCTGGTAGTACAATCTCAATGCTCAACCTCATCAACTCTCACTTAAGTCCTGGATGGGCCATAAGTAACTCAAGCGCCCGAAGCGATACCGATTTCCGGCTCAAGGCATCTGCTACCACATTTGCCTTGTCCGAATGATAAAGGATCTCGAGGTCGTAATCCTTAATCAACTCCAACCATCTCATCTATCTCATATTTAGCTCTTTCTGCGTGAAAATGTACTTCAAGCTCTTGTGATCAGTGAAAATCTGACACGACGAGCCATACAAGTAATGACGCCAGATATTCAACGCAAACACAACCACGACCAACTCAAGATCGTGGGTAGGGTAATTCAACTAGTACGGTTTCAACTGACGGGATGAATAAGAAATCGTCTTCCCATGCTGCATAAGTACACATCCGAGCCATTGGCCCGAAGCGTCACTAAAACTGAGAAACCCTCATTACCACTCGGTAAGGCCAAAACGAGAGCGGTCGTCAACCGTTCCTTCAACTCTTCGAAACTCTTTTGTCTCTCATTGGTCCACACAAACTTCTCTGACATCTGTAACAACTGAGTCAGCGGTCGAGCGATCTTACAGAACCCCTCGACAAATCTACGATAATACCCGGCCAAACCCAGAAAACTGCGGACCTCCTTCACGTTTTTGGGCGGCGCCCAATCCAACACTATCTCTATCTTATGTGGGTCCACACGAACACCCTCGGCCGAGATCACATGACCGAGAAACATAACCTCCCACAACCAAAACTCACACTTTGAGAACTTCACAAAAAGATGCTGAGTTATCAAGATTCCCAACACAATATGCAAATGACGTGCATGCCCCTCCTCGCTCCTCGAGTAAATCAGGATATCGTCGATAAAAATAACTACAGACTTATCGAGGTATTCGATAAAGAATTTGTTCACAAGTTGCATGAACACGGCTAGGGCGTTGGTTATCCCAAAAGGCATAACCACACACTCGTAGTGGTCGTATCTCGTCCGAAAGGCCGTCTTCGGAATGTTGGAATCCTTCACTCGGAGTTGATAATACCCAGATCTCAAATCAATCTTCGAAAATACGGTTGCCCCTTGCAATTGGTCAAACAAGTCATCATTCCTCGGAGTGGATGCTTGTTTTTGATAGTCACCTTGTTCAACTCTCGATAGTCGATACACAGACGAAGTGACACATCCTTCTTCTTTACAAACAGGACCGGTGCGCCCCAAGGCGAAGCGCTCGGTCGAATATACCCCTGTCTAGCAGCTCTCCCAACTATTTCTTCAACTCAAGCATCTCAGTAGGCGTCATACGGTATGGTGTCTTAGAAATCGGTGCTGCACCTCTAAATCCACAGTAAACTCAACCTCTCAGTCCGGCGGAAAACCCAGCAACTCGTCTGGAAATACGTCAGGATACTCACACACTACTGGAATAGACGAGATCTCGACTCCCCCTTCTTCCGATCTCAAAGCATAACACCACTAACCCGTTCAACCTCCTCGAAGAAGTCTCACCGCTTTCAAAGTGCTGATCAGGAATATCTGGCTACTCCGCTTATGCCCCATAAAAGAATGCTCGGTACTATCAGAGGCTAACATCGAAATGGTTTTCATTCTATAATTCATGATCGCCCCATGACGGTCCACCCAATCCTCACCAAGAATCAGATCCTTGTCTTTAATACCCACCGCAATCAAATTAGAAGGCCAATCCCTCCCCACGATACTCACAGGAAAATCTCTAATCTCACGATCCCCCACGATGCTATCCCCACTAGGCAATTTAACAACAAATGGTTCACATGCAACTAGGCAATCAACATGCAGACAACGCACACAATCCATAGACATGAAAGAATGCGTAGCACTAGAATCGAATAAAACGGAAACAGGGTGGTCAAGGATGTGAACGGTAATTGTAGTCACGGTCACGATGGGATCTCCAACTCATCTCGTCTCATACACACGGGGCGGAATAGACCCCGCACTAGAAGCTCCCCCTCTAGAAGGTTGCCCACGTCCTCGACCTCTACCAAAACTCTGCTGGGGCTGAGAAACTGTCGATGCCTGATTCACGTTCGGTTCTCCGTACAATACTTAGCACAATGTCCCATCCGACTGCAAGCAAGACACTGAATCGGGGGCCTGTCACACTCACTCATCATGTGCCCGGGACGACCACAGTTAAAGTAGGTTGGACCACGAACGAAACCAGTAGGAGCAGACTTAGAACTGTTTCCTCGCCCAAATGATGGGGAATGATTCCCGAAGACTCGCGAACCAGACTGAGCCTTTGGATACCCGCCATACTTGCCTCCCGAAAACTGACCGAATGTCTTCTTTTTCTTTCCCTCGGTTTCCGCTGTCGCAGAAAACGACATATCATAAGTCATTGCCTTGTTATGATAATCTTTTAGAGTTTTACATCCAAGACCAGACATATAGTGACGAACCCTAGGCTTCATCCGCATGTCAAAGTGGAGGATCTTGCCTAGCTCATCTTAGACCTGGTTTCTCACATAATGAAGTTATTGGTTGTAGTGCTTGATTGCCTGCAAAATCGGAACATCCTGGGGCTTAGCCTCAAAGAAGGCTCGGATCCTCCCCTCTTTAACCGGCCACGGACAAAATTCGTCCTCCATCAGCTCTCGGAACTCTTCCCACATGGCTGCCCGATCATGTGGTTTCACTGCTTGCCACACGTTGCCGCCTCCTTGGCGAGGAAGTACTGAGCGATGGGTACCTTCCTCTCCTCAGAGTAGTTAGCCGCCTCGAACATTTTCTCCATCTCAAATAACCAACTCTCCCAACCGGAAGGGTCGGAAGCACCATCAAACTGCGGAGGACGCATACGAATCACGTCCTGAAGTAGCTTATCATTGCCAGATCTAGTAGTCGGAATCGGGCTGGCATTAGCTTGGCCGACCAAGACGGCCTGAGTCAGTAGCGTCATCTGGTTCGCTACTTGCTGCAAAATATTCGCCACCCCGATATTCTCATGAGCATTGCCGGAGCTAGCAGACTGATCCTGCTGGCCTCCGGCACTGGGTGGAACACTGTTCGAAAAGGATGACATCGACGAATCAGTT
This sequence comes from Orobanche coerulescens, assembly GCA_033398695.1. Taxonomy (NCBI): domain Eukaryota; kingdom Viridiplantae; phylum Streptophyta; class Magnoliopsida; order Lamiales; family Orobanchaceae; genus Orobanche; species Orobanche coerulescens. The sequence continues at coordinate 144,664,781 of CM065815.1, read as the reverse complement.
CCCGAGTTATCGGACATGGCCGCCCCACCGGCTGCGCCACGTCCCCTACCGCATCCACGACCGCATCCGCATCCTCTACCAGCAGGCATTCTGAAGAAGTAAGGGGTAAGTACAGTTCAAACGCAAAACGCAACAAGATACCAAGAAAAGAATAGAACAGAACAACGTAATGAGTCAAGTTAGGACAAACTTACGAGCACCGGCGTACTGAGATGATGGCGTAGCAGTGATACTATTCAAAAACGACACTCAACTAGACCCAAATAACCGAGAGCCTAGGTATCCATAAACCTAAAGCTCCGATACCATAATCTGTAACACCAAGATGATCAGGGCATATTACAGCGCCGTGAACCCCACACTATGGAATCTACCAGGCTAACGTACCAAAATAACATTCGACAAAGACATACATCATCAACAAAACGATAATTTCACAATCCATGACATTCAACACCAAATGTTGAAATTCAACAATACAATTTGACATCAAATCCACTCCCCAAAACGGGTACACAACATTAATAAATTCAAGAAAGAAGTACTCGAGTACTTAAACAAATGACATAATAAAGAAATCCCAAAACAAGACACCAATAGAAAACCACTGAACAGAATTACGCATGCCCATAATTCTCGTACGGCTCGCACGCTCGTTTGCTTCCATGACCTGTACCTGAAATACAAAAGTATTTTCCCCATTTAAGGGGTTAGCGACAACTGCTAGTGCAAGTACAATCCATTTGAACTACAATTCTAATCAGATGAAAATATGCGCCAAAATTCATTTTAGAAATCATTTATATTCCAGAATATTCACGGTGCACAAGCACAAAACACATTTTTCCATCAAAAAAATTCAAAGTTAACCGTTGGTACGAGACTCACGGCCAGCGTACCCCGCAGAGCCCCATCGGACATCCCTGGGTGGTTAACCATAGTTCGTGATACGCACACTCGCGGCAATACGTATCCTTAGAGGCCCCGTCGGACCGTCCATAGGTGAACATACACATATCCATCCACAACAACCACGAAAAGCCATAATTCAAATACTAGAACATGTAAACAAATGTAAAGTACTTGCCTTTGAGACATCTTCGACGAAACGGGAATGAACAACGACTACGAATGATCCGGAGGGAAAACGACCATTCCTAAATGAAGGATTAACATAACTCAGTCCTAACGGATAACAATAATCGAATGAAATACACCCATAACCCCGATTACAAGCTAAGACAACATACATTCAATCGATACGGGCGAGGGTTTACACAAAATCTCCCCGAATCGACAATTCACGGATTAAACTCGATGAAATCGGATTGGGAATCACCCAATAACAAAAATTGGTAAGGAGTAATACAACATACTTGAAAAATTCGAGATTATTCAAGCAAAACCCGAAAAACCCCCAAGATTGACAAAGTTAGGGTTCTAAGCCAATTACCTCAGATTCGGATGGTGAAAGATGATTACTTAGAAGATGATATGCTCCTACGATCTTACGGTGATGAAGGATGAAGAATACACGGGCTTGAAGGGATGGGAATTGCCCTGGAGGTTCTGGTGTCGCCCGACGAAGAAAAATGAGAGAAGGGATGAAAACTGATGTTCTAACTTCTGCCCGCTGTTCTTAAAACAGCAGGTCGTTATGGCTGTAACAAGGGCTGCATTATGGCCGTAACAAGGCCAACATTACGGCCGTAACACCCTACTGGACAGCAGTCTAAGAAGTTGTTGTCCGAACTATCCCGGATGACTTCGAAACCCGGACCTGCTATCGAACCAAAAATATGGTTACGAAGCATATTCGATGACGAACCTAAGCATTAAAAGAAAATACAATTCCGACTATCGGGGAATCCGAAATACGACAAAGAAGATGAAATTCCGTAAACTTATAAGAAATTATAAAAATGGCCCAAGTGTCCGAAAATCACGATACGATGTCGGATTGACAAACCGAAACTCACAACACGAACAACTCAACCATACGAACTTATGTACACAAAGAAACCATGAAAACAAACAAGTTTTACGAGAATCGAACGTACATATGACAAAACATAACATAGAATGGATTTAAGTAAAAATGTCTCCGAAACTCGTCCAAATGGAAAAACTCTAAGAATAAAGTAGATTCAAAATGTCGAAACGATTACAACCGAGTCGATAAAAATAGATATACACCAAAAATGGAAACTACTAAAAATGGAAAAGTACGGATATTACAATTCGGGGGGTGGATGTCTGTATTGCATCCAGGTACTTGCAGGTTGTTGGGGAGCGAATCACAGGATCGGTACGAAAGATGATGTAAGACGACGATACTAATCACAGGATGACCATTCGTTGAGTATTTTGGCAGAGTCTCATTGTTTGGCTCTCTGTTGTGTAGTCTTCCCGTTTTATGGGCATGTTGATGTTTTCCGACCCCTGCGTGGGTATGAGTTATGAGATCGAGTTATGTATGTTTGATGTGTTATGTTGTGTTAAAAGACCAAATCGGTGTAATGGTTCATTTTTATCCATGTTGGTATGTATTGCATATCGTGTTTATCTGTATTTAGCCTGGTGGATCCTCGCGGAGAGGGTCTGTGGCGCTGTAATATTCCCAAAGGATTTTGGGGGTGTTACAGAATATGGTATCAGAGCTTAGGTTGAGGAAACCTAGGCCGTCGGGTTGAGTTGCGTGTTATCGGGTCTTGTGTTGTCTTGTCTTGTCAGATTTTGTCTGACTGAGTTGTGTCGCGACGCGTCATCTGAGTTGTCGGTCGTGATTAGTATAAAGGTACAACCATCAGATCTGTGGCTGTAAGTCTCCCCACTATATTGTTGTGTCTCGTGTTACACGAGCTTGTGTGATATTTGTGCTATGATAAGGAGTTAAATGTGAATCGTGAATACGTACTCCGCGTTTATCTGATTTTTGTAATGTGCTGGTGTATATGCATATATATATATATATATATATATATATATATATATATGTACCCTTGTATAAATCGTTTTTAGAGGAGAAATGTTTTGGTGTGGTTACGCGAGGAAAGTTCATCAATGTGATATTTTAAAGCTTTAAATATTTTTGGGGAGTCACGTAAATTTTATTTTAAAACAGCCTTCAAGGAGGAAAAAGTTTGATTTTCGTGTGATGACCTCAAGGCCGAAAATTTGAGAATTCAAACTACTTATATTTTATCTCCATTTTTGTAATGCAAATTTTCAAAAATTTGATTTTAAAACTCAATTGAGGTCTACCAAAAACTTACTTGAAACGTGACTCTCGCTTTTAACTTTTTGGTTTATGTATTTTGTTAAAAAGGTACGTAGTAAAGATGTTGTTCAGCTGTAATGCTCCGAGTTGTGATTAAAGTGGTGGTATGAACGCTGAGTCGTTTGGTATGCACTTGTTGAAATAGTGTTCTTGACCGAGAGATGGGATTTCGGTTTGAGTGTTAATTAATTCCTGATGATTATTTGTGCAAGGTTATAATTATGCGAACCGTTGGCATTTGGATTTGTACGTTGTTATTTATTTGTAACCTTCGATCTAGTACCGTTGGTAGGTGAGTATGATTGTGTTGCCAAACTTGCATAGTTAGCGCACACCATCTCTGTTGTGGAAGCGCGCTTTCTAGTTGGGCAAAGTTTTGGGACTGCATTTTTGCCACCTGGCCTAATCTTTGCAGTCGATCATCTTTGAGTGGATTCTATATGTGATTATGTGATTTTCGTTGCGTTAGGTTATTGCTTGGTAGTATGCCGAGGGGCAAAGGTCGTGGCCATAACCGTGGTACTGATGGCCACGGGGATCAGATGCGGAATCGATAGAATATTTCCGGGAATGATATTGGTATTGGTGTTGCTACTATATTGCAACAAGTAGCAGCACAGATGACTCAGTCGACCCAGATTGTTCAACGCAACACTGACGTGACTCGGAACATCGGTGTAAATCAATGGCTTCGAGAGGTAGTTCGTATGAATCCCCCTCGATTCACTGGTGTTGCAGATGCGTTGGGCTGGGACGGTTGGCTTTTCCAGTTGGGCAAGATATTCGAGGCCGTCGATTGTCCAGAGGAGCGGGAGGTATCTATCGCTCAGTACCTTCTTGACAGAGATGCCGCTAATTGGTGGGAAGCTTTTAAACCTCGTGATCATGATGTCACGTGGGCAAAGTTCCAGGCATTTATGAAGCTGAGTTCTCTCCGAAACCAATTAGAGAACGGCGAATTCGTGAATTTTATTTGGCAGAACCGCAAGATATATCGGTGTCACAGGCCATCGTCGACTACAGCAAACAACTCAGTTATGTGCGAGATCAGGTGAGGACCGAAGATGAGAAGATCCTTCACTTCGACAGACGAATGAAGCTGAAGATTCGCCAGTATATGGCGGGATTCACTTACACTTCGCTGAGAGATTACCAGGATTGAGCCTTAGCCTACGAACTAGCTTCGTTGTCATTGGAGCGTGTGCCCGAGTCGAAGAAACAGAAGATGTCTGTTGACCTTATGGACAGTACAGGAGTTGGTGTTTCTGGATTGCAACATCGTAGTCCTTATACTGTGAAGCTCCATCGCTTGATGCGTGGGACTTAGAGTTCCAGATCGTCAGCTTTGGCTCCTGGTAAAGCCAGGAGGTGTTTCAACTGCAATGTGTCAGGGCATGTTCGTGCACATTGCCCTTCTCCGCCAGTAACGTGTTACAAGTGTGGACTCGTGGGACACCGTGTTCAGTTTTGCGAGTTAGTCACCGAGTCTTCCGAGGCTTAGATGTGAGTACTAATGTCAGGATTGACTCCGAGGAGTCCCTGAGAGTGTAGTCTACCAGTTGTATGTTGTGTTATCTCCTTGCCTTGTTGTTTCGAATTTCGGGGATAAACTTCTTTTATTAGAAGTGGATCGGATTTTTGAACTTCTATATCTTTAACTCTATCGACTCGTTTGTGTTCGTTGATATTTTCTGAACTTGTCCTATCTTTTGTTTTGTTGACCGAGCGAGTCGTGGTATTGTTTCGAATTAATCCATTTGTCATTGTGACTTTTTCTGAATTTAGCTCCATTCCGGTGGGTTTTATGTAAACACATATCTTGTCATCTCTACCAGGCCACCTATTGTCTCGAGTCGAGGCGTGAACTTCGGAGCTGTTATTTGATTTTTGTTGATTCGTCGTGGTCTGAATACGATTGTTTGACCGTTGTTGTCTCGATCGTTGTGGCTCGATCGTTTATTATCTTATTTTTGTCGATCTCGTATCGTGATTTTTAGAGCATTCAGATCACCTCGTAATTTCCTTATTGATGAACAAACTAAAACTCGCAAGTGTACGAATCGCTTTTGTAGGTAGCGACAAGTAACTCCGAGGTCGATCTCACAAGGAGTAATGATTTGAAAACTCCGGGGTCGATCTCACAAGAATTCTTCCCTTGAGAAAATGAAATCGAAGCCCGATGAAGGTTTGATGTTCTTCCTTCGAAAACGAACAAAATCTCCTTACAAATGATGAAAATCCTTCACAAATTGTATTTGTAGATGTTTAGAACACTCAAAAACCAAGAAGAACTGAGTTTGGATCGTGTTTTGTGGCTTGGGCGTGTTGTGTATAGGGTTTTCCTTTAAATACCCATCAAAAGACACAAAAAGTGTAGAAAATCGCATTTTCTGCACAAACAGGGGTTGGATTTCGATTCGGCTGATGTGGATCGCGATCCGGGTGTTCAGCAGAACAGGCTGCCTCGCGGTCTAAGTTCTGGATCCCGATCCGGACTGGGTAGTTGTGGTCTAGGAGCCATATCTCCTTCAATACACATAGGAATTTAGCGTATAATATACCGTTACGAATCTGATTTCACGAGGAATCCATACATATATATAACACATCCTAATTCGAAGTAATGAATCTGGAAATTAGAAAACACGACCGACATTGCTTCAATCTTCATCGTTTTAGGCCCCGTTCTTACTCTTGATCGTTATAAACTCCAATATTGGCCATAAAAGCACATATTTCACCATAATCTTCTTCCGTCTACCTACAAAACAAAAACACAACATACCACGTGTAAAAAGAGCAAAAACACTAAAAAACAAACGAAAGCGCGACTCGATAGAATGGAATGAGACGATCAAAAATCGACTCATCAAATCCCACCAAACCTAAACTTTGCTTGCCCTCAAGCAAAAAGAAATAAAACACACGACAAAGAAACGAGAAGTATTGAATAATCAAGTTAATCATCGGGTATACATACAATCAACCGAGAATGTAAAAGTATCGTAAAGTCTCGTAATTCGTCATGGAAGCCTAAACTCACAAATGAGTGGAAAACAATGACACTTGATAGAACATGCAAGAAAACAAATCTTAGTAGTCCCTCACAGAATTATATGGATTCACGCATCTCTCAAGTGTTTAGATAGGTCAATACGCTCAACTCGATTCGAATGGAAAGTTCTACTATATGCTTGCACTTCTTCTCTTCATCAAACGCATCAATATTCACAAAAAATGAGTCATAGGGTCTTACTTTTGGTTGTAACGGGGCTGTGGCTCAGGTTGGGAAAATTTGGCTAGTAGTTACAAGTTCAGTCCAAGTAGAGCATATATGATCCTCACATATATTAAATAAACACTCAAAGCAAGATCGATCATTCTACTTCAATTCTCCCGTATATATATCTCCTTTTTTTTCTTAGGCTCACTCCTCTCCTCCCCTATCTCTTTTTTTTATATCCTATTATTATTAGGATTGCCCTCTTTTTTTTGTGGGGCTTATTATTTTTACGGGAATAGGAGAGAAGACTTTTGTCTCTATACACCACAAACTTTGCACACCTTCATTTTTCAAATATACCCTCTCATGCTCTTACATGGACCAATACTTGGGTAAGTTATGGATTTTGGATATGGAGCTATAAGATGTGGGTTTTTCGAACAAAAATACGGCTAAAGGTTCAACGAGGCTAGCAAAGGATATTGATATGAAATGGTGGGTATTTATAGATAAGTAGGTTCAAGACAAAAAATGGGCAGCCCTAGTAATTTCTCGTGTATGTAATATCAACATGTCATCCGATAGAATCATGCAAGTTCTAAAGAATATAATCCATAAGAAGAGAAATCACACCTGAAAGAATTTCACCGCTGAAAGTGAACGGTTCAATTAGGCACTAGAACTCACGGCTTTTGGACTACCACACTCATTCCTTACACATCAAACCAAGTAACCAAAACTATACATTCACACGCAAGGTCAAACAATCAATTAGATTTATAAAACTCCACGAGTCAAGTACAAACACGACTAATCATCCATATACCCAATAGTTAATAAGGTTATTACAATCCAACTACAAAATCACGCAAGAAAAAAATAAAAATAAAAAAATAAAGAAAAGGAATAAAAATTACGCAAACTAAAAACAAATAAAATCGAAGAAGTTGCATCCTCCCCAAACCTAAACCTTTGCTTGTCCCCAAGCAAAAAGAAGTAAGTTGGGAAAAATGCAAGAACACAATAAGAAAGAAAAATACCAAAAATAGAACAATACTAAAAAAAAGGAAAGAAAGTACCGTTTGAAGAAAGTGGTTCAATCCCCTTGCGGAGGGGGCTGTTGGGATCCATGCCAATATTTTAGGTGTTGCTCGATGTGGAACATTTGCTCTTGTCCATTTAGCCACTCACCTCAGAATTCATCAAAGAAAAGTTTTTGCTCGTTGCGTAGGCCATCAAAGTACGCTCTTTGCTCAGCGCGCAATTCCGTCAAAGATGTCATTTGCATCGCCCTTGTCTCCTATTGATAGGTTTGCATAGCGGCCATGGAGCTGCGCACCTCATTCATGAATGCATGTAGGTCAGTGGTAGGTACCTCGGAACACATTTCCGGCTCATCTTCATGTTGATCTTCGTCATCATTCTGCCCCCGCCCTGACCATCATAGCCCTGGATCCTGGTGAGATCTCTGATCTTGTAGACATTCAGTTTTGAAGGGTTTAGGTCCTCGATAGTAGCCCAAGCAAGACACCACGTGTACGTAATTGTCGTGGGGAAGAAAATGGTTTGCAAGATCTTGGTTTTCGTCATTTCTTCCAGCTCCTTGAAAATTAAAGCCCCAACATTTGTCGTGTGGTCTTCCATGATCGAGTAAACCAAAGCAAGGTGATTGATGACTATTCGGCGTGTGTCCTGAGTTGGTAGAAGGCTATTGCAGATAATGTGGTATATCATTTTGGCTTCGATGGAGAGGATTTGAGTGCATTGGCCTGCTCGATGTAACGTAACTCTCGGTTGGACAAAATGGGTTTGTAAAGTTTGCAAGATATCGGGGCGGGCGGCGAATTCTGAGTATTCATCGACAAAGTCCCTGCTATGGCGAGATGGTGCTCGGAAACCTAGCTTCTCATTAAGCGTCTCCGGCGAGATAAGCACTTGTTTTCCCTGTACTTTCCCCTCCAAGCTCCCGTCGGGTGTCGGGGCCACGATTGCGTAGAATTCGCGAACCACTGATAAGTCACATTCCCGGTCGCCTTTAAAAAATTCCTCCCAATTTGCGCGTTTAAACAAGTGCCAGACAACGGGAAAATTCTCCACAAGAGGACTCCGCACACCTTTTTTCGGGAAGGCTCTTAGCTTACTCAACTCAAGGAAATATTTTCTATCCACCGCATTCAATCGAGCAAGAATAGCATCGTGTTCTTGTTGTTCCGGTCCATGGCTCGAACTTTGGCCTTTTTCGGTATTGCCTCCAGTCCACGGACGTTTCGTTGTTCCCTTTTGTTTAGTCATGATTCTTGCAAAATTATGATTGTTAAGCCACAACGTGATGAAGTTCAAAACACCCCCCCAAACCGATGGTTTGGCATAAATGAAAACAAAAAAAAATCCAATCAAGTAGTAACACTCGTTTGCTCGGTGTAAATAATTGACAATTTAGCATTAATGAATTCTAGGAACTAGCAATTGTAGCAACAATCAAGAGATTTGAAAGACTAGTTCATAGAAACATTAATCAAACACCTTTCGTGCACAAAAGTTCTAAACTTGTGGAGAGACAATTAGGATTACAAAACCTCTCAAAAACGAATCATAACTCATAATTCTATCACATTCAAGCACTATCAAACAATTCCCAATCATCAATTCAAAGATGTAGGCACAAAATTTTCAATATCACATAATTCCCCAAATTGAAGAAAAACTTGAGTTTAGCATTCATACCTTTGATTTGCTACAATTAAATGAAGAAGTAGGTGTTGATTTATGAGTTTCTAACCGAATTGACAAAAAGAAATGATGAAATATTGGTATGGATTGGATTAGTTAAAGGGGGAATGAGGAATTGAGAGAGAAGGGATGGGGAAGGGGCGGGCTGCCTGTTTGTGTTTGGCACCAGAAAAAAAAAGTTTTTTTTTTTAAAACCTGGGGGGTGGATTGCGATCCGAGTGATGTGGATCGCAATTCGGGGCAAAAAAAAAATTGGGCGCTGGGAGGTGGATCGCGGTCCATGATATGGAGACTGCGATCCGGGCATTTGGCAAGGGTCCCTGCCTTGCGGTCCAAGATTTCGGATCGCGATCTGACTTTTTTTTTCTTTTTTTTTCTTTTTTTTTAAAATTGCAAACCACGTTAACATCGTTAGTTCGGGTTGGAGTAGCTTCCATCCACTTAGAAACGTAATCCACAGCACCTAAAATATATTCAAAGCCAAGAGAAGGTGGAAAAGGACCCATAAAATCGACTCAACAAACATCGAAAAGTTCCACTACTAGGCATCTCATTTCTTTTGCTTATATTCCCCGTTCGTTGACAACGATCGCAACTCTTGCAGTAGGAATAAGCGTCCTTAAATAATGTCGGCCAGTAGAATCCAGATTGAAGGATCTTGTGCGCCGTTTTCTTCGCGCTAAAATGCCCCCCAGAGTGCAAGGCATGGCAAAATGACAAGATGCTCTCGTGCTCTTCCTCCAGGACGCAACGTCGGAATATCTGATCGGGCCCCAACCTGAATAAGTAGGTTTCGTCCCAAAAGTAATGCCTGCACGTGGAAATAAACCTCTTCTTCCCTTGAAAGGTCAAGTAGGACTGCAAAACACCACTAACAATATTTAACAATATCGGCATACCAAAGTGTCTTAGTCACATCGAATAATTGTTCGCCAGGGAAAGTTTCCACAATCGGCAAAGAGTTATCGACCTTAAAATTATCTCCCTCGGTTAATCTAGATAAATGATCGGCAACTACGTTTTCCGAACCCTTCTTATCCTTAAATTCCAAATCAAATTCTTGCAACACAAGAACCCACTGAATCAATCTTGGCTTGGCATCGGATTTTTTTAACAAATATTTCAATGCGGCATGATCCGTATGCACAATCCCTTTCGAACCAACCAAATAGGATCGAAACTTGTCTAAAGAAAACACAACGGCTAAAAATTATTTTTAGGTGGTGGTATAATTGGCCTGGGCTTCATCGAGTGTTTTTCTAGCATAATAAATTACATGGAAAAAATTGTTCACTCTCTGCCCCAAAACGACACCAATAGCAAAGTCGGAGGCGTCCCACATAATTTCAAATGGTAAAGACCAATCGGGAGCAACAACAATAGGCGCGGAAGTTAACTTTTCTTTCAAAGCATTAAAACTAACCAAGAATTCCTCGGTAAAATCGAATTTGGCATCCTTACACAAAAGATTACTTAAAGGGCGGGCAATTTTTGAAAAATCTTTAATGAAATGCCTATAAAACTTATCATGCCCTAAAAAGCTTCGAACCTCTTTTACACATGAAGGCGGAAGTAATTGAACAATTAAATCAACTTTAGCCTTATCAACCTCAATTCCCTTATTGGAAACCACATGACGCAAAACAAGCCCTTGTTTCACCATAAAATGACTCTTTTCCCAACTAAGTGTAAGATTACACTCAATACATCGTTCGAGCACAATAGTCAAATTATGTAAACAATCATCATAAGTGGTTCCAAACACAGAAAAATCGTCCATGAATACTTCAATGGACTTTTCCAACAAATCAGAGAATATGGAAAGCATGCACCTTTGGAAAGTAGCGGGAGCATTGCAAAGACCAAACGACATCCTCATAAAGGCAAAAGTGCCAAAAGGGCAAGTGAAAGTGGTCTTCTCTTGATCCTCCGGAGCAATGGAAATCTAATAGAAACCTAAAGACCATCTAGAAAACAGTAATAATCATGCCCAACTAAACGTTCCAACATTTGATCAATGAAAGGGAGGGGAAAATGATCTTTTTTCGTTACGGCATTTAATTTCCGATAACCAATGCACATTCTCCAACCGATCACTGTTCTAGTGGGCACCAATTCATTTTTATTACAAACCACCGTTATTCCAGATTTCTTAGGCACTACATGCACATGACTAACCCACTTACTGTCGGATATCGGGTAGATGACTCTGACATCTAGCAATTTCAAAACTTCCTTTTTTACTACATCCTGCATGTTCGGATTCAAACGCCTTTGAGCTTGCCTAACGGGTTTAACATTATCTTCAAGAATTATTTTATGCATGCACCTAACAGGACTTATCTCCTTGATATCAGAAATACTCTACCCAATCGTTTCCTGTAATCTAGTCAGAACTTCTACTAATTTGTTTTCTTACAAAGGAGTTAATTCGGAAGAGACAATCACAGCGTAAGTGTCACTTTTGCCTAAGAAAACATATTTAAGATGTCCCGAAAGTTCTTTCAATTCAAGTTAGGGCGGGGTGATTTCAACGGGCTCCTCAAGATTTAATTCCAAAGGTATATTAAGATCGTCAACTTCATCAAATGGTTCATGATTATCTAACAATGCAACATATTCTTCAATTTCTAAATTATTCAGTCCCATATCATGCTCAACGGTTAGAGCATCATGCAACGTGTCCCCTACATCGTCATACAAGTATGTATCATCAACCAAAGAATCAATGCAATCAATAAAATTACAATCATGAGCAGCATAAATATGAGAAGGGATAGGAGATGAATCGAATACATCGATTTCCACAGTTTCGCCCAAGACGGTCATGGTGACCTTTCCTTCATCGACGATTGTTTTTGTTGTACGCATGAATGGCTGTTCTAGAAGTATTGTCCCCTCGTTTTTGCTTGTTGTGAAATCGCTCATCTCCAAGATAACAAAATTGGCCGGAATCACCAACTTGTCCACTTGCACTAATAGGTCTTCAATGACTCCCGGGGTATTTCAACAACCTTTCCGCCATTTGAAGAGTCATCCTTGTTGGTTTGATTCCCCCGAGTCCAAGCCTCAAATAAGTCGAGTATGGCATGAGATTCACACTTGCTCTCAAATTGAGCATGCCACGAGCAACCTTCTTATATCCCATAGTAATGTCGATCATAAAACTTCCGGGATCCCTCTCATAGAGCACCACTTTTTCGTTCCCAAAATATCGTCTTTTGTTGGAGGTCAATTCTTTGAAAATTTTTGTATAAGCGGGAATGTTCTTCATAACATCCAAGAGAGAGGTAAGTTGGCATGAAATTTCAAAAGCATGTCGTAGATTTCGGAAAATTGCTCGTCTTGCTTTGCTTTCCTATGTCGGCTCGGAAAAGGGACCGGTGGCTTATATGGTTGAGCAGATTTGTGAAGCTTGGAGGTCGAAGTTGCATCGTCTACTCTCTCTTCTTGATTTCTCGACTCGCCTTCTTTCTCACCGCCCCTCTCTCTCTTCGGGAATTGTCTATTTATTAATCACTTTACCACTTCGGAGGGTGGTAATAGATTGAGCTTGCTCGGGTTCACTTGCTAGTTTACCCTTTTCTTGTTTACGTGCCTCGGTAGCAATTTGCCCAATTTGAATCTCTATTTTCTTCATCGAAGCTTCTAAAGAATTGAATATTTTACTGCTTTCCTTAATGAATGCCGCAATACTTTCCTCAAGAGAGTTCTTTTGTTGTGGAGGTGGTTCACTTTGTGTTGTTTGTTGGGCTCGGTTTTCTCCGTTGTATTGAGCTTGGGCGCTTGTGATTCAAAGCCACCATCTAGAAGAATTGAATTCAACATTCAACCATTCAACATTTAACATTCAACCATTCACATTATCATTTTATATTGTATTTTTTTCTATAAATAGATTACTCTCCTATGTATTAAATCATCTTGCAGTTAAGAAATAAATTGAGTGTGTTTAGAAAAAGAGTTCTCTCTTGTTTCTATCTCTTGTTTCTATACCATTTGGCACCGGAGCAAGTTCTTAGATCCCAGAGTTAAGTTTGAGTGAAAAAATCAACGGAAAGTTGAGTGTTTTTTGGTGAGAAAGAGAGTCGTCTGCCAAAAACACCACTTTGCGGCCATCTTTTCACAAAACTAACGCTGCCATCACATCCGCAACGTCGAAAAACCTTGGGAACCCAAGTTTTGCGTCCAACGGAGCCTCCACCCGCCGCCACGAAGGTCACCGGAAAATTTCTCGTAGCCGGAAAATCCGCCGGAAAAATTTCAGTCGCCAGAAAGTGGAGAGATGCCGCCAGAAAAAAAAAACACTGTCGGGAATTTGAGGTTGAAGACAACGCCACGTCATCATCCACATCATAGTGCCACGTCACACCGTCAACCACTCACTTCACGCCATGTGTCAAGAGAGCCACCTTAGCGCCACGCCACCTGACTGCCACCTCACTGTGACATCATCAGTCAAAATTGACCAGTCATAGTCAGAGTTGACCCCGAAAAAAAAAAAACTCCACATCAGAAACAAGTGTTTTACAATTTTATTCATTTTGCAACATGCCTCCGCGAAGACAACCTCTATGAGATATTGAAATGACGGACATGCGGAGACAAATTCAGGAATTACAAGACGCGTTGCAGGGCCAACAAGTCTTATTAAATGAACGCCAACAACAGTTAGAAGATGAAGACTCTTCCAGTGATTCTTCAGCACCTAGAAACCGATGTCCCCAAAGACCGCCGATTAGACATGATGAAATCAAAGTTTACATTCCTGACTTTGAAGGAAGACTTCAACCGGATGATTTCATTGACTGGCTTCAGACAGTCGAAAGAGTGTTTGAGTACAAGGATATTCCAGAAGAGAAAAAGGTAAAAATTATTGCTGTGAAGTTAAAGAAACATGCTTCTATTTGGTGGGAAAACCTTAAGAAAAGGCGAGATCGAGAAGGGAAAAGTAAGATCAAGACATGGGAGAAAATGCGAAAGGAATTAACTAGAATGTTCCTTCCTCCTCAATATTACCAAGATAAATTCATCCAACTGCAAAATCTTCGTCAGGAGAATTTATTAGTCGAAGATTACACAAGAGAATTTGAGAAGTTGATGATGCAGTGTGATATACAAGAAAAAGAGGAGCAGACCATTGCTAGATATCTTGGAGGATTAAACACCGATATTGCTGATCGTGTTGAACTTCAACAATATTGGTCGTTAGAAGATGTTATTCGTCTTGATATACGAATAGAGAAGCAATCACCCAAAAGATCCACTTATAGAAGTTTCTCTCCATCAAACCCACCACCTTACACCCGCAAAACACCCACCAACCAACCAAGTTCCTCCTACCAACCCATTGTGAAACCCACTTCTACTGAGAACAAAACCAAGGCCATCAAATGTTTTAAATGCCAAGGTTTTGGTCACATTGCCTCCAACTGTCCAAATCGAAAAACTATTACAATTATCAAATGAGAAGCCTATGAAGTATCTGAGGAAGACGAGGCTCGAGAAGAATCCGAAGGAGAAAAGGATATAGATCCAATATATGATGAAGAAATTACTGTTGTTGACCATGGTGAATCTTTAGTAATCAGACGTAGCCTACATACAATGACCACAAATGAAGAACCTTGGTTGAGGCGCAATATTTTCCACACCCGTTGCACATCTGCTAAAAAAATTTGTGATGTCATTATCGACAATGGAAGTTGCGAAAATGTCGTTTCGAGTTACATGGTAGAAAAGTTGGATCTACCAACCCAGATTCATCCACACCCCTACAAGTTGCATTGGCTCAATAAAGGAAGTGCAGTAAAATTTGACAAATGATGCCTTGTGACATTTTCTATTGGTCAGAAGTACCAGGATCAGGTTTGGTGTGATGTTGTGCCTATGGATGCCTGTCATCTTCTCCTAGGCAGACCATGGCAGTATGATTGTCGAGTACTTTATGACGGATATGCAAACACCTACTCTTTTGTCAAAGATGGAGTAAAGCTCAAGCTAGCTTCTCTGCCGCCGAGTGAGCTTGATAAAAACAAGAATGAAGTCAAACTGTTGGTGTCCCTAGTCACGAAGGAACAACTGAAAGAAGCTGTAAAGGAAGTTCAAACCATGAGCTTTATTCTATTATTCGAGTCAAATAAGGAGACTATCATTCAATTAGAAATTAAATAACTACTTGAGGAGTTTCCCGATGTGGTACCAAAAGAAATTCCATCTGGACTGCCACCAATGCGAGACATCCAGCACGCCATTGATTTCATTCTAGGAGCAGTGATTCGAAACAGACCAGCCTACAGAATGAGTCCTCAGGAGCATGCTGAAATTCAAAGTCAAGTGGAAGGACTATTAAAAAAGGGATTAATACATGAAAGTGTTAGTCCGTGTGCGGTTCCTGCCATTCTAGTCCTTAAGAAAGACGGAAGCTGGAGAATGTATGTTGATAGTCGGGATGTCAACAAAATTACCCTCAAGTATAAATTTCCAATTCCCAGACTTGATGATTTGCTAGATCAGATACATGGTTCCACTATATTTTCAAAGATTGATCTTCGAAGTGGATACCATCAGATCAGAATTCGACCCGGAGATGAATGGAAGACTGCCTTTAAAACCAGAGATGGTCTTTATGAATGGACTGTTATGCCTTTTGGTTTATCCAATGCTCCGAGTACATTCATGCGACTCATGAATCAAGTCCTCCGACCTTTTATTGGTAAATTTGGCGTCTTTTATTTTGATGACATTTTGATCTTTAGTAAGGATAAAGACGAACACTTGGAGCACCTTCGACAAGTGATACAAACTCTTCGTAAACAAAAACTCTATGCCAACTTGAAGAAATGTTCTTTCTTAACCAATGAAGTTAGTTTTCTTGGTGATATCATCACCTCTGAAGGCATACGAGTTGATCCTGAAAAGATAGAAGCAATCAATAGTTGGCCTATCCCACAATCAATCCGTGAAGTAAGAAGTTTACATGGATTATCTTTTTTTAACAGAAGATTCATAAAAAACTTCAGTTCAGTTGCCGCCCCACTTACAGATCGCATAAAAGGAGACAAGTTTCAATGGCCCGAAGCCACGTAAAAAAGTTTTGACAAGCTGAAGAAATATTTGACTGAAGCACCAGTATTAGCTCTTCCCAATTTTGATCAAGTATTTGAAGTTAGCTGTGACGCTTCCAATGCTGGAATTGGTGCTGTTTTAAGTCAAGAAGGTCATCCTATGGCCTTCTTCAGTGAAAAGCTCAATGATGCTAAACTCCGATATTCAACATACAACAAGGAGTTTTATGCAATTGTTCGTGCTTTGCACCATTGGAGTCATTACCTGCTGAATAAAGAATTTATTCTTTATTCTGATCATGAAGCTTTAAAACACTTGAACTCTCAACAGAAGATTAGACGTCGACATGCTGCTTGGAGTGAGTTTTTACAGTCTTATCCTTTTCTGATCAAGCACAAGGCTAGAGTTCAAAATATTATTGCAGATGCCCTCAGTAGGCGCCATACTCTGCTTTCTACCCTCCAAACAAAAGTAGTTGGCTTTGAAATGATCAAGGAGTTGTACCTAGATGATCATGACTTTCAGAAAATATGGGATGCTACTGAATTGCAATCCTCCCAAGATTACTACAGGCATGAAAGATTTTTATTCAAAGGGAAAACTTTGTGTATTCCTCAATGTTCACTGCGAGAAGCCATTATCTGGGAAGCCCATGATGGAGGATTAGCAGGTCACTTTGGCTGAGATAAAACGGTGGCCCTGGTGAAGGAGAATTTTTATTGGCCAAAACTGGAAAGAGATATCAATCGGCATATACAACGATGCAGAATCTGTCATTTGGCTAAATCTAAATGTCAAAATACCAGATTATATATGCCACTTCCAGTACCAGAATCACCATGGGAAGATGTTAGCATGGATTTCATTCTAGGACTACCACGAAGTCAATGCCAGAAAGATTCAATCATGGTCGTGGTAGACAGATTTTCAAAGATGGCTCATTTCATTCCCTACCAGAAGACTAATGATGTTCAAGTTGCTGATTTGTATTTCAAATAAATAGTCCGTCTTCATGGAATTCCAAAAACTATCACTTCTGATCAAGATGTGAAGTTTTTAAGTCATTTTTGGAGAACTTTATGGAAGAAGATGGGAACTAAACTTCAGTTCAGTAGTGCCAGTCATCCACAGACAGATGGACAAACCGAAGCTGTCAACCGTCTATTGGGAAATTTACTTCGAAGATTTGTTGGTAAAAATTTGAAGCAATGGGATCTTATTCTTCCTCAAGTTGAATTTACCTACAATAATTCAACTAATCAAGCCACGGGAAAATGTCCATTTGAAGTACTATATGGCACCCGACCTCTTAGTCCACTTGATCTGACTCCGTCAACCGACAAACAACAATTCAGTTCAGATGCAGATAGTCGAGCAAAGGAAATAAAGAAACTACATGAACAAGATCGAGAGAGGATTCAAAAACAAAATTCGAAATATAAAACTTCGCGTGACAAACATCGGAAGAAACAAATTTTTAAAGTTGGAGATTTGGTCTGGATTCATTTGCGAAAAGAACGTTTTCCAAATCAACCAAATGTCAAGTTGTCCCCTAGAACTGATGGGCCATTCAAAATTGTACAGAAAATCAACGACAATGCTTACAAGGTGGAACTAACTGGAACATATGGTGTTTCTGCAACTTTCAACGTCGCTGATCTTTCATCTTATTTAGATAATGAAGCAGATTAAACTCAAGGGCGAGTTCTTTGTAACCCGGAGAGTATGATTCAAAGCCACCATCTAGAAGAATTGAATTGAACATTCAACCATTCAGCATTCAACATTCAACTATTCACATTATCATTTCATATTGTATTTTTTTTCTATAAATAGATTACTCTCATATGTATTAAATCATCTTGAAGTTAAGAAATAATTTGAGTGTGTTTAGAAAAAGAGTTCTCTCTTGTTTCTATCTCTTGTTTCTATACCAGCTTGTGTCGTATGGCATCGCGTTGTTGTTTCTCCATGAGAAATTCGGATGGTTTCTTAGCCCATGATGATAAGTGTTCGGGAGAGGTGCATTTCTTGCATTTTCTCCATAATTATTTCTCCTCTCCTCCCATTCGGGCCTTCCCGTGCTTTGTCCCATAGCCCAATTTAGTTGTTCGGTTTGTTCTACCGGAAAAGTATGTGGGTAAGAATTTGCATCATGTACGGGTGCTCCGCAAATCTCGCTAACTCGTGAACTCGAAGAGTTATTTTGAGTCTTGAGTTGTCTTAGTTCCCTTGTTAACTCGTCGATTTTAGATTGCATCTCGTCCTTCTCGTTTACTTGGTTCACAGCTCCCCTACGAACACGCACACTCTTTTATTGGGAATTAGCTCCCAATGTTTCATATACACCATAAGATTGACTCTCCATTAATCCCCAAAACGAACCACCGGCTGCATTATCCACCGCACCTTGGCAATATTGAGTCAATCCATCATAAAAGAATTGATTAAGTAGTTGAAGCGGATAGTGATAGTGTGGGTATTGAATGAGGAGCATCTTGAATCGGTCCCATGCTTCGTGAAATGTCTCTCCCTTTTGTTGTCCAAATGTTGAGATTTGAGTTCTCAATTGTGTAGTCTTCGAATGAGAGAAGTACTTTGTAATAAATTTTTCGTAAACTTCATCCCATGTTCTTAGTGCGCCCGGTGCCAAAGTCATCAACCATTTTTTCGCCCCATCCTTGAGTGTATAAGGGAAGCACTTCATTCTTAGTTGATCTTCGCTCAACCCATTTAAAGGAAAGTTGTCAATCGCCACATAGAAGTCTCGGATGAACGACAACGGATCCTCACGTGCTAATCCGTGAAATGAGGGCAATTGCTCGATGTGAAATCCGCTTATGTGGTAGTTCTTTGCTGCCGGTGCTAATTGGATGCACGAGATGGCGGTGTTAACCACGGGCTTTGCATAGTCCCACATTAGATGCTCGGCCGGAGGTTGTTGCGGCATATTGTAGTTTGCTTACATCCCATATTGAGGCCCGGGATAATAAGTCGCTCCATATTGCACTCCAACGGGTGGTTGTCTCGGATAGAAGTATCTCCCTTGTTGAGCTTCGGGCATCCCTTGATTGCTCCCAACATTCTCATATCTCGGAAACCACGGTTGACGAATGTTATTTTCTTCTAAATTTTGCGCAACATTCTCATGTCTCGGTTGATGAGGGCTTTCTTCCCTTAGCAAAAGTCGCTCTTCAAGATCCGGATTCTCCTCGTCGTTTGCCATTGATGATGTAGCTATTGTTTTTGGTGCTCTAATTCTTGGGACTTCATCTATGGGTGGAAGAATCGGGTTTCCCAACGATCTCCTACCAAGCATAAACCAAAGAAGTTAGAGCGAATATTTTAGATTTTATCGATAATAATAAAAATGGAAAAATGATCAAGAAAAACAATTCAACTACTATTAAAACAAGATCAAAACAAAAACTTGATGAACAAATTAAAACTCGCAAGTGTACGAATCGCTTTTGTAGGTAGTGACAAGTAACTCCGAGGTCGATCTCACAAGGAGTTGGAAACGGTTTGAAATTCGACAATGTTCATCGAATAGTCGAAGTAACAAAAGTAAAGTAAAGTAAAGTAAAATACACCAATGATTCAATTGAGATGAAAGTTCGTAAAACAAGTGCGAAAAATAAATTAATAGCTAAGCGTTAAAAACACCGAATTTATGGTTGGATTTTCTAGAGATTACAATTATGAGAAAGATATGTGAGTTTAGAATCACCGACACACACGTTATCAATTATTAGTTTCGATACTCAAAGAATTTATGGTTTAGAATTACCGATTGCTCACAATTAAAAAAAAAAACATTTGATGGAGGAAAATTCTAAAAATCGCGATTCTTCTTTTCAAAAACAAGAGAAACTCCTTTGATGGGGAAGAATCTCTACTAACAATCGACTAGCTAATACCTTTCATGGGGTAATTCACTAAAATATTACGGAAAGAGGTTTAGAACATTCACAATCGCTTCTATCGTGTCGTTTGATGGCGAACACCGACAAAAACCCTCGATTTTGACAATAAAAATAACTATGAAAAAGGTTTGATGATCTAAATCATAAGTTCTCTCGCGTCTAAATAATATTCGTGCACAAATATCATCAAGAACACCGAAAGATTACGAAAAACAAAGAAAGAGGAATAATCCCAAACTCATACCCGAAAAATCAATCAAAACTAACAACCAAGAATATGTGTGTGGTTCAATCTAAACACCCATATAACAAGATTAGCTACTCATAATTATTTCAACAATAATAGCAAAAATCATAGAATAAAACATGGTAGAATTCTTCCCTTGAGAAAATGAAATCGAAGCCCAATGAAGGTTTGATGTTCTTCCTTCGAAAACGAACAAAATATTCTTACAAATGATGAATATCCTTCACAAATTGTATTTCTAGATGTTTAGAACACTCAAAAACCAAGAAAAACTGAGTTTGGGTCGTGTTTTGTGGCTTGGGCGTGTTGTGTATAGGGTTTTCCTTTAAATACCCGTCAAAAAATGCAAAATGTGCAGACAATCGCATTTTCTGCACAAACAGGGGTTGGATCGTGTTCCGGCTGATGTGGATCGCGATCCGGGTGTTCATCGGAACAGGCTGCCTCACGGTCTAAGTTCTGGATCGCGATCCAGACTGGGTGGCTGTGGTCTAGGAGCCATATCTCCTTCAATACACCTCGGAATTTAGCGTATAATATACCGTTGCGAAGATGATTTCACGAGGAATCCATACACATATAGAACACATCCTATTTCGAAGTAATAAATCTTTAAATTAGAAAATGCAACCGATGTTGCTTCAATCTTCATCGTTTTAGGCCCCGTTCTTACTCTTGATCATTATAAACTCCAATATTGGCCATAAAAGCGCATATTTCACCAAAATCTTCGTCCGTCTACCTACAAAACGAAAACACAACATACCACGCATAAAAAGAGTAAAAACACTCCAAAACAAATGAAAGCGCGACTCGATAGAACGGAATGAGACGATCAAAAATTGACTCATCACTTATGTATGAGAAATTAGCTTTGTTTTCGGTCTTCCAACCCTTGGGTGGTGGTATTTTGTGTTTGTTCAGCGTTTAGCTTGCGTTTTGATTGGTGTGCTGTTCGAGTTGGTCAACCGCATTGATTTTTGTTCGTACGTTTGTTATCATTCAGGCGTAGCTATACGGATAGTAGCAACAACGTGCTGCATGTGATTCATTGCAGGTCGTTGACAACGGATGACGTATGTTATTTGGGTTTGTTTTGCGTTGATCGTTTATGTTTTATGTTTCGGGGACGAAACTTCTTTTAAGAGGGGTAGAATGTAATACCCGAGATCTTTGTTTCAATTTCGTTGAGTTTTTCTGCGGATTATCGGTTTGGCGTTGTCCATGTCTTTGGTATGTTGTGCCACGTATGGCCGTTTCATGAGTTGACACGTGCTTGAATCCCATTTGGGATCATTGCATGGGTTTTGACTCATTTCAGTGTAGCGCACGCTACCGCTTGTGGTGTAGTGCGCGCTACCGTGCCATTGTTAGCGCATGCTACCGGGTGCGTAGTGTAATATCCGCGTATTTGATTTCCGGTAATTTTCTTTTTTGGCGAGAGTCCGTTTTGACGACTTTTTTGGGACCGTTTCATCATTCTGAGAATGATTAATTCTGCACTTTTTGACATCCAAGTTCGTTTCGGTGCCGTTTTGTTGAGTTTCGTGTTTCTTAGCGACTTTTCCGCACTCGAGTTCGATTCTTGTGAATCTCGTTCGAAACTACTGTTTCGAGTTTCCAGTAAGTCCATTTAACTTTGTTAGATGTGTTGTGAACTTCGGTTTGGTTATTCGATCATGTATCGTGATTTTCGGGCATTTTGGGCCATTTTATAATTTACCTAAAGTTGTGGGTATCCGCATTCGTATTTGTTGTTTTGACCCTTTTTATGGTCGCGTGTGATTAATTGTTGCATGGTATTTCATTTCGGGTCGATGATGTTGCCCATGAGCGTTTTGTCGTGTTCGTTCCGTGCGATTTCTGATAATCGAGTCGTCAAGTCCTGGTGGTCGGGCACTGGCCGGACGGTTGCGGGTCCTGGCCGGACGGTTGCGGGTCCTGGCCGGACAGTTGCGGGTACTGGCCGGACGGTTATGGGCACTGGCCGGATGGGTGCGGCAGGAACCGTTGTAGCGCACGCTACGGCCTGGAGGCAGCGCACGCTACTACCTGTTAGCTGCGCGCGCTAGTCGGCCGAGACAGTGGGGGCAGTGAGGTTCTGCACTCGGGTGGATCGGCAGGTAGCGCACGCTACTATTGGACACTGCGCACGCTACGACCGGCAGGTAGCGCACGCTACGGCCGAAAGGCTACGCGCGCTACCTGGCCGAGCAGCCTAGTCCAGGAAGTCTCTGGATTGTGGCCCAGGCCGATAGCGCACGCTAGCTCGGCAGCCGCTAGGCTGCACCAGTATAAATGTGACAGAGCAGTCGCATTTTCACTCGTTTTTCATTTCCTTCCTTTTCTGTCCGCGGCTGGAGTTTCAGAGGAGGCGAAGTCATGTTGTTGAACAACAAATCCACGAAGTTGTTGAGTTCATATCATTGATTGATCATCCTTTGATCCAGCGAATCAAGGTGAGATTTCCTAGAACCCTATTTTGAGAAATTCTGGGGTTTTTGCGTTTGTGTCCGATTCGTTCCGTATTGTTGATTAATCCAAGATGGGTATGATTAATATTAGTAGTATTCTTGTGTTTAACATCATTTAATCCATTGTTCTTCGTCGAATCAAGGTACCTTTCTTGATTTCCTTCGAGTTGACTTTTTGGGTGGATTTCTTCTTGATTTCGTTTACCATCCGCTTTCGATGAACCGATTGTTGTAAAATGATGTTTTTAAACATATCCTATGGATTGATTATCCATATTTCGGTTGGGAAGTCCATTTTCATGTTTTGTCGGGTCGATTCGTGTTCTTGGCCGTTTAGGGGGAAACCCTTGAACTTTCGTCGTTTGTTCCTTGAATTCAGTGGCTTTGGGTCGTACTTTGGAATTCATTTTCGTTGTTATTGTTGTCGTTCGTAGTTTATTGTTGCGGGTTGTCGTTCGGTGGAGCCGGCGAGTTCGTAGTCGGTTCGTGCCAACCTACTTCGGTCGATTCTCCGTGTTGTGGTTATTCGAGGCAAGTACCTTGTCCATACAATTCTTGTTTTATGGATGTGATAATTAGTGATCGTCTCCTTATGTTTAGTTGATCGTTTGAATTTCACTTTCAAAGACTCGGTTAGCCTTGTTAAAGGCCCTCTTTCAAAACGCGTGAGTTTTGTGGACATTGTGTTCGTGGATGGTTACGTGAATTTCTATGAATACACTTGGTGTTGTCGTTGTTCTTTGATAATATATATGTATATATATTATCTCATATCGGTGCGTTGTGATTTGACCTTTGCGTCGTGCATTGTGTTTGTTGCCATTGATTGAGTTACTTTGATATTATTGATGCGATATGTTATTTGTATGAATGTGTGGATATGGTTGAAGGTCTACGTGTAGGTCACAAGTCGTCCAGGAACAAGTCTAGAGGGGGGGTGAATAGACTTGTTGAAACTCTTGAACTCTTTTTCACGAAGAGTGAGTTTCTTCAGCTGATAGTTAAACAAATGACTTGGAGTCGTTTGTTCTTGGATATGTGCGGAAGTCAGCTGATGACGAATATAAATTAACTTAATGAAACACTTAACAATGTATGCAGCAGTTAAAGTATGATGCAGTAAAACAGTAAATAACGCACGCAATTATAGTGGTCTCAGAGGTGGGGTAATCCTCTACTAATCCACTTTTCTCCAAACCAGTTGGAGATGAATTCACTATAATTTTCAACCAGTGATAAATATTACAGTGATTCAAAACACACTACAACAGCTTCCAACCAGTGGAAATCCGTGCCGTTGTACACACACTTGACTACCTTGCACCTCTTGATCCTCGATCCTTGGATGCCTTTACAGTCTCTTACTTCAACCAGTGAAGTACCCCGTACTCAAGATTATAGACAAGAGTTTTTGTCTTCTCCAACTTAAGAGCTTCTTTAAGTATGAACTTTTAGAGCTTGCTCTTTTCACGATGCTATTGATTGCTTTAGATTGCTTGATTGCTTTGATCGCTAGAATGTATGTTCGCACCGGTAGTTGCTCAGTTTCAAATCTTCGGATATATATAGGTCACGATCTCTGAGATTTTTCCTTGTAGCCGTTGCAAATGTTTTTAACAAATCCGTTCGTTGGAGGGAGACTTCATTGTTTAATCTTTCTGAACGTTGCAAGGCTGGATTCCCATTATTTAATTTTATCTTCCGACCGTTGTGAAGACTTCTGCATGTGAGCGCCGAATCTTTTGAATATAAAAGGATTAAAGTCTTCAAGGTGGGTCTGGATGATTTATTTAAATCATCTCTCTTGCGGGAATTACTCCAAATTGTCTCTTCACGTTGCATGTGAGCTTTCCGTAATACTTGACTTTTCAACGCATGCTGACGTGGACTTGGAGTACTTAGCTGCCTTCGAGTAGGCTGATATGCAGCTAACATCTCTGCAGATAGGTCCTCTCGGTACATTCCTTTGTTTTATCAGTCGGAGTGACTTCCACGAGGTACCTCATTGTGATCTGGTCAAACTTCTCTGATACGATTTGTTGACCAGAGCTACTCTGACTGGACTCGGCTGTTCCTCTCTGATGGACTAAGCTGTACTTAGTACTTTGCCGTTTTTTCAGCCTAACTAATTTTTAGCCTACAGAAGATACTCATTTGGTTCTTCTTTACATTTTGCCAAGTTTTTATACTTAACATATTTTGGCTTATGGAAGATACTCATTTGGTTCTTCCTTACATTTTGCCAAGTAATAAACATTTGATTTTATATTAATGACATCATCAAAATCTAACAAGTATTCCTAACAAATTCCCCCTATTTTGATGATGGCAAAACTTTTAAACAAGTAATCAAATGACCAAGTCTGCACTTAAGTGCAAGACACAAACTAAATTCAGTCTAATATTGAGACAACTGGAAATTGTCATTCAACAGACTGTTATAAAATTTTCTGACTTGTTTATTATTGAAATTTTACAAGAAAGTTTTTATAGGTACAGAAAATAAAATTACAAGTACAAATAAAGCTATCTGCCTCTTCCTCTGCCTCTGCGAATAGGCTGCTTGGCAGGCTTGAATGGCTTAGCTCCAATTGGTCTTATCTTGACTGGAGCAAGACCATATTTCCTCTTCACAACAAGTGCTGCGAAGTCTTGTTCTTGCTGGGATGTGAATCTGTTCTCAAGACACAATTGCTTGATCTCTCTTTGAAGCGCTAACTCATTAAGTTCACCGTCCACACGGGTTGGTGCTTCCTCTGCTCTGAATGAGGGAATCATAGGATAAGCATTTTGGTCTTTAGCGTGCTTCTTCAGAATAGCCCAAAGCTTCGGATGGATTTCTTCCATGAAGTTTATGAAAATTTCTTGTGGGGAGAGTTTATCATCCTGGAGTAGTTCCCAGATGTAATAGTCTTTGATGAACCTCTTCTTTGCAGATCCCCACATCTCAAGAGCTTCAAATGGAATAAAGTCCTCAACATACCACAGCTCCTTCCCTTCCCATTCTAGAGTAGGCCCAAAACCTCCTCTAGTCCTCCTTCTCTTTCCTTCAGGCTGGTCATCTGGATCCACAGCTTCCCTTCTCTTCAGACTAGAGGGTCCTTCAATTTGAAGGACATCTTGCTTCTTCTTGCTTCTAATTTCTCTCTCTTCCCCCTGAACTCTCTCTTCCCCCTTTTTGCCAGCATCAACAAGGGTAGTTAATTGATGTTCCATTCTGCTCATCCAATTAGACATGCCAAATGGCATTCTGTTGTTGGTAGGGGGAGGGGGCTGAGGAATCTCTCTCTGTAGAAGGGTGTCTATCTTGGCATTTATTGATTGAAGGTCAGGAGTGACCTGAGATGATAGCAGCTCTCCAATAGTATCTTTGACGATTTGCCTGATCAGCTCAGTCATGGTAGGGGATATCTGAGCTGATGGAGAGTGCTCTCCTGAGCCTTCTACAAAGGAACCACTAGACTGCAGGCTCCTGTCTGCAGCTGGTAGGTCAGAGGGGGTTTTCTCAGGGTCCACGACTGAGTCTTGACCGGCTCTGCGTCTAGGCTGGTGTACTAGGCAGGTACCACAGTCCTATCTGTAGCTTCGTGAATAGGCTCTGGCTCCGGCTCTGGTTCTGGCTCCTTGTCTTCTTCTCTCTCTTCCTCTTTCTCTTCTTCTTCCTTTTCTTCAGAGTTTTCTTTTCCTTCTTCCTCATCTTTTTCTTTTTCATTTTCTTTTTCTGCTCCTGCATCTCCTCCATCATCATTATCATCATCATCATCATCATCATCCTGCTCCTTCTTTTCTCCTTCATCATCCTCATCCTCCTTTTCTTCTTCATCTTTTTCCTGATCTACCTCTTCTCCTTCTTCTTCATCTCCTTCATCAGCCAATTCTTTTGTCTTCTCAATTTCTTCTGGCTGTTTTTCAACTGGAATATTTTCTTCTGTTTTTCTCTCTTCTTCTTCTTCTTCATCCACCAAATCAATAATTTCATTATCTCCATCTACTTCTTCAATCCTAATCTCTTTTCCAACTTCCTCCTCCTCCTCTTCTCCAAAAACGCCATCAAAAATGCTAAGCATGATAGAATGGATAAAGTGGTCCATGTTTGTTTTAAAATGGGACATGAACCATTTATCCTGGAGGATTAATACTAAGTCTGATTCTTTGCAAAATTCAATCAGAACCTCATTAGTGGCTTGGGGATATTCCCAACCACTAGTTGCAATGTAGGTTTGAAGATTTGTAAAAGTCATGGTCTTGAAAAATTTCCACTCTTCAAAAATATGTACTAAAGAGTGTTTTACTGCTTGTGGCTTAACAAGCTAGAGTTGTTCAATGGAAAGGTTGAAAGTATTATTTTCTAACAGGTTAAAAGTATAATCAGCTTCAGGAATAGAGATTATGAGACCTGCTTCTTCTTCTTCGGATATGTAGACCGGGGGGGTGAGAACAGGTACAATCCGAGTCTCAAGGGTGTCCAGTGCAGCGGGTCTTCGGATGAATTGGTGATCGGGCGAGGCGGCTAGGTGATCGATCGCTCCCTCGCTAAACTGCAGTTTCCTTGGCCTCTTAGGAGAGGGTTCCGGTGATGACTGCAGAGTAGAGGGTCCTTCAGGGGCTGGTCCCCGTCTCTTGAATCTGACTGCAATGGGTGTATCGTCGGACTCGGTGTCGGACTCGACTGCAGTTCCGATCTCAGCTGCAGGTCTGTCCAACTCCCCTGATGAATGGTATATTGGATATGACCTTGAGTCCGGCAGCTCCTTCAACAACTGAGCTGCTTTCCCAGTGCCTCCGACTTTCTTCACCTTCTCATGGTCCATATGACCAAGCCTTTTATTGGGGTGGAAGGGGTCAGTGTTTCCCTTAGCCACTCCGGTCTTCTCCAAAAACCAACTGAGATGCGTTCCAAACACCAGCTTTGTCTTGAATCTTTTCTCATCATCAAGCCACTCGACCTTGTTGATCTCTCTCACGAGTTGCCTGAAGATATAGTCTGCCCAATCAACTTCTTCTTCCTGAATCAAAGCTCCCAACACCATAAACTTCGACGACGACAGTTGATCATAACTGCCCGCCATCCCCATTATTATCTTGTTGGTAATGTCCAACGCAACACGGTAAATTCTCTTGAGTTCATTCCTCTTCGCTGTGAATTTCAATTTTTCTGGGATATTTTCGACCTTAATCTTTTTCCAGGTTTCGGCGGCGGATTGCTTGAGAGCTTCGACCGCTAAACCACGGTGCTTCATCCCGAAGACAGAGCGAATCGTCTCTCGATAAATGCTGACAGGTACTCCGC
This sequence comes from Orobanche coerulescens, assembly GCA_033398695.1. NCBI lineage: Eukaryota > Viridiplantae > Streptophyta > Magnoliopsida > Lamiales > Orobanchaceae > Orobanche > Orobanche coerulescens. Next base: position 144,636,543 of record CM065815.1, on the reverse strand, counting down.
CCACTGTGCTATGAATCCCGTCTTGAATCAGATAAGCTTTGTGATAGAACTCGACGACATCCTCTTTGAACAGATGTTGCGGGTTGATGTCGAGAAATGGGTAGATCCCATTAAGCTTCATTGCCCGAATCAGATTGAGCATGTCGTAGTCCTCCAAATTGGCTTCTAGTAAACCTTCAAAGTCGACAACCATCGAGAAAATGATCTGGTCTTTCACCGCCTTCAAATTCACTCCTTCGAAAGATGCCATTTCTGCAAATAGAGGATTTTAGTGTATATTTTTGCTCTGAAATATCTAAGGTTTCTGTAAGCGTAAAGAGTAAAGTGAAAGGTCTTCTTTCCTTATAAAGAAGATGAAAAGACGTTTGTATTAGTTTATTATATATTTGAACAGTGGTACGCCTTTTGATATTCTTTTGAATTTCAAATTTGAATCGGTGGCCCAATTTAAAATTCGACGGTTGATTCTGATTGGCCACCGTGGAGGTTGATTTAATAGGCGTTTGACGCGTGTATTAAAATTGCCACTTGGCTTGATAAAAATGTATATTTAAATGCCATTCGTTAGCCAAAATTAATATTATAAATGTGGCAGATAATAATTAAATATTCAGAGGTCAGTTTAGAAAACTTAGTGATGCTTTGTTATTTGTTGACCACTCTGCAACAGTGAGTTGACTTCTACTTTGGTATTACGAGCAATAAGTTGCTTCGTATGGCCTTCGTCTTCTCGCCTGCATCAGCTAGGCTGATTCTGGGGGTCCGTCCTTCGTCTTTTATGCTTTAACTTGCTTCAGTACTAGATTCCCAATCTAGTAATCCAAGATCTCTGCTAAGCTCCAGGAATCTTTCTTCTGGCAAGGGTTTGGTGAAGATGTCAGCTATTTGGTAGTCTGTGCCGACTCTTTCAACTCTAACTCTTTTGTTAAGCACATGGTCTCTAATGAAATGGTGCTTAACATCAATGTGCTTCGTCCTTGAGTGCAAAACCGGATTGTTGGTTATTGCAATCGCACTATTGTTGTCACACCAGATTGGGACTTCGTTGGCAATTATATTATAGTCCCTTAGCTGCTGTCGGATCCATACAATTTGTGCACAACAGCTACCTGCAGCTAGGTATTCTGACTCTGTAGTGGAGATAGAGTTAGAAACCTGCTTCTTGCTAAACCAGGATATCAGTCTGGTTCCTAGGAATTGACATGTTCCACTAGTGCTCTTCCTGTTGATTTTGCATCCTGCGAAATCCGCATCTGAGTATCCTGATAGCTCGAAGTTGTCATCTTTGGGATACGATAGTCCAACATTAATTGTAGACTTTAGGTACTTAATTATTCTCTTGGCTGCATCTAGGTGTGATTGCTTTGGCTTGGACTGGAATCTTGCACAAACTCCAACGGCATATGATATGTCTGGCCTGCTTGCAGTGAGGTACAGAAGAGATCCAATGAGTCCTCTGTAGTGGGTTGAGTCCACTGATATGCCTGCCTCGTCTGCATCCAGGTGAGTACTTGTGCTCATTGGAATTCTTGCGGGTTTGGCTGATTCCATTCCATATCTCTTGATAAGATCTCTGGTATACTTTTCTTGGTTGATGAAAATTCCTTTTTCCATCTGCTTAACTTGTAATCCGAGAAAGAAGTTAAGCTTTCCCATCATACTCATCTCAAATTCTCCTTGCATGAGGTTGGAGAATTTCTCGCATAGCTCTGGATTGGTTGACCCGAATATGATGCCATCCACATAAATCTGGACTATTAATATGTGGCCTCCGTGCTCCACTCTGAATAGGGTCTTGTCCACTTTCCCTTTGCAAAATCCATTTTTCTCAAGAAACACAGACAGTGTTTCATACCACGCTCTTGGTGCTTGCTTGAGTCCATACAGAGCCTTCAACAGCTTATAGACTTTGTGTCCTTTGACAAAACCTGGGGGTTGCTCTACATAGACTTCTTCTTCTAGGATTCCGTTCAGAAAAGCACTTTTTACATCCATCTGGTAGACTTCAAAGTCCTTGAATGCAGCATATGCGAGGAATAATCTGATGGCTTCTAATCTTGCAACAGGTGCATAAGTTTCATCAAAATCTATTCCCTCACACTGTGCATAACCTTTTGCTATAAGTCTGGCTTTATTCCTAACAACAGCTCCGTCTTCATCACTCTTGTTTTTATACACCCATTTGGTGCCAATAACTTTCTTGTAATCAGGTCTGTCTGTTAGTTCCCAAACTTTGTTTCTTTCCATCTGCTCCAATTCCTCTTGCATGGCATTAATCCATGAATAATCTTCCAAGGCTTGTTCTGTAGTCTTGGGTTCAATTTGCGACATGAAACATGAGAACATCGCCATTCCTGCTGGTAGGGTTGACTGTCTCGTCTTAACTCCATCAGTCAATTTTCCGATAATTTGCTGAATTGGGTGATCCTTGAGCCATTTGGGGATATCGTCCTCTTCTGGGTTTGTTCCCTCTGTTGAATTGCTCTGGTGGATATCTGCATCAGCTGGGTTCTGGTCTGCAACTGGATCAGCTACCGCCTTGTCATTTGCAGCTTGGTTCTGATCTGCAGATGAGTCTTTGTCAGCTCATTTGGTCTTCTTCAAGAAGCTGGATCGAGATAGGTTTGGTGATCTGTCGATCTGCGATTGGGTCTTGGCCACTGCGGTTGGGTCATCAGTGATGCATAGGTGAGTCCACCATTCCAGTGTCCTGTATAATGACTTCTTCAAGGGTTGCTGATTTGAGCTTGTTCTCAATTAGCTCAAGTTGTTTCCTGTACTCAACGGTAGATTCATCAAAAACAATATGGGGTGTTTCTTCTACAACTAAGGTTCTTTTATTAAAAACTCTATATGCCTTGCTTCTTTGGGAATATCCCATAAAGAGACCGTCATCAGTTTTAGCATCAAAGGCATTTAGCTGTGTTTTACCGTTGTTGTGGATGAAACACTTACAACCAAAGACATGAAAGTAAGCAACAGTAGGAGTTCTATTATTCCAAACCTCATAGGGAGTTTTGCCATGTCTCTCTACTATCATACTCCTGTTCTGGGTGTGACAGGCTATGTTAACAGCTTCAGCCCAGAACCTTTTGGGTAGGTCCGCTTCTGCAATCATGGACCTTCTTTGCTTCCTTCGAGTTACATTCCTTCTTTCGGCAACACCATTACTGGGCGTCACATTGCCAGAGAGCTCATCTTTGGATCCCATTACGATCGGTAATCGGTTATTGCCTTGTTGAGAAACTCTCCTCCTCTATCGATCGATCTTGATTATGGAGAGGGATTTCTCATTTGGATCCTTCTCGGCTCGAGTAACTTGGTCAGGGTTTCACTTTTCTTGTATAGGAAAATGATCCAAGTGTACCTTGAATAATCATCTACTATTACAAGGGCATGTTTTCGGCCGCTCAAAGTCCTTGGCTTGATAGGACCAAATAGATCCATGTGGAGTAGATCTAAGATCCTTGTTGTGAGCGTTGGAGGCCGAATCGGCGAGCGATGCCTTGGTGCCTTTCCCTTCGACATGCATCACAGAGTGCTTCCTTCTTGAATGCTTCATTTGGAAGTCCTCTGACCAGCTTCTGAGAGATAATCTTGTTGATGGCTTTGAAGTTTAGGTGACATAGTCTTTTGTGCCACAACCATCCATTCTCAGCTACTGACTTGGATAGGAAACAGGAGTTAGGTGTTCCTGTGTTCCAATCAATCATGTAGACATCTCTTCTTCTGAAACCTTGAAGCTTTATTTCTCCAGATAGGATGTCTATCACCATACACTTCAAGATGGTGAAGACTACTAAATTCTTCTCGTCACAGAACTGGCTTATGCTCAGGAGATTGTACTTGAGCCCTTTGACATAATGGACTTTGGATATCACAATGTTTCCTCGGTGCAGCTCTCCAAAGCCTTTTGTCTGTCCTCTAGAGCTATCTCCAAAGGTTACATCGGGACCTCTTTCTTTGATGTATTTGGTCAGCATCTTCTTGTTCTCGGTCATATGCCTCGAGCATCCAGAGTCTACAAACCATTCTTCACCTCCAAAATTTGAGCTTGAGGAGATGTGGTTGTAGTCCTTCCACCTTTTCTGCAATTAAACAAGCAGAGATTTAGATACCCAAATTTGTGTGGGTCCTTTAGGGTTAGTTGGTTTCCTGGAGAATTGATTTCTCCTGGGATTATAGAAATTGTTATTATTATTATTATAACCCTTATAATGTGTCTGTGATCGAGGTCTGAATCTTCTGGTTGGATTGTATACTGGATATTCTTCAAAATTTTGATAGTGTGGGCCATATCTAAATCTAGGCTGAGACCATTTATTAAATCTTTGTGGTCTCCACACTTGTTCATTTTGGTAATTAGGATAACCTTGAGGTTTCCATCTGCCCCTCCCATTATGAAATCTATTTTTGGGGAGTTGTTGGTAATAGTGGGCGTGTTGTGCAGGTCTTTGCTTTTGCACAGGCCTTTGCTAGTCGCTGTCTAGGTGGGTATGCAGTGTAACTCGATTGCGGCTAGACGTTTGACTTGGCTGTTGCCTCTTTTTGAATATCATTTTATATGCAGGCTCAGCAGTCGAGACTATTGTTTCTCCCTTGATAAACTTAGTTTCAGAACTAGAGGGAGTGTGAGAATCATATCCAAGGCCTGATTTGGTATATAGTGACCTTTTATAAGTACACAATTCTCCCAGAGTTGAAGACGCCTTCAGGGAGGTTATTTCCTGCGCCTGAGTTTTATTTATCTGAGCCAGCTTAGTAAACTCAGCTTTGGCATGAGCAAGTGCAGCTGATTTTTCTTTAAGTAAAATGGTTAGCCGATCTATCTCAATTTGTATTGACATTTGCACAGTTTTAAAGTCACTGTAGTTGTCTCAACCTTATTCGAGATCTAAGTGAGTTTTTGAAATCATTTTTCATTGCCTATTCTCATCTTGCGGTGAGTCTTCTCTCTTGTCTGACTTGGTGTGCAGATTTGAGTGTTTCAAAATCTTTAAATAACTGATTTACCGATTCATGTAGATCCATATCTTGTGACATGGCTGAGCTATTATTTGAACCGGTGGGTTTAGAAGTTACCTCTTCATCAGCTAGGTTTTCCATCAGGCAATCATACTCCTCGTCTTCATCAGAAAAGAAACCGCTGCTTGATTCGACATGCTCCTGGTCTTCTCCGATGAGGGCCTTTATTCTATCTTCCTTTCTGCCCACTTCCTTCTTGGTTTCGTCCTTCTTGAGCTCGGGACAATCCATTTGAATGTGTTTGATCTTATGACAATTATAGCATTCTACTTTCCATCTTCCAGCCTTCTGGTTCCTTCTTGGATTCTCCTTGTAATTTTTCTTATACTTGGAGTAGTTCTTTCTGAAATTGCTGAACCTTTGCATTATGAAAGCTATTTCTTCCTCAAAATCTAGTGGATTTGGAGGTTTCACATCAGATAGGCTCTTGGCAGGAGACTCGGCTGCAAATGCGATTCCCTTCTCTGTAGGCTCAGTTGAGGATGAACTTGGAAGCTCGAACTCATAAGCCTTCAGATCAGAACGACTCTGAATCTTTATTTTATTCAGTCCTTGGATTCTCTCATGGCTACGGCCTTCATGCTCCATTCGGGGTTGAGAGATCGAGGACCTTTAGTGCCATTTCCCTGTTGCGATTGGTTTTGCCCTGGGTGTTGATCTCATTGTTTATTTCTGTGTTCCTTGTGTCCTTTTGATCTTTGGATTCTCCTTTCTTCTTTTTTAAGTTGTCAAATTTTTGGATAGCAATTGTGACTTGTTTTCCTTGATCGACTCCGTTCCTTCACACATTAGGGCTAATGTGTCCCAAATTTCTTTGGCATTCTTACGCTTTTGATCTTGGCCATGGTGGATTTGTCAAGAGTTTGATATAACACATCTGCGGCCGGTTATCAAGATTGGCCGACTTTCTTTCTTCGGGAGTCGGCTCCGTCCTCTTCTTAGGAATCTTTTACGGCCTCCCAGTGCGATCTCCTCTGTGTGTTGTCCTTCTCAAAGATGAATGGACCGTCTTCAATGATGCACCACATGTCGTCATGAATTGAAGATAAGTGTGCTGCATCCTTATCTTACACGAGATCATACTCGTCAACTAAAAACACGAGTCTAGAGTGCATGTGTTCCATTATAAAGTGAGAGTAAAGATATATATGTCCGATATAGATCTGTTCGTGAAATAAATGAACCAACCTCTCGATACCACTTGTAGGTCACAAGTCGTCCAGAACAAGTCTAGAGGGGGTGAATAGACTTGTTGAAACTCTTGAACTCTTTTCACGAAGAGTGAGTTTCTTGGTGATAGTTAAACAAATGACTTGGAGTCGTTTGTTCTTGGATATGTGCGGAAGTCGGTGATGACGAATATAAATTAACTTAATGAAACACTTAACAATGTATGCAAGGTTAAAGTATGATGCGATAAAGCAAGAAATAACACAGCAATTATAGTGGTCTCGGAGGTGGGGTAATCCTCTACTAATCCACTTTTCACCAAACCGATTGGAGATGAATTCACTATAATTTTCAACGGTGATAAATATTACGGTGATTCAAAACACACTACAACGACTTCCAACCGGTGGAAATCCGTGCCGTTGTACACACTTGACTACCTTGCACCTCTTGATCCTCGATCCTTGGATGCCTTCTGATCTCTTACTTCAACCAGTGAAGTACCCCGTACTCAAGATTATAGACAAGAGTTTTTGTCTTCTCCAACTTAAGAGCTTCCTTAAGTATGAACTTTTAGAGCTTGCTCTTTTCACGATGCTATTGATTGCTTTAGATTGCTTGATTGCTTTGATCGCTAGAATGTATGTTCGCACCGGTAGTTGCTCAGTTTCAAATCTTCGGATATATATAGGTCACGATCTCTGAGCTTTTTCCTTGTAGCCGTTGCAAATCTTTTTAACAAATCCGTCCGTTGGAGGGAGACTTCATTGTTTAATCTTTCTGAACGTTGCAAGGCTGGATTCCCATTATTTAATTTTATCTTCCGACCGTTGTGAAGACTTCTGCATGTGAGCGCCGAATCTTTTGAATATAAAAGGATTAAAGTCTTCAAGGTGGGTCTGGATGATTTATTTAAATCATATCTCTTGCGGGAATTACTCCAAATTGTCTCTTCACGTTGCATGTGAGCTTTCCGTAATACTTGACTTTTCGACGCATGCTGACGTGGACTTGGAGTACTTGGCTGCCTTTGAGTAGGCTGATATGCAGCTAACATCTCTACAGATAGGTCCTGTCGGCTGTTCACTGTTTTATCTGGTCAGGTGACTTCCCTGAGGTACCTCGGCTGCAGTCTGGTCAAACTTCTCTGATACGATTTGTTGACCAGAGCTACTCTGACTGGACTCGGCTGTTCCTCTCTGATGGACTAAGCTGTACTTAGTACTTTGCCGTTTTTTCAGCCTAACTAATTTTTGGCCTCATTTGGTTCTTCTTTACATTTTGCCAAGTTTTTATACTTGAACATATTTTGGCTTATGGAAGATACTCATTTGGTTCTTCCTTACATTTTGCCAAGTAATAAACATTTGATTTTATATTAATGACATCATCAAAATCTAACAAGTATTCCTAACACTACGGTGACACATGGCACGTGATCATGTGGTCAGGATGCAACAAGTGATTGATCCAACTGTGAGAGCCTGAGATAATCTACGGTGACACATGGCTTGTGATCATGGGGTCAGGATGCAACAAGTGATTGATCCAACCGTGAGATATGGTGTGTGATTTGCTTAGCTAGCTAGCTCGGGAGGGTTCTTAGAGGCCTCGAGTGGGATTTTTGGCTTCGTTCCGGTCCTAGGCGATGCAAGTGCATGATTTGTTTTATGATTGTGGCCAGCTCGGGAGGGTCCTTAGAGACCTCGAGTGGGATTTGTGGCTTCGTCCCGATCCTAGGCAATACTTGTACATGATTATGTTGTGTTGATTTTATGTCCGTTGAGGACACTTGATGCGGGCTCTGGCCCTGTGAATTGTTGTTGGATCTATTTGTGAAAATGAAACCTTTGGGCTGTGACCCCTGTTGATTTTGGAAAGAGAAGGATTCTGAAATCCTAAATTGTTTTCTATTAAAACTCCCGATGGCATTTTAAACTGTTTTATAAATTGTTTCCCGTGATTGGTGATCTTTCAGTTTTGGAATGTTTTTCCCAAACTCTTACCTCGGGAGGTATTTTTGTTATGTTTAAATCTTTGAGGATTCCTGATTATTATTGTTCTTGGAACTTGTATTGTATGGCTCGTATTTTTGCACTTGTTTTTGCACTAGCAAAACAGTGGAGTTTTGCTAACCCCCGAGTATTCGGGGGGTGGATGTCTGTATTGCATTCAGGTTTTGGAGCATAGCACAGGGTCGGCATGAAGGATGATGAAAGATGAACGATACTAATCACACGAGGACCCATTGATGTCGTATTGGTTTAGTTGTAGTTTATTTTCCGCTGCAGTATTCTTTCCCTGTTGTACGAGAGTGTGTTGTATTCGACCCCCTGCGTGGGCATGTAATGTGTTTGAGTTGTATGTATTTATTGAAAGACCAAATCGGTCTACTGAGTCATTTTAGCCTTAAAGGCATTATCGAGATGTTTAACGTTGTTACCAGCCTGGTAGAATCTTGAGGAAAGGTTCTACGGCGTATAATATCCCTGAGCGGATTGGGGGTGTTACATAAATGGTATCAGAGATTAGGTTGTGGAAACCTAGGCTGTCGGGTCAAGTGGTGTCTGTTGAGTTTTGTCTTGTCGGATTTTGTCTGACTGAGTCGTGTCGCGACACATCGTCTGAGTTTGTTGGTCGTGATTAGTATCGTGGGGCGATCATCATCTTCGTGCGACCTGTGGCCGTAAGTCTCCCTTCTTTGTATTGTGCCTCGCGTGACACGAGCTATTTGTTTGATTATTTGTTAAGTGATGGAACCTTCATGTAGATTCTTGGTTTCGTGATGCGTTCGTGTGATTCTCATATTTCGTTTATATGAGGAGTGTTGTCATTATTTATGTCCTTTTGACTGTGATATTTGACTTTTTGTTTTCCCGGTAAAAGACAGGTGCTGTCTCGATTTCGAGCGAGTTGAAGCGCGTATTATGATTGTATGTAAGTGAATATTGTTACATGTGAGTTTTTAGGCATTCTAGCCTAATAGATTTTCGAAAACCTTGAGTATGTTAGAAAATAAATTTCGAGACGTATCTTTAAAATGAATTATTTTCTCGCGGTACTTTCAAAGTGCTTTCTAGTGCCGCAATATATTTTAAACTATTCTAGTTGGGGACCAAAATATTTTGAGATATTTTCAATTATTTTTAGAAACGCAGTTGCTTAGACCCAAGGGTCGAATATTTCTGAAAGTTTCGATTTAAAGTAAAGTGTCCTCATTTTATCAGATGCAAGATGGTTTTCAAAGTCTCGATAATGGTGTTTGTACAGTTTTTTGAAAATGTGATACTCAAGATCAATTAGTGATTCCACAATCATTTTTGAAAAGGTGGTTTTCGTTTTTAAATCCTATCATTCCTGTTTGCGGACCAGAAATGTATGTATGATGTTCGAACTTTCGTTAGGATGTTGACCCCGAGTTGTGGTTGAATTGGTGGTGTGAGCGTCGAGGCGTTGCCACGCAATTGTTATACTAGCCCTCTGTGAGAGGTGTGAACTGATATTTACTGTTTGCGCCTCGTGATGATTTGCGTGTTGTCGCACGAGTGTGAGCTGTTGAAGCTTGGATTGGTACGTTCGTGTATATGTGTGATTGTTCCATGATATTTTGTGATTATGTGCTGGTTATTGTTTGGGCTGTTGAGATTGTTGAACGATACCGTCGTTGCTATGATTTTAGTATGTGTGTTGCTTTACAATGGAAATCGTTGTATGTGGTATGTGTTATGATTTTTCTGTTGTGCTGAGTGATTACTTATTCAGTATGCCGAAGGGCCGAGGTCGTGGTCGTGGCAATCAGATGCGTGGTCGAGATCATGCTGCCGGTGATGATGCCGATATCGGTGTTGCTACTATTTTACAGCAGGTAGCCACACAGATGACTCAGTTGACTCAGGCAGTTCAGCGTGTTACAGATGTGACCCAGAACACTGGTGCAAATCAGTGGCTTCGAGAAGTGGTTCGTATGAATCCCCCTAGTTTCGCTGGTGCTGCAGATTCATTAGGATGGGATGGTTGGCTTTTCCAGTTGGAAAAGGTATTCGAGGTAGTTGATTGTCCAGAAGAACGTAAGGTCCCGGTAGCTCAGTATATTTTCGACAAGGATGCCGCTAGCCGGTGGGAGGCTGTTAAGCCTCAAGATCGTGTTGTTACATGGGCAAAGTTCCAGAGATTCATGAGAGATGAGTTTTGTCTGGAGCTGATCAGAAATCAGAAGATTAACGAATTCTTTTCGGCGAAACCACAGGATATACCGCTGTCTCAAGCTATTATTGATTTTAGCAAACAGCTCGGCTATGTGCAGAATCAAGTAAGGACAGAGGAGGACAAGATTTGTCATTTTAGTAGGCGGATGAAGCCGGAGATTCGTCGGTACATGGCAGGTCTCTCTTGTACTTCCTTGAGAGATTATCAGAATAGGGCGTTGGCCTATGAGCTATCCAGATTGCCGACCGAGATTATGTCCGCGTCGAAGAAACAGAAAATCGTTGGGGACCTTTCAGGAAATCAGGGGAGTGGGCCCCAAGAGTTGGGGACTTCGTTTTGTCCTCCTAAGGTGGTTCCTCGATCGCGTGATCAGGGGAGTAGTACCCCTGCAGTGAGTTATGTGAATAGCTCGAAGATATGTTATAACTGTAGTCGAGCGAGCCATACTGCGAAGAATTGTCGTTCACCGTTAGTCAACTGCTTCGAGTGTGGCCAGACGGGTCACCGAGCCGTACATTGCGAGACGGTAGCTGAGAGATTTGGGGATCGAGGTTGCGTCTCTACTCCGAAAGGACACGGAGACGCCTAGTGTGGTTTTGAGGATTTTGGCGTAGTCCAAATTATTGGTGATTGTCCTTGTGGATCGTTTGTGTGTTTATTTCTATTTTCTTGATTGTGCATGTTTCCTTGTAATAGGTGCTTAGTGTTTTGTGGTTGTTCGGATAATTGACTTGATTCTATTATCTGTTTGATGACGCTTGACACTTGTTGGTTTTATTATGTTTCTACCGGTGGCGTTGTGTTGGCCGTCGTGGAGCGTGTTTTCACGCCGTATTTTCCTCTCCGTTGCTTGTAACGTTTCGCCGTTGGGCGTAAGTTATGAATTTCTTGTGTATCTCGTTGAGTTTTCCTGGCGGGAAATTGCTTCTCCCTACTTGTTTTAAGTTTCGGGATGAAACTTCTTTTAAGAAGGGTAGTATGTAATATCCGCATATTCGATTTGCGGTAATTTTATTTATTGGCGAGAGTCCATTTTGACGACTCGCTTGGGACCGTTTCATCATTCTGAGAATGATTAATTCTGCACTTTTTGACATCCGAGTTCGTTTCGGTGTCGTTTTGTTGAGTTTCGTGTTTCTTAGCGACTTTTCCGCATTCGAGTTCGATTCTTGTGAATCTCGTTCGAAACTACTGTTTTGAGTTTCCCGTAAGTCCGTTTAACTTTGTTAGACGTGTTGTGAACTTCGGTTTGGTTATTCGATCACGTATCGTGATTTTCGGGCGTTTTGGGCCATTTTGTAATTTACCCAAAGTTGTGGGTAGAGCTGGCAAATTGGGTACCTGTTAGGACCTGTTAAGACCTGTTAAGTGAAAAAATATACTATGCAATTTTTTTATTTTTTAAAATAATTGTTTTTAGTATTCTAGGGTTCAATATTTAACTTTTTTGATACATAAAACGAATAACTGCCATACTCAAACCACCAAAGCCAAGTGTTAAATGAGTCGTTTTCATGTTTGAAACTTATGTTATTCGCGCGCTTCGAACCTGTTAAGACCTGTTAAGACACGATTTGCCAGGCCTAGTTGTGGGTATCCGCATTCGTATTTGTTGTTTTGACCCTTTTCATGGTCGCGTGTGATTAATTGTTGCATGGTATTTCATTTCGGGTACATGATGTTGCCCACGAGCATTTTGTCGTGTTCGTTCCGTGCGATTTTGGATAATCGAGTCGTCGAGTCCTGGTGGTCGGGCACTGGCCGGATGGTTGCGGGTCCTGGCCGGACGGTTGCGGGTCCTGGTCGGACAGTTGCGGGTACTGGCTGGATGGTTATGGGCACTGGTCGAACGGGTGCGGCAGGAACTGGCGTAGCGCACGCTACAGCCTAGAGGCAGCGCACGCTACGGCCGGTTAGCTGCGCGCGCTAGTCGGCCGAGACAGTGGGGGCAGTATGGTTCTGGACTCGGGTGGATCGGCAGGTAGCACACGCTACTGCCGGACACTGCGCACGCTACGACCGGCAGGTAGCGCACGCTACGGTCGGAAGGCTGCGCGCGCTACCTGGCCGAGCAGTCTAGTCCAGGAAGTCTATGGATTGCGGACCGGGCCGATAGCGCACGCTAGCTCGGCAGCCTAGTGCACGCTAGGCTGCACCAGTATAAATGTGACAGAGCAGTCGCATTTTCACTCATTTTTCATTTCCTTCTTTTTCTGTTCGCGGCTGGAGTTTCGGAGGAGGCGAAGCCATGTTGTTGAACAACAAATCCACGAAGTTGTTGAGTTCATATCATTGATTGATCATCCTATATCATCATTTGATCCAGCGAATCAAGGTGAGATTTCCTAGAACCCTATTTTGAGAAATTTTGGGGTTTTGCATTGTTGTCCGATTCGTTCCGTATTGTTGATTAATCCATGATGGGTATGATTAATCTTAGTAGTATTCTTGTATTTAGCATCATTTAATCCATTATTCTTCGTCGAATCAAGGTATATTTCTTGATTTCCTTCGAGTTGACTTTTTGGGGGGATTTCTTCTTGATTTCGTTTACCATCCGCTTTCGATGAACCGATTGTTGTAAAATGATGTTTTTAAACATATCCTATGGATTGATTATCCATATTTCGGTTGGGAAGTCCATTTTCATGTTTTGTCGGGTCGATTCGTGTTCTTGGCCGTTTAGGGGGAAACCCTTGAACTTTCGTCGTTTGTTCCTTGAATTCAGCGGCTTTGGGTCGTACTTTGGAATTCATTTTCGTTGTTATTGTTGTCGTTCTTAGTTTATTGTTGTGGGTTGTCGTTCGGTGGAGTCGGCGAGTTCGTAGTCGGTTCGTGCCAACCTATTTCGGTCGATTCTCCGCGTTGTGGTTATTCGAGGCAAGTACCTTGTCCATATAATTCTTATTTTATGGATATGATAATTAGTGATCGTCTCCTTGTGTTTAGTTGATCGTTTGAATTTCACTTTCAAAGACTCGGTTAGCCTTGTTAAAGGCCCTCTTACAAAACACGTGAGTTTTGTGGACATTGTGTTCGTGGATGGTTACGTGAATTTCTATGAATACACTTGGTGTTGTCGTTGTGCTTTGATAATATATATGTATATATATTTTCTCATATCGGTGCGTTGTGATTTGACCTTTGCGTCGTGCATTGTGTTTGTTGCCATTGAGTGAATTACTTGGATATTATTGATGTGATATGTTATTTGTGTGAATGTGTGGATATGGTTGAAGGTCTACGGTGACACATGACACGTGATCATGTGGTCAGGATGCAACAAGTGATTGATCCAACCGTGAGAGCCCGAGATAATCTACGGTGACACATGGCTTGTGATCATGGGGTCAGGATGCAACAAGTGATTGATCCAACCGTGAGATATGGTGTGTGATTTGTTTAGCTAGCCAGCTCGGGAGGGTCCTTAGAGGCCTCGAGTGGGATTTGTGGCTTCGTCCCGGTCCTAGGCGATGCATGTGCGTGATTTGTTTTATGATTGTGGCCAGCTCGGGAGGGTCCTTATAGGCCTTGAGTGGGATTTGTGGCTTCGTCCCGGGGGCACCCGACCCCCCAAAATTTTTTTTGCGATGTAGGGGGTATATAGTTTTCGTGTAGAAAAATTTCGGTATATTCGGTTTCGACCCCCCGTTTTAATTGTGAAATTTTTTTATACATTAAGCAATAAAATTGATCCATTACATTTTACATAAGCCCATCTACCCAAACTAAAATCCATTAACAAACCAAATCCCAACTAAAATCCATTACTTAGCCCATTAAAAAACCGTTTGTCTCATTTTTAATGTTTAGTTGTCTTGGACAAACGTTTAGTTTTATAGTGATTGAAACTTTTTTTTTATAATAATAGTATTTAATTTTTGACCCGACCCGAATCGAATCACCGACCCGAACATATTACCCGAAAAATAGCGTTAGGAAAAAAAATTTAGATCCCGACCCCCCACTGAAAATTTTTTAACTTCACCACTGCGGTCCTAGGCAATACTTGTATGTGATTATGTTGTGTTGATTTTATGACCGTTAAGGACACTTGATGAGGGCTCTGGCCCTGTAAATTGTTGTTGGATTTATTTGTGAAAATGAAACCTTTGGGCTGTGACCCCTGTTGATTTTGGAAAGAGAAGGATTCTGAAATCCTAAATTGTTTTCTATTAAAACTCCCGATGGCATTTTAAACTGTTTTATAAATTGTTTCCCCTGATTGGTGATCTTTTGGTTTTGGAATGTTTTTCCCAAACTCTTACCTCGGGAAGTATTTTCGTAATGTTTGTCTCTTTGAGGATTCATGATTATTATTGTTCTTGGAACTTGTATTATATGGCTCGTATTTTTGCACTTGTTCTTGCACTAGCAAAACAGTGGATTTTGCTAACCCCCGAGTATTCGTGGGGTAGATGTCTGTATTGCATTCAGGTTTTGGAGCATAGCACAGGGTCGGCATGAAGGATGATGAAAGATGAACGATACTAATCACATGAGGACCCGTTGATGTCGTATTGGTTTAGTTGTAGTTTATTTTCCGCTGCAGTATTCTTTCCCCGTTGTACGGGAGTGTGTTGTATTCGACCCCCTGCGTGGGCATGTAATGTGTTTGAGTTGTATGTATTTATTGAAAGACCAAATCGGTCTACTGAGTCATTTTAGCCTTAAAGGCATTGTCGAGATGTTTAACGTTGTTACCAGCCTGGTAGATCCTTGAGGAAAGGTTCTACGACGTGTAATATCCCTGAGCGGATTGGGGGTGTTACACGTAGCGCACGCTAACTGCAGTCCAGAGGCAGTCCATGAGCTACTGGACATGGATTGGAGTCCCGTTAACGCACGCCAAGGAATCGGGCTAACGCACGCTAGTTTGGGTGTGTAGCGCACGCTATTGCCTTTCGGTAGCGCGCGCTAATTGGCCGGACAGTTGGGGCAGTAGAGTCTGGACTTCGGCCAGACTATCGGGTAGCGCACGCTAGTCGGCCCTTGCGCGCGCTAACTCGGCGGGCTTAGCGCACGTTATTCGGACGCAGCGCACGCTACCCCGGCTAGACAGAAGTTTTTGGACTGCGGCCCAGGCCGATAGCGCACGCTAACTCGACTCGCTAGCGCGTGCTAATGCGCGCCTGTATATATATTAGTGTTTTGGTCAACTCTTGTTGGGGAAAACAATGTTGGTTTGATAATTGTCAAAAGGCAAACAACATACAACAAGTTGCTGTCCTGAAGTCATTCATACAACAAGAAGCGAGTTTTGATAAAGTGCTATCATACAGCAAAATTATATCTGCCAAAATACAGCAAGCCGCTGTTCCGAAGACAAACGATAGTGTTTGAACAAATCCTGTATCGAAGATTTCTCATAGTGTCAACATACATCGAAAGTGTTAAGGATAATCAAGCGAAGTATGGAAGCTCTCCTGAAATAATCATACAACATTATGCCAGATACAGCATCCAGGCTGTAAGTATTGAGATCTTGAATACATGTCGAAACAGGACTGAAGACCGTTAGAACGGAATCTGCCTTAATCGCTAAAGTCAAGTCCCGTTTGAAAAGAATTATTTAAATACTGAAAGGATAAAGTATTTAAATACTAGCCGACTCAAAAACCGGATCGTGTTTAATTAAAAAACATTCAACATATTGAATCAGACTATAGGCTCAACGGATCTATTCAGAGGCTATAAATACCCCAGAGTTTGAAGATCAGAAACACAGGAGCATAACACGAAGCAAAATACTAAGATCAAGCTTATAAGCAATATTCAAACGATCAAAAGACTGAATATTCCATATCATCGGATCAAGCTTATCAAGAGCAAAGTATATTTCTTCAAAGATCTGAAAGAAAGAAATATAGTCAGTCAACCCAGAACAACACATCATCAGCTAAAGCTCAAGAAAGTCCAGTTGTTGTTCAAACCGTGATCTTACCTTGTTCTTACCTATCAGCCCTGTGTGGACTGAGAAAACCTTGCTTTTCCTGAACTGTGTGTGACGGATCTGCTTTGAAGAGACGAAGCTTTGGAACTGTGTGTGAAGAAGTTAGTCAAGAGTCAGCTTCAACCAATCTGTGTGAACGGTTGAAAGCGACAATCCTTGTATCAATCTGTGTGAACGATACAGAGGATAGGTTTGATTATAAATACGTAGTTGTGTACGCAGTGTTTATAATAAACTTTTTTACTCCTGTGTGGAGGACCAGTGGACATAGAGAGGTTTACCTCGAACCATTTTAATTACCGTGTTATTTACATTATGCCAAGCAAACAGGAGATTAGACCGAGTTGCTGTATCCTCAGCAACTTACTGTTTTAAAGACTTCCGCTACGTACTCTGATTCGAAAATCATACAGACTGTTGCTAAAATACTTTCCAAGCTATATTCTGTATACTTAGTGGACAACGACTCTCGTCATTTTCATCCTCATTTCTCTCCTTCGTCCTTCTAGGCAACGTCTAGCAAGGATCTATCGAAGATCTACGATTTTTCCAAGGATTTGAGGTAAGATCACTTGAACCCTTGATTTTTGGGTATTTTGGGAGTTTGGGAGGTTTCGGCCGATTTAAGCCGATCTAGCCCAGATTGTTTTCAGATCTTCATTGTATACTCGAGATCCTTTGTTAATCTTGAGGCTTTGTGGAATGAACTTCGTAAATTCTTATGTTCGTCGATTATGTTGGTTTGAGCCTTTGAGGTGTCCGGAAAATGGTTCCTGAGGGTAGAACTTAGGATGATTCTTGGTTTTCCGATGAGATTGTAGTTGATTTAGACTTGATTCTTGTTAGGAATGAAATTTGGAGGATAGTTCAGATCGAGGCTTTGTGATTCATCGTATTTGTTCGCTCGTGGTTTCAAGGAAAGTATCTTGCCCATACATTTCGTGTTTCGTAGACGTGATAGTTGGTGATTGATTATATGTGGAACTTGAATGTTTTAATGAAGCTTCTAAAGGATCGGTATTCTCGATAAAAAGGGTTTTCTTCGAGATAACTCGTATGATTCGTGGATAAATGTGTATTTGGAATATGTGAGTATGTGTTGTATGTGATAGATGTTATAAACATACTTCGTGAGTATAATATACCATAATCACTTGTCGAGGATTGTGTATCGATTCGTATACTTGTTCGGTGGATATTTGACACGTTGTGATATTAATTGTTACTCCTTTGAAAGGAGGTCGTGATGCTTAATGTTGTTTGGCTGGTGATCGCTTATTGTTATGTGATTATTGTAAGTGATGTGCCGCCGGGTAAGATTGTCGAATCTCCGGGATTCATACTTGCTAGTATGGGTCGGGCGGGACCGTAGGGTTATCTAACGGGTATGTCTTGCAGGGACTCCGAGGTTCGTGGCTTGCTAGCCCGATGCCGGGATAACTTGTGGGGTTATCCATCGGGTATGTCTTGTGGGGACTCCGAGGTTCGTAGCTTGTTAGTGCGATGCCGGGATAACTTATGGTTGTGATTTGGTTATGTGATGTACGTGTCATGGGTTGTCCAATCGGGTATGTTATGTAGGAGCATCCGAGGTTCGTAGCTTGTTAGTGCGATACCGGGATAACTATGAACGTATCTATGATTGTGGTCACGTGACTGTTGTTATGGTGACATGTGATTTGGTATGGTTTTCCTGTGGGTTATTCACTCGGGTATGTTCTGTGGGAGCATCTGAGATTCATTGCTTGCTAGCACGGGACGCGAATAATCTGTGGAAACATGATGTTATGATATGATCAGGTCTTGGACTCCGTGCTTTGTGATCGGAATGGTACGATTGGGTCGTGGACCCCGTATGTTGTTATCATAATTGTATTTTGGGAAAATGACTTTTGGATTGTGTCCCTAAATGGTTTCAAAGGATTGAGAATTCTTAAATCCCAACTAGGGGTGTCTAAATGGTTCCCAGTTCTAGGTTAGAACCGGAACCGCGGTTCCGGTTAACTGGAACCGTATATGTAATACCCGTAATTTCGATTTCCGGTAATTTCTTTTTTTCGACGGAAGTCCGTTTTGACAACTCGCTCATGACCGTTTCGTCATTCTGAGAATAATTAATTCTACACTTTTTGACATCCGAGTTTGTTTCGGTGTCGTTTTGTTGAGTTCCGTGCTTTTTAGCGACTTTTCCGCATTTGAGTTCGATTCTTGCGAATCTCGTTCGAAACTGCTGTTTCAAGTTTCCCGTAAGTCCGTTTAACTTTGTTAGACGTTTTGTGAACTTCGGTTTGGTTATTCGATCATGTATCGTGATTTTCGGGCGTCTTGGGCCATTTTATAATTTACCCAAAGTTATGGGTATCCGTATCTGTATTTGTTGTCTCGACCCTTTTCTTGGTCGCGTATGATTAATTATCGCATTATGTTTTCATCTCGGGTCGTTGATGCTGTCCGCGAGTTTTTCGTCGTGTTCGTTCCGTATGTTTTCGGAAATCGAGTTGTCGGGTCATGGCGGTGGCGGTGGCCGGACGGTGGCGAGTCTGATCGGACGATTCGCATTGGCCGGGCCGCGAGAACCGGCGTAGAGCGTGCTACTGCCGGAAGGCTGCGTGCGCTAACCGGCAGGATTAGCGCACGTTATGCGGCCGGCCGACGCACGCTATCGGGCTGGGCAATAGGGGCAGTGAGGCTCTGGACTCGGGGACGATCGACAGGTAGCGCACGCTACTGTCGGGCATTGCGCACGCTATGACCGGCAGGTAGGGCGCGCTATGGCCGGAAGGCTGCGCACGATACCTGGCCGAGTCAGTAGGGCAGTGGGGGCTCTGGATTGCGGCCTGGGCCGATAGCGCACGCTAGCTCGGCAGCCTAGCGCACGCTAGTCCGACCTAGTATAAATGTGGCAGAGCAGTCACATTTTCACTCGTTTTTCATTTCCTTTCTTTTCGATCTGCGGCTGGAGCTTCGGAAGAGGCGAAGCCATGTTGTTGAAAAACAAATCCATGAAGTTATTGAGTCCATATCATTGATTGATCATCCTATATCATCCTTTGATCCAGCGAATCAAGGTAATCTCTTCTTAGAACCCAAAATTCTTGAATTTGGGGGTTTTTGCGTTTTTGTCCGATTTGTTCCGTATTGTTGATTAATTCATGATGGGTATGATTAATCTTGGTAGTATTCTTGTGTTTAACATCATTTAATCCATTGTTCTTCGTCGAATCGAAATATATTTCTTGATTTCCTTCGAATCGACTTTTTGGGGGATTTGTTCTCGATCTCGTTTTCCATCCGTTTTTGATGGATCGATTTTGGTTAAATGATGTTGTTAAACATATTCTATGGATTGTATATCCATATTTCAACTTGTAATTCCGTTTTCGTGTTTTGTCGGGACGAATCGTGTTCTTGGCCGTTTTGGGGGAAACACTTGAACTTTCGTCATTCGTTCTTTGAATTCAACGGCTTTAAGTCGTGCTATGGAATTCATTTTCATTGTTGTTATTGTCCTTCGTAGTTTATTATCGCGAGTTGGCGTTCGGTGGAGCCGGCGGGTTCGTAGTCGGTTCGTGGCAACCTACTTCGGTCGATTCTCCGGGTTGTAGGTATTCGAGGCAAGTACCTTGTCCATACAGTTCTTATTTTGTGGATATGATGATCGGTGATCATCTTGGTGTGTTTGTTTGGTTGTTTGAAATGAAGTTTCAAAGATTTCGGTTTGGCCTCGTTAAAGGCTCTCTTTCAAAACGTGTGTGTTTTATGAACATTGTGTTCGTGGATGGTTACGTGAATTACTATGAATACACTTGGTGTTGTCGTTGTGCTTTTATAATATATATGTATATATTATCTCATATCGTGTGTTGTGATTTGACCATTGCGTTGTGCATTGTGTTTGTTGACATTGAGTGAATTACTTGGACATTTGATGTGATATGTTATTTGTGTGAATGTGTGGATATGGTTGAAGGTCTACGGTGACACATGGCATGTGATCATGTGGTCAGGATGCAACAAGTGATTGATCCAACTGTGAGAGCCTGAGATAATCTACGGTGACACATGGCTTGTGATCATGGGGTCAGGATGCAACAAGTGATTGATCCAACCGTGAGATATGGTGTGTGAATTGTTTAGCTAGCCACCTCGGGGGGGTCCTTAGAGGCCTCGAGTGGGATTTGTGGCTTCGTCCCGGTCCTAGGCGATGTGCGTGCGCGATTATGTTTTGTTGATTTTTATGTCCGTCGAGGACACGTGATGTTGGGCTCTGGCCCTGTGAATTGTTGTCGGTTTTCTATTTGAGAAAACAAAACCTTTGGGCTGTGACCCCTGTTGATTTTGGAAAGAGAAGGATTCGGTAATCCTAAATTATTTTATATTAAAACTCGATGGCATTTTAAACTGTCTTACAAATTGTTTCCCTTTATTTGTGATCTTTCAGTTTTGGAATGTTTTACCCAAACTCTTGGCTCGGGAAGTACTTTTCATTACGTTTGGATCTTTAAGGATTCCTCGTTATTGTTATTCGTGGAATATGAATTGTATGGCTCGTATTTGCACTTTGTTCTTGCACTAGCAAAACAGTGGAGTTTTGCTAACCCCCGAGTAGAGCTGTTATGCGAAACGAGCTGCTCGAAAGCTCGGCTCGGCTCGGCTCGTTAAGGCTCGTTAAAGCTCAACTCGAATATTAAATGAGCCGAGCTCGAGCTCGACTTGTTGCTCGATTTATTAACGAGCCGGCTCGAACTCGACTTGTTAGGCTCGATAACTAAGATTTTTCTTATAATTACATTAGGCTCGTTGGGCTTGGCTCGGCTCGATAGGCTCGTTAGACTCGTTTACGAGTCGAGTCAAGCTCATATCTTTACTCGTTAGTGTTATCGAGCCAAGCTCGGCTCGGCTCGTTAAGAGCTCGAGCCGAGCTCGAGCATCAAGTACTCGAGCTCGGCTCGGCTCGAATAACAGCTCTAGCCCCAAGTATTCGGGAGGTGGATGTCTGTTTTTGCATTCAGGTTTGGGAAAATAACACAGGGTCGGCACGAAGGATGATGAAAGATGATCGATACTAATCACATGAGGAATCGACGTCGTGTATTGGTTCAGTTGTACTTTATTTTTCGCTGCTATATTTTTCCCGTTGTACGGGTGTGGTTGTGTTTTGACCCCTGCGTGGGCATGAGTTGTAATGGATTTGTATGTTTTTATTGAAAGGCCAAATCGGTCTACTGAGTCATTTTAGCCTTAAAGGCATTGTCGAGATGTTTCATGTTGTTACTAGCCTGGTAGATCCTTGAGGAAAGGTTCTACGGCGTGTAATATCCTTGAACGGATTGGGGGTGTTACATAAATGGTATCGGAGCTTAGGTTGTGGAAACCTAGGCTGTCGGGTCAGTGGTGTGTGTTGAGTTTTGTCTCGTTGGATTTTGTCTGACTAAGTCGTGTCGCGACGCGTCGTCTGAGTTTGTTGGTCGTGATTAGTATCGTGGGGCGATCATCATCTTTGTGCGACCTGTGGATGTAAGTCTCCCTTCTTTGTGTTGTGCCTCATGTGACTCGAGCTATTTTTATCATTATTTGTTAAGTGACGGAATCCTCTTATGGATTTTGATTTCTTGATATGTGGTTATTTGACCCTCATATTTCGTTCATATGAGGAGTAGTGTTGCTGGATTGTGCATGTTTGACTTTATTTCTTTTATCCGCTGCGTGAGTTCTTTTGTAATGGCTTTCGGTATTTTACCGACTGAGTTCTATTTCGAAAACCGATTCCCTTAACCGAGTTTGTGGCATTATGGCCTTGATCGTTTTGGCGAAATTCTTATGATGGTATTTAGTATTTTGTAAATGGCTTTTGTAAGTTTTTGAAATATTACCGTCATCGGCCTTTTTGACGTTGTAAATGGTTTTTAGCCTGGTGAGTTCCGGCGCGGGACCCACAGCGCTATAATATTTCGTGTAATTACCTGAAATTTTTGGGCATTCTAGCCCATTGAATTATCTTTGAAAACCTTGAGTATCTTAGAAAATAAATTTCGAGATGTACTTTTAAAATGAATTATTTTCTCGTTGTACATCCAAGGTGCCACAATATGTTTCAAAATTCTTCTACCTCGAGGACCAAAATGTTTTGAGATATTTTCAATGATTTAGAAATACTTTTACTTAGACCCGAGGGTCGAATATTCTGAAAGTTTTCACTAAGAGAAAGTGTCCTCATTTTTATCAAATGTGAAATGGTTCTCCAAAGTCTCGATAACGATGTTTCACGTTTGTACTTTTTTTTGAAAGGTGATACTCAAGATCAACCGGTGTTCTTCTGAATTATTTTAAAAATGAGGTTTTCGTTTTTAAAACCTATCCATTACCGTTTGAGGGCTGAGTATGTATGTATGATGTTCGCGTTGTTATTACGATGTTTGGTCCCGAGTATGATCGAATTGGCGGTGTGAGCGTTGAGTCGTTTTCCACACATTTGTTGTGTTAGCCCTCTGTAAGAGGTGAGACGTTGGTGTTATATGTTGCCGCCTCGTAGTGATTTCTGCGTTGTCGCACATGTGCGAGCGGTTAGAGCTTGGTTTGGCATGACCGTGTGCATCGATGATTGTTCCGTTATGTGCCGGTTGTTTAATGTCTTGTTACCTTGCTCCCGTTTTTGTGAATTTCGTGGACAAGGTCGAAGGTAATACCCGTACTATTTTGACTTCTGTATTTTCTCTTTCTCCGGTTTATCGATTCGCTCATGTTCGTTGATACTTTATGAACTTGTTCTGCATTTTGGTTTCATCGTCCGAACGAACTGTGATCTTGTTGTGGGTCGATCTGGTTATCGCTGTGACTTTTTCGAGTTCGGTTCGATTCTTGTGAACCTTGTTCGGAAGTGACATCATTTGGTTCTATTAGTTCTTTTATTCGAAGTGGATCGGATTTGGAACTCCTGTGTTTTCGACTCTGTCGACTCGTTTATGCTCGTTAACATTTTCTGAGCTTGCCCTGTCCCTTGCTTTTGTTGATCGAACGAGTGTGGTATTGTTTCGGGATGACTTGTTTGTCGTTGTGACTTTTCAATTACTATTCCCTTTTCTGTGGATCTTATGTGAATCACATCTTGTTGTTTTCACCGGATCATATACTGTCTCGAGCCGAGACGTGAACCTGGGAGTTGTTGTTTGAATTTTAATGTTCTTCGTGATTCGAACATGATAGTTCGATTTTTGTTGTCTCGATCGTTCGATTTTTTGGTTTTTGTTGATCTCGTGTCGTGATTGTTGAACATTCAGGCTCCTTCGTAATTCCCTTAAGTTCGGGAAATTAGTCTCGTTTTCGATCTTCCAAGTGGAATTCCGTATTTGTTCAGCGATTGGCTCGCGTTTTGATTGATGTATCGTTGGGTTGGTCAATCATATTGATTTTCGTTCGTTGTGTTTTGTGATTGTTCGGATAATTGACTTGACTATATTATCCGTTTGATGATGCTTGTCATTTGTTGGTTTTATTATATCCCTAACGGCGACGTTGTGTTGGTCGTCGTGGGGCGTGTTTTCACACCGTATATTCCTTTGCGTTGCTTGTAACGTTTCGCCGATGGGCGTAAGTTACGCGTTTCTTGTGTATCTCGTTGAGTTTTCCTAGCAGGGGATATTGCTTCTCCCTACTTGTTTTAAGTTTCGGGACGAAACTTCTTTTAAGGAGGGTAGAATGTAATACCCGTAATTTTGATTTCCGGTAATTTCTTTTTTCGGCGGAAGTCCGTTTTGACGACTCGCTCATGACCATTTCGTCATTGTGAGAATAATTAATTCTACACTTTTTGACATCCGAGTTCGTTTCGGTGTCGTTTTGTTGAGTTCCGTGCTTTTTAGCGACTTTTCCGCACTTGAGTTCGATTTTTGCGAATCTCGTTCGAAACTGCTGTTTCGAGTTTCCCGTAAGTCCGTTTAACTTTTTTAGACGTGTTGTGAACTTCGGTTTGGTTATTCGATCACGTATCGTGATTTTCGAGCGTTTTGGGTCATTTTGTAATTTACCCAAAGTTATGGGTATTCGTATCTGTATTTGTTGTCTCGACCCTTTTCTTGGTCGCGTATGATTAATTATTGCATAATGTTTTCATCTCGGGTCGTTGATGTTGTCCGCGAGTTTTTCATCGTGTTCATTCCGTACATTTTCGGAAATCGAGTCGTCGGGTCATGGCGGCTGAGCAGCTTGCCGGACGGTGGCGGGTCCTGGCCGGACGGTTACGGGCACTGGCCGGGCTGACGCGGCAGGAACCGGCGTAGCGCGCGCTACTGCCGGAAGGCTGCATGCGCTAACCGACAGGATTAGCGCACGTTATGCGGTCGGCCGACGCACACTATCGGGTTGAGCAGTAGGGGCAGTGAGGCTCTGGACTCGGGGACGATCGGCAGGTAGTGCACGCTACTGTCGGGCATTGCGCATGCTACGACTGGCAGGTAGCGCGCGCTACGGCCGGAAGGCTGTGCACACTACCTGGCCGAGTCAGTAGGGCAGTGGGGGCTCTGGATTGCGGTCTGGGCCGATAGCGCACGCTAGTCCGGCCCAGTATAAATGTGGCAGAGCACTCACATTTTCACTCGTTTTTCATTTCCTTTCTTTTCGATCCGCGGTTGGAGCTTCGGAGGAGGCGAAGCCATGTTGTTGAACAACAAATCTACGAAGTTATTGAGTCCATATCATTGATTGATCATCATATATCATCCTTTGATCCAGCGAATCAAGGTAATCTCTTCTTAGAACCCTAAATTCTTGAATGTGGGGGTCTTTGCGTTTTTGTCCGATTCATTCCGTATTGTTGATTAATTCATGATGGGTATGATTAATCTTGGCAGTATTCTTGTGTTTAACATTATTTAATCCATTGTTCTTCGTCGAATCGAAATATATTTCTTGATTTCCTTCGAATCGCCTTTTTGGGGGTTTTGTTCTCGATCTCGTTTTCCATCCGTTTTTGATGGATCGATTTTGGTTAAATGATGTTGTTAAACATATTCTATGGATTGTATATCCATATTTCAACTTGGAATTCTATTTTCGTGTTTTGTCGGGACGAATCGTGTTCTTGGCCGTTTTGGGGGAAACACTTGAACTTTCGTCATTCGTTCTTTGAATTCAACGGCTTTAAGTCGTGCTATGGCATTCATTTTCATTATTGTTATTGTCCTTCGTAGTTTATTATCGCGAGTTGGGATTCGGTGGAGCCAGCGGGTTCGTAGTCGGTTCGTGCCAACTTACTTCGGTCGATTCTCCGCATTGTGGGTATTCGAGGCAAGTACCTTGTCCATACATTTCTTATTTTGTGGATATGATGATCGGTGATCGTCTTGGTGTGTTTGTTTGGTTGTTTGAAATGAAGTTTCAAAGATTTCAGTTTGGCCTCGTTAAACGCTCTCTTTCAAAACGTGTGTGTTTTATGAACATTGTGTTCGTGGATGGTTACGTGAATTACTATGAATACACTTGGTGTTGTCGTTGTGCTTTGATAATATATATGTATATATTATCTCATATCCTGTGTTGTGATTTGGCCATTGCGTTGTGCATTGTGATTATTGTCATTGAGTGAATTACTTGGACATTTGATGTGATATGTTATTTGTATGAATGTGTGGATATGGTTGAAGGTCTACGGTGACACATGGCACGTGATCATGTGGTCAGGATGCAACAAGTGATTGATCCAACCGTGAGAGCCTGAGATGATCTACGGTGACACATGGCTTGTGATCATGGGGTCAGGATGCAACAAGTGTTGATCCAACCGTGAGATATGGTGTGTGAATTGTTTAGCTAGACAGCTCGGGAGGGTCCTTAGAGGCCTCGAGTGGGATTTGTGGCTTCGTCCCGGTCCTAGGCGATGCGCGTGCGCGATTATATTTTGTTGATTTTTATGTCCATCGAGGACACGTGATGTTGGGCTCTGGCCCTGTGAATTGTTGTCGGTTTTCTATTTGAGAAAACAAAACCTTTGGGCTGTGACCCCTGTTGATTTTGGAAAGAGAAGGATTCGGTAATCCTAAATTATTTTCTATTAAAACTCTCGATGGCATTTTAAACTGTCTTACAAATTGTTTCCCTTTATTTGTGATCTTTTAGTTTTGGAATGTTTTACCCAAACTCTTGCCTCGGGAAGTACTTTTCGTTACGTTTGGATCTTTAAGGATTTCTGGTTATTGTTATTTGTGGAATATGAATTGTATGGCTCGTATTTGCACTTTGTTCTTGCACTAGAAAAACAGTGGAGTTTTGCTAACCCCCGAGTATTCGGGGGGTGGATGTCTGTTTTTGCATTCTGGTTTGGGAGCATAACACAGGGTCGGCACGAAGGATGATGAAAGATGATCGATACTAATCACATGAGGAACCGTACGTCGTGTATTGGTTCAGTTGTGCTTTATTTTCCGATGCTATATTTTTCCCGTTGTACGGGTGTGGTTGTGTTTTGACCCCTGAGTGGGCATTAGTTGTAATCGAGTTGTATGTTTTTATTGAAAGGCCAAATCGGTCTACTGAGTCATTTTAGCCTTAAAGGCATTGTCGAGATGTTTCATGTTGTTACTAGCCTGGTAGATCCTTGAGGAAAGATTCTACGGCGTGTAATATCCCTGAACGGATTGGGGGTGTTACATAAATGGTATCGGAGCTTAGGTTTTGGAAACCTAGGCTGTCGGGTCAGTGGTGTCTGTTGAGTTTTGTCTCGTCGGATTTTGTCTGACTAAGTCGTGTCGCGACGCGTTGTCTGAGTTTGTTGGTCGTGATTAGTATCGTGGGGCGATCATCATCTTCGTGCGACCTGTGGATGTAAGTCTCCCTTCTTTCTGTTGTGCCTCATGTGACTCGAGTTATTTTTATGATTATTTGTTAAGGGACGTAATCCTCTTATGGATTTTGATTTCTTGATATGTGGTTATTTGACCCTCATATTTCGTTCATATGAGGAGTAGTGTTGCTGGATTGTGTATGTTTGACTTTATTTCTTTTATCCGCTGTGTGAGTTCTTTTGTAATGGCTTTCGGTATTTTACCGACTGAGTTCTATTTCGAAAATCGATTCCCTTAACCAAGTTTGTGGCATTATGGCCTTGATCGTTTTGGCAAAATTCTTATGACGGTATTTAGTATTTTGTAAATGGTATTTGTAAGTTTTTGAAATATTACCGTCATCGGCCTTTTTGACGTTGTAAATGGTTTTTAGCCTGGTGAGTTCCGGCGCGGGACCCACGGCGCTATAATGTTTCGTGTAATTACCTGAAATTTTTGGGCATTCTAGCCCATTGAATTATTTTTGAAAACCTTGAGTATCTTAGAAAATAAATTTCGAGACGTACTTTTAAAATGAATTATTTTCTCGTGGTACATCCAAGGTGCCACAATATGTTTCAAAATTCTTCTACCTCGAGGACCAAAATGTTTTGAGATATTTTCAATGATTTAGAAACACTTTTACTTAGACCCGAGGGTCGAATATTTTGAAAGTTTTCACTAAGAGAAAGTGTCCTCATTTTTATCAAATGTGAAATGGTTCTCCAAAGTCTCGATAACGATGTTTCACGTTTGTACTTTTTTTTGAAAGGTGATACTCAAGATCAACCGGTGTTCTTCTGAATTATTTTCAAAATGAGGTTTTCGTTTTTAAAACCTATCCATTACCGTTTGAGGGCTGAGTATGTATGTATGATGTTCGCGTTGTTATTACGATGTTTGATCCCGAGTATGATCGAATTGGCGGTGTGAGCGTTGAGTCGTTTTCCACACATTTGTTGTGTTAGCCCTCTGTAAGAGGTGAGACGTTGGTGTTATATGTTGCCGCCTCGTAGTGATTTCTGCGTTGTCGCACATGTGCGAGCGGTTAGAGCTTGGTTTGGCATGACCGTGTGCATCGGTGATTGTTCCATTATGTGTCGGTTGTTTAATGTCTTGTTACCTTGCTCCCGTTTTTGTGAATTTCGTGGACAAGGTCGGAGGTAATACCCGTACTATTTTGACTTCTGTATTTTCTCTTTCTCCAGTTTATCGATTCGCTCATGTTCGTTGATACTTTATGAACTTGTTCTGCATTTCGGTTTCATCGTCCGAACGAACTGTGATCTTGTTGTGGGTCGATCTGGTTATCGCTGTGACTTTTTCGAGTTCGGTTCGATTCTTGTGAACCTTGTTCGGAAGTGACATCATTTGGTTCTATTAGTTCTTTTATTCGAAGTGGATCGGATTTGGAACTCCTGTGTTTTCGACTCTGTCGACTCGTTTATGCTCGTTAACATTTTCTGAGCTTGCCCTGTCCCTTGCTTTTGTTGATCGAATGAGTGTGGTATTGTTTCGGGATGACTTGTTTGTCATTGTGACTTTTCAATTACTATTCCCTTTTCTGTGGATCTTATGTGAATCACATCTTGTTGTTTTCACCGGATCATATACTGTCTCGAGCCGAGACGTGAACCTGGGAGTTGTTGTTTGAATTTTATTGTTCTTCGTGATTCGAACATGATAGTTCGATTTTTGTTGTCTCGATCGTTCGATTGTTCGGTTTTGTTGATCTCGTGTCGTGATTGTTGAACGTTCAGGCTCCTTCATAATTCCCTTAAGTTCGGGAAATTAGTCTCGTTTTCGATCTCGCAACCCTTGGGCGGTGGAATTCCGTATTTGTTCAGCGATTGGCTCGCGTTTTGATTGATGTACCGTTGGGTTGGTCAATCATATTGATTTTCGTTCGTTGTGTTTTGTGATTGTTCGGATAATTGACTTGACTATATTATCCGTTTGATGACGCTTGTCATTTGTTGGTTTTATTATATCCCTAACGGCGACGTTGTGTTGGTCGTCGTGGAGCGTGTTTTCACACCGTATATTCCTTTGCGTTGCTTGTAACGTTTCGCCGATGGACGTAAGTTACGCATTTCTTGTGTATCTCGTTGAGTTTTCCTGGCAGGGGATATTGCTTCTCCCTACTTGTTTTAAGTTTCGGGACGAAACTTCTTTTAAGTAGGGTAGAATGTAATACCCGTAATTTCGATTTCCGGTAATTTCTTTTTTCGGTGGAAGTCCGTTTTGACGACTCGTTCATGACTGTTTCGTCATTCTTAGAATAATTAATTCTACACTTTTTGACATCCGAGTTCGTTTCGGTGTCGTTTTGTTGAGTTCTGTGCTTTTTAGCGACTTTTCCGCACTTGAGTTCGATTCTTGTGAATCTCATTCGAAACTGCTGTTTCGAGTTTCCCGTAAGTCCGTTTAACTTTGTTAGACGTGTTGTGAACTTCGGTTTGGTTATTCGATCACGTATCGTCATTTTCGGGCGTTTTGGGCCATTTTGTAATTTACCCAAAGTTATGGGTATCCGTATCTGTATTTGTTGTCTCGACCCTTTTCTTGGTCGCGTATGATTAATTATTGCATTATGTTTTCATGTCGGATCGTTGATGTTGTCCGAGAGTTTTTCATCGTGTTCGTTCCGTACGTTTTCGGAAATCGATTCGTCGGGTCATGGCGGCCGAAAGCACCGCCGGACGGGCGGGTCCTGGCCGATTCACGGCACCGCCGGCCGACGCGCAGAACCGGCGTAGCGCGCCATCGCCGGAAGGCCGCTGCGGCGCTAACCGGCAGGATTAGCGCACGTTATGCGGGCCGCCGACGACGCCATCGGGCCGGGCGCAGGGCAGTGAGGCTCTGGACTCGGGGACGATCGGCAGGTAGCGCACGCTACTGTCGGGCATTGCGCACGCTACGACCGGCAGGTAGCGCGCGCTACGGCCGGAAGGCTGCGCACGCTACCTGGCCGAGTCAGTAGGGCAGTGGGGGCTCTGGATTGCGGCCTGGGCCGATAGCGCACGCTAGCTCGGCAGCCTAGCGCACGCTAGTCCGGCCCAGTATAAATGTGGCAGAGCAGTCACATTTTCACTCGTTTTCATTTCCTTTCTTTTTGATCTGCGGCTGGAGCTTCGGAGGAGGCGAAGCCATGTTGTTGAACAACAAATCCATGAAGTTATTGAGTCTATATCATTGATTGATCATCTTATATCATCCTTTGATCCAGTGAATCAAGGTAATCTCTTCTTAGAACCCAATATTCTTGAATTTGGGGGTTTTTGCGTTTTTGTCCGATTCGTTCCATATTGTTGATTAATTCATGATGGGTATGATTAATCTTGGTAGTATTCTTGTGTTTAACATCATTTAATCCATTGTTCTTCATCGAATCGAAATATATTTCTTAATTTCCTTCGAATCGACTTTTTGGGGGATTTGTTCTCGATCTCGTTTTCCATCCGTTTTTGATGGATCTATTTTGGTTAAATGATGTTGTTAAACATATTCTATGGATTGTATATCCATATTTCAACTTGGAATTCCGTTTTCGTGTTTTGTCGGGACGAATCGTGTTCTTGGCCGTTTTGGGGGAAACACTTGAACTTTCGTCATTCGTTCTTTGAATTCAACGGCTTTAAGTCGTGCTATGGAATTCATTTTCATTGTTGTTATTTTCCTTCGTAGTTTATTATCGCAAGTTGGCGTTCGGTAGAGCCGGCGGGTTCGTAGTCGGTTCGTGCCAACCTACTTCGGTCGATTCTCCGCGTTGTGGGTATTGGAGGCAAGTACCTTGTCCATACATTTCTTATTTTGTGGATATGATGATCGGTGATCGTCTTGGTGTGGTTGTTTGGTTGTTTGAAATGAAGTTTCAAATATTTCGGTTTGGCCTCGTTAAAGGCTCTCTTTCAAAACGTGTGTGTTTTATGAACATTGTGTTCGTGGATGGTTACGTGAATTACTATGAATACACTTGGTGTTGTCGTTGTGCTTTGATAATATATATGTATATATTATCTCATATCGTGTGTTGTGATTTGACCATTGCGTTGTGCATTGTGTTTGTTGTCATTGAGTGAATTACTTGGACATTTGATGTGATATGTTATTTGTGTGAATGTGTGGATATGGTTGAAGGTCTACGGTGACACATGGCACGTGATCATGTGGTCAGGATGCAACAAGTGATTGATCCAACCGTGAGAGCCTGAGATAATCTACGGTGACACATGGCTTGTGATCATGGGGTCAGGATGCAACAAGTGATTGATCCAACCGTGAGATATGGTGTGTGAATTGTTTAGCTAGCCAGCTCGGGAGGGTCCTTAGAGGCCTCGAGTGGGATTTGTGGCTTCATCCCGGTCCTAGGCGATGCGCGTGCACGATTATGTTTTGTTGATTTTTATGTCCGTCGAGGACACGTGATGTTGGGCTCTGGCCCTGTGAATTGTTGTCGGTTTTCTATTTGAGAAAACAAAACCTTTGGGCTGTGACCCCTGTTGATTTTGGAAAGAGAAGGATTCGGTAATATTAAATTATTTTCTATTAAATCTATCGATGGCATTTTAAACTGTCTTACAAATTGTTTCCCTTTATATGTGATCTTTCGGTTTTGGAATGTTTTACCCAAACTCTTGCTCGGGAAGTACTTTTCGTTACGTTTGGATCTTTAAGGATTCCTGGTTATTGTTATTCGTGGAATATGAATTGTATGGCTCGTATTTGCACTTTGTTCTTGTACTAGAAAAACAGTGGAGTTTTGCTAACCCCCGAGTATTCGGGGGGTGGATGTCTGTTTTTGCATTCAGGTTTGGGAGCATAACATAGGGTCGGCACGAAGGATGATGAAAGATGATCGATACTAATCACATGAGGAACCGTACGTCGTGTATTGGTTCAGTTGTACTTTATTTTCTGCTGCTATATTTTTCCCGTTGTACGGGTGTGGTTGTGTTTTGACCCCTGCGTGGGCATGAGTTGTAATCGAGTTGTATGTTTTTATTGAAAGGCCAAATTAGTCTACTGAGTCATTTTAGCCTTAAAGGCATTGTCGAGATGTTTCATGTTGTTACTAGCCTGGTAGATCCTTGAGGAAAG
Organism: Orobanche coerulescens; assembly: GCA_033398695.1. NCBI lineage: Eukaryota > Viridiplantae > Streptophyta > Magnoliopsida > Lamiales > Orobanchaceae > Orobanche > Orobanche coerulescens. The sequence goes on along the minus strand of CM065815.1, from coordinate 144,604,275 downwards.
GTTCTATGGCGTGTAATATCCCTGAACGGATTGGGGGTGTTACAGTATAATCGGTTAAAGGTTCGGTTTTCGGTTGCTCATTACATAATTTTTTGGTTTTCGGTTCGGAACCAGAACCGAACGGTTTCGAACCGAAAATTGATTTTATTATATATTTATTAAATATTATTTTTATATTTTATACTTATATATTTTATTATTTTAATTTTTGTAAATTTAAAATTTAGAACTCTAATATTGTTAAATAAATATTTTATATTTTGTTAAAAATTTATAATAATATATTATATATGTATTAAATATTAATTTTATATTTTATAGTTTATAATTTATAATTTAACCCGTGAAAAAAAAACAGTTCTGTCGGTTTAACCGAACCGAAACCGAAAATAACTGGTCCGGTTCCGGTTAACCAAAATTTTATATGGTCCGGTTCTCGGTTCTTTTTTTGGGCAATTGTGGTTCCGGTTAACCAAAAATTTCGGTCCGGTTAACTTGAACCGAACCGGACACCCCTAATCCCAACGTTTTCAAAACTCCCGAGATCTTAAATGTTTGGTAAGATGTATATGGGTTTCATCCCCACCTTCCATGATTTGAACCGTTCTGATCAAGTGACTTATCTCGGGAAGTATGTTTACGAGTATTATATTCTTGGAGTATGATATGTATGGCTTGTATTTGTATTTTATACTTGGACTAGCAAAACAGTGGAGTTTTGCTAACCCCCGACTATTCGGGGGGTGGATGTCTGTATTGCATCCAGGTACTTGTAGGTTGCTGGGGAGCGAATCACAGGATCAGTACGAAGGATGATGGAAGACGATGATACTAATCACAGGATGACCATTCGTTGAGTATTTTGGCAGAGTCTCATTGTTTGGCTCTCCGTTGTGTAGTCTTCACGTTTTATGGGCATGTTGATGTTTTCCGACCCCTGCGTGGGTATGAGTTATGAGATCGAGTTATGTATGTTTGATGTGTTGTGTTGTGTTAAAAGACCAAATCGGTCTAATGGTTCGTTTTTAGCCATGTTGGCATGTATTGTATATCGTGTTTTTCTGTAATTAGCCTGGTGGATCCTCGCGGAGAGGGTCTGCGGCGCTGTAATATTCCCAAAGGATTTTAGGGGTATTACATGTTCACCCAGGGATGGTCTGACGGGGCCTCTAGGGATACATAGTGCCGTGTATATGCGTATCACGAACTGGAGTTAACCACCCAGGGATGGTCCGACGGGGCCTCTACGGGGTGCGGTGGTCGTGAGTCTCGTACCAACGGTTAACCTTTGAAATGTTTTGTTGGAGAACTGTATTTTGTGCTTGTGCATCGTAATATTCCGGAATATATAAATGTTTTCTAAAATGATTCATCTGATTAGAATGGTAGTTCAAATGGATTGTACTTGCACTAGCAGTTGTCGCTAACCACTTAAATAGGAGAAATACTTTTGTATTTCAGGTATAGGTCTTGGATGCGAACGAGCATGCGGACAGTACGAGGATGATGGGCAAGAGTGAATATGTTCAATGGTCGTTCGTTGATGTCATGTCTTTCAAATTTCATTAATCATGTTGTTGCTTCACTACTCGAGTACTTCTTTCTTGTGAACATTGTATTTGTTGAGTGCCCGATTTGGGGATGGTTTAACGTTGCATTGTACTGTTGAGTACAGTTTACCTGTTTTGTACGTCTTGGATTGAGAAGTCATTCGTATGTTGATGATGTCAACCATTGTGTCACATTGAGTCTGTGTGTTAGCCTGGTAGATTCCAAAAAGTGGGGTCCACGGCGTTGTAATGTACCCTAAACGTCTTGGGAGTGTTACAGTTTGTATTGTGAGTGAACAGAAAATAGGTGGTGGGTTAGTGTGCAAAAAAAAAAAGAAGGAAATGTGTATATTTTTTATGGGACAGACTAAAAAAGAAAGTGTGTATATTTTTACGGGACGAATGGAGTAAAATAAAGCAAAATCATCCCTTTTATACAAATAATCTGTACCACAATATTGGTTTGACTACTTTTATGGAAGCAGCATTTGTGGGATCCTTGTCTGTTTGTTTATTTGGGAGAAAAGATTATAAAATAAAGCAAAAATACCCCAAAAGTTTCTAATTTACATTTATTATATGCATACATTTTTTATTTTAGAATAAACTTAATCTCATTTATTCGAAATTGTTTAATTTTACTGGAACGGTCGAGGGCATGTCGGACTTCCACTACCAATATCGGTACTTCAGCCGATAGCCAAAAGTGGTCGGCTCAAGCCTTTTGCCGTCATCTATAGTTCAGTCGTCCGAAGTCCGTCGGCTAAAGTCTAGTCGACGATGTTTGAGGTCGTTTATCGGGTATACCTCGAACTTTAGCCGACCACACTAAGGTTGTCGGCTAAACAGGCCGGTCTTAGATGACGATTGTCGGCCTAATCTGAGCGGTCTTAGCCGACGACGGCCCCGTTGTTGGCTAAACCGGGCCAGTCAGGCCGAGGCTAAATTTGGCCTGTCTTAGCCGAAGACCGACCTATTGTCGGCTAAACCAGGCAGGTCATCGGCTGAATTACATTTAAAACAAAAATTAGCTGAGGATTTTTGCAATTGTGGTCGGCTAAATTCCCCTTTAATAAAAAAAATAATCTCTGTAAAATCCCAAAACCTATTTTTTTAACTTGTGTATTCTATATGCACAGTACAATATAAACCAAACATAACAAACATAACCATAATCACCATACATCTATGTATCAAAAGAGACATTTATACACCAATGTGCACTTCCTAGCTCGTAGGCTGTAAATGACTGCCAGATAATCTTCCTTGAACTCCAACTTTGTTGATGATGATGATGGAGGGATTGAATTGTACTGCAACGACTGGCATAGTCTAGGGGGCCGAGGAGGAGGGGGTCCACCGCGCCCAAATAAAACTTGGTATGTGCTGCACACTCTCATGCAAGATATGCTTCGGCTATACATCCTTCAGGTGCAGACTTATTAGTCATAGAGTCCTTGTACTCAGTGAGTTGCCTTTCTATTGGAAACATCCACGTGTAGTGGACATGATATGTCGGATATAAGATATAAATAATCTCCTTTTGCATGAGTCGAAGATCTGAATCTCTAATTTCTCTATTGCATAACTTTTGAAAGAATCTGGATAACGATACACAAGACTCGACCACCTGTTTGGACAATTATGGTCGAATAAACACAGGAAAGAGGCGTTGTAAGAGGATATGGCAATCATGACCCTGCAATCTAGTTAACTTGTTCTCCTTGAAGTTAACACACCTCTCTATATTTCCAGCATATCCTGTAGGATACCTAGAAGCTAGGGCTATTCTCGGTCCGGTTTGGTCTGGATATTGTCTTCCCGGGTATGGACTATTAAGGTATCGAGTATTATCGGTTACGATCCTTACTGGTTTTGGGTCCCAACTTCAATACTTGTATCCAGACCGCTAACGTTTTGGGTGAGTATCGGTTCCAGGTATTTCGGGCGGGTTCTGGGATATATTGGATCGTTAAAAGCCCTAATAACCAAAACCTCATAATCGAAACAAGAATGGAGGGTTTTTTTCAAATGTATGCTAAGGAAATTAAGATATATGGTATTTTAAACTTATTTTTTCTATATGTACCGGGTTATCAGTTTCGGTCCTTATCGGTTTCGATTCTAACTTCGGTACCAGTGTCCGGACCGCAAATATTTCTGGTGAGTATCGGTCGGAGGTATTATCGGGCGGTTCTCGGGTATACTTGGATCGCTAACAGCCCTACTAGCAGCCTTCATCCAGGAAAAAATTTCATCTTTTTGCTCAAGAGTGATGGTGTAAACAGCTTTTGGCAGTTTGTGTTTTCCATAAATGTTTCTAATATTCATTTCTTTAAATCAATGCATACCCTAGGGTCTCATAGTCCTTCCATCCAACATATATAACACAGTATTGACAACAAATTCACATATATTTTTTTCTATTGCATCGAATCTATATAATTCCTAATCAACAACTTACTCCAACAAAGCAAGGTCGTCGGCTAAAGATCTTTAGCCGACAAGATCATGGCCGTCAGCCAAAATTTAGAGGTTTAGTTGACGACGTCGGCGAGACGTCGGTCGTTTTCTGATTGATCGCCGGCTAAAATACATTTTTTTGGTAGTGTGCTGACATAGTGGCAAGTACGATTTAATGTAAAAATTGAGGATTAACAAAACAAGAATCCCATTTTTTTTTTTTTGCTTTGCGTATTTGCATAAGCAATTTTTGGTAAAATTTCACAATTTCGATTGGACCAGTTGCACTAAAATTTAAATGTTGCTAATTTGATGACCATCTAAATCTTCGAGCAGTGTAAGAGGACGAGGGTTTTTTTTCCAACTTGTTATTATAGAGTAAATTGAGGTTCCGTCCATGGAGAGACTCCATGTCGTGCATCCCCTGCCGGATGCACTACACATGGCGTCCATGAACGGTGCAGATGCATTAGATGGTGCGTCGATCTGCACCGTCCATACATGCCACGTGTAGTGCATCCGGCAGGAATACACTACGTGGTGGGTACCATGCACGGTACCGTAAATTGAGACATATATAAACTACATATAAATAATAATACTGTGATACTTACAAATTTATAATTTTAAGTACATAAAATAATATTTGAATAGTTTTTTTATCAAAATATATACGATTACATCAAAATCGATTGTAACATTTTCCTATGAAATGAAATGGTTAGTGGTCTAGTGGTAGGACGCCTACAGCCAAGATACTCCTTTGGAAAAGGTATTGGGTTCTAACCCCACCACGGAGGTGGAAGAGGAGGTTTTTCTCTTTATGATCCTCTAGCTTCCCGGGGCTAGCTCGAGCGACCGCTAATCAATATTTAATCTCGCGTCAAGCGGCAGTGTGGGAGTATTTCCTTGCTGGGAACCCGGAGGTGACCGCTCGACCGAACCAACCAACTCACAGACAATATCAGTGATCGCTTCTCCAGAATCGCGCTTAACCTCGGCGCTACCGTTAATCGCTTAAAGCTTCTCCCACTGCGTAGAAGTGTACAGAAAAGGTATTGGGAACCCTGGAATTGCTCGAGCGATTCGCAATTTACTTCTCTCAATGGGTTAGGAGTGAGTTCATTGAGGAACTAGGATTAGTCCGGCTAAATTGGGATCACCTAGTTATAAAAAAAATTATTAAATGTATTAAAACTAGGAAAAATATTCAAAAAAGGATGACGCAAGCGTGAACCGGATTTCAACAGACAGCTAGCTCAGTTTGACATTTTGGCATATACGGATGGTCAGTCACGCCTAGCATCCGAGTTCATTGGCCTTATAAAAACAGGGAAGAAGATAGTATGAAAATATTTAGTTATCACCCAGTAATTAAATTAAGAAATTCCGTTTAATTTTTAATTAATAATTTTATTATAGTTGTGTTGTGTATTGATTGTGGGGTTCATCAAATGGCAAGAGTAATTAGTAGTGTACTGGTGTCTCTTATGGTCGTGTTCTTCTTCATGATTGTGGGGGTTACTGTGTATGCTGGATTCCAAGGTTTGTAATTTTTGATCGTATCGATCACACACACACACACACACACACATATATATATATATATATGTGTATGTGTGTGTGTGTAGAATATGATTATATCTATATATATTTGGGGATGGCATGATCATTGATTTCCAACTGTTGTGTTCGGATTTTCAGAGGATGTTTTATTAGAGTTCAAGAGCAACATAGCTTTTACCAATGACAGTCCGTTATATTATGGATGGCCGTATCCTACGGATCGCTCCTGTAATTGGTCATGCCGTGAGAAATATGATGGTCCTCGCTGTCACTGCGATCCACATTTTAGTCATGGCTGTCAATGCGATGACCAATATCGTGGGGGCAAAAACTGTTCATTCACATGTTATCCAAAAAATGCCTGCGGTTCGTCTCTAGCAAACTGGGGAGGTGTCGTGTGCGACTCTGGGAATGTAACTAGACTGTAAGAATAATATGGTTTGTTGGTTTCTGTGTTCATATTGAAGATGTTAATTAATTTACCGTTATTTTTTTTGTCTCGGCTCAGATTCAAATTTATTTTTAACAACACTGTTTAATAGCTATCTCTAATAGCAATTATTTAATTAATTAATTATCTCTTCTTTATTTTTCATCAATTTTTTCTGTACTGGTCAGTTATCTTGATAGTGCTGGCTTATCGGGTCCAGTTAAATCGATCCTAGTTCTTCTCCGGCTGCCGAAATTGGATGTCCTGTACGTTTTTTTGTATATTTTTTTTTTTTTGCACAACCATATCCTACTGTACATACCCTTAATCTCTCTCTCTCTCTATATATATATGAGAGAGAAAAGGCATCATATGAGAAATAAATTTATTTTTAGAAATAAGAATACATATGAGCCATTGATTGCACGTGATTGTTTCTTAATTAATGATTGATTCTCAATTTGATAAACTGATCATTAATATATGGACATGATCCTCCTCATTTCATTCATTTAATCTGGATCATATAAACTATTCTTATTTCTTAACTAAAAATCTATTCTCTCGAGAACCCACTATATATAGAATGTAATTTTGTTCGCCCTTTTTACCCTCCCCCCACACTTTAAGGGTGATTTTGACACATAAAAATTAAAATTTTGAATTTTTATGTGTTTTATGTTATTCTATTTGTCAAGATCTTTAAGTTGAGTATAATCTTGATATAGTATAATTTTTTAATTTTAAAAATATTTTATTTTGAGTTAGAAATTAATTTTTTACCTATAAAAATAAAATATTTTTTTAAATACAAAATTACACTCCTATATATATATATATATATATATATATATATATATATATAGAGAGAGAGAGAGAGAGAGAGAGAGAGAGAGTTCACTTGATATTTGATTTTTATAATATGCACTCTCCACATGAGATGATTAATTATAAGAAATTATCTAATATCAGTATTGTAATTATCGTCGTCGTATCTTTGTTGCAAGGATAGTTTGCTGTCTAAAAACAATTTCACAGGCCAGGTATCCGAGGATGTGCCAAAAAGGAATATCTCAATTGTGTAAGTATCCATCCATATATAAATATCATTGTTGGCGCGCAAATTTGCCGGTAATTAATTCTTATTCATTTCAAAACATTCCTAATACATGTTTTGTTTCGGATAGAAATTTTTTACATCTCATAACTTTTTACTTTTTTCAAAAACATCCCAAAAAAGTTAATTTATCTAACTACATCCCAATTTTACGCTAACTTTATAATTTACGTCCCAAAGTGTTTTTTTAATTAGAGATTTAGGTGGCGACCTACATGTGGATTTACGTGACAATTGGCCAATGAAATAATAGGAGATGGGGATAGAATTTTTTTACGTCCCATAATTTTTTTAGGGGTCCCAATAATAGGAGATGAACCCAAAAAAGTTAATTTATTCAATTACGTCCTAATTTCACTAGAGGTTTTCAAAACTAAATATTTGGAATTTTGGATATCTGAAAATTCGAATAGTATATTTTGATATCCGATATCCGTATCCGAAAAAAAATATAAATTATATTTGGATATCTTTATATTCGAAAAAATATTCGTATTTGGATATCGGATATCCGAATATCCGAAAAAAAACTTCGGATATGGATATCGGATATCCGAATATCCGAATACCTTTTATTATATTTTTAGGATTTTTCGGATATTTCGGATATCCAATTTTTTTGAAAAGTACTATCCGATATCCGAATCCGAAGTTCCGGATATCCGAACTTCGGATTTTTGGATATTTCGGATCGGATATCGGATATCAGATATTTTTGAACACCCCTAAATTTCACCGATGGGAATGTTGGGCATCATTTTTTAGGATGCGAAAAATAGTTTCTTTTCTTTCTTTTTTTTTTTGATTTTTTTAGTTTAATATCTATTACAATTAATAATGTGTCCATCTCCTATTATTTTATTGGTCAACTGGTGCCACGTAAATCCACATAGGCTAGGTCACCAGAAATCCCTAATTAAAAAAATACGTGAGCGGCATAGGGGGCGAAACGACGTCGTTTCGTGCTTGCCGGCGTTCTTTGGGACGTAAATTGTAAAGTTAGCGTAAAATTGAGACGTAATTGGATAATTTAACTTTTTTTGGACGTTTTTGAAAAAAATAAAAAATTATGGGATGTAAAAAATTATATCCCTGTTTTGTTTTGTTAATGCAGGGATCTGACAAAGAACCCCTATCTGACCGGCCCATGCACTAAGGTCCCATGCAAGGGTCCTCCAAAGTGATCATGGTTCTCTGATTTGTGCTGCTGCCTTATACTACAAGATATATATATATATATATAGCATATAATATTATAATAAATATTACTCCTTCCGTCTACTTTTTAAAATCTCATTTGCTCTCATATATTTGTCCACATTTTAAAGTCAGCACTCTGCTTTTTGTACTATATTACTCCCTCATTTTTATTTAATTACTACCTTTTTTACTAATGGACTCACTACTATTTTCTTCCAAATCACTACCTTTTTCTTCCACTCATTTTACCTTTATCAATTTTTCTTAACCTTTAAAAAGTGGATGGAGGAAGTACTATATATTATGCGAGAATAAGTTACACTGCAACTTTTTTTTTTTTTGGATTTTCACACATGCTGCAACATGTTGGGCATGTTTTAGTTGTATACTTAGTAAGTTCTCTTATTATTATTACAATATGTTGGTTTTCACACTGTTCACTCTCTCGGGTCATAGGGTACCCGGCCCAAAATTTAATACCACTAATTTTAAATTTTTATAAATAATTTGTAATTTTAATATAAATTTATTTTAAAATTTATTATATAAATTAATTCCCCGAGTACTAAATACATTATAAATATTTTCCGTACAATAAGTAAATTTCAAAACTAACTAAATATATTTATATATATCATTTTTTTATTATATAATTATGCTTAATTCAATATTTAATTATATATATGAAAGAATATATTATTTTTTATTTAAAGATTTTATAAATTTCTTAACTAGTGAGAATAAATACCATGAGTGAAAATACATTAACATGTATTCTCATATTAAATATATTCCATATTAGTTGAAAGATAAAATTTCATATAATTGCAAATTAAATAATTAAATTTATAAAAAAAAAACTAATTATTAAAAAATAATCGGGTTTTCGGGTACCCGAATTTACGCAATAAGTCGGCCCATGACCCGGCCCAATTATATGACTTTTTCGGGTCGGGTACCCGGCCCGAACAAAATTTAAAAATTTTAAAAATACCCGAAATATTTAGTTCGGGTCAACGGGTATTCGGGCCGGGTAGTTCGGGTCGGGTATTTTTGAACACCCCTAATTTATACATATGGAAAAAATAATCATATACTCCTTCCGTCCACATTCTATGTTCCCCAACTTTTTGGGTTCGAGTTTTAAGAAATGTTAGGTGAATGTGATGTGAGTGGAGTTTGGGTGCCACATTAAAAGTAATTTAATGTTAATATGTGGGTCAACCTGGTAAAATGTGTGAATATACAAAAATTATAAGAATATTTTAGTAAATTGTATTGTGGGGTAGTGTTTAAAAATAGAAAGGAACATTTTTTGTGGACACACCAAAATGGCGAAAAAAGAACATTGATTGTGGACGGAGGGAGTAACATTTTGTTAGATTCATTTTCGAAACATACTTCAGAATAATTACATGCATTTCTCACACAGTATTCCCTTTTCTAGATAAGTCATTTATTCTATGTATAAATTAAATAATCATATTATCCTATGTTTTTTTTTAAAAAGTGACGGATTACCTCCTGTATATAAATTAAATAAGCATATTATCTCTATATATTTTCAAAAGAAAAAAATGCTTCCCGTCCCTCCTTCGTCTTGTGCACAAGAGATAATTTGCAATGTCTTCAATAAAACACGAGAGTAATACGCCTACTTAATTCACACAAAAGAATAATCGACTTATTATTTTCTAAAAACACCGACAAATTGACCTCTTTTTATTCAAAGAGGAGGATTTTCCGGTCTCTTGCTACTCAAGTTGGTCACCATTATCATTGGAGGCCTAATGATCACTTTGCAACCCCTTCTCCCACCATTATCATTGGAGGCCTAAACTTGTATTTTATCAAAGGTTATGCAATTTGATTATAGAGACCGATTTCACCGGATGTCGCGAAACTAAAATTTCCGAACACAAAAAAGCGAAATCGGAGTTCGTATAAAATATCCCAACACTCCCATCAAGCTCAATCGGAACCTTCTGGAATATCATGTGCTTGTCCAAGCAAATTTCATGGCATGACATGACAATACTGTTAATATGTGATTTTTACACATATTTTACAATACCCACACATTGTATTGTGTTTATTTTATAATTATATGGCTTGTAGTAATCGTCTATTATTGTAATTATTACTTGATGGATTTTATATGGATGTACTAATTCGGACTAAATTAACTTATGCTTTAGGCTAATTGTTGTATATGATATTAATCACCCCATCTAATCGAGCATAATAAACCCAAAGGAATTTCTTTCCTCTTTCAAATCGGCCCAACCCACTTGGACAACCCCAGGGCCGGCCCTGGTATCGGGCGAAGTGGGCGACCGCTCAGGGCATCAAAAATCTAGGGGAATCAGATTTAGGTTCATGTTTAATGAAGGAAAAAAAAGCAGTGCAGAAGAACGCAAAAAACACAGGTAGAAGGAGTAAGGAAGAAGAAGAAAAAAAGAAAAGAAAAAGATATGATTTATGTGTGATACTGATAGGTCGTAGATTGCTACGGTTTATAATTATTTATTCAGTTTTTTTTTTATCTAGCCTCTAAGGTAGGTTAATAGATTTTAGTCATTTTCCTTACTTTACAACAAAATACAGTAACATGTTCCTACTATGTGGTTGACTTGTAGCAATATACTTTGTACATTATGTTTTTTAGTTGAAACTTGAGTGAGTTATATTTATCTTCTTTAAAAAAACAAAGGAGAAGAAAATGAATTATATGAACTCTTTTTATAAACGAATTTCAATTGGTTTTAGGCTGCAATATTTTGTTGTTTATTTGCATTTCCATTCAAAGTTTTTATTTGAAGCGAGTATAATCAACTATCATGCAAATTCATAGTTACTGTATTTTCTTACATTTTTTTGTCTTATTCAAATAACATACTGACAAAACTAAGAGCTTTTACCAAATAAATGAACAACTAAGAGCACAAGGTGCAATGGCAAGTGTGCCTCGCCAATCCGGGGTGGCCCTCGGCACTGCACCGGCCCACCACCTTGCCAAGTGATTCACCAATTATTTGGCGTTCGCCAAATGAGAAAAAAGTGTTTAATTTTTTGATGGGTTTGTGTTTTAAACGGGTATTGGGTCTCAAAAGTGGGGTTTTGTCTTAAGCTACTGCGGAGTGTGTTTTTTGGTGTATAAATGAGAGGTAAGTGAAAAGAACAAAAACTGAAGTGGAGTTTTTGCTTATGTTACTGCACCTTGTGCTCTAAGTAAGCAAGATAGTCACGATGCGAAAAAAAGGTTGACAAAACAAGCTACTCACGAAGAGAAACAAAGCTTACAAGGGGCATATTTTAGTTGGCTCGCCCAGGGCATCCAAAACTCAGGACCGGCCCTGGACAACCCAACCCATTATCTTTATTTCTTTTCTTTCCGCATCCGCTATCCATCGAGAGAACCGAAGCAAACCCACCTCCCTCTCCTTTTCAGCGTGAACCGTCGGAAATAGCAGCGGCGACGGCGGGACAGGAAAGGTGCACGGGCAATTAGCGAGAGGAGAAATTCATCCGCGTAGAGGTTTTGCAGACGCGATATATGAAAATCCAACTGTCGAATTGATGTGAATTTTGTATATCATGTTTCTACTACCTTATATTGGGCAATTTCGATATTTTAAATACTTTCGAAGATTTGACCGTTGGATCAGATTGAATTTTGGATATATTATTCATGACATCTTGAGGTACAATATGAACGGTGAAGATCGTATTTGAAGCTCTTTAATGAGAGTTATGGTTCTCGAACAAAAACTATATTTTGGAGGATTAATGGTGGAGGTGCGTTTTTAGGTTCATGATCGTTCGGTCGGGCCTTTTCAATTTCATGGATTCAATCACGTGCCGATAATATGAGTTTTTAGAGTTTTGGACGACATTTCATATTTGGTACAATAAAACCTCGGCAAATGAATATGATCGGGACCGGAGAAAAATATTCATTTAGCGAAATTATTCATTTATCGAAAGAATAATTTGAACATGTTATAAAGAGTTGGGACCGGCGAAAATTATTCATTTGCGAGGTTATTCGTTTATCGAACATTCATTTATCGAGGTTTAATTGTATAGTTCAACAGAGGAACAAGAAACGAGTAGTATTTTTTATTCTCGTTTCGGTGGACCAGCTACGATTGAATGGTACGATAAAGGGGTAAACATGGCCGAATTTTGGATAGAGTGTTGGCGACACACAGATCTTCAGTCTGGCTAGTTGGATCGTTATTTGAAGTTATAGATCATGACTTGTTGCTACTGTAAGTTGCTGGGCAGATTCAGTTTTGGAGAATTGTTGAGGCTTGGAGTCGCGATGATTGATGGAGAGTTGTCTTGTCTACTTGGGTGTACCCGGTGAACGGCAAGTATCTTATTTATACATTTTATATTTTTTCAATATAAATATATTTGTTACTATTTGTGTTATCATGTTATGTGATTGTGTTAATTGAAGACTATATGGTTCGATTGTGTGGAATCTGTGTTGTTTGAAATAGATTGTATAAATGCGTTATCTAATAATTATGTGTTGGCTTTAAACCGTACGCGTGACATTGTCTTATTCTTTGAATCGAGAATCTATGTAAATAATTATTTTCAAATTGAGTATATGGAATGGTAATTGGTGGATCGTTAGGCAGTTAATGTTAGTTTTATTGATCATAATTATGTTATTCCTTGGTTGAGAATATGATTCAAATAAAGTGGCTATTTCTAGCAAGTGCCTTGACTGTATGTATTACAATTAACATTCTAGATATAATGAATTGTGGAAATATTAACTGTGTATTATGTTGTGAGATGTCCACCTCAGGACGGTTCGACGGAACTTTGGGGAATCTATGTGAAGGGGATTGGTCGAGGACGTGGTTTTTCCACCTCGGGATGGTTCGATGGGACCTCGGGGGATCTTAAGGGGCCTGGTCACAAGGATTACCTTCGAGTGATGTGAATGATGATGATGTTGTTTTAATGATTAAATGTGGTATATCCGAAATTTCATAATACTTTATTCTCGGATTTGAGATATATTATATATTAGGACTTTGATACTTGGCTAGAATTACACCAGAATAAAGTGTTGTATATGATAGTTTATAGTTTTGCTAAAACTATCAAGATTTTAAATTTATCTTCAAAACTATATTTCAAGAATTCATACTAGACCCTGCAATTTGCCACACGACACGAAAACGACACAAAAATTTAGTGTTTGTGTTTGCATTTTGAGTACACGACACGAAAATACACGAACACGAAAGTACACGACCGAGATTTAGTGTCGATTTTATGTTTACCCTTTGGGTACACGACACGACACGAGGTACACGAAATAAATAATTAAATAAATAAATAAATATAATATTTTATAATTAATTTAATAAAAAAATATATTTTATGAATTCTGTTTAAACTAAACTTTAAAATTTGAAAATATAATGTGAATTTTTATATATTTTGTGTAAACATTCGTGTTTTCATTGTCATTCGTTTCATTTCGTAAACTAAAACCTATAAAAATAATATTAATATTAAAATTATTATTTTTTATAGTATTTTAATATTTATTTTATATTATGTGCCTGACACGAAAACACGACACGAAACGACACGAATTTGCACGGTACACGACACAACATGACACAAATTCATTTAGTATCGTGTATGGGTTTGGACTTTTTGTACACGAAACACGAAAGTACACGACACGGACGAATTGCCAGGTCTAATTCATACAAACTCGAGGGTTTTAAAATATGTTTTTATTTAAGTGAATATCTCGGAATTTTACAAAGATTATTACACTGATTGGTTTGCATGTTGTTGTTGTAAAGTGACTTGCTTGTTTATATAGAAAATGTGGTGTGTATAACTCGAATACTTGTACTAGCGCTATATATCCTAGCGCTAACCCCAAATCTGGGGGTGGATGCCTTTTATGCATGCCATGTATTTGCAGTTCGAGGGAGTAGTCACACGATCGGCATGGAAGATGATGAAAGACAACGATGCTAATCACATGAGAGCAAAATGTTTTGTCTTTATTGTCTAGAGTTGTATTTTCTTTCACGTCGTGTATTATCTCTTGCAAGGTTAGGTTGTTATATTAAAACGATTCTGTACTGAGAGTGCACACGTGTTGTCATTCTTCCGTTGTATTTTGGTCATGCTTTTTTGTATTTTGACCTTACTGGTCACTTGTATGTTGTGTTGTACTGTATTTAGCCTGGTGAATCTTTGTGAGAATGGTCTATGGTGTTGTAATATTTCCGGATATTTTTGTGGGTGTTACATATTTTAAGTGTTTTTATGGAGCTTAGTCATATATATATATATATATATGTGTGTGTGTGTGTGTTAAAATTGCATTATTTTGCTTTAGTTCTTGATTTTAGTTGGACTCGATTACGCTTGATTGTACTTATGAATTTTGGGCAATATTGAGGCATTTTGAGGCTATTATTAGTGAAGGCAGATACCTAACCTTCAAATGCTAAATAAATGATGCACGAGCCACAAAAATGAGCGAAAATACTGGAAAGACGGTCCAGACAGACTGGACACAGACCAGAACACAGTTGTGTCAGGTGACACAGTCGAAGACATGGCCGTGTGCCTGACCATGTCACTTTCCAACGAGTTTTTGTGTTTTGGCAATAGTAAGACACGATCGTGTCACCCGTGTCGATTGGTGGGACAGTTATAGTAAGTTTTGATATTTTGATCTTGGGACTCTTATGAAAGGCTATAAATACATGTTTAGGGTCCCAAGAGAAGGATTATGCATCATTATTCACCACATTCATCCTAGAGGACTGGAAACAAGAAAGATAGGCTCCAAGACAACGAAAGATCTACAACAAATATTGGAGATGGATTGAGCGATTCGTCAACATCCGAGTTTTAGCTATCTTTTCTCTTTTGTTATCATAGTTGAACATGTTAATCTTATATATGTCTATATATATTGTATGGTTATCATATCTTGCTAATTTCTTTATTGCAAGACTTTGTGAGTACATTAATTGTGGGTTATTGATGATCTATTGATATTGAATGTTCTTCTAGAATTTCTTATTCAAATAATTGGCTTTATTTCATGTTTAAGCAATCGATTTTCAAATGCTTAGTAAATACTACTCATAATTCGAGAGATGAAGATAATATTATGTCACATTTATTTACATAAATTAATTACAAGAAATCGGTGATAAATTTCTAGGGTTTTAAGATTTTGAATTACATAAATCACATGGAACTGTCAATTTGCGTAAATTAGTCTATATGTTTATGCAATTTCGAGAGAGACTATAAACAACTTGAGTGATCACCTTACACAGAACAGGTAAAGAGTTTAAATAAAAAATTATTTTTAAATAAAAAATTATCTAAGAGAATACAGCAATTAATAGAAACCATAATCTTGAAATATAATTATAAACTTGCGAAATCCTCGTGTTGTTCTACTTTTTCGAATACAATCAAGTACATTTAAAAAAAACGTTATTTAGTTAATTCCATCTAAATTTCGATCGTCTAAATAATGTCGAGAATACTACGATCTAGTACTCAGCACAATATATTAATTTAATTTCCACGGGACTAATCAGTCTACTTTTTTAAAAACACAAAGATATAATATGACTAGTTAATTAACAGCAAAAGGTTAATCCATCATTGGACAATCCATCGTTGGACAGTTCAACTTAGCTTTACTTTGAAGAGAAATGATAGGGACACACCCCCAACCACACCTCCAAACAAATCGCATGCTTTGGGGTGCTTTATTGATAAAATAAGTACAACACTCCCAAAGGGATGTGTAGGAATATGGTCGACGGTGTGTCCCTATCATTACTCTTACTTTGAAAACATAACTCAAGCGAAAGAAGAAAGAGAGACCAATAAATAGGATAATAATTTGATTGTTCGTAGCCCATAGTAAATTAGGCCAGAAAATAAATATAAAGAAAATAAACAGTACAAAAAAAACCAAGAATAGCTTAAAAAAATTCTAACTACAACCAAGCCTACTATCCCGCCTCCACCCCAAAATACGTAATAAACAAAAGTCTGTAACAAAATACTATAATTTCCTTTCTAACAGACTGTAGTATTTGCCGGCATGCAGCCGATAACTAAAAAAAAGTTTCGAAAAGAAATGGAGAACACATATAGTAAAGAAAAAGGAAACATAGTTCTGCGATTCCTACATGATTCTCTTATTATGAAAGGGAAACTAATCGGACATATCATCCTCGGCTCCACTGAAATTATTGGCATCCCCATCTCTCTCCTCGACAATCCTACGCAGTCGGTCACCATCATCATCATCATCCATATCCCTTCCGTTTCTTGATGAGGTTACTTTTGAATCTTCGAAATCCTGAAGAACATAGAAAAATGAGAGACCCACAGCCATATAATAAAATAGGATAGATTATAAAATATTACCCTGAAAGGTTTAAAATAATTAGGAAAAACCTCACTTATCTTTGCATTGAGGGATTTCAAAATGGTGTAATGTGGATTTGCAAAGTTTCCAAATCCATTACAATTTAAAAAAAAAAATAAAAAATCACAACCTTATTATCTTTCTAGTTGGCGAATAATAAAAAAATATAGTAGAATTTATGTAGTCTTAATTGTGATGTGTGTTGTCTCGCGTGATAGGTCCTTGTGATATAGAATCTACATACCCCGTCGTCTCTCAGTTCATGGACAGACACAACAGGTCTCCTCCTTACGGTCACACTTCTAGGCACAGGAAACTGTTCCGCCTCCTCGCTCGATTTTCCCTCTCTAGCCCTTTTCTTCCTTAATGTGAACCTTGTTGGAAGCGGCTAAATAAAGAGGCAAAAATCAGTAAAAAACATTCTAGTGAATTTTTACACACACACATATATATAATCAAATTTAAATAAGAAAAAAGACTAACCAAGTATTTGGCTTCTGATTGACCAAATGTGACAAGATATGTTGTAGGATCCTCGGCATTATCACCGCGCACCTGCCAAGTCATTAACAGGACATAATATAAAATAAAATTACAATAATGGCAATGATGCTAAAAACTTAAGTGATATAAACAGTAACATACATCAAACTGATACTCGCGGACCCATGAATACGAGACATCTTCATTTTCATCATATATATCCTTCTCTAGCTGCCATCGTAGACAGGAAAGGACGAAAAATTAATCTTGAGCAAAGATCGACATCGAACGTAACATAATTTCTCTTTTTTTTAGGGAAATATACCTCATCAACTGATGGCACCATGTATGCCAAGAATTTATCAGGCTTCGATACATCCGAGCTTGAGGACGCATAACTTTTCATAATTGCCTGTGAAGTTAAATGGTGTATTAGATTGCGTCCTCTATATATGAAACGGAAAATCAATTCATTAATCAGCAGTTAGTAAAACCTGGGAAGCTAATCTAATGGGGGGTAACATGACAATTTAATTTACATAGGGGGTAAATGGCCTATTTTGCAAAACATTGGTAATCGGCCAAAAAACCTCTAAAGACGCTAACCTTAAAATTAGAAAATAAATGCAGCAAAAGAAAATAAAAAATAAAGTAAATGAAGTGAAGCAAGCAGATACAACTACATAATAACAATCAAGCAGATTCTAGAACAGAAATAAAGGCACGAAATCCCGATTCACTCCACCAAACGCCTTTTTACCCGATCGTAATCACTTTTCTTTATATCTCCTGATCAGTGAAAATATTCATTCAGAATCTCTCTTGACAAACTTCCTTATTCCGGATACATAATTTCTTTTAGAGAATGTCACAAAACATCCAAGTACTACTTACTCTATGTTCATACTCAACCCGATCTGCTGCACTTAATTTTCTGTAGATGTCTAAATCGGCAGTTGGAGCATTATCAAAATTCGCAACCACAAACTGGTCCTCGTACCTGGAAAAATAAGAACCATCGATAAAGTCAGGTCTTGAAAATTATGCAACGCATGCAAGAGGCAAATAATGACCTAATTTGCAATATAGCATGTGCACCATCCATCAAATCAAAATTCCATCAAATATCTAAATCATGAAACTTTGGTCGGAAATTCAAATTCGTTAACTGATTAAAAAACAAAAATCTATAATCAGTTCGCTATAATATTATATTGAGAAGTTGATGCCTCTATAAGATGATGCGAAGGATGATATCATACAAGAAGTACATAAGAACGCAAGTGGGGTACAACCGCACAAGGCAAATGATCTACGCTTTTACAAGCATTTCCATTTACCCTCCCCCACCCCCCCCCACCCCCACACACACACACACACGCAGAGAGAGAGAGTAAAAAGCATCCAGTTAGTCTATCTTACACTCTCACGTGCAAGAAAAGTAGATAACAATTTCTAACTAATAAATGATAATCAAGTATACCAAGTTAAAATAACGAGAGAGTGTACCGGTCAAAATCGGGAAGGAGAGGGAGAACCCTTTTCGGTTGTAGTTGAGGGTTGGTTGCATGAACAGGCTTCAACTTGCATGCCTCAAATGAAGCAGCAATATCCTGAATTTTCTTTTCCCTGAAAAAAAAAATTATACAAAAAAGTAACAGTTACAAATGCTCCACTGTAATTCTTCTGCTACGAACATCAGTAAATCAAGTAACTAACCGACTATTGAGGTTCTCCAAAAGTGTCCGACCACGAGATTCTCGCAATTCTTTTGCGTATTTCTCAGACAGAGACTGTAATTAGAAAAAAAACAAAAAATCAATCCACATAAGGTTTCAGCTGCGTTTTTGCAACTTCTTGGGGGTTTGGAGCAATACGGTACCTGTTTAGTTGAATCCATACTGATAGGAGATATATACTGAGTTTTAACAAGCCAAGAGACACCTTTGTCAGTTGGTCTGTCTTTCCTTTTTATGCCATCCGGCTTGATTGGGGTTACAGGATCGTCATCACGCAACAATTCTTCGTCCTCTGGATCAAGTTGTATCCTTTCACCCTTGGGACGGCTGGTCAATAAATATTGATAAACAAAATCAGAAATAAATAAATAAAAGGACGGAAAAAATGATGGGCAAGAAAATTTTACTTATAGACACTCAGATCAAGAAGGTCTAGCGGTATCCCAAGATCAGGTTCAACATACAGCTGCGGCTTCCAATTTTTCTCCAATGATGTAATTTGATATTTGCAGTATCTGCAGAGGCTCATAATTATGATCTTGTATGAATATTTGAGAACGAGGAAAAAAAGCACAACCTCCACTAGATTACCCCTTTTCAGTTTTATTGGCAGTTGAGAGGGTATTAGTATAATGCAAAATAGAGGTAAAATGCTCGGTCTCTCTGGTGGTTTGTTTCCATTTACCTTCATTTTGTCTAAACAGGTTGTGGAAATTATCAACTTCCAATTTTTTTAACTTGACAAATGTCCCTTATCATGGCCACTGTAACAATTTCTGATGGGTAAATAAAGGTAGAAGATTAAGCTATCGTAGATCAACTAAAACACCCTGACGGAATTTCCATCCAATTCACAGAGATTCTGTTACTAAAAGCAAAGATGACTAGGTGGTATAGTGTAATAAATGTAGAGATGAGTGACTACAATTGCATAATATATAAATCATCATCATCGGCTGCACCTTAATCCCAACTATATTGGGGTTGGTGGCATGATGATTATAGTGTCAGTTAATTGTCTAAAATAGTTGACTAATTCATGCAAAAAACAGAGTGGCAAAACTTTAAGCTGGACGCCCTTTTTGTCGCAACTTTTATATGAAGGAGAAATGAGACGAAACTCCAAAACCATCAACATCATAGGTTTTTTCAGTTACATGAAAAATTTCATGAGACGTTGGCGAGTCGAGATAATTGCTATAGTCATGTCACATTACGTGATTGATATTGTAAAATCAACACGTACATCATAGAACATGACTTTTGAGTAATTTATATATGAGAGACAAAAATCAGATGGAAAATAGAGAAAGCAGTAAAAAGGTGATTTGGCTGATTTAGAAGATATTATCACCCCACGAAGACACAAACACTGAAAATGAACTACTACACAAAATAAGGTTTCATACCGATCTGGATCTTTTTTTAAAGATAAAAGCTTGATCTTTGCAGATGGATCAGGCAATTCATTCCGGAACCTACAGCAGGAAATTACTGGTCAATGTACCATCATATAATAGCTGAAAAGAAATCAATCAAGTCTACCACTAGACTCAACACTCAAAAGGATAACTAAATCTAGTGAGTATTACCAATATGAACAAGATATGTCCAACACTTAAAATCTCACACAAACTTGTTTTCCGAAATCCTCGATATTGAAGAAATCTTAGGGCTTATTTGCTTATGTGTTATGATAAGACCTTTAAAAGTTGAGAGTCCAGGGCCTTCTATATATTTTATTGATCTAGCATTTTGCAAGCCTAAAGAAGCAAAATCATAAAGATTTAAACTAAAACTTACCTATTTCTGCGAGAAGCATCATCAAAAGAATTTTAAAAAGGTAGAAGGATAAGCCACAAGGCAGAGTACATGCTGAATTGCAATAAAAGGAAATGTAGAGGAAGAGATAAAGTATTGGGGGAGCCAGGCATTCCAGGACGCGGACTGGGAGAACCAAAACGAGATTTGGGGTCAATTGGGGGAAGAGAGCACCGTAACTTGCACAAAATGGATGCCGAGAGTAAAGTAAGGGCGCTTTATAATGTGAGAAGGGCAAATGTGGGTAAACCACAAGGACTAGGACATGCTGGATTGCATAAAAAGAAATGCAGTGGAAGAGATAAAATATTGGGGCCGCCAAGCATTCCAAGATACTAATTGGGAGAATCAAAATGAGATTTGGGGTCAACTGGGGAAAAGAGAGCACTATAACTTGCGTAGAATAGATGCTGAGAGTAAAATAAGGGCGAGTTATGATGTGAGAAGGGCAAATGTGGGGTTTTTAAAAGATAGTGTAAATAAGGTGCACCTACAATTTTAAACTAAAACTTCAGACTAAGGCCAAAGGTTCAATTTGAACTCAATCACCTAAAAAAGTAAGATTAACTTGTAGATTTATAAGCAACATTGAATGCATACCAAAATGCTAAACCATCTGCTCTCTCTCATTAAGGTGTGAGGACTGGTAAATTGTTAGAATCAAATGTTAATGCTAATACATTATACAGGTGGTGACTTGAATGTAATGAAGGTCATTGTTATCGAGTCGTCAACTTTTTTGACGACTAGTCGTCCAGTCGGATTTTGTAACAAGTCGCCGTCGCCTTATGAATTCCAGACGGTAAATTGTCTGACCCGAACACCAACCTAGAAAACCAGATATTTACACGAAACCTAACCCAAAAAACTGGATCCTAAATAAAAATGGTTAAATCATATAAAACATACACATTTCTCCATTCGTTCTCCCCCAAATTAGGTCTTCTTGTTCTCATCTGGCAGGGGGTCTTCTTCTCGCGTGTTTCTGCATGCTTTCGGGATGTTATTTTGTAGTGATTATGATCTATTATGAATATTTGTTAGATTTGAACTTATATTCTATTAGTTTTTTATGAAAACTATGAAATTGCTGTGTGTTTAGTTATATTCTTTACTAAATCTAATAAATACATGTACATGAACTTCTTGTCTACTTGACACGACTAGTCAGATGACTTGTTGACTTGCCGTCCGGGCAGACTCGGCTTTGTGATAAGCATAATCAAGGTATACCAATTAAGCGGTAGACCATACTAAATATATATACACATATAACATAGATTACTGAAATATCTATATCAGGTAGTCATGGAAATAGTAATCATCGAAATTTGCATGTCATTACTCCGGTAACAACTAACAACATAAAAATCAACAAACTGTCATCATCTCTTTAACATTGCAAAAACGACTTTTTCCTGAATATCAAGCATTTAAGAATCTGTAACACGTGCTCGCTAAAGAACTAAAGTGACAATGACGCCGATCATCATCTCGGAAACCTTGCATCGATTTCTCAATACAAATTAACGCCTTTAACATTTATATCATGAATATGTAAAAATTAAAAATTAGGTAATGGACATCTCAAGTTATACTCACTTCATCTTGCAAAGGAAAGTTGTTGGCTTCTTCAGTCGGTTTTCAATTCTGTCGCCACTCAATAGTGTACTCCTCTTGTCACCCATATGTGATCCGCTGATTGATCCATGGCCCTTTGTCCCAGAGGCCAACATTTGGGTCTTTTGCAGCACTTTATTCTGAGACTCTCTCAAATGTTGCTTGAGTTTCTCATCTTGCTTCTGTTTTTCATACTCCCTCTTTTTCCTCAACCTTCTCTCTTCCTCTGTCTCGACCCTACTCGATTGCCCACGCACATGGCCGTCCGATGTTTTGCCAGTCGAAGGCAATGGAGGCTTGTGATCCTTTTTATGTGAAGAGCCAGGGTTAGATTGTCTGCTTTCCCTCACACCTGCCGGAGGCAGGGCAGAAGGCAGTGGTGGAGGTGATGCGGGCCGAGATAGCGGCGGTGGTGGAGGCGGAGATGAAGGAGGAGGTGGTGGCGGCGGTGGCTGTGAAGGTGGTGGCTGATTAAACTGAGAATATTGAGACGACGGGTAGTAGAGTGGAGGAGCTGGGGCAGACTGTGGTGGCGGGGGCGGAGGAGGGCATGATGAGGACTCCGGTGGTGGCAGTGGCGGTGGCGGTGGTGGCTGATATTGAAACGGCAGCTGTTGAGACAACAGTGGAAGCTGGTTCGTTGACGGAGGGTTAAAATACTGTTGTTGTGATGATGAAGGTCCGTACCCTGAAAGGTGATAGTTCGAGCTAGGGTTTGTGTGGGGAAAGTTCTGACTGTAATTTGAGCCTCCGCTGCCGCCATAAGGACCCCAATTCTGTGAATACTGAGTGCCGCCGCGTGATGATGGCGGCGGTAGTGGAGGCAGAAGGTTTTGATTCGGCGGTGGCGGAGGAGGGTGGAATGGCCGGTATGAAGCCATTTCTGCGTTTAAATTAATGTAACACGAGATTGAAGTAAACGACCCAAAATCCACTCGATTTCAAAATTTTAGGACATTCAGCATAACCCCTCTGGAATCGAAGGATTCTCGTGATTTTCCGAATGCGAGAAACACGACTCCCCTGCACGAAAACTGGAACTGGAACAGAACCTTTTCAATCAGCTTCCCCAAAACCTCATAAAGTGAGTTCGCACTTTATGGCATCCGAATTTTACATCAATAATTACAAACTGAAATATCCGAGCTGAATTACAGAGGATTCAATTTAGAGACAATGGTAGGAGGAGACCCGACCTCAAGTAAAATGAAAATTGGGGATTTGAAATCCAAAACCCAATTCCATTTGGGGGAAACCCTAACGATCAGAACAGAAAAAGCCCAGTTACAGAAGAACTAAAACCTCTCAATTCATATGCCACTTCCCAGAAAACATGCATGTTTATGTTTGTTTACCAGCGTCTGCAACACTGAACTGTTTTGCAGGTGAACAGGGTTTACAAGCCACTGATGATGATGATGATGATGATGATGAATGATATATTGACCGTAAGAAAAAATGAATATTTGTGGTGGCTGAGTAATTTGATAGCTGATAGTGATAACGAGTAGTTCGACATTTGATTCTAAAAATGAATATTTGATGATGAATTAAATAATTAGAATAGATTATAAAAAATTATTTATTAATATATTTTTTTTTATTTTTTTTAAAATAACACTTTAACTTCTGCATTATTTATTAATTTTGATTATGTATTTTAATGATATAAAATATTCTCTCCGTCCACCAATCAACTACTAATTTGGTGATCGACACGAAAAATTAGAAAGTTGAAAAATATGGTGCAAATGATTAAAAGGGTAGGTAAAGTGTAGTATTTAAAAAATAAGGGATGTAAAATGTGGTGGGCCAGGTAGGTAAAGTGTAGTAATTTTAAAAATAAGGAAGTTATATATGTCCAAAAAGCAGAGTGTGTAGTTTATCGGTGGACAAAAATTTAGAAGCAAATAGGTAGTTGATTGGTGGACGGAGAGAGTATCATGTAATGTTAAGTGGAATTCTGTTGGAATAATTTTGATAAATATCTTCAAATATTATTTTTTATACTTTAAGAAAACGAATGAAGTACTATATAGTATGGTATGCGAAAACCTTTATTCATGTATGAGTTAGGAGACTAATTAAAGAAAATTAACTACTTTTTTTTTTTGAACAGAAGAAAATTAACTACTTGATATCAATAATTGGGATTAATCATAGATAAGGAAACAAACTTTGGTTATGGATAAAATATCAAATTAGTCATATTTTTAAAATTGAGACGCATATCATATTTCAACGAATATAAAGCACAGAGGGAAAAAAAAACACCTAGAGTTTAGGTGTTTTTTCTTTTCGAAAATTTAAAAGATTTTTATTCTGCATTAGCTCAAATGTGATATGCATCAGACATAAGAGGGGACGGAGTCGTCCTCGGGTAGGGGGGCGGGTAGCCGAACCCGAGCGGCAACACCATTCCGCGTAGCTCGGGTTGGTTGCTCGGGTTGGATTTGCGAGCTCCGAAGCCGATTGAACCTTGCAAAAAAAAATGGCCGTTGGGTAATTTGAGCGTTATCCAACGGCTATGGCCCAAATAAAAAAAAAAAAAAATTCCCACTCCTATTTAAACTAATCTTTCACCTCTATTTTCAAAATAAAAACCCACAACACACAATAATCTTTCAAAAACACACACTAATCTCTCCAAAAAAAAATAATTACCCTCACCTTTCAAAAAAAAAACACACTAATCTCTCCAAAAAAAAATGTCTTCCGATTCTTCCGATTACGTTATTCCTTCTTCGTCCGACGAGCTATCCACGGGTAGCTCGTTGCAAAATATGCTTCAACTAGCGGCTCAGTATTATGAAGACACGGCAAGCTCTAGCCGAACTAGCGTAGATCGTCATCGGGAAATAGGTCTTGCAACTTTAGAGAATGATTGGTTCGTTGAAATACGAAAGTACAACGACAATTACTTTAAACAAAAATTTCGAATGGAGAAAAGCATGTTTTTGCAAATAGTGGGTGACATTGAAGCGAGATACCCATATTTTCAAGAAGGCTATGACGCGAGATTGAAAAAAAGTTTCACGGCGAAACAAAAAATCACATCGGCCGTTAGGCAACTCGCAACCGCAATCCGCCGATGAGTATGATGAATATTTATGCATGTCTCAAAGAACGTCACGTGAAAGTCTTGATTATTTTTGTGAGGCCATCATTGAGTTGTACGGTCGAGAGTACCTACGTAGGCCGACAGCACACGACCTTGCTCGCATTTTCCAGGCCCATGAAGCGAAGCATCACCTCCCTGGGATGCTTGGTAGCCTCGACTGTACACACGCCAGATGGAAAAATTGTCCTAGACATTTGAGAGGGCAATATACGAGAGGTGACTATGGTGTTCCCACTATTATGCTTGAAGTCACCGCGTCACAAGATATGTGGATTTGGCATGCTTTTTTTGGTCCACCGGGGTCAAACAACGATATCAACGTATTGAATCAGTCTGACTTGTATCTTACAGCTCGAAATGGAACGGCGATGAGTAGTTCATTCCACGTGAATGGACGTTTTTACAAACGCGGCTACTATTTGGCAGATGGAATCTATCCTAAGTGGTCCACACTTGTTAAAGCATACCCGTATCCAAACGACCCAAAGGAAAAGAGATTTACGAAGTTACAAGAGGGAGCGAGAAAGGATGTCGAGAGAGCTTTTGGTGCTCTCAAAGGAAAATGGAAAATTCTTGATCGACCACTCAGAGCTATGACCAAAGCGAAGATTGCCAATCAGGTTCATGCGTGTGTTATTTTGCACAATATGGTTATAAAACGCGAGGGGAGGGCAATCTCACCGGTTCATATAATGGATTCGCTAGCGGAGTTACTAGATGAATTTCTCCATGACCGTCTTCGATATGATCTCACGGACCACGTAGCACGTGAAGACTTGCCGCATCTCGATGATTAATGGATTTTTTTATTTTAATCTAGTTATTTTTAAGTATTATGTTATGTTTTTTTTAAGTATTATGTAATGTTTTTTATTTTTAATGAAATGGTATGTTTTTATTATAAATATTGAATGTGATTTTATGTATTTAAAAAAAAATGAATTCGGGTACTAGGGTACCACTCCCACTTGTTAGGGTAGTGTTAGGGTGGTATTGGGGTAGTTTTGAGTTGGAAGGTTTTTATTGGATAGAGGTGACGTGGCACCCTTAGGGTATTAGGGTAAGAAATATCCACTCCCTCCCCCCTAAGTAACAATATGTTTTTAACCACTGACATTGGTTCACTGGTCACGGGACTTCTACTGGGAGACTCGGGTTCGAGTCCCTCTGAGGACAAGAATTTTCAAGGATTTATGACCTTTTAATCTATGATTAAAAAAAGAGACCCTAGCCATCCGTAGTACGCTGGTGGAACAATTAAATATTGAGGGCTTCAAGCGACAATGTGGAAGGCCAGATCTCGGTGGGACCCTGCTGTTGGAATTGAGGGGGTCCAACATGGAGCAATCACTTAAGAGATGACTCATTGTGCGCGGTAGTTAAGGATATTTAAGAACCTAGAAGCCGGATACACATCTCACGATTTAACTGATAGCAATTCTGTGGGGCCGAATTGTTATTCCGAGAACTAGTTATGTGTAAGCTTGAAACCTCGATATCCCAAAAAAATATATATGTTCGTATAAAAAGATTGTATAATATGTCTACATTAATTGTATACTTAGTGTATAAAGACATTGAAGATTTTGGTTCATCATGTTAGAAGAATGAAATATTTGATTGTCAAACTAATTTAAAGAAAGAGTAAATTACACCGTTCGTCCTTGTGGTTTTCGTTGACCGACACTTATAGTCCTTTGACCAAAAAAGTTGCACCACTCGTCCTTAAGTCAGAAACGTTATGCGCCGTTAGTCCCTTCCTCTAACGGGGTCAACTAACGCTTGTTAACTTGTTTTCTCATGAGGGTATAATCGTCATTTTGCACCATAAGGACGAACAGTGCAAGGACGAACGGTGCAATTTTTCGCTTTTAGTCCTTTTTTTACGCTTTCGTCCGTTTTTTTTCGTTTTCGTCTGTTTTTTTTTTCACGTTTTTTTACGTTTTCGCCTGTTTATTTTACGTTTTCGCCCAATTTTATGGTTTAAATCCGTTTTTACATTTTATTGTTTATTTTACGTTTTCGTCCGTTTTTTTACGTTTTCGTTTGTTTTTTTTACGCTGTCGTCTGTTTTTTTCATTTTTCGTCCCTTTTTTATGTTTTCGTCCGTTTTTTTACATTTTCGTCTATTTTTTTTTACGTTTTCGCCCGTTTTTTTACACTTTTATCCGTTTTTCTTATGTTTTTATCCATTCTTATCCGTTTTCATCCGTTTTTATCCTTTTTATCCATTTTTTATACGTTTTCAGCCGTCTTTTACGTTTTCATCCATTTTTTTACGTTTTCGTCCGTTTTTTACGTTTTCGCTGTTTATTTTACGTTTTCGTCCGTTTTTTTACGTTTTCGTCTGTTTTTTTACGTTGTCGTCTGTTTTTTTTATGTTTTCGTCCGTTTTTTTACATTTTCGTCTATTTTTTTACGTTTTCACCCATTTTTTATATTTTTATCCGTTTTTCTTACATTTTTATTCATTCTTATCCGTTTTCATCCGTTTATATTTTCGTCCGTTTTTATCTTTTTTTGTCCATTTTATACGTTTTCATCCGTTTTTTACGTTTTAAATCTGCTTTTTATGTTTTATACATTTTATACGTAAAAAAACAGACGAAAACGTAAAAACAGAAGAAAACGTAAAAAATGGATGAAAACGTAAAAGACGGATGAAAACGTATAAAAACGGATAAAAAAAAAGATAAAAACGGATGAAAATGGATAAGAATGGATAAAAATGTAAGAAAAATGGATAAAAATATAAAAAAACGGGCGAAAATGTAAAAAAATAGACGAAAATGTAAAAAAATGGACGAAAACATAAAAAGGGATGAAAAAGTAAAAAAACAGACGACAACGTAAAAAAACAGACGAAAACGTAAAAAAACGAACGAAAACGTAAAATAAACAGCGAAAACGTAAAAAACGGAAATGTAAGAAAAATGGATAAAAATATAAAAAAACGGGCGAAAATGTAAAAAAATAGACGAAAATATAAAAAAATGGACGAAAACATAAAAAAGGGATGAAAAAGTAAAAAAACAGACGACAACGTAAAAAAACAGACGAAAACGTAAAAAAACGGACGAAAACGTAAAATAAACAGCGAAGACGTAAAAAACGGACGAAAACGTAAAAAAATGGATGAAAACGTAAAAGACGGATGAAAACGTATAAAAACGGATAAAAAAGATAAAAACGGATGAAAACGGATAAGAATGGATAAAAACGTAAGAAAAACGGATAAAAATGTATAAAAACGGGAGAAAACGTAAAAAAAATAGACGAAAATGTAAAAAAACGGACGAAAACATAAAAAAGGGACGAAAAAGTAAAAAAACAGACGACAACGTAAATAAAACAAACGAAAACGTAAAAAAACGGACGAAAACATAAAATAAACAGCGAAAATGTAAAAAACGGACGAAAACGTAAAAATTGGGCGAAAACGTAAAATAAGCGGTAGCGTAAAAACGTAAAAAAAAATTTAAAACGAAAAAAAACGGACGAAAGTGTAAAAAAAGGACTAAAATCAAAAAATTGCACCGTTCGTCCTTGCACCGTTCGTCCTTATGGTGCAAAATGACGATTATACCCTCATGAGAAAACAAGTTAACAAGCGTTAGTTGACCCCGTTAGAGGAAGGGACTAACGGCGCATAACGTTTCTGACTTAAGGACGAGTGGTGCAACTTTTTTGGTCAAAGGACTATAAGCGTCGGTCAACGAAAACCACAAGTACGAACGGTGTAATTTACTCTTAAAGAAATGGAGAAGCACAAATACATTATACATGATGTACAATAGCATTATGCTCAAAGAATAATGGCCTTGAAATATAGAACATCATTAATCATTTTACAACGAGTACCGGACTAAAAAGCACTAGATTAATATGATATAAATAGTATAATTTATCTATACAAACAGGATAAAATGCACAAACCCCATGTGTTTAGTTAAAACTACACAAAATACCCCTATGGTTTATAAATTGCACGAAATCTCGTTATGTTATAAGAAAGTCGGTACAAAATTCGCTACCATTAATTTTCTGTCAAAAATATTAGCAGCATTAATTTTTCTTGTTAAAAAATAAAAAATAAAAAATATTAAAAGTATATTAAAAATCAGAAAATTATTTAAGAAATCTGAAATTACTTTTAAATTCTAAAATTTTAATTAAAATATCAGAAAATTAACTGCAAATTTTTATTCTGTGAAAAATATTTCTCACAAAGATGAAGTTTTTACATTCATTAAAATTATTAAAAGGAATTCAAAATTTCAAATTATCTGAATTTAAAAAAATATATATTGTTTCATATAATATAGGTTTTCATACAAATATATTTTCTGAATATTAAATAATTTCTATTGCGTATGAGTTCACACTAAAGCACAACATTCATCACGCTAAATGTTACATTCAAGCATCTTAATCCTAAGTGTCTCTAAGTGCATGACTCTGCAGAACTACAACGAATATCTCAAGAACATGATTCAAGACAGTGGCGAACAAGAAAACGGACCAAAAAAAAAAAGAGATGGAACGACGACGTAAGAAACAACAATTCGTTCACAAGTTCAGCGGTAATGGCGATAGTTGGGGCTGTACATGCAGCTTTCTGCATATGCCACTAGGTTTTCTGGTTGTGGCAGACGAGTTGCTAAACCTAATAACGATAAGAAAAAGAAAAAAGAAAATAGAGAGCAATGATTAAGATTATAATTATAAAAATGATAATTAACAAAACGACCCCTTAGGTTTGGGGTAATTACATAAAACCTCTGCTAAATTAGAAAATTGCAAAATTTAATCTAACATTCTGTAATATTTACAAAATCAAGGGATGCAACTGTAAAATGTAAGACCATAAATTTGGGTTATTTGTAATATTTACAAAAATTGAGGATAAAATATTGATGACATTAGCAATTTCCATCAACTCCACTTAACATGTGCAAAAGGGTTAATGGTATTTTTGAATTTTTAATATTCACTGTATTTTTTAATTGTAATTAGGCCAAACCGAAAGGCAAAGGGTATCCTTTTTGGGGAATCAGAAGGAAGATGTTACCAAGTTCATATGCTTTAGCAGCTACTTGGGCCGCAATTTGGGCCGAAATCTTTCGGATGTTTGCGAATGGTGGATATATGAGTCCTTTATCTAAGTTCTCTTGGCTAACATGTGCCGCTAATGCTTCCGCTGTTGTAAGAAAAATAGACGAACGAAATTAATTTTCTTTCGGCCGATTAGCAAACAACCTTCTTTAGTGTTGCAACATCAAGAAAATGGGCATTGGGAAGTAAAAACAAGAAAAGCTACACTTAGAGGTTTAATCATATGAAATATCTCTTGAATTAGTATAGTATTGTTGAGAGTAAACTTACAAGCTGCCAGAAGCATATCGTCATGGACTCGGATGGCACCGGAAATAATCAAACCGAGACCGAGTCCGGGAAAGATATATGCATTATTCGCCTTAACCAAAAAATTAATGTTGGGGTAGTGCAAAAGGTTTTCCACGAAAAAACAATAATATAATAATACAAATAAAACTTCAGAATGTTAGGCTGAACCTGGCCAGATGCATAAAATTTGTCGTTATATTCAACCGGACTAAATGGGCTCCCACTAGCAAAAATGACTCGGCCCTAAATGACGAGTAGAAGAGCAGATGAAAAATCAAACGACATAGCAAGAATACATATTAAAGATGGTCAACTACAAAAACTACCCCGTAATTATAGTCTATTTACAAGAACCCGAAAAAAAAAAAAATTACCTATTGTCTAAAAGTAAAAATAACCTGTTGAGGTTTGTACTTATCTATCTTACAGATAGGCACTTCTTCGCCCAACCGAGGATGTACTTTTGTAAGACAAAAGCATATGTCGAGGGTTATTTTTTATTTTGAAAGATAATTGGGGTTCTGTAATTAGATTAAATTTTAGGGGTAGTTTTTGTAATTACTAATTATCCCTGTAAAAGATGAGAGCTGAATGATCACCTCACTCCATGTATAAGCCTCTTCGGCAGTACATTCTGACTGTGAGGTTGGATTAGAGAGGGCAAGAATAACAGGTTTCTGAAAAGAGAAGGTAAAACGCGTTAATGAAATAGAATTTACTCCAGGACTATTAGACAAATATAAAGATGAATATATATCATTTTCCGGACCTTATTGATGGATGCCATCGCCTCGACCACTTCCTTTGTAAAGGATCTTCCGGCTCCCGATGATCCTATCAATACTGTTGGCTTGATGGCCTAACAAAAGAAAACAGGAACCCATATCCACATAAAGACTAACTTTTATACGGGTTTATCAAAAAACACCATTGAGGTTCAGTTCAATGACAAAAATGCCTAAGCTGTCTCTCAAAATCACAAACACCCCCTTGATATTTTTTTCCATTTTGTAAATTACACCCTCAAGTATTTGTTAAACAAACACAAACCTCAAGGGCTAAAAGGGTTATTTGTGATTTAGAAAGATAACTTGAATTTTTTGTAATTAGGCTAAACCTCAGGGGTAGGAACTGTAATTTACAACTTTTATATTTAAGAAAGTGTTCGGTGAAGAGCTGAGAAGTGCTTTATTTGTGGTTAAAAGTCAAACTAGAATCAAAAATCAGAACCCTATAGCACCACTCCCCATACTTTTCAATTCTGATTAATGAAGCAAAAGCTCATTTGCAAACGCTAAAATGTAGCTTTTTCCAGCTAAAATCTAAGAATCGCTTTTTTATATGTGTGTGTGTGTATAGAAAGAGAGAGAGGAGTCCACACCTTGACGGCATCTAACAAAGTTCTAACAGGTTCATGATCATGAGCCCAGGGCCTCTTAAAATGCTGAAGTGACTCGACTCGGGACCTAACAATCAAACCCTGAGAAAAGAAAACATTTCCGGGGTGTTTAATATCATTAGTTAGGGGACTAAAATTTATGGAGGTAACAAAAGTTAGAAATGCAGATGACTTTTTCAATTTTCAACACCTTTGAGTCGACAAGCCAAATCTTCTTACGCGCCTCTTCCAACGGAACATCAGTCTGCATTTAAACAGGAAAAAATATTTTTACCTACAGGTTCGCCTTCGGTAAAGAAAACAGGTGGACAACAAGAAATCATTCTGAATACATAACAAATTATTTCTATTTTTGACCTGTTTCGAAATTTCAAGAGCTATGAGTTCAGCAATACCAGTGCCAGCCTGCGATAATAACAAAGAAAAAATAATAATAACGATAATAATACTAAAACTCATATCAGATAAAATGGAAAAACACAGAAAGGTAAAAAAAGATAATCGTACATGTTACCTCGACATATAAATATATCCCAAGTTTCTAAAGTTTCAAACACATAAATTTAACATCTGAATCAATGAATATAGCATCGAAAGTCTGGTTCTACTCAATTTAGGGAGTTCTTGCAAAAATTTGTGATTTCAAAGGAAGCGATTTATTGCCGTAGAAGCGAGTAGTTGGGAATCATAAGTTAATATTGTTCGCAACCAGAAGCTAAGAAAATGTATAACTCAGAAGAGAATGTTTGAAGAAATAAGTTGTAAAAGTGTTTTATTAAGCAGAATAATAAAAAAAATATATGTTTTCCCACTGCTTTTAGAAACTAATTACGAAAACAGGAAAAGAAATTTTCTATTGATTCTTTATTGTTTGTCAAAAGCTGGAAATCACTCTTTTTTTTGCAAACACTACCTTATATATAAACAATAATAGGAAATAATATTGCCATGAGTAGTAATAAACAGGCACCTCTCCAGCTCCAAGGAATAAGAATCTATGGTCAACCAAGGTACCGTCAACTAAATTCAATGCAGCCATAAGCCCAGCAAGGACTACAGATGCTGTACCCTGGTGTAAATAAGATTATGCTGTAGTATTAATATTGGAAATATAAACCGAGATAATACATATATATACATACACACAAATACATGCATAAATATAATTCTAAACAAAGATAGAGGAGAATGAAATGGTGATGTGGAGCAGTTTGCTATTGATTATTTGGTGGCTAAAGATCGAGAAAAGAAAAGTCATTAGCAGGATTTTATTTAAAGTTTTCCTATCCTTTTTAGGATTTTGTTTCCTTGTTGCTTTAGGATTCTGTTTCCTTTTCGCTTTAGGTTTTGTTTTAGGCCTTTAAATAATACGGAGGTTTGATGTATCGAGAGGCAGACTTTATAATTTTTTTCAATAATAGTATTACTTTTTTTCCCGTACGAAGAGCGTTTGTCTTCTACGTTATTACGTCCCGTGTCAGTAGGTATCACGAGCCAAGGTTTTTCCTTCGGCAATGGCTAACAACAACGACAAGGAACCTACCATCACTGACGTGATCCCAGAGATGCAACGTTTGACTACATCTATTCAAACGTTAACCGCTCGAGTTGATCGAGTAGAGGCGCATCAGGCCAATCCGAGAAACGGAGAAGGAGACAAGAGAGTTGCTCGTGTCCTTCAACGTAGAGACCACGAAGATTCATCTGATGAAGAAGCATAAGAGTTATTTGCGGGAAACCGTAACCCTAACCATAATCCGAGAGGAAACCGGAGGCATGATGAATTCCGTTTGAAGGCACGGCGGATCTTCCCTCCTTCAATGGAAACTTCAATATTGAGGCTTTTTAGATTGGATTGCGGAAGTTGAGAGATTCTTTGATTTCGCGGAGCTACATGAGAACAAACAAGTGAAACTAGTGGCATATCGGCTTAAAGGAGGAGCTTCGTCTTGGTGGGAACAGGTGCAAACCCAACGACGACGAATGAAGATGGCTCATTTCCTCCCTCCGGATTATGAGCAGTTTCTGTTTCATCGATACCAGACGCTCTGTTTCATCAATACCAGACGCTAATACAAGGACAAAAACCTGTAGCAGATTATACTACGGATTTCCTGCGTCTATCATCGCGCAATAATTTGATGGAGACTGAAGGGCAGCAGGTCTCAAGATATGTACATGGGTTAAAACCAACAATCCGTGACAAGACAGGGTGTCAAGTTATTCTCACCCTTAGCGAGGCCCAAGATATGGCGCAACAAGCTGAATCTATGGAAGCTAGGAGTTATTATGGGAGAGAGGAGAATCGCAGGAACTTCGGTGATGCATCTAAACCAAGCACTAAACCTGAGGATGCCTCTGGTTTGGGAAAACGAGACATTGTTGCGAAGGAGCCTGCAAAGAAACAAGCTGAAAATCCCTATGCTAAACCGGTTGACGTTATTAAGTGCTATAGGTGTGGAGAGTATGGAGATCAATCAAACAATTGCCCACGATGCCGACCAGTCAATCTGGCTGAATATGAGGATTGAAGCGACGAACTTCATAATGAGGATGATGGAATTTGTAGACCCGATGGTGAGGATGAAGATACACAGCCAACATTGGTAGTTCGGAAAGTCTTACTGACGCCTCGAAGAGATAACTCCAACGGAATGCTCTATTTCATACAAGGTGCACAATTTCCAATCAAATTTTCGAATTGATCATTGATAACGGCAGTTGTGAAAATATTATCTCTAGAAAATTAGTTGTTGCTTTGAAGTTACCTGTGGAAAAGCATCCTGAACCTTATAGTATTGTATGGATTACTAATGGTGAGGGTATTAAGGTTAAAGAGAGGTGTCGTGTGCCTTTATCTACTGGGAAATATTATAAGGACGAAATTATATGTGATATTGTGGACATGGATGCGTGTCAGTTACTATTTGGCAGACCTTGGCAGTTTGATCTTGAAGCCACTCATGATGGCAGGAAGAACATTTATGAGTTCTTCAAAGATGGGAAGAAGTTTACACTACTGCCTCTGGGGTTTAAGCACAACACCGAACCTCAAAAGTTGTTGACCTTGACCCGCTCGGTGAAAGAGGTGATGGACGATGCTCGAGATGCTAGAGAGATCCATGCTTTGGTGGCGAGGACGGCATTTGTAGTCAGAGATTCTGCAAAAACAAATGGTATTCCAGGGCGTGTTCTTGAGTTATTTAAGGGATTTCAGGATTTGGTACCCGACGAGCTTCCTGCAGAATTACCACCAATGAGGCAAATGCTTTGGCGCATGTGCGTGGACAGCGGGCAATAAATAAACTAATGGTGCGTTACAGGTTTCTGATCCCGCGGCTACAAGACATCTTGGATAACCTGTCTGGAGCGAGCATTTTTAGCAAGACAGATTTACGAAGGGGATACCATCAGACCCGTATTCGACCGTGAGACGAGTGGAAGACAGCTTTCAAAACAAGGGGAGGTCTCTATGAGTGGCTTCTTCTACCGTTTGGATTATCAAATGCCCCTAGCACTTTTATGCGTTTGATATTTTGATGATATTCTAATTTATAGCACTCACGAAGATGAACATATAGAGCACTTGCGCCAGGTTTTGACTGTGTTGCGGGTAAATAAACTCTACATTAACCAAAAGAAGTGCAGTTACATGCAGACAAGCCTTATTTTCTTAGGCTTTGTGGTTAGTGGAGATGGAATTCGTGTGGATGAAGAAAAGGTGAGGGTAATTCGAGACTGGCCAATTCCTATAACCGTCGCAGAGTTGCGTAGTTTCCATGGCCTTGCTACATTCTATAGAAGGTTCATTCGGAATTTCAGCACCATAGTAGCACCTCTGACGGACTGTACGAAGAAAGGAAAGTTTAAATGGGGTCATGAACAAAAGAAAAGCTTCGAGTTGATTAAAGAAAAACTGTGTTCAGCTCCGGTACTTGCACTTCCGAGTTTTGATAAATTATTCGTGGTGGAGTGTGACGCATGTGGAGTGGGAATCGGTGCTGTTCTATCGCAAGAAGGGAAACCGGTTGCTTATTTTAGTGAAAAACTGAATGAAGCACGACAAAAGTGGCCCGCATACGATCAGGAATTTTATGCTGTATTCCGCACCTTGAAGCATTGGGAGCATTACCTTCTTCAAGATCAGTTTGTTCTCTATAATTAATGACCATCAGGCTTTGAAGTACATTAATGGTCAAAGCAATATTAGTAAGATGCATGCAAGGTGGGTTGCTTATCTACAACAGTTTCCATTTACTCTAAAGCACAAATCCGGACTGCAAAATAAACCTGCAGATGCATTAAGTAGACGTGTAGCCCTCTTAGTGACGATGAGTCATGAGGTAATTGGTTTTGACGTACTAACTGAGCTATATGCAACTGATGAAGGTTTCGCGAGAATATGGGGTAGGCTACCCCCCGAGGACTATTATGCTAACGGTGGATATCTTTTTAAGGGCAATCTATTGTGCATTCCTCGTACCTCATTGAGGGATAAGTTGATTCACGATTTACATGGCGGTGGTTTGAGTGGGCACCTTGGTAAAGAGAAGACCACTGCTAGTTTGGAGGAGCGATATTATTGGCCACAGTTGAAACGTAAGGTTGAGAAGTTTGTATGACGATGTTACACTTGCCAAACGGCTAAAGGACAAGCTCAGAATACTGGACTATATATACCTTTACCTGTTCCAGCTGCTATTTGGGAGGATTTATCCATGGATTTTGTTCTTGGTCTGCCACGAACTCAACGAGGTGTTGATTCTGTTTTTGTTGTAGTGGATAGATTTTCAAAGATGATGCATTTTATTCCATGCAAGAAGACTAGTGATGCCTCGTATATAGCACGTCTTTTCTTTCGGGAGGCGGTCCATTTGCATGGGGTACCTAAAACCATTACTTCTAATCGAGACTAAGTTTCTTAGCCATTTTTGGTTGACTTTGTGGAAGTTGTTTGATACCTCACTGAATTTTAGCAGCAGCATCCTCAAACTCATGGACAGACTGAGGTCGTTAATCGCACCCATGGAAATCTGGTTCGACGCATTTGTGGCGATTGGCCCAAGCAATGGGATTACGCTTTACCCCAAGCAGAATTTGCTTTCAATAGTGCCGTTCATAGTTCGACGGGAAAGACACCTTTTTTCTATAGTTTATCAGAAACCTCCTCGCCACGCCGTTGATTTGGCCAAATTGCCAAAGGTTTCTAGCGTAGCTGCTGCAAATCTGGCCGATGGCGTTTTGGATGTTCAAGCCGAAGTTCGCTAGAAGTTGTTGGAAACTACACAACGATTCAAGGCAGCAGCTGATCGACATCGTCGTTTGAATGTGTTCGAGGTTGGTGATAAAGTGATGGTTTTCCTTCGGCGTGAGCGTTTCCCCGTTAAAAAGTATCATATTGCAGCCCAAGAAGTATGGCCCCTATAAGATTTTACGCAAGATCAGTGATAATGCTTATGTGGTTGATACCAGAGTCAATGGGTAATTCTCGGACCTTTAACGTGGCCAACTTATATCGCTATTTCCCTATTGAACCTTCTATTTATCCGGATCACTCGAGGACGAGTTCTTTTCAAGTGGGGAAGACTTGTGTTTGCTATTGATTATTTGGTGGCTAAAGATCGAGAAAAGAAAAGTCATTAGCAGGATTTTAGTTAAATTTTTCCTTTCCTTTTTAGGATTTTGTTTCCTTGTTGCTTTAGGGTTCTATTTCCTTGTTGCCTTGGGATTATGTTTCCTTTTCGCTTTAGGTTTTGTTTTAGGCCTTTAAATACGAAGGTTTGATGTATTGAGAGGCAGACTTTATAATTTTCTTTAATAATAGTATTACTTTCTTTCCGTACAAAGAGTGTTTGCCTTCTACGTTATTACGTCCCATGTCAAACATCAAGCGCACCTTAATCCCAACTATGTTGGGGTTCTTGACATGAAGATATAGTGCCACTTAATTGTCTAAAATTAGTTAACACTATAACTCATGCAAAAAACAAAGTGGTAAAGTTTTCCGCACGATGCCCTTCCTCGCAACCTTCATACGAAAGAGAAATGAGATGAAATTCCAAAACCATCAATATTATAGGTTTTTCTAGTTACATGGAGAATATCATGAGACAATGATGAGTCGAGATAATTGCTATAGTCATATCACATTATATGATTGACATAGTCATGTCGCAACCTTCATTAATTGTCTAAAATGAAGTAGTGTAAAAGTTACCTGAATATCATCATTGAAAACAAGATGAGTAGATCCATACTTAGCAAGGAGATCAAAGGCATTGTGATTTGCGAAATCTTCGAACTGCAATTTTCAGAGGGAAATGCTGTTAAGAATCGAAGATTGAAAAACAAAAAAACAGATTGGTAAAGGGACTTTTTACTGCTAGAAAATGACCAACCTGGACAAGAACTTTTTCTCCATAATTCTGCTTTACTGCAGACATGAACTCATCCAGAAGCTCGGCATACTCCTATTCAAGACAAGACTGGTTAAAAAAAATTATTTTGAGGGAGTAAAAAATGAGAGGTAACAAATTGTTAACCTGCCCTGTTGCTCTCCTTCTTCTGAGTCCAATATAAAATTCATCGTTTAATAACTGCTCATTATTCGTTCCCACATCAATAGTCACGGGCAAGCACTGATAAAGTGAAAATATCAGAATGTTAGATTCAGTAATTAAAAGGGGGAAAAGGAAATAGCAAGCAGAAAATGAATTTATAAAAAATCACAAGGTGCTTTAAAGTTCTTCCTTGGCACCCATCAATATTCAGTTTTGTAAAGACTTACAGCAGAAGGACGGATGCCGCCAAGAGCTGAATATAATGAAAGCTTGCCAACGGGTATCCCCATTCCCTGGTGGTATTGAAAGATTTTGTTAAGTAGAAGCAGATCATATGCAAGTCATTACGTGCAGGATTAAAAGCACAGACTAAAAGAGCATAAAATTATGGGAAACCTTAAATACAATTACGGATAATTACAATATTACCCTTCGAGTTCAGCCTAATTACAAAAGAAAAAAAGTCAGTTATATCCAAAGTTACAAATACTAAAAATTTCTAATTTACAAATTGCACCTCACTGATAAATAATTTGCAAAAAGAAAATACAAACCTGAAGGAGTTCGTAATTTAAAAAATAGCTGGACTATTTTTATAATTAGGCCAAACCCCAAAGGTAATTTTCATTACTGTCCCCTACAATTGTTACGAAATTCATATTTCAAATAAAAAAACAGCTACCTGGCAGCCAAGATCTCCAAGTCCCAAAATACGCTCGCCATCTGTAACCACGATAACTTGAATCTTCTTCTCGGGCCAATTTTTCAATACCTCGAGAACTCTACCCCTGCAAGAATGCTACCAATAATCAGCTCATCATTGAGATAAGAGAATCATAAGCTAATCTAGGATACACTGTATTTTTCAGAAATGTACTTCTCTTTCAGACTGATAAAAAGACCCTGAGGCTGTCTGAAAATGCTCCCGTATTTCTGGCAAGCTTCGCCTACAGTTGGAGTATAGACAACGGGAAGCAGCTCCTCTACATTGTCGATGAGAAGCTTGTAGAACAGTCTTTCATTTCTCTCCTAA
The DNA here is from genome assembly GCA_033398695.1 of Orobanche coerulescens. Taxonomy (NCBI): domain Eukaryota; kingdom Viridiplantae; phylum Streptophyta; class Magnoliopsida; order Lamiales; family Orobanchaceae; genus Orobanche; species Orobanche coerulescens. The sequence goes on along the minus strand of CM065815.1, from coordinate 144,564,297 downwards.
AGATATGATTGAAAAAAAAAAAGTAAATATTAGAATGTCATGTGTGTATAAATACAAGGATGTTTGTCTTGAAACATGAACGAAAGCATAAGAAGTTGGCATTGTTTGCAATAGAAGCTAAATATTGAATAAACTGAAGGGTCTTTACAGAATTACTTATTTTTTGTAAAGTCACACGACTCGCACCAAAAAATAGAATGAGAAATCTATTAATTTAAAGCACCATCCCTTACGTTGGCATTCTGATTATATTATGCAGATTCAGAAGTAAAATTTGGTGTCTGAAATCACTAAAAACTACTTATTATTCGCCAAAAGCTGACGATCACTTCTTTTTAACCATTTGTAGAACTACAAAAGTTTATGACTTATAAATCACCAAGCTCTTTTTTATCTCTGTCTGCACATCTATGTAGTAAAGATGAGGCCAATCATAATTTGAAGGGCAATAAAATTAACAAACAATGTAAACTTATTATGTAAATAATTAGCTTATTATGTAATTAATTACCTGAAGATCCATCATAGCCATGTATCGTTGTAGTGGTACTTGGTACTGAAGCATGGTGTGCATCATTTTCTTAACCTACTCAGAAGAACAAGGTTAAAACATAACCAAATGTCCAAAAGTTAATGTCATAACTATAAAAAACGTATTATAAATAAATTATTCAAACAAAAAAATGAAAACTGAATTTGGGATGAGGGTTATGTTACCTGGAGGTCTTGGCTAACAACCACCGGTGGTAAAAGACCACGTAAAAAGTGAGCATCCCTCTCTTTCTCTGTAAAGGCGAGGCCTTTGTTGTAGTGAGGGTCTCGCAACAATGGATATCCACTGCAAAAAAATCAAATAACAGATTATAAAAGCATACAAATGAAATATTTGAACAAGGAGAATCATATGAACATAGTTGTAAAGGCGAAAGGAGCACCAGGGCGATAAGAACTCCTATCGCCTGAGGCACAAGGCGCAAGCGCGCCTCACTCAAGAAAAAAAAAATTATAAAACTCACAAACAGATAATGACAAGAAACTATAACTATCCACAAAAGGTAAAAGTTAACAAAAACACTGGGGCGCACCAAGGGGCGCGCCTCACCCACATCGCCCGCCTTTGGTCTTGAAAGGCATTGAGTTTTTCTTTTTTACTCTACGAGTGTCGCCTGAGGCGCGCCTTCAACAACTATGCATACGAGTCATTCATGCGTTGGCGTAGGAATGCACAAAGGATTAGCCTACCAGGCTACTATCACCAACAAACTGTAATCTTAAAAGTGCATTAGTATTTAATCTCATTTATACATGATTAATTTTCATAAAGCTCAGAATATGGTACGATTTCTGGTACATTGATGCTAAAGATGGACGACATTGTCTTTCTGTACATAGAAATTCAGGTAGAGTTTGTCAAAAACTAACGCTTAAAGAATTAATTTATCGTAGGCTAAAAGCAGTAAAAAATAGTTGTTTGAAAATAGAAAAGCTAAAGGTAAATTATATCAAGTGCATATTTGTTTGCAAAATCATACACAAAAATTAACATCTAAAAACACAGAAAAAAAAAGGTTATTTCAAGTGACAGCCTTTTGTTTTCAAGGTTCTAATTCGAGTTTGATTAAATTGTATAGAATTATCTCTTTTAAAATAAATCAAGAAGAAGAAGGCATATCATTCCAAAGTAAAAAATTTCACCCAAAAAAAAAGGAAGGATAATAAAGGTATAACCATAAGATCACAATTAGGTGTATACACAAAACAACAGGATCAATCATAACATACAGAAACTGTTGGTTAAGGCCCAAATGAAATAGTCTTTATGACTGGGCCCAAAACAAACATTTGAGCAGCCCAGTCCTTATACCAAAAGCCCAGGCCCGGATTCATTAAACCCCTGGATCAATCTGGACCGTCCCTTTTTTAGAGGCTATATCACATCCATCCGTTTGTGATATAAATACTCCTTCACCCCCAAACCCTATTCACTTTTTCTTTCCCTGTCGGCGCCGCTCTCATCTCTCCCGTTTCTCTCGTTTCTGTTTCTCACCCCCTGATATTTTCCGATCGGTTTCCGAAATGTATGCAACCCTTATCAATTCAATGATAAGAACGGTTGCTACATCCTCGGGCTACCGAGGCTTTGGTTGCGACTTTCACCCCTATATATATCGGGATCCTTTCTGAGGGTAAAACACACGAAATTCAGGAGAGTTCTTGAGGCAAAATTATCTTTGTGATATTCTAAGTGAAATACCTTGATTTCTGAGTGGATCTTTTTGTCCGAGGGTTTGGGAAAGAAGTTCTGGGCTTTGGGGTTTCTGGGTGCTGATTCTTTGTGATTCTTTGAAACCGCCTGGGATTTTGGTTCTAATCGGACTGCTGGAGGCCGGTGTTTGGAGCCTTGGACGTGGGTACACGAGAATGGAGGACTGAGCCGACACTTTGTCCGAAAACTCACCACCTTCACTTTTCAATTTTTCAGATCTTGAGTGATCTGTTCGGTTTGAATTCTTCGACCTTAATTTTCTGTTTTTGTGTTCGTGTTTTTTAAGGTTAATTCGTGTTTCCTCTGTGTAATCCGTTATTATTAGATTTATTGTGTAATCTTTAACCATAGGCTCTTTATTTGTAATTCGTTTATTGTTGAGTTGTGTAATCTTATGTATTCCGGATAGTTACCTTACAGTGGTATCGGAGCCTCTAAAAGGGGTTTCTATTCTCAGGTATTGCATTTCTTACTCTCTCTTGTTTATTTTCGGTACTGTGGTGTGCTGTCCGTTATTTTAGCTTCCGTCTGTTTACTTGATCTTGTCTGGGTGACTGTGATTGCTTCGATTTACTATCTTTGTGTTGAGACTGTTGTAGTCGCTGTCTCCGAGCATACCAAACCCCCTTGCCTGGACCGCAAGTGTTCCTCGGATCTTGTGGGGGCTCCGGGATACGATTCCAGCTCGCTTTATCTTAAAATCTGTTGTGATTCTAGTCTTTGTGATATCTACGTGATACCGGGATTCGATCCCAGCTTGCTTTATTTTAAAATCTGTTGTGATTTTAGTCTTTGCGATATCTGCGTGATACTTAACCGTTATCTCAATTTCTACATTATTAACAGTACACTGTGCTGCTATTTTAAATCTTGTGTGATTTTTACAAATATTAAAATGGGCTCTCTTACTTCATTTACAATGGCACCTTTCGACGGCAAAGGAAATTTTAGAATTTGGCAACAGAAAATGAAATCTATACTTGTCCAACAAAAATATTTTAAGGCCATTAAAGGTACCTTTCAGTCTGATGTGTCTTCTGAGAAACGTGAGGAATTGATTGAGTTTGCTCATTCATCTATAATCTTGAACTTGTCTGATTCTGTGATTAGACGAATAGGCAAAACAGATAATGCTAAACAGCTTTGGGATAAACTTGAGGAAACGTTTACTGAAACATATTTGCCGAATAAATTATTCCTTCTCGAAAAGTTTTTTCGATATAAGCTGGATTTGAATAAAGATATTGATGGTAATCTTGATGCCTTTACAAAGTTAGTACAAGATATAAAACAAACGGGTGATAAAAACATTGATGATTATTCCCCTATTGTGCTCTTGAATGCTATCCCTGATGCTTATAATGATGTGAAATCTGCTATCAAATATGGGAGGGATTCTGTTACTTTACACACTATTATAAGTGGCTTAAAGAGTAAGGAATTAGACTTGAAAATTAATAAGGTTTCTAAACCGGTGTCTGATGTCAATTCTGTAAGGTCTAAGCAACACCTTAAAAAGAAACCGTTTATCAAAACTGATTTTGAGAAGTCTAATAAGAAAAAGGGGCAATGGAAGGATAAATCCAAGTTCCGGCCTAAGAATCGCAAATGCTATAACTGTGGTGAATCTGGTCATTATATACAAGAATGCACCAAGCCTAAAAAGAATTTGCAAAATGATCAGGCTAATTTGACTGTGGGAGATGTCTTTATGGTTATTGATGATTTGCGTCTCTCTGTGAATTCTGTGCTTTCTGGTTTGTGTGAAAACGAATGGTTGCTGGACTCTGGATGCACTCATCATATGACACCTTATAAACAGCATTTTACGAGTTATACTAATCTTGGTGATCGGTATGTTTATATGCCTGATAAGGTAAAACAGGTTGGGGCCGGAGTAGGAAATGTGTGTTTGAAATTTGATGATGGTACTCAGTTCACTCTAAAAAATGTCAGACATATTCCTGATTTATCTCATAATCTGATATCTTGTACTACTTTGGAAGATGAGGGCCTCAGGGGTTGTTGGGGGAATGGTTGCATGAAAATTTGCAGATGCTCCTTAATGTTGTTTAAAGGAATTCAGAAATTTAATTTATACATTTGTCAAACTGAAACTGCTGCATGTTCTAATCTGGTTTGTACGGATAAAACTGAATTGTGGCATAATAGGTTAGGACATATAAGCATGAAGGGATTAGATATCTTGCATAAACAAAAGTGTTTTGGAAAGGATAAAATCTCTAAGATGTCTTTCTGTGACTCTTACATGTACGGCAAACAACATAAAACTCAATTTCCAAACCCCCCTGATTCCCCTGATCCCATTTTTGGGAAATCTGGTAAGAGTTCCAATGTGCTTGATTATGTTCATGCTGATGTTTGGGGGCCTGCCAGTGTTCCGACTCATGGTAGGAACCGTTATTTCTTGTCCATTATTGATGATTACTCAAGGAAAGTTTTCGTATTCTTACTCAAACTGAAATCTGATGTGTTTGAAAAGTTTCAAACTTGGAAAACTTTGGTGGAAAATCAAACCGGAATACGGATTAAAAAGATAAGGACCGATAACGGCCTTGAATTTTGCAATACTCAGTTTGATACTATGTGTTCTGAAAATGGCATCCTTAGGCATAAGACAGTTCCTTATACCCCTCAACAGAACGGGGTGGCTGAGCGAATGAACCGAACCCTCCTTGAAAAAAGTTAGGGCCATGCTCGCCACTTCTGGGTTGTCCAAAAGTTTTTGGGGTGAGGCTTTTTTAACTGCTGCCTATCTTATCAATAGATCACCTTCTGTACCATTGAATGGTAAGTATCCCGAGTCTGTGTGGTCGGGTCATGCTATTGATTTTTCAAACATTCGTGTGTTTGGTTGTGCTGCTTATATGCATCAAAATGTTGATAAACTTGAACTTGGATCCTTGAGATGTGTTTTTCTTGGTATCCAGATGGTATTAAGGGTTATCGTTTATGGGTCAGATCTGAATCCGGATTGAAGGTGATTACGAGTAGGGATGTGGTCTTTAATGAAACTGAATTTCCTTGCCTTGATAATCCTTTACCTGCTCCTGTGTTGGCTGCTGATAATTCTCCCCACCCTGTTCAGATTAGGGTGGAGCATCTTAGTGATAATGAGTTACCTGTTGAATCTGATAATATGAAAAATCCTGAATCTTCTAATGTTCAATCTGATAACCACTCTGAAAATGGAGATGAATCTGAATCTGTTCCTGACTTGTCTGATTATCAATTAACTAGGGATAGGCCTAGAAGGAACGTTAGAAGACCAATACATTTAGATGATTTCCATATGGCTTCTCTTGCTTTCAATGTGTTTGATATGCTTGATGGGAATGAACCTAAAACTTACAATGACGGTTTGTTATCTGATAAATTAAATGAATGGTTAAGTGCAATGAATGAAGAAATGACATCCTTGCATGCGAATGATACTTGGAAACTTGTTCCAAAACCTAAAAATTGTTCTTTGATTGATTGTAAGTGGTTGTTTAAAGTCAAAAAGGATGATGATAACGTCAAATTCAAAGCGAGGTTAGTAGCTAAAGATTTTACTCAACGTGAAGGTATTAACTATACCGAAATCTTTGCACCTGTAGTTAAATTCACCAGTGTCCGCATCATGCTTGCATTAGTTGCACATCATAATTGGGAGATGAAACAATTAGATGTTAAGACAGCATTTTTGCATGGTGAATTGAAAGAAACTATCTACATAAAACAACCAGAAGGTTTTATAGATAGTAACCATCCTGATCATGTGTGCTTGCTTAATAAAACCTTATATGGCTTAAAGCAATCCCATAGAGAGTGGAACAAGAAATTCAATGATTGCATGCTGTCCTTGAAATTCCGTCGTAGCGCATATGATCCATGCCTTTATTTCAAGAATGACTGTGGTGCTCCTATGTTCTTAGGTGAACAATTTGATATGCTCTTGATCAGTTCATGCATTAAATATATTGATCATGTTCAAAGTCGCTTAGGTGAACAATTTGACATGAAGTATTTGGGGGATGCTAAAAGGATATTAGGCATGAATATTATTCGGGACAGATCTAAAGGCACTTTATTTCTAAATCAGTCCTCTTACATTGATAAAATCCTTGAAAAAATTTCAATGACTGATGCAAAAATTGCTAGTGTGCCGTTGGGTCCTCATTTCTTATTATCCAAAACTCAGTCGCCTAAAACTGAATCTGAAATTCGTGAAATGAGATCTGTCCCGTATGCTAATGTTATTGGATCTGTCATGTACCTTATGGTTAGTACTAGGCCAGATATTGCTTATGTTGTGAGTTGTTTAAGTAGGTATATGACTAATCCACGAAAACTTCATTGGGAGGCCCTTAAGTGGTTATTTCGGTACTTGAAAAATTCTGTTTCTGATGGTCTTATTTTCTCTAAATCTGATGATGGGTTAACCTAAAAGGTTACGTTGACTCCAATTATGCCAATGACAGGGATGAGTGTAAGTCCACAACTTCTTATGTGTTTACCTTGTGTGGCTCGTGCATTTCATGGAAATCTCAACTTCAGCATATAGTTACACTGTCTACTATTGAAGCTGAATATATTGCCACCACTGAAGCCTTTAAAGAGGCTATTTGGTTGAAAGGTTTACTTACTGAGATTGGTGTTCTTCGTGATAATGTTGTGGTCTTCTCTGACAGTCAATCTAGCATCCAATTGTGTAGAAATCCTGTTTTCCATGATCGTACTAAGCACATTGACGTCAGGCAACACTTCATCCGTGATATCGTGGAAAAGGGCATAATTGATTTGAAGAAAATCCCATCCCATTCTAACCCTGCAGATATGGGCACGAAGTGCCTACCGGTCGAGAAAATCAGATCTTGCAAGTCGATACTGAATATCGACTCCCTTAACTGATCAGTCTTCCAGTTTGCTATCTTTGTGATAGTTTTTCTAGTTTTCTTCGTGATTCCTAGTTTTCTTTCTTAGTGATTGTTTTATACTTGAACTAACTTTGTGTGTTGTGCAGGTGGTGTGACGTTCGGTGATGATGACCTCCCTCTCAAAATAGTGTACCCCGATGGCTCATTTGGTACGGGTGGAGAAATGTTGGTTAAGGCCCAAATGAAATAGTCTTTATGACTGGGCCCAAAACAAACATTTGAGCAGCCCAGTCCAGGCCCGGATTCATTAAACCCCTGGATCAATCTGGACCGTCCCTTTTTTAGAGGCTATATCACATCCATCCATTTGTGATATAAATACTCCTTCACCCCCAAACCCTATTCACTTTTTCTTTCCCTGTCGGCGCCGCACTCATCTCTCCCGTTTCTCTCGTTTCTGTTTCTCACCCCCTGATATTTTCCGATCGGTTTACGAAATGTATGCAACCCTTATCAATTCAATGATAAGAACGGTTGCTACATCCTCGGGCTACCGAGGCTTTGGTTGCGACTTTCACCCCTATATATATCGGGATCCTTTCTGAGGATAAAACACACGAAATTCAGGAGAGTTCTTGAGGCAAAATTATCTTTGTGATATTCTAAGTGAAATACCTTGATTTCTGAGTGAATCTTTCTGTCCAGGGGTTTGGGAAAGAAGTTTTGGGCTTTGGGGTTTCTGGGTGCTGATTCTCTGTGATTCTTTGAAACCGCCTGGGATTTTGGTTCTAATCGGACTGCTGGAGGCCTGTGTTTGGAGCTTTGGACGTGGGTACACGAGAGTGGAGGACTGAGCCGACACTTTGTCCGAAAAATCACCACCTTCACGTTTCGATTTTTCAGATCTTGAGTGATTTGTTCGGTTTAAATTCTTCGACCTTAATTTTCTGTTTTTGTGTTCGTGTTTTTAAGGTTAATTCGTGTTTCCTCTGTGTAATCCGTTATTATTAGATTTATTGTGTAATATTTAACCATAGGCTCTTTATTTGTAAATCGTTTATTGTTGAGTTGTGTACCTTACAGAAACCAAAACTACGAACAAACCGAAAAGAAAGAAAGGGAATAATAAGATACAAAATAATAATAAATAAATAAAAAAAAGGGCCAACATAGAAATCATCGAAATCTCAAAAATCCACAGACACACGAGAGAGAGAGTGTGTGTGTGATGGAATAGACTGATTCATCACCTAGCAACAGTGACGGTCCATGGGGTGATATACTGATCCTCGGTGGCGCTATCCTCGCCGTACACATCTTCCACGCCGCCACCGACGGTGGATTTTGGTTCTTTCTCAATCGCTGATGATGACGATGAGGGTGCATGTTCTCTCATCTCCTTCAAAGTACTCTCCATCAAAACGCTGACGTTTCGATCCCCTGGCCTGCCATTTGAGCTCACAGAGGCCACCGCCACTGTCGGAGCAGAAATCTTTCTCTGCGTAGACTGTGTCAAGCTTCTCGACACAGCAGAAAGCGAATTACTCTGCAGACAAATCAAACAAAATTAATTATTTAAACATCGTTTCTAAGAAATCAAATCAAAATTAAAAATATGTTAGAATTACCAGAAAACTGCTTCCGTTTAATGAAAACATGGTGGACTTTCAGTGTTAACGTGTGCTGAGGTGCAAAGAGGGGAGAACTGAGAGAGAAGAAAAGAGAGAGAAAATGGTGAGGGTACTCTCCCCCCTATATACACCACCTGCACCCCCCCCCCCCCTCTCACTTTCTCCGTCCTACTTGTCCTCTTGAGTGTGCTTTATATTAGGGAATTTTCACAGCAGTAGGCCAACTAGTAGTGACTTGTTCTCAACAATCTGTAATTCAGATCTTATTATTACTACATTTTTTTTTTTACAATGATTGGTTTTTGAGTGCGCAGTAGATAAATTCTCGGACTAAACGTACTAGTCTGGAAACTACATCATCAATCAGGTAAATCACACTAGGCAAGTCCTATGACAGGTTCAACCAATAAAGTGTTGGTAGGAGAAATCGAACTCGTGACCTTTCAATCTCGCACTCACCTACCCCACCAATTTGATTACCCTTGCTGATAAATTATTACTACATTTAGTTTATAGGTATGTATCATTCTATATATATTTATTTATAGTATTATTGTTTTGTGTATATATATATATGGTGGTCAAACAGATATATAAATCTAAATGGATAATATACAAATTTACTAGATTATATACGCTGGTATAACAATAAAAATAATGATTGGATGTAAATAGCTTGTTATTTAATAGGGGTCGGTGTTTGGCGAATTAACTACTAACGAATAATATTTATCGATAAAAAAAATTATTGAACCGGTTATTAAAAAAATATAATTGAAGCCAAATTTATATACATATATAATAGCATTATGGATTTAAAGTATAATATTAATTCTTGCTCTGTTGTGCATTCTCTTAATCTTGGATTTCTATTTATCTGAAGTCTTGAATTATACATTGATTTTAAATGGTACTTATCCGATGGATAATTTAAATAAAAGAATTCAATGTCTTGAATCTCGCATCGACTTAAAATGGAACTCCACTAATGGAGAACCTAAATAACTACATAGAATTCAATTTATATTTTTCAACTTAATGGTTATTTTACACATAAGCTTTAGAATTTTATTTTTATTGTGTTTAATTTGGTCAATTATTAAGTTGGAAAAATAAATAATTTAATTTTTAGTGAATATTTAATTTGATTAATTATTAAATGTACATTAATTCTATTTATCTAAAATTTAAATCTCACATCTGTTTTATTTAGTAGTTTTACTTTAATTGAAACTTTTAATTTAGTCAGCATTAATAATATCAATTATTAAGTTTGCAAAATAAATTACGTTATTTTTATCGAAAAGTCTAATTTCATCAATTATCGAATTTGCATTAATCGTACTTATTTAAAATTTTGAATATCACATCGTTCCTAGATGAGGCTCTGCTGATGGGGGAACCTAAATAAATCTTTAGAATCAATGTATATTTTTTATTCCATAATTATTTTGTCATTAATTCTATTTATCTAAGATTTGAATCTTATACTGTTTTATTTAGTGGTTTTATTTTAATTGAAACTTTTAGTTTGGCCAACATTAATAATGTCAATTATTAAGTCAGACAAATAAATTACTTTATTTTTCATTAGAGAATCTAACTTGACCAATTATCGAATTTGCGTTAATCGTATTTATCTAAAATTTTGAATACCACGTCGATCTAAAATGAGACTATAGATTGGGGAACCTAAACTAATGTTTAAAATCACTGTATATTTTTTACACCATAATTATTTTGCACAGTGAGTTTAATAGTTTTATTTTAATCTAGAAAAATAATATGGCTAATAATAATAATTTGGATGATTATAAGCAAAATGAGTAGTTTTATTTTTATTAAAAAAATTATGTGGTCAATTATTAGGTTTGTATTAGTACTATTTGTTTATCAGTTTAAAATCCACATCGGTTTTAAACGAGACTCAATCGATTAGATAACCTAAATAAATACGTAGAATCAATATGTATTTTTCACCTCATATTTATTGAAAAACTTAATTTGATCAATACTTTTTTACTAGTGATAACAAATTTGGCTAATATTAATTGGGTCAATTTCTATGTTGACCAAATAAATAGTTTTATTTTGACCTCTCTCGTACATTGTATTTTCTACTTTTTTAAACAAAAAATTATCTAAAATATTACATGTCACATTGGTTTTGAATGAGACTCCATTGATTACATAAGTAACGGAACTAAATAAGTATTTATAATCAATGTGTATTTTACCATCACATTTCTCATATGTAATTAATTTGACCAATTATTGAGTTGGCCAAATGAATAGTGTTATTTTTATTGAAAATAAAATTTGACCAATCACTAAATTGGCCAAATAAATGATCTTATTTTTATCTGAAAATTCAATTTGGCTAACTTATTTTATTTGATTTTATTTGTCCAGTTTATCAATGTCTAGCTTGAGCGCACTTGAACTTTTTTAAAATCAAACGTAACAACCAATTATTGTAATAAATTATATATGATTATGTAGATTTTATAAGTTTTAATAGATTTGGGTAATTAGTTCATATCATTAATGTGTATTTTACCATTATATTTCTCATTGCCAATTAATTTGACCAACTATCGAGTTGGCCAAATAAATAGCGTACGCAATTGTTGTGTGTTAGTGTACGTTAGGTTGCTAGCGTACATAACATTGTGCACCTAACGCACGTTAAGGATAGTATTCTATTTAAAGACATCAACCCTTTTTCATTTTCCCTATTTACTTTGCCTGAGTTATGCATAGGGATGTTAAACGGCCGCCAGGTAAGTGCTTTAACCCAAAAACCTAAGCAAGGTTAGATGATATTTCAAATTCGTTTAAATCCAGATTTTTGGCTTGACCGTTTAACCCGACGCCTGCCCAGCCGGCTTCGCTAGGCTAGCCCCTATATATATATATATATATATATTGTTAATTTCAACTTACAGTAATACTATATTTATATAACATATATTAATATTATATATAATATATATTAATATTATATATAATATATATTATTACTGTATTTGTTAACATAGTGTGTGTATATATATATATATATACACGCACACACATAAAAATGTATTTTTTGTTATATTTATTATAGTATATTTGTTACTATATATATATATAAAATATATTGTTACTGTTTTTTTTTTATGACTTATAAAAAAATAAAAAATAGATTTTTTAAATATTTAGCCCGTTTAGCCCGTTTAGCCCGAATCCCGTTAGGGTTAGGGTTAGGGCCGATATTTCCTAGCCCGTTTAAATCTGGGCTTTTTTGGCCCGGACCGTTTAGCCCGAAGCCCGCTAGGCTAGTCCGGAACCGCTAGGACTAGCCCGTTTAACATCTCTAGTTATGCACCCTTGAGAGCTTCCTCAGCCCTATAAACTCCTTATATCAGCCTCTCAACTTGGTTTTGAAGATCATAGACATCTTGGATTGGTGTTCAAGCTTCTGGTGTTGAGTTCTATCGGTCATGTCATTTATCTCTGTATAAGGTACGTTGATGCTACTCCAACCTTGAGTTCATGTTTCTAAAATTGTTGTGAACACATTTCTGAGATTATTAGGCTTGACGACTTAATGAACTGAATACCATGATTTATGAGGCTTGGGATGATTAAACTGTTGAAAATAAAACGCAGCGGAAGCGAAGTTTAGAAGATTTGAATAAAGCGCTTACGCATCCATGAGCACAAAATCTATTTAGGCATGCTAATTAATTAATTACTAGGATTAATAAAGCAATTTAAAAATAATTTATTGTTTATTGAATACTAATGTTGGTGTATTTAATATCATAATCTAGATCTAATGATCATAGAATATTATCTTTTGAAGCGAAATGGTTGCTACTTTTGATCTCTTCTTCAAAACCTTCTAGAGAATGATCCCGCCTTAATCCGGTGTGTGGGCAACGAGCTACCGAATATTATTTGACACTTGAGATGAATCGGCTGAAATATATTCTCACGTCACTCGATTTTTCTTTTTCTTCAAGTAATTTAGATTGATAACAAGAATTAAAGTGTTATCTCAATTGTGGAATCAAAGACACAAGTCAAGATCCACAATAAAACACTTAGAAGAAAAAATCAAAATCACTTGTGTCAAGGAGATAGAACGGCCGAACCCTCCCCCGTAATGTCCTAATTATAAGCTTTGGACTACTCTAGGGATCTTAAGGAGGATTATGGTTAGGACTCCTAGTATAACCCAACCTTCGATATTTAGCCCTTCTTAATATGGTTGAGTTTATTAATATCAATTCAATCCACTAAAGAATTAATATTGTACTTCCAACCCAAATCCCAATTTATGAAATCGGGCTCCTTATTATATATTATTTCCGGTGTTTAAGATATTGAATGTCCATTAATAAATTTAAGCTATTGACAACTTTAAATAATTAATTTCTTATCCAAGAGTAGTACCACTAGAACCTTATTATTACATCGGAATCAAATCCACATGTATGGTTTAATATAATAATTATTATCGAGCTCCTCAAGGGTACATCATCAACCCGCACGAGTCGGGACACAATTTCTAATTATAATATTAATTGTCATATAAATAATATTATTGCCCAATATACGTAGCATATAGAGTCAATTAATGTGACTCTCACCCATGGTAAATCAAAACAATAATTATTATGGATACACAATTAAATGTCATATAATTAGAATTAAGAAGTAATAATTATTCGAGTTTTACATTCTTCTTACAGTCAGCACATAAGACACTATCTCACTGCTATCCAGTTCAACGTATGTAAATACGCTAATACATGCTAATAGTCAAGACCAACTAAACTCAAGCATACATTACAACCTTTCATTTAATTTGTCTAATAATTATATAGGTTGTGAACTATTATATTATTTTATAAGGCACTGATAATGTGATTTTCAGTGTGATACCAGCACGCCACATTATCTACATTATAAAATAAATAGACAATACATTTGCATAACCATAACGTGAATAAATATGCAAAGTATGTGATAAAATATAATTAATATTCTCATAGGTAGTTATAGGGAAATAAGAAAATACAAGCATTAAGCATGCTTTGCAGTATACAATCCTAACATAAACCTGGGATATTCCCTTGTTAAGACATGTATATGTCGGCCTATGATTATGTTGAGTAGTATGATGAAGTTTTCAGTAATATTCATGTCCTCCTCTTGATGATTTCGGAATACATGGGGATTAGATGACTTGAAGTTGAAATTACTCATAATAGGATAATGAGGAATATATAAGCTTTCATCAAAAGTATACATGCATGATCACAAGTGTTAGCCTGGGTGATTTATGATGCTATGTAGTGTTCACAACTGGTCGTACTCAAGTGATGATATTTATATGTTATGTGGTTGCTTTGATAATGATTGATAAGTTGATGAAACATGAGTTTATGATTGTACAACTTGTGGACCAGTCATTGTAAAGGCCAGTTCACCCACTTTTAGACCAAATTTTAAAGTGAGATTTCAACTAATACTCCATGACATCGAAGGCTATCTTCTCATAAATTTTGGTACCATTCGGAGACTTGGAAGGAGTGGACCACTCAAATGAAGTCTTCACATACCACCAGCCATTACAACAGTCAGTTTGATATCTTTTCGACCAGCTTTTGACCACAATGCCGATGGTTTTGGAATCCGGACACCCATTTATACATGCTCATGAAATTTCGTGGTGTTCGAAGGATATTCCATGTTGGAAAAAGCTTGTGCCTAGTGTTATGATGCATTGTGATAGTCAAGCAGCAATTGGAAGAGCACAGAGCCTTATGTATAATGGTAAGTCTCAACACATTCGTCGGAGACATAATACCGTGCGACAATTGATCAAAAATGGAGTTATATCTATTGACTATGTGAGGTCAAATGTTAATTTGGCGGATCCACTCACAAAAGGTCTGAATAGAGATCAATTTCATAAACTGCTAAATGGAGTGGGATGAAAATCCACATCTTGAAAGAACGATCATAGTGGTAACCCAACCTTGAAGACTGGAGATCCCAGAAACTTGGTTCAATGGGAAAACAAAATTATGAAAGTTCTATTCAATAGGGCTTATAATAAATCCATCTCTATAGAGCAGAATAAGTGTTGAGTCATGTGATTGTGGTGAGGTTAAGTCTCTGGACTTTTAATGGTTCCTTGTCCTTGAAAAGGAAAAGTATTGCAGGGTACTTTATAAAAGGAGACCACCTATCTAAGTGTAAGGATGGGTCGCCTCGAATAAACGCTTGCCAAAACGGACACACTTATGAGAACGGAAGGTGTTGAGACATTGTTGTGTAAGTGTCGTTGACTCAGTATACACCAAGGAGAATTAGTTTAAGACAGAGTGTCCACTAAGCCGCCGGTATATCCGACAATATTTTACTAAGGAAGGTTCAAATCCACAAACTACTTTTCCCTATGCAGTCGTGTTTTACAGAAACTGGGTATGTGAGTCTGCATTCATGCATGCATTTATTTCCACTCATGTGGGGGATTGTTGAAAATTGGTTTTAGAAAAATGAGTTTCGACTCAATTTAAACCAATATAATGATAATAAAATATTTAATTCTTGGGATTAAATATAAATTGTGAATCTACGTTTCGAGGAGATGAACGTAAGATTTTATTTTTCTCAAAACCGATTTCCGATGAGTGAGAAATAAATGATTAAAGTTGGCCATTTAATTGAAATGGTGAAGAGTTAACCAAGTTTAAAAGTTTGAAAACCCATCTCATATTTGAGGTTGAAAACCCATCTGATATTTGGGGTTGAAAACCCATCTGATATTTGAGGTTGAAAACCCATCTGATATTTGGGACTGAAAACCCATCTGATCTGATATTTGGGGCCGAACCCATCTGATATTTGGGGCTGAAAACCCATCTGATATTTGGGACTGAAAACCTATCTGATCCGATATTTGGGGCTGAAAACCTATCTGATCCGATATTTGGGGCTGAAAACCTATCTGATCTAATATTTGGTCTCGGCTGAAATGAGGCAGGTTGAGAACTTAGCTTCTGGAATATGACTCTTCACACTCCATACTGTCACGTCCGAATTAAATGAGACTATTTATGGAGGTAACTCTTCAGCTGAAGGATTAAAGAGAATTAATGACACTTTGATATGTAGTAACTCTCCACTTGATGAAATGGAATGGGACCCTATAAAAGGGGGTCTTATGCATTTCATTTCACACAATATAACATAGACGAAATATAAGTATATCACATATTACAGCATATTTCCCTCTTGTTTCCCTGCCCAGTTTCCAGCACTTGAACGTTCGCCGGAGTTCTGAATTTTGGAGAGCACCTAACTCAGAAACATGTAGCAGTTGTATCTTGGGGACATATTGCCTGAGCCGTCTGCTCTTATACGGGGGTAAAATTGTCTTACGGAAAGAGTTATCTCGTCTCTGCTAAAGTTGTAATTTTAGTTCAGCTTTTTAATTTATTAAGATTGTAATAGGTTGTCTTTCTTTGTAATTTGTCTTGTAATTACATTGTTGGAAATTCACAGAACCAACAATATATATATATATATATATATATACAAGTGATGTCATATTGAATTTGAATTTTTACAGTGTATGTTGTACTATATATATATATATATATATATTGTTGGTTTTGTGAATTTCCAACAATGTAATTACAATACAAATTACAAAGAAAGGCAGCCTATTACAATTTTAATAAATTAAAAAGCTGAACTAAAACTACACCTTTAGCAGAGGCGAGATAACTCTTTCCGTAAGACATTCTTTATATATATATATATATATTACAAATTACAATACAAAGAATGTCTTACGGAAAGAGTTATCTCGCCTCTGCTAAAGTTGTAGTTTTAGTTCAGTTTTTTAATTTATTAAAATTGTAATAGGCTGCCTTTCTTTGTAATTTGTATTGTAATTACATTGTTGGAAATTCACAAAACCAACAATATATATATATATAGTACAACATACACTGTAAAAATTCAAATTTAATATGACATCACTTGTATAATTCCAATCTGAATTCGTATTGTTGGTAGTCGATCCACCGTGACATCCACATAAGCGCTCCAGGCAGCCGACCAGCCGAGCAGATCCTGGAGCCGAACCGGTCATAGACCCGACTGTCTCTCGGGCTCACAAAGAACCGGACCGGGTAGAGACGTTAGAGCCGACCCGGGATCCGACCCAGGAGGACCGAGCAGACCCTGGATGGATACGCTCCGAACCGTAAACATAACAGGACCGACCAGAGCATCGGGAAGCTCGAGGGCCGACCCTGTTGTCGGTCGCAACAGATAAGTATTGCCAAAAGCACGAAGAACAGGCAGACAGGACAATTAGGGAGGGCTGTCATATCCCTTCCCAAAGCAAGCCTAAGAAAGTGACACGCGTCAAATAAGTCACTACACTGCGACAAGTGTCATAAGCCTGTTCACCTGAATCTTCTAGCTGTCATCTCATGAATGACTAATATTGGCTATATATATGTCAAGAGAATGTACAAAGAAGGGACTTTTGGAAAAGGCAAAAAAAATACAGATATAGAGAGACAGATATAGAGAGAGAAATAAAGAGAGATAAAAAAGAAAGAGAAAGAGAAAAGAGAAAAGGATAAGACTTGTAAATAACAAGCACCAACTGTACGGACCGGCCAAAATATTTTCGGCCCGGCTCTACTCTTTATCAAGATCATTAATAAAATTTAATGGTCCAATACTTTTCATTCTGTTCATACGTCCCGCTTATTATTTTCTACGTGGCTTCGATCCATTCGTCCAGATCAGCACACGTGACGTTGACCAAATCAGACGTCAACAGATTGGCGCTAGAAGGAGGGCGGCGGCTGCGGCGGAAACCGCCACCACCCATGCTTTCCTCGTTCATATTGCAAGCGACCTTGTGGTTAACCGCCACAACCTACGCTTTTCTCGTTCATATTGCAAGCCAATCCTATGCTTTTCTTTAAAAGATTTCTTGTTAAGTATAGGATTCTCCATCTCTAACCACAAGTGACGAATTACCATCAGGCCCGTCCAAAGGGCCCGTTATGCGATGGAGGACACCGTTATGAGGTATACACGCTAAGAAGTTCTCTATCATGCATGGACGTATCGGACTATTCTTAGTGTGCACAGGACGAACACGGCTTCGCGCCAAACTGCAATCAGCACGCAGATGTTTTGAAAGACAGTCTGATGGCGGAGCATTTTGACACACCTTGTGTTCATCCGGAAATAACCACGCCCACCAAGGGATGGTAAGATGAAAGCATAGGAATCATCGTAATATGAAGTTGAAAGCACAGGAGCCATCGTGATCACGGGCTCCTGCTCGGCTCGGCTGACCCCTTAGAGGTCATAATTTGAAGGATATTGAGCGTCGCTCAAAATTCCAGGGAAGGTCTCAAAGAGTCCTCGTGTCCTTCAAATTAAAGTTGCAGTCAACATACACTGCAACATCTGAAAACTCCTTCGGAATTCCCATCCACCCGCGAGGGTCCTGGTAATCCGAATGGTAATGGACCAGCTACCGAAAGCATCTCCGAGTATTGAGCCATGTGTTAGAAAAGCAGTGGCGGCCCTTACCAGGGAATTGGAAGTCAAAGCAAAAGTAATCCATAAAGGAGGTTTCCCCATAATCACCCGACCAACGATCGTTAGGAGGCCACCGGCGAGACTCAAAACTCCAAGTGATGAAAAAGCCGTGAAAAGTGGAAAATCCCGGTGAAACTAAAATGAGCCGAGGAGTAATCTGTAAGAAAAGAGGGGCCCGACCGACCGAGTCATGGCCGTCATCGCGACGGCCGACCCAAGAAGAATCCCAGGCGTTCTACGATGACCCCGGTCGAAATTGGGATACACCCATAGGAGAAGTCGTTTCAAAGAACAAGGTCAATATGACCCCGAGAACTTGGACCTCGTCGCCCAAAAAGGCGGAACGTATTCTACGAAACATCCGAGGATTATCAAAGTTTTCAGGCTAATGACCTCATTGTTAAAACGAGCACTGGGGCCCGGTACGGGACCTCCTGAATCCCGATGAACGGGCCGTCGAACGGAGGTTGCTAGCTAGAATATGTAAGTGACCAAGGGTCAATTCATTTGTTGAATGCCATTAGGGTACAGTCAATAAAATTTGATTTTATGTTCACCTCGGAAACAAAATGCACTATAAGACCGAGTTCGCCTCGGCACCTCGAATGATGGCTCCTCGGCATTGTAAGACCGAGTTCACCTCGGCACCTCGAATAATGGCTCCTCCGGCACCATAAGACCGAGTTCGCCTCGGCACCTCGAATGACCGCTCCTCCGGCACTATAAGACCGAGTTCACCTCGGCACCTCGAATGAATGGCTCCTCGGCACCATAAGACCGAGTTCGCCTCGGCACCTCGAATGACCGGCTCCTCGGCACCATCGAGGCAAAGTTCGCCTCGGCACCTCGAATGACCGGCTCCTCGGCACTATAAGGCGAGTTCACCTCGGCACCTCGAATGACCGGCTCCTCCGGCACCATAAGACCGAGTTCGCCTCGGCACCTCGAATGACCGGCTCCTCCGGCACCATAAGACCGAGTTCGCCTCGGCACCTCGAATGACCGGCTCCTCCGGCACTATAAGACCGAGTTCGCCTCGGCCCCAGGTTTCGAGGAAGAGATCAAAAGTTCCAACCACTACGCTTCAAGAGGTAAATATCCTGTGATATTATGATCTTTATTAGGATATTGATTTCACCAAGAATATAAGACCGGTCCACCCGGCACTAAAAGTCCGAGCTCGCCTCGGCACCTCAAAAGACCGGTCCACCCGGCATTGAAAGTCCGAGCTCGCCTCGGCACCTAGTATGACCGGTTCATCCGGCACTAAAAGTCCGAGCTCGCCTCGGCACCTTATAAGACCGGTCCGCCCGGCACTAAAAGTCCGAGCTCGCCTCGGCACCTCAAAAGACCGGTCCACCCGGCACTGAAAGTCCGAGCTCGCCTCGGCACCTTATAAGACCGGTCCACCCGGCACTAAAAGTCCGAGCTCGCCTCGGCACCTCAAAAGACCGGTCCACCTTTGGACCGAAGTCCGAGCTCGCCTCGGCACCTTATAAGACCGGTCCACCCGGCACTAAAAGTCCGAGCTCGCCTCGGCACCTCAAAAGACCGGTCCACCCGGCACTAAAAGTCCGAGCTCGCCTCGGCACCTCAAAAGACCGGTCCACCCGGCATTGAAAGTCCAAGCTCGCCTCGGCAACTTATAAGACCGGTCCGCCCGGCACTAAAAGTCCGAGCTCGCCTCGGCACCTCAAAAGACCGATCCACCCGGCACTGAAAGTCCGAGCTCGCCTCGGCAACTTATAAGACCGGTCCGCCCGGCACTAAAAGTCCGAGCTCGCCTCGGCACCTCAAAAGACCGGTCCACCCGGCACTGAAAGTCCGAGCTCGCCTCGGCACCTTATAAGACCGGTCCACCCGGCACTAAAAGTCGGAGCTCGCCTCGGCACCTCAAAAGACCGGTCCATCCGGCATTGAAAGTCCGAGCTCGCCTCGGCACCTTATAAGACCGGTCTGCCCGGCACTAAAAGTCCGAGCTCACCTCGGCACCTCAAAAGACCGGTCCACCCGGCATTGAAAGTCCGAGCTCGCCTCGGTACCTTATAAGACCGGTCCACCCGGCGTTGAAAGTCCGAGCTCGCCTCGACACCTTATAAGACCGGTCCACCCGGCACTAAAAGTCCGAGCTCGCCTCGGCACCTCAAAAGACCGGTCCATCCGGCACCGAAAGTCCGAGCTCGCCTCGGCACCTCAAAAGACCGGTCCATCCGGCACCGAAAGTCCGAGCTCGCCTCGGCACCTCATAAGACCGGTCCACCCGGCACTAAAAGTCCGAGCTCGCCTCGGCACCTCAAAAGACCGGTCCATCCGGCATTGAAAGTCCGAGCTCGCCTCGGCACCTTATAAAGACCGGTCCGCCCGGCACTAAAAGTCCGAGCTCACCTCGGCACCTCAAAAGACCGGTCCACCCGGCATTGAAAGTCCGAGCTCGCCTCGGTACCTTATAAGACCGGTCCACCCGGCGTTGAAAGTCCGAGCTCGCCTCGGCACCTTATAAGACCGGTCCACCCGGCACTAAAAGTCCGAGCTCGCCTCGGCACCTCAAAAGACCGGTCCATCCGGCACCGAAAGTCCGAGCTCGCCTCGGCACCTCAAAAGACCGGTCCATCCGGCACCGAAAGTCCGAGCTCGCCTCGGCACCTCATAAGACCGGTCCACCCGGCACTGAAAGTCCGAGCTCGCCTCGGCATTTTATGAGACCGGTCCACCCGGCACTAAAAGTCCGAGCTCGCCTCGGCGCCTCAAAAGACCGGTCCATCCGGCAGAAAAACGGCGGTCTGACCAATAGGGCCCAAACACAAAAAAGCAACAAAGGCCATAAAAAGATCTTATTCACTCAAAATAAGCTCCATACAAAAGAAATCAAGAAGAAGTGGCACGCAGGCCATACATGGAATAAAATAAAAAAGTCTACTCGGCCTTGTCCTCCTGATCGGCCGCCTGAGAAGATTGCCCCCCACCTTCGCCAGACATGGCCTCCACCAGATCTTCAACAGCTTCGGCGACCTTCGGCTCATCATCCACGAGAGCTTCAACCTTCAGGTCGGCCGCCTGAGACTTTATGTAGGCCTGGACCTCCTCAATGGTCTTCCCTTCCTTCATGAGATCCAACATCTCATAACAAGTGGAGATGTAGTTAAGGTTGATCAACTCCTCGTACTCGGGTGTCTTCTGAAAAGCAGCCGCTCCGTCAGCAAGGCCCCTCTCATAACCGGTGACCTTGCGACCTCGCCTCCATTCTCATCGCTCCAGTCAACGGGAGCATCGCCTATCGACAAATCTGCCGCTCCCGTGCGGTCCGGAGACACAGTCAACTCCGCCGCCGTATCCCTCCGCTCCGACATCATAAAATAGGGAAAAGAGGAGGGAAAGCAAGCTTACCGGGAAAGTCTATGGGAAATCGGAGAAGAAGATAAATTGCCGGAAAAAATCCTTCTCTGCAACAACACATAAAAATGGCGAAAGAAGCAATAGAGAAGAAGGCTCTCTTTATTTATGTGAGAAAAAAGGGCATTAAACGCCGAAGCACATGAAGCGGCGATTCATTATAAATCATCACAAAGATCGAAGACGCGTGAAACACAATGACGAATTACGTCCCGCCACGCGTCCCCCTTTCTATGACTCTTGAAGACCCCGAAGTCAAATCAAAACGACTCTCGAAGATACGTCCCTTTAAGAGATCTTATCTACCCCCAAACCGGATCGACCTCAATCTGAGACGATTCCGGCCAAACGACAACCGACGGCCACAGACTCGGGGGCCCTTGTTGGTAGTCGATCCACCGTGACATCCACATAAGTGCTCCAGGCAGCCGACCAGCCGAGCAGATCCTGGAGCCGAACCGGTCATAGACCCGACTGTCTCTCGGGCTCACAAAGAACCGGACCGGGTAGAGACGTTAGAGCCGACCCGGGATCCGACCCAGGAGGACCGAGCAGACCCTGGATGGATACGCTCCGAACCGTAAACATAACAGGACCGACCAGAGCATCGGGAAGCTCGAGGGCCGACCCTGTTGTCGGTCGCAACAGATAAGTATTGCCAAAAGCACGAAGAACAGGCAGACAGGACAATTAGGGAGGGCTGTCATATCCCTTCCCAAAGCAAGCCTAAGAAAGTGACACGCGTCAAATAAGTCACTACACTGCGACAAGTGTCATAAGCCTGTTCACCTGAATCTTCTAGCTGTCATCTCATGAATGACTAATATTGGCTATATATATGTCGAGAATGTCAAAGAAGGACTTTTGGAAAAGGCAAAAAAATACGAGATATAGAGAGACAGGATATAGAGAGAGAAATAAAGAGAGATAAAAAGAAAGAGAAAGAGAAAGAGAAAGGATAAGACTTGTAAATAACAAGACTAATGACGGACCGCCAAAATATTTTGGTACTCTACTCTTTATCAAGATCATTAATAAAATTTAATGGTCCAATACTTTTCATTCTGTTCATACGTCCCGCTTATTATTTTCTACGTGGCTTCGATCCATTCGTCCAGATCAGCACACGTGACGTTGACCAAATCAGACGTCAACACGTATAATACAACAATACAAAGTATAAAAATTACAACGAGATATTACAATAGTTAGAATTCTTTGACGACGTGGATATATAATTTTGTATTTCTGTAGCTTTTCTTTCGATTTTTGTTTCATATTTGCACATAATTTCGTGATACTAAATGCATGGTATATGGTGAGCAAAAAAACGGCAGAGGTTCAGGAGAGTATTCATATTTTTGTTCTGTTAGTGGAGATAAAATAATTTTGATATACTGATATGCACATATAATTTCATTTTAATCGTTTAATATTATCTTTTTGGTATTTGATATTGATAATTGTATCATTAGTTAAAATTATTATTTAATTAAAATTATTCCGTACTCCCAACTGTTGGAATATTTATTTCACATATTAATAAATAGTGTTTTGATGATTAAGTTGTTAAACAAAGTAAAACAACAACGAGGCGAAGCAAAACATCGAAGCAGACGAAGACGCAAAAAACTGATCAAAATACATGCTTAGCGCACGCAAGAGATGAAGGTTAGCGCACACTAACGGGAGTTATCTGCAGAACAGACGAGTTCGGATTTACCTGAAGTGAAGTCACCTGATGAGGATAGCGCACGCTAAACATTATAACTAACGCACGATATCGAGTCCATATTACCGTTGTGAAGAGATTCAAACACAGAATGACGTATGCAGTGAAGTCAGCTTAGCGCACGCAACAAGTGATATTTAGCGCACGCTAAATATCAGTTTGAATCAAGTCAATCAATCCGTTGAGAAGAATCTGATGCAAGTCAAAAAGTATAAACGGATATATGACGCATTCAATGATGCAAGATTAGCGCACGCTACAAAGAAGTATTAGCGCGCGCTAACAGTCAGAGACAGTAGCCACTGGACTAAAACTGGAAGACGTTAACGTATGTAACATGCAGTACATAACGTACGCTAAGGCAAATA
Organism: Orobanche coerulescens; assembly: GCA_033398695.1. NCBI lineage: Eukaryota > Viridiplantae > Streptophyta > Magnoliopsida > Lamiales > Orobanchaceae > Orobanche > Orobanche coerulescens. The sequence continues at coordinate 144,540,388 of CM065815.1, read as the reverse complement.
TGCGCGATAGCGCACGCTGAGGAAGAAGCCTAGCGCACGCTAATAACAACTGGCAGTAACGGCTAGTTTATGAAAGAAGGCTATAAATACCAAGTGAGTTGGTATCAATCCACACAACAACATTGAGCAATTCATATACACTTGAGATATCATTGTAAACATTATAGTTGTTGTTCTTGAGTTTAATTTAGAGTGATTGAGTGTGATACACTAAATCATACACGAGTGAGAAAAAGAAAAGATACGATTGGATTCGGTGTTATTAGGATCAAAGATCCGGCATTGTTAGAATCGCAATCGCTATCTTAGTGAAGTTTATCTAGTACCGATAGAAAGCTAGAGTTGTTGATTCCTTGTCCAGTAGAAAAAAAAAGTTTAACTTGGACCGACAAAAAGACAAGTAAGAGAACGGTTTTACTCGGACCGATAGAAGACGAGCTTGTAATGGTAATCCCTCGACCAATAGAAGAGAGGTGCAGATGTTTTGATTTTTAACCTATAAAAAAGGATACAGCGAGAGAGGAGTATGCACGTTTGGCCGAACCTCTATAAATCCGTGTGTCGTTTATTTCCGCACTTTATATTTACGCTTCCACACAAACGGCGCATATACCGATTTTACAACAACACCAACTAATATCTTAGGAATGTCTTTTCTTATTTCCGATGATTAATTGGGATATCAATAGGTCATTATCTAATTAAAATAATTCCAAACTTCAACTAAAATCCTACATGTTTTTTTTCTAAATTAAATTATTCATTCATAATAAAAATTTGTTCACACTATTTTTATGAACTGAAATTAAATTTTATTGAGTATGCATTATTAAAATATACATATAAAGCTCTTATTTTTTTAATAAATTAATAATCCTTACAAATAAATATATTTCAATTATCCAACTATCATCATTCTAACTCACACTACCAGATCTGTTGCTCGTACTCGACTATCACCACCGGATCCGGTCGGATCCCAAGAAAACACCAGATCCGGTCGGATACTCACCACCGATTAACCGGAAAGAGAGAGAGAGAAGCTGTTTAACTGTATTCCATTTCGGCGGCTCATTTTCCTCTGCTCCTTCCTCCCGAAGCCAAAACCCACACCCTTTCTTTCACTGCCTGCGTTTATTACTTACTCGTTAAGCCCCATTTCCTTCCCTTTTGACTTTTTCCCCCAATTTTCTTATTGTTCTCCTCTTTCAAATCTCAATTACTCTTTTACGGAGCCTTTTTTTTTTTTTTTCATAGTGTATGTATATATATTTTTTCTTGGCTGCAAATTGATAACAGTGTGATTTTTTAACTAACTCACGAGAACTCTGCGTAAGCTTGCACTGTGCCATGCATTCTTGGTCATCTCTGGCGTATCGCGGAAGAATAACTTTCTGTGCATGGCATTCATCCCTCCCCATCAATCTAACAGTAGTATTGCATTTTAGTTGTCTGTTTTGCAGGTTTCCCGTGCTGCTACCAGGTGTCGTCGGCCTATCGATCGCCTTTTTCCTATTCAGGAGTCGATTGGTTTCCAGCTTCTGCGGCTTCTCCTCCCTCGTCTCTAAGGCGTGTCGAAGTCCGGTATCATTGTACTTTTCTGTTAAATTTCATTTTTATCTGCCATATATCTACCATTTACTGCGATTTTTATGCGATTTACTTGCTTTTATATTGTCTTTGCCATTCTCATCTTATTTTCATTTTTGGCTTCACTACTCCATTTTATTTCTCGTAGTGCGTTTGGGTTTTGTATTGGTCGATGTCGCACTGTTTGCGGGTTGGTAGTTGGAATTTGGGTACCTTGTCGGGTAAGCTTTTGGAGCTTGTGGATGTTTTGGATAAGAGAAGGGTTGATGTGGCTTGTATTCAGGAGACTAGGTGGAAGGGGGCGCAGTCCAGGGAGGTGAATGATTATAAATTGTGGTATTCAGGCCTTGCTAACTCGAGCAATGGTGTGGGCATTCTTTTGTCTAAGGAGCTTAAGGACAACGTCGTGGAAGTGAAGAGGTGCAATGATATGATTATGTCCGTTAGAGTGGTGGTTGGGGATAAGGTGGTTAATGTGGTTTGTGCGTATGCCCCACATGTTGGTTTGTGTGTGCTTGATAAGGAAGCATTTTGGGTCTGTTTAGATGAGTTGGTCGGGTGTATTCCGGACGATCAATTTATTATTTTGGGGGGCGATTTCAATGGGCACATTGGTGAGGGGGTGGATGGTTATCATAGTGCGCATGGGGGTTTCGGCTTCGGAGTTAGGAATGCCGGAGGTTCCGCCTTTGTTGAGTTGCCACTGCACATGAGTTGGTAATTCTTAACTCTATTTTTCGAAGAAGTGAGCACCTCATCACCTTCGGTAGTAGGGGGCACACGCAAATTGACTACCTTCTTTTGCGCAATCGGGATCTTAGGCGTGCGTGGGTGCAAGGTGTTCGGAGCGAAGCATGTGCTTCTCAACAGTGCTTGGCTATGGATTTATCCATGAGAGGTCGTGTTGTTAGCGGGGTTAGAGTAGCTAGACCTAGGATTCTCTGGAAGGATCGAAGGGTAAGAAGGCGACAGTATTCGAGTCTCGACCGCGAAGGAGGTTTTTGCGTGCGGGCGATGCTAACCTTATGTGGACCGGCATGGCCATCTTATTAGGAGAGTGGGCGAGAAGGTGGTAGGGGTTTCTTCGGGCAGGTCTAGTGGACCTAGGGAGGCTTGGTGGTGGAATGAGGAGGTCCAAAACAAGGTTAAGGCAAAACAAGCGCTATTTAAGGAGCTTTTGTCGGTTAGTGATGGGGAGGAGAGAATCTCGAAGATTGTAGCGTACAAGGTGGCGAAAAGAGAGGCTAAGAAGGCAGTGACTAAGGCTAAATGTGAGGCTTACGAGGAGATGTACAAGCGCCTAGACACCAAAGGATGAGCAAATGCTATTTTTAAACTAGCGAAAGCTAGGGAAAGAGGGCGGCGCGACCTGGGTCCCGTTAAGTTTATTAAGGACGATTTGGGTCAAGTGTTAGTGAACGATGTGGCTATTAAGGAGCGGTGGAATAGGTATTTTTTCGAACTTTTCAATGAAGCTAGAGGTAGTGACTCGGTGGTGCAAGGAGTTAGTCTATCTTCTGCTCGTTCGTTTAGTTCCTGTGAGAGCATCAGCAAGGAGGAAGTAAAGGGTGCCCTAATGAAAATGGGTAGAGCTAAGGCTGTAGGCCCGGATCAGATCCCTATTGAGGTGTGGCTTTGTTTGGGGGAAGTCGGTGTTCAGTGGCTAGCAGAGCTGTTCAACATCCTCCTCAAAGGCTCTAAGATGCTGACAGAGTGGAGGGTAAATTCTATAGAGCGGCAATCCGACCTGCAATGTTGTATGGCTCCGAATGTTGGGCGATGAAGAAGTCGCTTGAGAGCAAGTTGGAAGTGGCTGAAATGAGAATGTTACGTTGGTCGTGTGGTCGCACAATGTTAGATAGAATTGCGAACGGGGTTTTCAGGAATGCGCTGGAAGTGGCGCCCAATTCAGCGAAAGTTAGGGAAGGGAGATTGAGATGGTTTGGCCACGTCAGCGGGAGCGGGCATCTGCTCGGTGAGGAGGGTCGAGTTTAATGGTTGTAGGGGAGAGGAGGAGGCGGGGCCAGGAGGACGTGGGAGGAGCATCGAGATTAGATTTGAAGGCGCCAAACCTTTAGAGACCATGATTGTTGATAGGTGCGCTTGGAGCGCGGATCGAGTTGTGGATTCTTTTGTAGGGGCAGTCTTTGTAGTTGAGAGCCTCGGGGTTGGGTTGTCTTGGTTAGCTTTGACCTAGAGCATTGCATTTTACTTTTATTATATATTTTATCCTATGTCTTTGCGTGTGGTGTATTTTTGTGAGGAGGTGCAGAGCCAACCTCTCTTTTGTTAGAGCGGCGTTCATCGGGAGTGAAGTAGCCAAATTCCGCTTAGGTAAGTCCCATGTGGATCAAGCCATGGGCTCGGGTATGGTCTCGAGCTTTTCGAATCATATGTTTCCTTTGTATTTATCACACAAGTTTCTGCTTTGTACACTGGTGGGGGTCTTCACGGAAGCTTGACCTCCCTACCGTAATAAGTAGGGGCATGGTCTGCGCACATCTTACCCTCCCCAGACCCTGCTCTGAGCGGGATATACTGGGTATGTTTGGTTTGGTTTGGTTTCAACTATCATCATTCTCTACTCCGACTCTTATCCTTACTTTTTTCTATCTTTGGAGTCTTATTTAATTCTCCAAATCCGTCCCATAAGTATAGGCACCTCGAGGAATGACACGAGTTTTAATAAAAATGAAATGATAATAGTGCTGAATGGAGAGAGAGTATTACTTTATAGAAAAAAAAGGTTAAATAGTTTTTCCAAAAATGGAGTGTGTCTATTCTTTGAGTACGGATGAAAATAATAAAAAGTGTTATGGGACGGAGGAAGCACATGCAAGTAATTAGACTATCAATAATATATTATTCAATTAAAGCATTCCATATCCCAATCAATAACATTTGTCTTTTTTTTTTTTCAACTAAATCATTCCTTCCAAACAATTTTTTTTTTCATATCAATATTAAGTCTTTCATGATGATTTATATTTAAATGATGATAGTAAGAGTCGGAGTTTAAAGCTACCGCCTATTGAATTATTTATTTCAAAATAAATATTCAGTGGCAATCAAAAAGAGAAAAATATGTAATGAAAGCATAGGTATCGTGTAAAATAAATTATTTTCAAAAATAAAATATAAAAATAATACAAACTTTCTTATACAAATAATAATTATATTTTATCATGTAAAAATAGTGACTAATAATAATACCGAGACTAATTTTATTAATTTTATAGATTAAAAAAATTGGGTACCATCATCTCTCATTATCTAAACTTGTACCGTTATCTAACATCTCATATCATGCACCTCGTTTTGATTGCGATTCCGGCAGTTAGGGCTGCTGCGAGCGGCAGGCACGGGGGCTTCAGATCGCGAGCTACGGTTGGGGAAATCTTCTTGTTCAGGAAGATGAAGGGAGGTCGGTGGCGTCGCAGGTCTTTGCAGATCGGAGGCGTCGGAGGCGTTTGCAGATCGCGATTCCGGTGGCGTTTTATTCAGGCGGTTAGGGCTGCTGCGAGCGGCAGGCACGGGGGCTTCAGATCGCGAACTACAGCTGGGGAAATCTTCTTGTTGAGGAAGATGAAGGGGATGGCTCCCATGAGTTTAGGGTTTCAGATTATTATTATTATTATTTTACAAGTTGATAGGAAAAATAAATGAGACAAAAAATATGCAAAAGGATATGTGTGTTTCCGGAGAAAGTAAAATTACCGTAAATAGAGTCAATCAATTGTATTCATAACACTGATAGAGGGGCCTTTATATAGGCATTACAATGAGAGTCCTTTCATACATAGGATTCCTAGATAAGGTAAGACATCTAATAGGATCCTACTACATGTAGAAGGATTTAGAATCTTCCATCTATGTATCTACAACCAGTATTAGGTAAGACACATCACGAGAATAATAATTCCCGGAACACTCCCCCTGTGTCGAGCACTAATACAACAATGGTGCAGGAGATGTTGCCTTCGTAAAAACCTATTCCAAGCCAAAACAAAACCCCATGGGAAAAATAAAGGCTTGATGAGGAAAAGATTGCAACGCACCAATATAACATGTCATGTATACTCCCCCTGATGTATACATAACGACTCTTCCTGATGAGTACCTCAAATCATAGGAGTCGGATGCCAAGTTGCCCTCACAACTATACCAAGGAAAAACCCAGTGGGAAAAATACCTCTTGGCCTAAGTTGAACAGAAGTACAACGCATCATTGTATGGATGTTCTCATAGGTCGCCTCGTTAAAAACCTTACCAAGTGAAAACCCAATGGGAAAAAACAAACCTTGGTCTAAGGATAAAAAGAGCGCGACACATCCAAAGTGCAGAGTCGCTAAAGACTTATCAATTTTTCTAAAGTCTTGACCTCCATGCACTAAATCAGTCATAACTTCCTCGATTCAATAGGTATCGACGAAACTGTAAGAACGTATGAAAACTAGACACCAATAGCTTTTCATTCACATGCAGTACATAACCTAGATCGACCTGAGCAGATCACAAAGCTCTATCGAAGTTGACTGAGCAAATTACCGGACATATCCTGTCCTACTTTGCAACAATAGTCATATGTCACTCAACATGATGGATGTGATCAAATGGTTGGTTTCCTTGGAAAGTAGATACAAACCTTTCCAATGGTACCAATTTCACCATTTTCCAGCAAGTGAGCTGCCCTGTAGGTCATATGGGAGATAGACCAACACATTCTGGGCAGATTCGGGTATCAGTTTTCAAGTGTCCTTTTTATCGAGATAGAGCGAGCTTCAAGCTTCTTGTCAATCACAGACATTGCGTGAGCGCATCCTAGGTTATCATCACAGTGGCTTTACCGGATTATTACGAATGAGTACATCGAGTCGAACATGAGTACATAATACCGTACTTTTCAAGACTACATCATCACTTAAGTGATCCAAGTCTTCGACTAATCATTTGGAATCATATAGGCATTACTTTATCGTCTCTTAGGGAAACCGTCCCTTAGATTGCCTTAAACCGATTGATGAATCATCAAGTGTCCCCAAGATCCTTTCATTCTTAACTTTGAATTTAGCGGAATCTCTTAGTATCACAAGAGTACATCACTATAAACCCTTAGTTTTACACGCAAAAGCTTCATATCTCTTCCAAATCAAGTATATACTTAGTATGCGTTCCCGACAATCACTTGTCGACCCGCTCCGTGGTCAGGAGCCACTTGATTTGAGTCTGATCCACCACGAGATCCTTTTTATCACTTAACTTAGTTCCCCACTAAGATAAGATTTAACCACAGGCTGCACGTCAATTTTTGGGAAACTATCTAACTGAAAAGATAGTGGATGCTATAACATCCATTACGATAGCACAACTATGTTTCGTGTCATCGTAGTCGATTCCAGTGCGTTTATGAGAAAGCTCGCACCATGAGGTGAGTTTAATTCCTTCTCTCACTCGCTTTGATAAAGTATACAGATAGATCTTATCTTTGGAGTGTCGGCACCACTTCAACAAAGGGCTATCACTTTGTTTATACTGAAATCGCATATGTTTCCATTTTAGGCCAATGCTACAACGTTGTAGATTTTAAACGAAGTATGGTTCGATTAAACTCACATTCCACGTCTTCATGAACCGGATTTATTCATAGAGTACTCTTTATAGATTGGCATTCATTGAGGCGTCCCCCATTGATGACTATAATCCAGAATCACATTAGACGGATGAGTTCATTTGATCATATGATAAAGTTTCATGTACCAAGCTCACATACATTCTTAGCGAGAGTATTTATCGAACCAAGTGGCATCCCAATACTCTATGAGATCCACGGCCTAGTAACACCATCTACCACAATTTATGGTGTTACCATATTACCATTCATAGGTGACGAACATCCATGACCGGACACAATCCTTGTAGACATGTTTGCAGCATGTATTTAATCTCGTCACTTTAGGGAACTTGGTGAGGCACAATAGGGACAAACTACGACAATTCCAAGTCGTTCTACTCGAACATGATCGTTCGCATCTCCCCCTAACGACGGGAAGACTGGCTCATCAAAGTGACTTACGAGATCGTCTGCCAAGGTATATTTTAAGCGGACTATGAGTGAAAGCGCATGTCATATTCATCATTTATAACCCGTCATAATGCATTGTGGTGACGCACTTTGGCACATGAACATGTGGACGATAAAGGTTTTCAGTGTTAACACAATCCAGTTAACAAAATGCATATTGTTACACTCGTAACTAAGCATTTGAATGATGATAGGCATATGTGAATATGACATGTTGACCTATGCTACATAGCCGTAGTTACTGGTCTTGAGAATTTAACAAAACCGCCACCATGCACCACCGGGATCGAACATGAAGAAACGATTGAACCGATGATAGGCCGTTGGTTTTATCAAACCTCTAGTGCTTTCTTGAAGATTTCACTCCCTTCACCAGCCCCAAACACCTCAAAATTTCGTGAGCATGTATAAACGGGTGTTTAGGATTCCAGAACCATCAACCTTGTGGTCAAAAACCGGTCGAAATGACATCGAACTGGTTAATAGGACGGGTGGTGGTATGTAAAAACTTCATTTAAGTGGTTCACTGTAATATCCGTCTTTTTCTTTTCCTTGTATTTTCGTTTTTGGTGTATTTCTCGGTCGTAGTGACCCTCGTGTATCTTTCAGTGTGTCCTTCCTGTCAAACTGTTGAACTGTATCCTCGTTGTTGTTGTGCGGAACCGCCGTTTCGGGGTTGTCGTGGATCCATTGCGTGTTGTTGGCCCCCAAATATTGATTCCTATCGTTTATTCCCTTTTCCGGATCATTTTTAGCATTTTGGAACCCAAAAGGGGGTATGGGCCGCGACACAAGGTGTGTGCGCGCGGCTTTACAAATTCCTTCAATTGATAGTCGAACAAAGCATCTGTGTGCGCGGCACACCCATCCGTGCCGCGGCACGGTGCGAGCGATCTTGCGGCACACCTATCCGGTGCCGCGGCACGCTCGTGTGTTTTCTGCGGCCAAACCAAAGCATGGTGTCATGCGGCTGCGCGGTATCTTGCACAACGCGAAAACACAGGAGTATTTTCTTGGCACATGCCGCGGCACACTTTGGCTTGCGGCACACGCAAGCGGTCGGTGTGCGGTCGTCTTTATTAGACGAAATCGGCCGCTTTTCCCCATTTGTCATCCGCATCGAGAGTAGCGAGAGAGAGGGTATAGAGGGGGAGAGTTCTTCATCCGGGGGTCGATCTTCATCATTTCTTTTCGGTAGTGAGGCTCGGATAATCAATCTAACGCGCGTTCTACGGATCTTGGTACTTGAATCTCCTAAGGTAATATTCTAAAACCCTATTTCGATTTAAATTGGGGGTTTTGGTTTTTTCTTCCGATTCGTTCCGTTTTGTTGGTGGATTCATGATGTATACGATTGATATTGTTAGTATCTTTAGTTTCCCTACGGATTCATGGATATTTTGTGGATTTTTATGGAATCGAGAGGGTTTGGTTGTGGTCCGCCCTCGTTGTTATTTTTGGTACGAATATACATGAATCGTAGGCGGGTTTCCGGGTGTATTCCATTTCCATAATCGTTTAGAAGTGGTTGTGATTGTGCTATTCGAATCGTTAGGTTCATTCTCGTCGGTTCCTCGTGGTTGTGCTTGATCCTTCCGTTCCGTTCGTGTCATCGTCTATTTAATCAAGGCAAGTATCCTTATGAACTTACAATCTTGACATAGTAGTTTTGTATGAGAAATTGTGTGTGTGTATGCTCACTACGGGTTAGACTCGACGGGGTCTCGGTAGGGTTCCACGAAGGCGTGGACCGCGAGCTTGCTTTTAACCACTGTGGGTTAGATCCGACGGGGTCTCGGCGAGGATCCACGAAGTGTGGGTCCGCGGTTAATTGTGGTGCATTTTACAAATGTGGTTTGATCATTGGCATCTCCTAAATGAGCGTTTTGGAAACTATGATTTCTTGAATTGCATGCATTACTATATGTGTAAGATGTAAGTCGTTCATGCAGTTACTTGTACTAGCGTAATTGCTAACCCCTCTGGGGACCCGTTTTGGGGAAATTCGTTTTATGAATTTGGTCGGGTTCATCGAGGCAATGGGCTGGACGATACGGATGACGGCCGTGCGTGATGATGGTGCACGAGTGATGTTTTAGTGTCTTTTACCTTTTTGTCTTTTGTGGTTTTGAACTAATAGTTGTACTCGAGTACTTAAGGGTTCTTGTTCGTTTGAATTGTATTGTTGCTTATTATGTTGTGTTGGATGATGATGTTATATTGGCCAGGTTGAGCGGGTGGATTGTTGTTTTGCGACTTTATGACGTGGTGTTATTTTATCGTTTACGTGAGTCGTTGTGTATGATCTTTGTTCGGCTGGTGGGTCCCATATAGGGATTCACGGCGGCGTAATATACCTCGGATATCACAGGGTGTTACAGAAAATGGTATCGGAGCTCTAGGTTTATGGATACCTAGGCTTGTTGGTTTATTGGGTCTTGTGGTGTTTGGTTTTGCACATCATCGTCACGCTGCCATGATTCCGGTACTACCAGTGCTCCTTTTCGTGATGTGAAGTGTTTCAATTGTGGTCGTACGGGCCACATCAGTCGTGTTTGTCCGAACCCTTTCTTTGGCGTGTAATCGGTGTGGCGATCGGGTCACAAAGGCGCTACATCTTTGAGAGAGAAAATCCTTGGTGCCGGGCTTCGATTTGGCGCCTAGGGAACCAAGTGTGAATCGGGGATCGTTTGCTCCTCAATCTCGCCGAGTGCTAGTCGGGGAGAGGTCGGGTCGACCCTCAAGAGGAGCTTCGGTGTCGGCTCCGCCCACCGCGTGTCTATGAGATGCGAGAGCCGATGATCCAATGGCTCCGTAGCGGCAGTACCGTTTATATTCTTTCTCATCTGTCGGTGTGCTTTTCGATTAAGTGCTACGCATTCGTTCATATCTCTGGATTGTGTCGTCGTTTGAGTCTCGGCCGTTTGACGCCTTGTGAGCCCTTCATCGTTAAGCTTCTAGCGGTGATAGGATCGTTGGTGATCGGGAGGTTCGAGGCTGTTACGTGCTTATTTGTGAGAGGACTTGGCCCTCTAATCTTATTGTTGTGAGTATCGAGGGTGAGGATTTGATTCTTGGTGATGGTAGCTCGAGCGGCATGGTGCGATCATGAACTACCGCACGAGAATCATCACTATGTTAGCCGAGGCACAGAGCACTCTTTCGCGGGCGAAAGAGGGGAAACCAAATTCGTCATTAATGCCTTGAAGGCGATGAGTCTCATGCGAAAGGGATGTCTTGGTTATTGGTGCTATGCCTTGAAGGCGGGGATGGTGGAGTCGAGCTTTCTTCGATTCCGGTCGTTAATGAGTTTCTGATGTATTTCTGACGAGTTCAGGATTGCCACCGGATCGTGAGGTTGAGTTTGCTATAGAGTTAGAGCGGGCGCGGCTCTATTTCAAGGCGCCGTATCGCATGGCACCTTGAGAGATGGCGAGTTGAAGAAGCGGTTGAGCGAGCTTCTTGAGTCGGGTATGTTCGATCGAGCGCCTCGCCTTGGGGCGCACCGTCTGTTTGTGCGGAAGAAGGATGGTTCACTACGTTTGTGTATCGACTATCGCGAACTAAACAAGGTGGCCGTCAAGAACAAGTATCCTTTGAGAATTGATGACTTGTTCGATCGATTGCGGGGAGCTACGGTATTCTCGAAAATTGATTTGAAATCGGGTACTATCGGCTCGGGTGAGAGAGTCGATGTCTGAAGACGACTTTTCGGTCGAGATACGGACATTATGAGTTTGTAGTTATGCCTTTGGGTTAACTAATGCGCCGGCGGTGTTCATGCGATTGATGAACAAAGTTTTTATCGAGTATTTGGATAAGTGCGTAAATCGTCTTTATTGACGATATTCTTATTTATTCGAAGAATGAGGAAGAGCATGCCCATCATTTGCGGGTAGTATTAAACATTTTGAGGACCGAGCAACTCTATGCAAAGTTCTCGAAATGTGAGTTATGAAGGAAGTGATGTTTTTAGGTCACGTGATTTCGGTAGGGGGTTCGTGTGGATCCGAGAAGATTGAGGCCGTGTTGGATTGAGCACCGCCCAAGAATGTGAAGGAGCTCCGTAGTTTCTTGGGTTTAGTGGCTACTACCGTAGGTTCGTCGAGGTTTCTCGGCGGCTCGGCCACTTACGCGATTGCTCCGTAAATCAGAGAGGTTAAATGCGGAATGACGAGAGCGATCGAGTTTTGAGGAGTCAAGAAGCGTTTGACTTGACCCGGTTTTGGCGTTGCCATGTGGTAACGAAGGTTTTGCCGTTTATAAGCGATGCTTCGGGCGAGGTCTTGGGTGCGTATTAATGCGGCACGGTAAGACCATTGCCTTTGCATCGAGGCATTGAGCCGTATGAGCTTAACTACCTACTCATGATTTGGAGTTAGCGGCGGTCGTTTTTGCGCTCAAGATTTGGCGTCACTATCTTTTCGCTCTGCATGTCGATTTTACCGATCATAAAAGTCTGAAATACATATTTACTCACGGGAGTTGAATATGAGGCGGAGGAGGTGGTTAGAGTTGATTAAGGATTACGACCTCGAAATCCTTTATCATCCGAGCAAGGCGAACGTCGTGGCCGACGCCTTGAGTCGGAAACCGATTGCATTGCGATCGCTTGAGATCCTTACGTCTCGATTCGAGCTTGGCGATCTTTAATCGAGTTAGATGTTGAAGTTTTGTTGCACAGGCCGTCGGGCAACTTCGTGCTTTGGAGGTTTAAATCGTCTTTGATCGATGAAATTAAGTGAAGATTAGAGGATCCGATGATTACTCAAATCAGAGAACGTTCTTAAAGGAAAGTCTCTGGATTTGTGATTCACGAGGATGGTATTTTGAGATTTGAGCCGGCTTTGTGTGCCGACGACTCGAGTTGAGACAGAATATTTTACGGGAGGCCCATGCTACACCTTACTCCGTTCATCCCAGTTCGAGTAAGATGTACAAGGACTTAAGAATGAATTTAAGGTGGAATGATATGAAGGATGAGGTCGCACGGTTTGTAGCGAGATGTTTGACTTGTCGGCAGTCAAAATCGAGCATCGGCATTTGAGTTATTGCGATCACTTCCGTTCGAATGGAAATGGGAAGATATATCGATGGATTTCATTACGAGTGCCGAGATCGAGGTCGGGCATGAATATGGTGTGGGTGATTGTCGATCGTCGACCAAGTCGGCACATTTTACGGGCATCAAGGACACTTGGGGCCGGAGAAGTTAGCTCGTGTGTTTATCGCGCATTGTGAGACTTCACGGTACCAAGTCTATTGTTTCGGATCGTGACGGTCGTTTTGTATCGCACTTCCGGAAGGCGGTGCATAAGGCGTTAGTACCGTTTACATTTGAGTACCTCTTTCCATCCCGATCGGATGGACGGTCGGACGCACTATCCGGACGTTCGAGGACACATTGCGTGCTTGTGCTCTCGATGGAGTAGTGACCGGGAGGAACATTTGCGGCGATTGAATTCACGTACAACAACGGTTGGCACGCGTCGGTCGGATGGCACCGTATGAGGCACTTTACGGGCGCGATGTCGATCACCGATTTGTTGGAATGAGGCGTCCGATTTGGTCGGAGCAAGGCGGATGTCGTTTTAGAGACGAGGCGGAAGATAGAGTTAATTCGAGACGGATGTTGGCGCCCAGTCGGCCAGTCATATCTGCGACGTCCGTCGTCGACCTTTAGAATTCGAGGTGGGAGACCATGTTTTGCTAAAGGTGTCGCCGACGAAGGGAGTTTTTCGTTTCAGAAGAAAGGAAAGCCGAGCGAGATTTATTGGACCCTTTGAGATTCTCGAGCGAGTCGGTGAATTGGCGTCTGCTTGGCGTTACCTCGGCCTTGAGTCATGTTCATAGCATTTTCATGTTTCCCATTGAGGAAATATGTTAGGATCTGGTCACGTCATCGATTATGGCGAGATTGATATTCTTGAAGATATTACTTTTGAGGAGCGTCCTTTGAAGATTTTGGAGCATCGTGAGAAACGATTGAGGCATAAGACCATACCTTTGGTCAAGGTTCGAGTGGTCGAGACACGGTGTCGAGGAAGCAACTTGGGAAACCGAGGATAGCATGCGTGCTAGGTACCGGAGTTGTTTGTTTTTAAGTTTCGGACGAAACTTATTTTTAGAGGGGTAGAATGTAATATCCGTATTTTCTTTTCCTTGTATTTTCGTTTTTGGTGTATTTCTCGGTCGTAGTGACCCTCGTGTATCTTTCGGTGTGTCCTTCTGTCAAAGCTGTTGAATCTGTATCCTCGTTGTTGTTGTGCGGAACCGCCGTTTAGGGTTCCGTGGATCCATTGCGTGTTGTTGGCCCCCAAATATTGATTCCTATCGTTTATTCCCTTTTAGGATCATTTTTAGCATTTTGGAACCCAAAAGGGGGTATGGGCCGCGGCACACAAATTCCTTCAATTGATAGTCGAACAAAGCATGCGTGTGCGCGGCACACCATCCGGTCTTGCGGCACGGTGCGAGGCAGTCTGCGGCACACCTATCCGGTCCGCGGCACACTCGTGTGTTTTCTGCGGCTAAAACCAAAGCATGCCGTGTGCGCGGCTACGCGGTATCTTGCACAACGCGAAAACACAGGAGTATTTTCTTGGCACGTGCGCGGCACACTTTTGTGCGCGGCACACGGTCGGTGTGCGGATTCGTCTTTATTAGACGAAATCGGCTTTTCCCATTTGTCATCGCATCGCGAGAGTAGCGAGAGAGAGGGTATAGAGGGGAGAGTTCTTCATCAGGGTCGATCTTCATCATTTCTTTTCGGTAGTGAGGCTCGGATAATCAATCTAACGCGTTCTACGGATCTTGGTACTTGAATCTCCTAAGGTAATATTCTAAAACCTATTTCGATTTAAATTGGGGTTTTGGGTTTTTCTTAGGTCGTTCCGTTTTGTTGGTGGATTCATGATGTATACGATTGATATTGTTAGTATCTTTAGTTTCCCTACGGATTCATGGATATTTTGTGGATTTTACGGAATCGAGAGGGTTTGGTTGTGGTCCGCCCTCGTTGTTATTTTTGGTACGAATATACATGAATCGTAGGCGGGTTTAAGTGTATTCCATTTCCATAATCGTTTAGAAGTGGTTGTGATTGTCTTTATTCGAATCGTTAGGTTCATTCTCGTCGGTTCCTCGTGGTTGTGCTTGATCCTTCCGTTAGTTCGTGTCATCGTCTATTTAATCAAGGCAAGTATCCTTATGAACTTACAATCTTGACATAGTAGTTTTGTATGAGAAATTGTGTGTGTGTATGCTCACTACGGGTTAGACTCGACGGGGTCTCGGTAGGGTTCCACGAAGGCGTGGGACCGTGAGCTTGCTTTTAACCACTTGTGGGTTAGATCCGACGGGGTCTCGGCGAGGATCCGAAGGTGTGGGTCGCGGTTAATTGTGGTGCATTTTTACAAATGTGGTTTGATCATTGGCATCTCCGAAATGAGCGTTTTGGAAACTATGATTTCTTGAATTGCATGCATTACTATATGTGTAAGATGTAAGTCGTTCATCCAGTTACTTGTACTAGCGTAATTGCTAACCCCTGGGGACCGTTTTGGGGAAATTCGTTTTATGAATTTGGTCGGGTTCATCGAGACGAGCGGGCTGGACGATTACGGATGACGGCCGTGCGTGATGATGGTGCACGAGTGATGTTTTAGTGTCTTTTACCTTTTTGTCTTTTGTGGTTTTGAACTAATAGTTGTACTCGAGTACTTAAGGGGTTCTTGTTCGTTTGAATTGTATTGTTGCTTATTATGTTGTGTTGGATGATGATGTTATATTGGCCAGGTTGAGCAAGGTGGATTGTTACATTTTGCGTCTTTATGACGTGGTGTTATTTTATCGTTTCTGTGAGTCGTTGTGTATGATGCTGTTCAGCCTGGTGGGTCCCATATAGGGATTCACGGCGCTGTAATATACCTCGGATATCCTGGGGGTGTTACATTCACCTCCTTCCAAGTCTCCAAATGGCACTGAAATTTGTGAGAAGGTAGCCTTGGATGTTAGGAAGTACTCGTTAAAATTTCACTTTAAGACTTGGTCCAAAAGTGGATGAACCGACCTTTACAATGACTGGTCCACAAGTTGGACAACCATAACTCAGGTTTCATCAACTTATCAATCATTGTCAAAGGAACAACATAACATATAAATGTTATCACTTGAGTACGACCATTTGTGAACACCATCATATCATCATAACCCACCCAGGCTAATACTTATGATCATGTATGTATAAGGACTCGGTGAAAAGGGAGGACTCAGCACCATGCTTATGCGAGTCGCTATATTATCCTCTTTAGCATAGGAGGGTGTCATCTCCTAATCGTGCCAAAGAATATGTTTCAATAAATAAACATGGCTAAGAAGGATCATCGGGGGGGTCTTTGGCGTCACACATGCTTATGAAAGCAAGACGCGGATGACATAAATATCATCATCGGTCATGAGCCCTGCTCACGACTCCACCAACGTACTTTGGTGTCTTTGATTCAACTAGTTTCTTTGTTCAAAGAAAATGATGTCCATGACAATACCGTGGTATATGGATCATCAAATTGTCCAAACTCCGGACTATTAAAGCCTAAATATGTCAATGTCCCAATACATCTTCTGGTTACAAAAACTGATGCAAGACGGACCATATTGACTCATGAATATTTTTCTTTTCACATATTCAATACAAGTGATGCATAAGATTTTATTTCTCACAAATCACAATGAGATGTTATGAGTGATACACTTTGGCATATATATCATAGAGTCATAACATGGTTCAATTGTTACGGAACATATGTGACTAGAAAATACCATTCGGCATTCAACAACTTGAGCATTATTCCGCTCATTGATTGTGATGACCTAGTCATCATAGTCACAATGGATTTATAAACCGAAATCCAAAAATATCGTGTTCCTTGAAAATAGCTTAATACGCACTCAATTTCGCTTGCAAAATTTTACAAATATGAGCATAGCGAACACTCTAACAACATAGAGATTTTATATCAGATACGATCAAAATGATCTATCATATTGAGTGCATAACATGGAAAGGTTATATGCCTAAGGGGCAAAATTACGACACAAGCATGGTGCAACACTACCATGCACACGCTCGACCTTCTTATAAGGGTGCGTATTTTGGGCTTTCCCAAGGAAACTGTTTTTCAACATTTGAAAGATGATAGTTTAGCGTGTAACGCATACCAAAAACTACATCATCTATGGCAAATTCGGCCAAAAAGAGGTTGAAAATATGTGTCATAAGATCACTTGCAAATTCAAGATGGGAACCAAGTTGGTTGGGACAAAAGTTAACACAATCGCTGGAAATAAAATTCCGCGCAGCTTGATATTTGTTCACTAAAACAACGATAACTCCCTTATTAGGAAGGCTATGGACGAACGGTCAGATGTTCTGGAAACCAGACTTTCGTATCTTTCTATCCATATGTTGTGCACCACACGGATCATTAAACTCAGATCACAGTACATGTTTTAATTGGCTGCTTTAGTATTTCCCAAGTTTAGTGAGAAAACAAGGTTGAGACCATATCCAATGGCATAAGTGTTGATGCAAAAACATGGCAATAACGGCCATAGGTGCGTCTAAACGCAGTAGGGTATTCGATTTCTTATCTCGACTAATGATCCTTTTGGTAACTCCAACTTGGTAGACTTGCAGAGAAAGTAGGAATGTCAGTACAGCTAAGGCTGTTTAAAAACCACTTATTCCGTTTGAACTTTCAAACCATAAACAAATACCAAGGAGGATGCGTCTAGTCATGATCAAAAGTGTAGACAAAATCCACCAAAGTGCATCAAATCAATCAAGTATTTTAATTCTCAATTTGCAAGTATACGTCATAATAGCCATGTTATATGGATGCAACGCGGTGCATCAATATTAAGCATTTTGAACCATGAGACATAATGAATATACCATAACCAACTTGTCTTGACCATCCAATAAGATCGACTAAACATAGTCAAATGTATAAGGCACATGCCTTTATAAATACTCGGAAAAGTATTCGGACCTATCTTCATGCGAACTATAATCGAGGTCAACGAATTCATGTATTTACCGCAATATGCCATTGCTTTACATGTTAAAATTCATGAGAATTATTCGTACATTCTTTCATATATCTTATTGCAAGGAGACGGTGCATGACTACACCCACATGTAATATTTTATTTTAATAAGATGAAAGATGGAGTTTTCCAAGTATGGGATTGGGTCAAGACCAACGTGGTGGTCGCTCGATTCAACGTGACAATTCCGTCACAAATCGATTTTAACCACGACATATCCGTCGCAATCGATGTTTGTCCAATTTGTACGTCACAAATTCGTGACTAATCATGAACAAGTCATAACTTTACCGTTACCGACAATGTTCACTTTTTTTCAATTGTTGGTTTAAAATCGACAAAACGGCGACGTCAAATCGCACCCAAAACGTGGTGTATGCAACAACCACAAATATCGACTTTCAACAATTATTCGTGACTCCCCCAGGACCGTAACACAGTTTACTTCGACATACGAGAGTGATATCATCCCTCATAGTCTCATCCACCACAAAGTAGCGTGGGAGATAAAGAACCCAAATACTCAATTCCCCAAAAAATTTTTCCCAAAAGAGAGGAATTGAAAAACGGGAACTTTAATAAAATCTTACGGGTACTTGGTTCCATATTTGCTTTGGTCCTTGAACGGGAGCTTCTCTCCATATGAGCAACATATTTCCGTGGGTACTCCGTTCTATATTTTCTTTGATCCTTGAACGGGATAATAAATATAGCTTCTCTCTATAGCGTGCACATCATTATGAGCAACGTATTTTCCTATATGCACGTAAAATAAAAATATGGTAAGATTCATAAGTGTACAAATTAATGAACAAATGAATCATTAATTAGGAAAAGATGGAGAGTTGAGAAACGCCCGAATAGGGCTACTGGACTCGATAATCGGCCGAAAAAGGACTCGAGCACGGCTATGCAGCAACTCGATATTGGATGAGGCCGGATCTCCAAATTTCTTCGTAAAAATCTGCTTCTGTTCGGCGGCAGATTCAGTAATCAATAATACACAGAATCCGATCTCCACCGTTGAATATACAGATATTTGTGTTCGAAAGTTGCTGTCAAAATTTCACACCGATCCGACGGTTAATGAATCAGGAAACATGATTTTGGTACGACTGTGCTGTGCAGAAAATTTGCGCGCGGAAATTCTCGTCTCTCGATTTTTGTGTGTGTGTAAAAATCTGCTTCTGTTCGCGTACAGTTTCATCGAGAAATACTACTCCGAATCAGATCTCCACTGTTGAACTTGTAGTTCTTACTTCGTGAAGGGACATAAACGGGTTGAATAGGGGCAGAAAAAAATGGACTGGAGAAAAAAACGGATTCTGTATGGCTTCCCACAAAAATTGATCCACTGTGTTAACCAAATCATCCGACGGCCAGAACACAAATTTAAACTCGAACCAGAACCTGAGCCCTCAGCTATCTCATCTTGATTATTACTTCTAGTAACAGAATCCTTCGTCGAGGAAAGCATGAGCCGGCGCATGCTGGCCTCCACATCAGCAATCTCCCACGACTCAGGGTCGTCCTCCGATGAGGGAGGAGACGACACCGCAGCAGGGCCTTCCATAATTGCCTCGAACAACTGTATTTTGATTAAGACGCAGCGATTCTCAAGCCTTGGGTTCTAAAACAGCGAATCGTCAAATCCAGATTAGGGTTCAGACGAGGAGAGAGAGATGGGAAGATCTGATGTCCGGCGGCGACGATCTGGTTTGCAGATCTGGATTGGGGAGCGGCGCGGCGCGGTGGAATTTAGGGTTTTCGGCCGCGATTTTTTTTTTTAATTTCGGATTTTTTATAGCTCTGGGGGTAGATTACGTGCTGATAACGTGTTTCAGGAGAAACTAAAAGGACAGTAAATAGAGTCAATCAATTGTATTCATAACACTGATAGAGGGGCCTTTATATAGGCATTACAATGAGAGTCCTTCCATACATAGGATTCCTAGATAAGGTAAGACATCTAATAGCATCCTACTACCTCTAGAAGGATCTAGAACCTTCCATCTATGTATCTACAATCAGTATTAGGTAAGACACATCACGGGAATAGTAATTCCCGAAACAATGTGTTATTTTCATTAATGATATCTCTAGATATAGAAATAAATTATAAATAGATGTGAGTGTAAAATAGATATGAAACAATACATAATAGGATTTTATTCGAGCAGTCCTAACCCAGAATCTTTTATTCCATGTTATATTTTAATTTATTTTTCAGGATTTTTTTTAGCATTCATTCTCTGTTTTATTTGTTTTTTTCTCTACTTTTTTTCCCTCTTTTTCTCCTTTTATGTTATTTATGTAACGATCATTGACGGTTTCAAAGTTCGATTTATGTTAGCCGATCCCAATTTATTTTGGGACTAAGGCTTAGATGTTGTTGTTGTTTTACTTTTAAAAAATTGAAAACATATTCCTATTCCGATAACCTGTGTTTTTTATATAAACATAGATAGATGTATTCGAAATTCATACTCCTATTAAAAAGAGTCTTGGACAGCTGTCATTATTTAAATTTTTTGATTTTATATATATATACATATATATATATATATATTCTGAATATATATAAATCCATACTTCTATTAAAAAAAGTCATTGTTAAATTTTCAGAAATATAAAAAAAAAAAATTCTGAATATGTGTTGTGAGAGTTTTTATTCAACAACTATACACTCGTCTGCTAGTACAAAAATATTTTCTCAATTTTTTAGTTTAAAATTCTAAATATTTATAATTTTTTTGTGTCAAGTACGTTCTTAATAAAAATATAACAAAAATTCTTATTTCACTATCTTAAATTAGACATCCATACTGAGTATAATAAAACATTTGATGAACTTTTTTACACATTAATGACACTTTGCAAACAAAAAGTATGTAAATTAACTCACTTTTAAGTAAGTAGCAAAATAAAATTAATCGATGCAAAATAACAATAAATTAACTCACTTTTAAGTAAGTAGATTTAAAATCATATTGCTTACATAAAAAATAAATTACAATATTTAGTTAATTGCAATAACTAAAAATATTAAAACATATATTATAAAAATAAATATTTAAAAATAAATATTTAATCACAATATGAAAATAGAAGGAGCATCAGATCAAAAGTAAAACAAGGGAAAAAGCAATCGCCCACCGTGGGGCTCGAACCCACGACCACAAGGTTAAGAGCCTTGCGCTCTACCGACTGAGCTAGACGGGCTTCTGATGACCTCTTGAATTCAAGATATTTATTCGTAGGAACAAATAGATAGCAAAAAGTGTTCGCCGTTGCCGGGGATCGAACCCGGGTCACCCGCGTGACAGGCGGGAATACTCACCACTATACTACAACGACCATATGTTAAACTTGCTATTGTAACTTATATATTACGGGCGGAAAGATTAACTTAATATTCTCATTTTTTTTTTTAAATTGCAAGAATTTATTTATGCACCATTCATATATTAATTTTGATAATATATTTTAGTAATATACAATAATCAGATACTATTACATAAAATCTTGTTGAAATTGTATTAATGTATTTTTTTCAAAACTTTTTTGGTAATATTTGTTAATTATAGTTTAAAATATTAATTGTCAAAATTGTACTTCCTCCGTTCTTTTATTATTGCAACGTGTTGACTATTACACTTTTCACAGACTCTATTTTGACCATTTTTTGTGATTTATACATATGAAGAAATATAGTCATGCGAGATCTTGTTAGATTAATCTCGAAATATATTTTCAAAATATCAACTTCTTAGAATTTTTAAAAATAAAGAATTAAATATATTAATAATCAAAGTTGTGCATTGTCAAATGTGAAAGTTCAGATGTTGCAATTATAAGAGAACGAAGTTAGTATATAGAAGTGCGAAAATTAAATTGTTGCAATTTTAACTAACAGAAGAAATAATTAATCGGTAAACTACATTGTGTTAATTGTGTATTGTCTTGTGGTGACTATTGAATTGTCGGTGTTGCGTATCGTGGATTCGTGTGGTGTTGTGTTCAACCAGGTAGGGTTTGACGAGATATCTACGATTGATACTTATGAGTACGTATCAAAGCACAATTGTGTTATGCTGAGTTTAATCAGGTAAGGTTTGGTAAGGCCTCTAGGTTCGTTACTTGTGAATATGGTTTGAAACCTAGTAATGTGTGTACAGGGTAGGATCCGAGGAGGCCTATGGGGTACATTATTTGCAAGAACGAATTAGATTGTTTATGAGTTATCCTACTAAGTATAATCTGACGAGATCTCTGGGATACGTACTCGCAAATGTGGGACAAGAATGACTCCATGTGTGTGTTTTGGGGTGATGATGTGGATTGAGACCATAATAGATGTTAGAACATCTCTATAAATGGTGAACTTAAAAGTCCTAGAAGCTTTTCATTTGTAAGACTTCTCCCTATTTCTAAAACGTTTTCAAAAATTATGTCCAGGGATTTTCTTAGTCTTAAGTTGTTTACCAAATATATTTACTAAAAAAAATCTTATATATGTGACATATGAATGTCCATTTTCAACATATTAACATTTTTAACACTTATTAACTATAATCCTTGATAAATAATAAAATTTGCTTTTTCAATTTTACATAGTAAATATTATGCCAACTCTTCTCTAACTAAGATGAACTCCAAGAACTCTCTCCTTTCGTAGGTCTCGATTAATCTAGTGTTATTTGATTTAGATAATTTTGTGTTTTGACTATAATAATTCCTATTTATGTTTTACAAACATCCTTTTCTCTTCCATTTCAACACATTTAAAATTCATAGGTCGTGTATTTTATTCTTGAATATATTGTTCTATATTTTGGTTTAATACAAATAAAAGAAGGGAAATAAAAGAACTAATTTGCTAGGATCATGCTATGTTTGTCCTAGGTATAAAATACTGAATTTGGATTCCAAATCCAATACAGTCTCTTCTAAAATAAAAAATGAACTTCTTATACACTTTATATCTACTTTATACCACATCATATATCATTCCTATTGTTATCATTAAATATTATTACAATTAAATACTATATGATAATAAAAATAATCTCTCTCTTCTTTTTTATCTTTAAATAATATAAGTTTTATACAATAATACGACACCATATCTCTCGGCTCTTTTTATCTTAAAATAATACAACATAATCTATAGTCTTTTTTTTTTATATTTATAACAAAGTAATTCATTAATTAGCAGATGTAATAAAGTGATGATCAAACTAACTATAATTTTTCGGGTCCACTACTCATCTGAAGATTCAATTTTTCCTGAAAAGTTAATGGATGGTGGGTTTATTTGTAATATGTCAATTACTCAGTATATATTATTTTTTTAATGACGAATTTCAACTTAGACTCGACCACCCTTCAAATCGGAGGGCCCTAACTACCACTTGCTCAGACTATGTTGTCTTAACCGGGCCCACGCTGGAGCCATGTGGGGCATAATAGGTTCGCGAGGAAACCGTCTCGCCTCCACACAAGTTTCCTTGCTGGAGTAACGTCCGGATGAAAACCCCATCCTGCTCCAAACTCGAACCCCGCACCTAATGGCTTAAGGTTCTTATGCTTCATTGTGATACCACTGGGCCAAAGGCAGCTGGTACGTGATCAGTATATGATGATTGAGAAACACTGATTAGTCATAAGATTGAGGAAGTTCAAAACACAAATCAAACTAGATCAACAATATTCATATAAATATGTGAAGAATATCAATCCAAAGAACTAATAAGTTGAATTTTCATAACGTATGTAGATATAAAAATTGAGTTCCATGTATTAATGTGAGCATTTATGTCAATTTATATATATATATATATATTAATGTGAGCATTTATGTCATAAGGTAGGGTCATTCATATCAATTGAAATATTGCTACTCTCTAAAGCTTTTTTTTAAAGCTTTAAAGAGCTTTTACAAACCACAATAAAAAAAATGCACGAATAAAAAACGTATGCATACATGTTCATTGTCATAAGCTAAATTAATTCAACCAATTAAAACATGTCAAAGTCTCATTATTAAATTTTAAGAATTTCTATAGTCATACCACACAAAACATGTTTATTGTTTAACTCTTTCAACTTCTTCTTTGAGGTATTATACTCCCTTATAAACAAACAAAAAAAGTCACACAACTCACCCACAAAACAGGTCACAACCATCACCTCCAGTAAAGCAGATTCTTCTGCCGCCACAGCCACCGGAACCGCTGCCAACATAAACTGCTTCCGCCACCGACACCAATATTAATTCAATAGGTGGTGTTTCGAGCTTGAGTGGTTTCATTGTTGTTTTAGTGGTTCCGCTGCCGACATACCAAACTTGAAATCTCAAACAATTTTCATATAAACAATTAAACAACTAAAACGTTTCTATTCAAAATAGCCTACAGATACCTACAAACCATGAGATATCCAAAACATTATAAAATCAAATTGTCAATTCCCACCAAATCTTTAAAAAATAAAGATGATATCGAGTTCTTTATAGCCAAAATAATGGATCGATTGGCAAGATGGGTTTTCAATATTTATGAGTATCAAGGGAATTGAGCTAAGGGTGTCCAAATCGTTGGTTCTACCTTCTCGACCACCGAAACCCCACCACCATCGCCATAACCGCCGTCGGCCACTGAAATATCCAGATCTGAATACAAAACCAAAACCCGAGTTTGTAACTTACTTATAAGCTCGAAACACATTCTAGAGGAGACCCGAGATTCCAGCGATGGAGGTTTGTTGGTGGTGGTTTGGCGACAAGGGTGTGGTTACGTGGTAGTTTTGGCCGGTATTTGGTTGTTGATGGATGATGGTTTAGCGAGAGAAATGAAAGAGTCGTATATGTTTTGTGATGAGAAAAAAAAGTGTGTTTTTGGGTGGAGGATACAACTTACAAGTAGTTAATTTTGATAGATATAATAAAATTAAAGAAAATATTATGAAAGAACAAAAATACCCTCTTATTTAACAGTCAAACTAATGGAGTTAGGAATTTCAGATCAAATCCGAAACGGATGTTTCACTTTTTTGGGGCAATTCTATATATACTCAACTTAAACATAATAATTTCATATTTTCTTAACAAATTCTTTAAAAGCATTGTACTTATGCACTAAAAATTTGTGTTTGGGGGAAATATGGTATTTTAATTTTCAGATTGGGTAAATATAGAATTATCCTTTCACTTTTGGACCAAACCTAAAACTTTTCAAAATTTGACTGAAAATGAAATACCCCGCAAACCACAAGGACTAAAAATGTAGTTAACTCTAATTTTAAAGGATAATAAATTCAAGTCTGTCAATTCAAAATGGAAGGCAATGCAAAGATGATAGACATTAAAAAAAAATTTGATTATATTACAGGAAAATAAAGATGGTTTTAACTAATTTTGAAAATTTACAAATTTAAAAATTTGAGGTTATACAGTCTTGAGAACACACATACCACGAATTACATGCAAATGACGCAAAATAACATTATTTACATAAAAAAATACTCTATGAACAACTAAGAGTGTAATTTTTTACATCTAAAAAATATAAACAACTAAGGAGTAAGAGTGAAATATGTAATAAAAATCATAATATTTGCCATAAGGATTTTAAAGTATAAAAATGTGTGAGAAAAATTAATTCAAATACGTAGCATCGTAGGCGTAATAAGTGTTTGATTAAATGGCAACAAATCATTCATTTTAGATGATCGTACATGTTTGGTAACTTGACTATATAGATGTCAATTCGATATCTTAATATGTTATATATGAACCCATTGTTTGAAATCAACCTCATATAGTACTCCACATATTGACGCTAGGATGCACCACCGAATAAGCTATATATGATAGTTTGATGCTACTAATTAGAAAATAGTTCGTATTGATTTCTGTAAACACGAACAAATATTTTGCTTCAGTGATAAATAATTCATCTTAAGAAATGCACATGTAGTTTTTTTTTTGTGTTAGTATCATGTATAAATATATTACACATTTTGAGTACAAGTCATTTAACTCACAATTACCCAAATGCGCCATACTGATATTAAATACGTTAGATGAAAATACGATATTTTAACTTAGAATAATTTCACCGAATAATAAAAACCGTGAATCTTCAGAACTTTGAAATAATATGTAATATAAATATGATATTCGATATTAACGAAGATAAAGCACCCGTGCTTTAGAGTGAATAAAGTCCGTGCATCGCACGGGCCATGATGTCTCGTATTTATAAAAATTGAGTTGGTTAATTTATTCATGTTTTATCTTATTCTAAAAGAAGAGTTAAGACACTTTAGTAATTTCTCCTACGGATATTGAGAATTAATTGATCAGTAAGTTGCTTGAACTGAAAAATAAATCTAGAATTTCCTGTCCTTCCTTAAATATTTCGTACTTTTATTTCTCCTCATGTATCACAGAAGGTTGCTTTTGCCTATTTTTATTTTAGTTTATTTATTTTTTATTATCAAATTGAAACTTTCAAACCCGAACAATTGAAAATATCTCGATCATAATAGTCCTAGAACTTCGATTCACTAGACCTTATGGATAAGATATAGGGGGTGTTATTACTAAATAAACCCTCCCTAGAGTAGGGAGGGTGTCTTTTTTTTTTTTTTTTTTGGTATTTTTGTCCTTTTGTTGTTTTTTGTTGTATGTTATATTTTTTTTATAGTGTTTATTTGTTATGTATTTTTTGTGTAATATTTTTTTAGTGTTTATTTACTATGTGTTTTTTGTGTAATGTTTTTTTTAGTATTTATTTGTTATGTTTTTTGTGTTATGTTTTTTGTATTCGTCTAATGTATTTCTATTTAATTAAAACAACAACAACAATAACACGTTAAACATTAACACATTAAAAAATACAACTGTTATTATTCAATTAAACAACAACAATATTAACACATTATTTAAAAACACCACCACCAAATGTAGTGCATTTACTATGTTTGTACTCTTATATTTACAACATAAATCAGTAATCATTTACTATGTTTGTGCTCTTATATTCTCAATAATTTCAGTATACATGCGTTGTCGACTGGAATATAAAGTTTCCCATGCGAATGCATTGGGAAGTCACCCCATTGTGGGTGAGTATTGTGGAGTGGTGAATTTTCATCCAGCGTCACATAAATGTAGTGAGCACAGTCGTCGTCCCCCATACGGGCAATCACAAGGGGGCCACTTTCTTCTGATAAGTCTGGACCGGACAAAAGCGAAAAACACGTAAAACTTTGTTGTGGGGATATATGATTATGCCTATCACACTTCACCTTCAACCTCAAAAAAATTTGTGTTTTAGAATATTTTGCCACTAATTTGAATGGACAACCGGTTTTAGAGGTACTGGTTTGCCGTTTAATTTCATATTCTAAACCTTCACGTTCATACTTCCTACCTTTTGAACACCCATAATTGATTTCGTACAAATACCCCTTCTCTGATTTGGTTCTTCTTTTAACAATAACAAAACCGATCCCTCGAGCTATATTCTCATGCGGATGAATTGGGAAGTCTGTACTAGGGGTGTTCAAAACTACCCGACCCGGTTGACCCGGTCCAATTACCCGACTACCCGGGAACTTTTTACCGGGTAATTTTTTTAATTATCCGAATTTAACGGGTCGGGTATCCGACCCACTAATTATGTGAGTTACCGGGCCGGGTAATGGGCCGGCCAAATAAAATTATCGGGTACCCGCCGACCCGGTAACTTTTTTATTTTTTTTATTTTCTCACTACATATTTTATTTTAACCATTTTAAATATTATGTATAAAATTAGTATGTATTTACTTACATTTTAATAATATTAACATTACAAATACTTATGTAAAATTTGGTCCATATTAATCTTAAGCTCTAATTTTTTTTTTCCTTTTCATGAATCATATTTTTTTATAATTTAAATCTCATTAACTATTTTAAATTATGACATCAAAATTACAAAACTGAGTATGTATTAATATAATATAGTAGTCTAATTTCAAAGTGAATAGATTAAATGTTTCATATAATGTCTTAATATATTAGAACTAGTGATAATAAAATGAATGTTATAATTATTGTAAATAATTTCTTACTTTTAATTTTTTTTTTAGAAGTCAATCGAGCAAATAAATTAAATCAAAATTAAATTTTCTTAATATTTGATTTAATCATAAAGTAAATTTTCTCTCTCTCTCTCTCTCTATATATATATATATATATATATATGTATAATTATTATAATAATAATTAATATATGAAAAAAAACTCGGGTACCCGGGTACCCGGGTGACCCGACCCGGAAAGCCGGGTACCCAAAAAAGCGGATACCCGGATTTTATGGGCCGGGCCATGGGCCGCCTAAATAGGTACCCGAAGTTCCGAGTACCCGAAAAAGCGGGTACCTGAAAAGCCGGGTACCCGCTTATGAACACCCCTAGTCTGTACGCCCCCATTGTGGGTGAGTATTGGGGAGTGGTGAATTTTCATCCAGCATCACATAAATGTAGTGAGCACATTTGTCGTCCCCACACGGGCAATCACAAAGGGGCAATCACAAAGGGGCCACTAATAACAAATCGATCCCTCGAGCTATATTTTGCACCCAATCACTTAGTTGCTCGGGAGAACTGAACACCTGAAAATACATTACAACTTTTACAAAAAAATAATCGAACCAAACCGTGACCACTCGTACTAAAATTAACAAAAAAATTAATCGAACCAAACAAAAAAATATTTTTATTTATTACAACTTTTTTTAAAATAACTTTTTGTTACAACTTTTTAAAAAAAAATACTTTTTTGTTACAACTTTTTTCAACTTTTTTTTTGTCTTTGAAATTAATATATATATATATATATATATATATATATATATATATATATATATATATATATATATATTGTAGGGGTTTTGGTAGGGGGGGTCTGTATAACAGACCCATAAGATATATTTAGCCCACCACTAAAAGAATAAGATCGTACACCTGCAAATTAGTAGTTGAAAATTTTACAAACATTAC
The DNA here is from genome assembly GCA_033398695.1 of Orobanche coerulescens. Taxonomy (NCBI): domain Eukaryota; kingdom Viridiplantae; phylum Streptophyta; class Magnoliopsida; order Lamiales; family Orobanchaceae; genus Orobanche; species Orobanche coerulescens. The sequence goes on along the minus strand of CM065815.1, from coordinate 144,511,552 downwards.
TACATTCTTTTTTGTTGTAACACACCCGAGATATTCGAAGCATATTACGACATCGTAAATCCTTCCGTAAGGATTTACCAGGCTATTTGCAAGAACAAAAGACGTTGATTCCTCTCCCTTGAGGATCTACAAGACAAAATATGTATGACATAATACCATATCGATTGGCCACGCCGAATACGACAAGATAATTCAGTACACTTTACATCGACCTGAGAACCGAACGTTGATAAAATTCAAAACATGACCCTCATACGGGCTCAACATACACTGACATAGACTTGGCTTCGCGGATTGGGATCAAATTTCCTGACTCTTTGGATTGATTAGTATTGATGCGGTCCTTCGTCTCTACATTGATCCCGTGGTTGCTCCCCTGCCTGTAAGTACCTGGATAAACAAAATGTATCCACCCTCGAAGAGATCAGCATTTGCCGGTGCAATTAAAACGAATACATAAAACATACTTTACATAATTACATCAACAATCATATATTGTAGAATAATCAACGTATTGCATAAGATAACACATTGATCTTCAAAACGTCTTTGGGCCTCCCGAGGGTTTCCGAAACAATTTCGCTATAATTTATTTTAAATGAAATTAACTGGATTCCCTGAAACATATTTATCCACCCCGGGTAATTTTATAAAAATGTTTTCTTTGAAATGTCCATGTTAAATCTTTCTCAAAATGTTTCCAAATCCATTTAAGGTTCGCGGCCCCTATCCGTTGTCACAACCTGATAGGGAATTTCATCCTCTAAATGAAACTCAATTTTAAATTACTAGGATCTAAGTCCCAATGAATCAGATACTCAACAAATCACCAAGGCCCGTGGCCCAACTCAGCCATTTTTACCAAAATGAGGGACCATGAACAAGACTATCTTTCACAATTAGTCACAAGGTCATCCCTCAATTGCACCTGTTGGATCACGAGATCATCGCACTCATGGGTTCACGATATCCAGGGATCTGCTGCGTCCGACAGATCTCACCTAGTAGGATGACCCTTGGTTCCAACTGTCAGGATATCAACATTTTTTTTTAAAAAAAAGTTTCGAGCATGTCACACACACATGGTTGGTATTAGTGACTCAGCACATGATAAGTATCCTCAGTCGAGAATCTCATCAAAGCAGCTCGCCTGGTCACCGTGAAATCGTCGTTCATTACCTACTAGAAGCCGTCCCTTGAACATGTCTATTGCATTCCGGGCCTGGATGGTGGCACTGGACGTGCACTCCCGACAGGAGCTGCACATTGCAGCATAACACGGCCCGACAATACTCCAGTCCTTATCGACTTCGGATACCACTCCACAAAATCACATAATTCACACAGACCACGTAGTTTACGTAATTCACATGTCATTTTAATTCAGCCAACTCACAAATTCCCAAGCAATATAGTACAACCTAACATAATCAATCTCATGCGAACAATCATGACAAATACTCTACTAATTTGACTTTACATCACTCTAAATATAGTGCATGTATACCCGTTTATAGCATCACATATCGTAATTATACGCCTTAATACCTCGGCACGGGGACAACCGTAGTACTGGTAAAGCATTAGATCGTACTCAGCTATTCATAATCTCAAAATTAGTAGGATTAAAATAGTTAAAGTGCATTCACTATACCGATTACCTTCTATTGACTCATACTCTTAAGTACATAGGGCACACCTTCACATAATTAATACAACTGGAGCAAAGTATAAGAAATGTGATCGTAAAACTCGCTGGATAGTTTAAGAAATTGGGAAGGTTCAACAAACTCGTGAATGAAGCTATAGACCACTCGATTCAGACCTAGAATGGATAATACGGTACAACCACCATTAAGTCTAGGCATTTTAAATCAGAACAGCCTTAGGAAATCCACTCGAATTTTATTGAGGCATTATATTCGTCACTTTGCGGTCGGTGACTGGATAGAATGATTTAAATAGAGGATTTGATTTCTGCTCCACTCGAATCTATAAGAATAGCCTCAGAATATTTCCTAGCTAATCTATTTCAAGTTCTAAAACAAAATCGATTAAAGATGTAAAGGATTAAACTGCAAGGAATAGTGTCAGATTACCTCCAAACTGAAGAACGCTAATGGATTCAATTGAGACAAACTTTGTATAATGGTTCCCCCATGTTAGAGGGGTGTTTAGAATGCTCAAAACACACCAAAATCACTCACATGAAGGCTAGGGTCGTGGCTCAAGTGAAGAAGAGGAGAAATGACTCAAAACTTCATCAACATGCCTTATATAGAAGGATAAACCGACCTTAAGTCGGTGGCCTTAACGGCCACTATGAAGGGCCCTTAGCGGCCGCTACCATGGCCCAACATCAGTTGGCCATTGCGGCCACTATGCAAGCCTATTAGCGTCTGCTATCACGGCGATTGCATGGCCGAAGGTCGGTTGGCTATTGCGGCCGTTACACATGGTTCTTAGTGGTCGCTAGCAAGGTGGTGTTGCAACCATAACTCAAAAGTCTAACGACTGTAAGGTTTGTGTCAAGCTATAAGTCGGTTAAGGCCATAACGTACGTTATGTGAGGTTCTTTATGTACATTGCATGAGGGTACCCTTGTTGGGAATAGTACCCTAGGACATTCGATGTGCCTAGATTTGTAATTATCACATTTAAATAAAGTTATTTTATGATATCAATTTCTCGTTGACTATTATATTGTGTGCATATTTTAATATTATAATAGTCGAATAATAGTTATTCACGAGTAATAAGATTATTCATATGTCTCTAGTTCAATCACGTAGAGTGGAGACTCAAGTTATTAATATACTATTATAAGTTCGATTGATAATCATAAGATGATTATGCGTATGGTACGGATCAAACTTATGGGTATTGGTTGGAGAACGCAATACTGGACAGACCTGTATTGAGATCTATGCATGGAAATATCAAAAGTAAATCTCAATATAACGGTATGTCAATAAATCTTTAAACCTGAGATTATAGAGCCCAACATAACAATTTCTATGCCTTGGCGTAATACAACGTCAGCTGAAACATGGTGATCATAAACATTAGCGATCGGGATAAGTGAGATTCATGTAGAGGGCAATGAATAATCAAGATAGAGATTTATCCCTCTATTTGGGCAGAGAGATATCTGCTGGGCCCTTGATAAGTATGACTGAACGAAATGCATGGTCATGCTCAAATAAAGAGTCGTTTGATTGTATCAGTTTACTTAAGATCGAGAAAATATTTGAACATAATAAGTATGACAGTTTTCATAATTTAGTTCAAATACAATATCGCACGACAAAAGGATTTGACACGTCAAATGGTGTGTTGACTCAAAATGTATTTTGATGATTATTACATTCAAAACATTTAATTAGATCAATCTCGGCTCGATAATATTTTGAAGGAGCAAAATAAAGCTAGCGCACGCTACTCATCATATAGTAGCGCACGCTATCGGGACATACATATACAGACCAGACAAGTCAGCTGCAGCCAAGTGAAGTCGCCTGATCGATAGTGCACGCAAGCTATTCAATGTTAGCGCATGCTAAGAACCTACAGTTAGCGCACGCTATACAGTAAAAATAACGCACGCTATCGTATTTCACCAGAGGACAGTGAAGTCTGGAAGGAAATCAGAACTGGATGTTGCGCACGCTACACATATCATTTTACGTACGCTAAAGCAAGGATATAGCGCACGTTACTGCTCATCTCTAGCGCACGCTACCAATATTATGGTCAGTAGTCCAGTAGCTACTGGACTCAATTCGTTAAGGCCTTTACATACGCTACACAAGGTAACGTACGTTAATGAAAGAACTCAGTAGCGCACGCTAAGGTAAAGGCATTAGCGCACGCTAAAAGGAGTCTGCATATTACCGTTTGAATTTCAACCGTTGGAAGGCAAGAGTCAATGCAGATCCGGGAAATCTGGAAAAGTTGGATTTAATTAATGCTAGCGCACGCTATGCATACTTGCTAGCGCACGCTAATCATAAATCTAGCCGTTGGATAAAGAGTCGTTGGAGAGAAAATCGGACATTGTCAAAGTCAAGATCGAAGACTAGTTGACCAGACGTTAACGCACGCTACCATTACATTACTAGCGCACGCTAGACATGGTATTTTACCGTTGCAACAGTCTTTGTGACCGTTCAGTGTTTTCAAGTCAAAAACCGATAGCGCACGCTACAAGGCACTATTAGCGCACGCTAATAGTATGTTTTTCAGCATTTGAAGGATGGATCTCACCTATAAATACCCGAAGGACTTGGGTATCAAACACACAACTTCAAGCATTCAAGCATACAAGCATACAAGCAATCAAAGCATACTTGAGCTCAGTTTTATATATTTTATTGTATTACAAGTTGTGAGAAAAGAAAGATACAAGAGTGATTTTCATTGTAATATCTATTATTCTTTGTATTCTTTCATTTGGTTGTAAGTGTTGCATCACTTACACTTGAGCGTAAAAGAAACGAATCAAGAGTCACTAATCCAGTGTTATTAGGATCTTTGATCCGGCATTGTTAGGATTATACTCCCATATTCGTATAGTGAGGATTATCTAGTTCCTATAGAACACTAGATAAACAAACATTTATATTGAGGGAAAGGTTGAGCTTGGACCGATAGAAGACAAGCGATTGTAACGGTTGTTGAACTCGGACTGATAGAAGACGAGTTAAGATTGTGGTTTTTCTTAAGCCAATAGAAAAAGAAAGTCGGAGAGAGGACGTAGGCAAGTTGCCGAACCTCTATAAATTCTTGAGTCTTTAAATTCCGCACTATTTTCTATTTACTCGCAAGAAATTTCGGTATTCCGCATCACCACTATTCAACCCCCCTTCTAGTGGTGAATTTATCTCTTCAGTTGGTATCGGAGCGGGTCTCTTTTTAAAGGTTTAACCACCTAAGAGAAAAAGATCCGCAAATGGCACTTCTTGGCCAAATTGAAGGAAATGCTCTCAACCGTCCTCCTTTCTTTGACGGTTCCAATTTCATGACGTGGAAAAAGAAGATGGCGATCTTCGTTCAAGCCTACGATATTGAAATCTGGAAAGTTATTGCTCTTGGTCCTAAAGTTGCTAAGAAAGATGATGGATCGTTGAAAAAGATCGAAGAATTCAACGACGAGGATTGGAGAAACACGCACGTCAACTCACGAGCTACTCAACTTCTCTATTGCGCTCTTAATCCCGAAGAACTCAATAGGATATCGTCCTATGAAAGTGCAAAAGAAATTTGGGAAATTCTCGAAGTCACTCACGAGGGAACCGCCCAAGTCAAGGAGACCAAAATTAATATGTTACTCCATGACTACGAATTATTTTCCATGAAAGACGAGGAAACGATCACAAATATGTTGGATCGATTTTCGTCTATAACAAATGGTCTTGCATCTTTTGGAAAGCCTATATCGAGCAGCGACAAAGCTAAGAAAATCCTTCGATCGTTGCCACGAGAATGGGATGCCACAATTACCGCGATCATGGAATCCAAGGATCTCGACAAGCTCTAGTGCCCTCATCGGGTCACTCATCAACTATGAGATCATTCTCAAGTCTAGAGGCACAAAACCAAAGCCTCGGGAAAGAGTAGTCGCATTCAATGTTGATAGCGACGTTGAGGAAGATGTTGCCGAAGATGAAGACGACGAGGAACTCGCTCTCTATGCCAAAAACTTTAGAAGGTACAAAAACCTAATTCAAAAGAGGCGAAGTTTTCTTGGTCGGGATGGAAAACCGGAGCAAAAGCATACTCCCATCAAGAAGTTCGACAATAATTGTCGGAAATGTGGTCAAGCCGGTCATTATGCCAAAGAATGCCGAGGATCCTCTTCAAAACCTCAAATGGAAAGATTCAAAAAGAAGGAGGTTCTAATCGCTTCTTGGAGTGATGACGAGGAGGAGATTGAAAGATCTCTAGACGCAAATCTTGCATTCATGGCCCTCGACTCCGAAAGTAATATCGAGGTAAGCTCTAAACTCAATGATGACGAATATGACTCTTTTGATTTTTGTGATTCACAAGAAGTTCATCAAGATGATGAGTTGTTGAGTGCGTTTGAATCATTAAATACGGAGTATGACGAGATGGTTAAATTAAACATATATTTAAAGAGAAAAATAAAATCTCTAGAACTCGAAAACTCCTCTCTTCAAAACAAGGGCAAAACTATTGAGATCGACCATACATCATGTCTTGAAAAAGAAAATGTTTTGAAAATCGAGTTAACAAAAACTCAAAAGGAGCTAAAATATATTTTGAACAAATTTACTCTCGGAAACGAGAAATTCAAAAGGCTCCTATCTATTCAAAAATCGCCCTTGCTCAAACACGGTCTTGGTTTCGATCCTTTCAAACGGGAACAATCCCTTATCAACCTTGACAAAATAAAGAAAACCGAAACCGAGAACTCAAAAGATCCGTTCAAACGAGTTCACAATGTTAATGCTCATTCAAAGTTAAGAACTATCAAAGTTAAGCAAATATGGGTTCCTAAAGGGACAATTGTTCCGAATGCTATAAGCATAGTTAACTTTGGAGGACCCAAACGGGCTTGGGTACCGAAACAACCGAGAAATTCTACTTTTGTAGGTACCGGCACCAAGGAAAAACAAGTGGTACATTGATAGCGGATGCTCAAGGCACATGTGCGGCTCCGAGGACTTATTTGAAGACCTCGAATATCAAGATCAAGGACATGTGACCTTTGGAGATAATCAAAAGGGAAAAATCAAAGGAATCGGCAAAGTCGATAAGGAACCTTCTCCTTCTATCAACAAAGTACTATTTGTTGAAGGTTTGCATCATAACCTCCTTAGCGTTTCGTAACTTTGTGATGAAGGTTTTAAAATTCTATTTGAGCAAACGCATTGCACGGCATTTAGAAATAATAAAATTGCATTCATTGGTTTGAGATGTGGAAACATATATATTGTTGATCTTAATGATAAGAGTTCATTCAATGAAAAATGTCTTATTACCTTGGATGACAATGCATACTTATGGCATCGAAAATTGGGGCATACTTCTTTACCTATTATTTCTATTTTATCTAGACACGACCTTGTTCGTGGATTGCCCAAACCCAAGTTTGATAGAAAACATTTGTGTGAATCATGCATAAAAGGGAAACATACTCGAGAATCGTTTAAACCAAAATTCGAGGTTTCCACTAGTCGAGTTCTTGAAATCGTGCATATGGATTTGATTGGACCATCTAGACATGTTAGCTTAAATGGTAAACTTTACACTTTGGTTATTGTTGATGATTTCTCTCGATTTACTTGGGTTAGATTTTTAGCACATAAAGATGATGCATTTTCCGAGTTTTCTAAATGGTGTCGTTTGGTATCAAATGAGAAAAATCTCTCCATAATTTCTATTCGCACCGATCACGGAGGTGAATTTGATTGCACCCCGTTTGAACTTTTATGTGATAAATACGATATTAATCACAATTTTTCGGCTCCTAGAACGCCTCAACAAAATGGAGTTGTTGAAAGGAAAAACCGATCTTTGGAAGAAATGTCGAGGACAATGCTTAATGAATACTCTCTTCCACGATACTTTTGGGCCGAAGCAATTTTTACGGCATGCTATGTGATTAACCGAGTTCACGTCCGTAGAACTCATCTTAAAACTCCGTATGAATTATGGAAGGGAAAAAAGCCCAATATTGCTTACTTTCATCCTTTTGGTTGCAATGTATTTATTTTGAACAATGACAAGGATAACTTGGGCAAGTTTGATGCCGAATCCGACTCCGGAATATTTCTTGGCTATTGTACTAATAGTAAAGCATATCGTGTTTATAATATTAGAACGAATAAAGTTGAAGAGTCCATACATGTTAAATTCAATGATATGATCTCACCCCCGAGAAAGGTAGAATATTTTGATGATGCAGGTACCTTTCCGGATCCCTCACCCGAAGTGAAGAAAATTTCGGAAATCGAAACGAACACAATCGTTGATTTACCGAAAGATTGGAGGCACATCAAAGACCATCCGAAGGATCTCGTGATCGGAAACATTGAAGACGGTGTTCAAACCCGAAGGAGAACCACCGAATTTATGGCTCATTGTGCTTTTGTATCCGAAATAGTTCCCAAGAATATATCCGAAGCTCTCGATGATGAAAGTTGGGTGATGGCAATGCAAGAGGAGCTTGTGCAATTCAAGCACAATAATGTATGGAATTTAGTTCCCGCGCCTAAAAATAAAACAATTATCGGAACTAAATGGGTGCATAAAATCAAGAGTGACGAAGACGGCTATCCTATTCGAAATAAATCTCGTTTGGTCGCTCAAGGATATAATCAAGAAGAAGGTCTTGATTATGAAGAAAGTTTTGCTCCCGTGGCTCGACTCGAAGCCATTCGCTTGCTTTGTGCATTTGCCGCTCATAAGAAGATTAAACTATTTCAAATGGATGTGAAAAGTGCATTCTTGAATAGTTTCATTCAAGAAGAAGTCTACGTCAAGCAACCTCCCGGTTTTGAAGACCATCATTTTCCGGATCATGTCTACAAGCTCAACAAGGCACTCTACGGGTTGAAGCAAGCACCCCGAGCATGGTATGATCGTTTAAGTCAATTTTTAATTGCAAATGACTATAAAAGAGGCAAAGTCGATAATACCTTGTTTGTTAAAATACTAAATGATGATATACTTGTTTGCCAAATTTACGTTGATGACATTGTTTTTGGAGCTACTAATGAATCCTTGTGCCAAGATTTTTCTAATCTTATGAAAGGAGAATTCGAAATGAGTATGATGGGAGAATTAACGTTCTTCCTCGGGCTTCAAATCAAACAATGCGAAGATGGAATTTTTATCCATCAAACGAAGTACTCAAACGATCTCCTCAAGAAATTCAATATGGAAAATAGCAAGGTGATATCTACGCCAATGTCGTCATCATTAAAGCTTGAGAAAGATGAAAATGGCAAATCCATAGATCAAAAATTATATCGAGGTATGATCGGATCTTTGCTATATTTGACTGCATCTAGGCCAGATATAATATTTGCTACATGTCTATGTGCTCGATTCCAAGCTAATCCCAAGGAATCACATTTAATTGCTTGTAAACGCATTTTTCGCTACTTGAAAGGAACTATTGGACTAGATCTATGATATCCTTCTTGCTTGGATTTTAATTTAATTACCTATAGTGACGCCGATTTCGGCGGATGCAAAATTGACAAAAAGAGTACTAGTGGTACATGTCATTTTGTTGGATCTTGTTTAATATCTTGGGGAAGTAAAAAGCAAACCAGCGTAGCATTGTCTACAGCTGAGGCCGAATATGTCGCTGCAGGGAGCGCCTGTGCTCAAGTGCTATGGATTAAAAATCAACTCCGCGACTACGGCATACATTTTGAAAATACCCTATCCTATGTGATAACACTAGTGTAATTAATCTGAGCAAAAATCCTGTGCTACATAGTAGAACCAAACATATAGATATTAGACATCATTTTTTACGTGATCATGTTCAGAAAAAAGACATATGTTTAATTTTTGTCGGGACGAAGGATCAACTTGCTGACATCTTTACAAAACCTCTTCCCGAAGAATCTTTTAACTCCATTCGTTTACAACTTGGCATGGGACATGTAGACAACTTTTGAAATAAGCTTACTACTCAAAACATCAAAATCCTTGATTCGGATCACTCGCTAGCGCGCGCTAGCTTCATTTTCTTAACGCGCGCTAAAATTTGCTTTCGATAGCGTACACTAAACTCTACTTTCTTGCGTATGCTAATTTAAAATTTTTCGAATTCCAATCTAGCTACTGGACAGTCCAGTAAGCCTTTCTTTTCTGCCTAACGTACGCTAATTCTATAAACCCTAGCGTACGCTAACTAAAAGTTCGTTGACTATATATATGCCGTACTACCCAGGCACACAAACACACTTCCTAACGCACGCAATCGACAGAAAATTCTCATCTTGCCAAAAACCCTAGCCGCTAATCGGATTCTCCAAACTTCAATTCCTTCTCCGATTAATGTCGAGCAAGAACCGCACAGCCATGGCAAAACAATACAACAACCTCAAACGACCTCTCAACGCCCAATTTGATGCGAATCGTTTCATCTCCTCTACCGCATCGAGGGTTTTCTTTGACATTCTTCCACAAGAACACATCACCGACTGCTACTTCTTCAATCTCTCTAGTCTAGAACGGGTAAATGTCGATATTTCCAATTTCTTCTCCTCGCTTGGTATTTCCCGTTTTGTCGAATGCAAAAACCCCATCTTCCCTGAACTCATCCGAGAGTTTTATGCCAATCTGCATGTGGCCGAAAGTGAAGGGTCCTCAGCCCTTGTTTTAGGAAGTCTTGTCGGAGGAACTCGGGTGAAAGTTTCTTCAGATGTTTTGTATCAGATTTTTGGTTTACCCTGTGATGGTTTTGTTTGTACTGGAAAATCTTTGGCCGATGATAATGAAGTCGGGGAAATAGATGTGAAAGAGTTTCTTAGCTCAAATGCCGTTATTGACATAACGGACGACTTTTTCGAAAACAACGATTTTGGGGTCAATATTCGCCTGCTTTTGGTGGCTCTCACGAAATGCCTAATGCCGAAGGTTAATTCCCAGCACAAACTAGTGGGAGTGGACAAGCAAGTGGTGTATCGCGTTCTCAATGACGATAAAGTTAATTTTTCCGATATCATCATCAGTTGGATGAAGGTGAAGGGCGACTTGTTTCGGTCGAAAAACTACGCCTCTCGTTCTCGCAAGGCTGGAATGCCTTATGGCTCAATCCTCTCGGCCATTTTCAGTTTTCACCAAGTCGACTTGTCGAAGGACAAGGCAGTCCCCGTCTCCCTCGGTCATGAGATCTCGGACGCTTCGCTTAAAGCTATGCACTATGTCCGGACGTCCAACAGAGGCTGGATTCTTTTTCCGTACCTACGCGACGACGACCAAGTAGAGAAAGGGTCGCGGATGCCTACTGCAGAAGAAAAAATCACTCGTCGGGGACCTCATACCCTTCGAGAAATGCAGACCGGGGAATTCGTAAGGAAGCCTACGTCGAAAGGAAAACGCCCAATGAGAGATGTGGTGACGGAAGAAGAGGAGAACGACCTTTGTGCTCGGATGCGGGGCATCGAGACCTCTCAGGCTGAGATTCGAGAGGATGTAATATATCGAACAAGTTCACCTTGATTCGAATCATTTCAAAATGTTTTTGCAGGTATTAATTAAATGTTTTGACATCATCAAAAAGGGGGAGATTGTTGACTCAAAATGTATTTTGATGATGATTACATTCAAAACATTTAATTAGATCAATCTCGGCTCGATAATATTTTGAAGGAGCAAAATAAAGCTAGCGCACGCTACTCATCATATAGTAGCGCACGCTATCGGGACATACATATACAGACCAGACAAGTCAGCTGCAGCCAAGTGAAGTCGCCTGATCGATAGCGCACGCAAGCTATTCAATGTTAGCGCATGCTAAGAACCTACAGTTAGCGCACGCTATACAGTAAAAATAACGCACGCTATCGTATTTCACCAGAGGACAGTGAAGTCTGGAAGGAAATCAGAACTGGATGTTGCGCACGCTACACATATCATTTTACGTACGCTAAAGCAAGGATATAGCGCACGTTACTGCTCATCTCTAGCGCACGCTACCAATATTATGGTCAGTAGTCCAGTAGCTACTGGACTCAATTCGTTAAGGCCTTTACATACGCTACACAAGGTAACGTACGTTAATGAAAGAACTCAGTAGCGCACCCTAAGGTAAAGGCATTAACGCACGCTAAAAGGAGTCTGCATATTACCGTTTGAATTTCAACCGTTGGAAGACAAGAGTCAATGCAGATCCGGGAAATCTGGAAAAGTTGGATTTAATTAATGCTAGCGCACGCTATGCATACTTGCTAGCGCACGCTATTCATAAATCTAGCCGTTGGATAAAGAGTCGTTGGAGAGAAAATCGGACATTGTCAAAGTCAAGATCGAAGACTAGTTGACCAGATGTTAACGCACGCTACCATTACATTACTAGCGCACGCTAGACATGGTATTTTACCGTTGCAACAGTCTTTGTGACCGTTCAGTGTTTTCAAGTCAAAAACCGATAGCGCACGCTACAAGGCACTATTAGCGCACGCTAATAGTATGTTTTTCAGCATTTGAAGGATGGATCTCACCTATAAATACCCGAAGGACTTGGGTATCAAACACACAACTTCAAGCATTCAAGCATACAAGCAATCAAAGCATACTTGAGCTCAGTTTTATATCTTTTATTGCATTACAAGTTGTGAGAAAAGAAAGATACAAGAGTGATTTTCATTGTAATATCTATTATTCTTTGTATTCTTTCATTTGGTTGTAAGTGTTGCATCACTTACACTTGAGCGTAAAAGAAACGAATCAAGAGTCACTAATCCGGTGTTATTAGGATCTTTGATCCGGCATTGTTAGGATTATACTCCCATATTCGTATAGTACGTGAGGATTATCTAGTTCCTATAGAACACTAGATAAACAAACATTTATATTGAGGGAAAGGTTGAGCTTGGACCGATAGAGGACAAGCGATTGTAACGGTTGTTGAACTCGGACCGATAGAAGACGAGTTAAGATTGTGGTTTTTCTTAAGCCAATAGAAAAAGAAAGTCGGAGAGAGGACGTAGGCAAGTTGCCGAACCTCTATAAATTCTTGAGTCTTTAAATTCCGCACTATTTTCTATTTACTCGCAAGAAATTTCGGTATTCCGCATCACCACTATTCAACCCCCCTTCTAGTGGTGAATTTATCTCTTCATGGTGTACTGGACTATAAACTTATATTATGTGGGGAGTCATAATGTCTTGCTAGAGACCGCTTATGATTTATTATTTAATAAGATATTAAATAATTGCCAACATAATATAAGCCTTTTGTATCACACATACGATAATTAAAGACAATCAAGGATAATTAATAAATATATTATTGAATATTATTTTACTAAGAAAATAAATAATAAGTAATATATAATATATGATATTATATTCCGTATTATTTAATTATATCAACTGAGAATGGTAATATAATATTAGATATTATATTTATTAAAGAGTTAAATAATAAGTAATATACATAATGTAAGATATTATATATTGTATTATTTAATAAGTCGAGGGTAACTAAGCAGATACTAGAGTTTTGACTCTAGGGTTTACTTAGCATAAATAGGGGATCTATGACAAGGAGTTGTCACAGAAAACAACAACAGAAAAATCGACCCCAACTACAAAAATTGGCCACCCCTTCTTTAGTCTACAAAGTCTCGGTTCGGCCATCCCATATTCTTTCCTTAGTTGATCTTGATCAACAGTACAATCCTTCTGGCAAGGAATCATCTGTTGTACTATTCATCAATATTATTCTTAAGGATCTGGCAATCCGGATTGTACAATTGTTCGTGTGTGGATCACTGAAAGAGGAAGGTGACTTTCATCAGCTTCTGGTCCGGATTTAGATTTGTTCTTCGGATGAACCCTTTATTAAATCAATTAAATTACTGCATGAAGATCCTTAACTTGGGTTTTTCGATTTTATTCCGCTGCGTCTTGCTCATATTTCGATGTATTAGATACACGAGAAACCCAACAACCCTTACATACGTTGCGAATGCTCCTCTTACGTATTTTTTGAAGATCACAAATTGGCCACAACTCGACGACCTTCCGGCCATAAGATTCCCCCGATCGTTGCATCCACATCGACCCTGGAAAGTTGAAGGCCAATGAATGATCGTTAAAAACATTAAAGTGAATCCCTAACATTGAACGATTAACCTCTAAGCACTTATAACGAATGTAACTAGATTGACATTATAACGATAATCCTCAATTTTATCGCGTGTCAATTTTGTTATACCACTCTGGATCGCGTCAAGGCGAGACATATGAACGAGCAGAAGTAAATATGGAATGGAATTTGGAGTTTGACAAAATGATAAAATCCCAAGAAAATAAATATTTGAAATTAAACCATATTGAAAATGCGTGGTCTCACACTCTTCCCCTCTAAAAAGAAGTTTCGTCCCTGAAACTTTAAACAGAAAAAAGATATAACAACCATACTATTAAATAAGTAAATAAAGAACCAATGGGACCAAAAATGATCTTCACTAGTCGTTTAGGGTCTCTATCCGAGTTCAAATGAGATTGGCAACTCTTTCATAGTATGTCACTCGGTGTCTGTCCTGTCTGCAACATCTAACTGGTGGTGATTGACAGCTACCACGAATGTGACCAGGGCTTCCACAATTATAACATACCCTGGATTAATGCCGGAACTGCTGATACTTTTACCTTTCGTAAGGCTAGTGGAAGTTTTTAACTTCCTCGCCTTACTGCACTGCGAGGAACCGACTTCAGCAAACTCTACTGTCTCTTGTCTCTTCAACATTTGAGGAATCACTATATCACTTACAGGTATTACTGGACAATACTTAGCTTCACGGACCCTTTGAATTCCCCCACGTTACTTCATGTTCATCAGGTTTAATGGTCCACTACCACCTACTAGCATCATTAGCATCTGTTGAAGAACGAGCTGAAGGACTACGATACTGGCCACAACCATAACTAAACTCCTCTCTCCTTGCATGCTACACATATACAAAAATATGATTTGTCAATTTCATGTCATGGTCAAGGTACATGATCGCGATACAAATCGCAATTATGTACTGCCTACTTTCCATTTATTAATCTAATTCGCATTACAAGTCTCAGCTACCCGATTTTCATTGAAATATTTCATAACTTTAGTTTATATTCGAATAGAAATTTGTAAAATGATCCTAATCACCTATTTCCAAAATGTATAGATAATAATACACCCTTAAAAAAATTTAGCATTTTATATCCAAATATATAAGACATTTCGTTACTTTGCAAGTAAGTAAATGTAATAACACTCTCGGTTGGGTGGCCGTACTTAGGCTCCAGCATGGCCGTAACATAGTTTATGGACAGCTTGAATAACCATCTTTTATGTTACAGCAGCGCCCGATAAGATATGACGTTCGGCAACGGCACGTAAGGGGCGGGAAAGCGGTCTGTCATGCACGAACTCGGTCGGAAACACTGCTTGAACGGGGCCCGAGTGTGCATCAACGAACGGCCGAAGTAACGAGACGTGGAAAACATTGTGAATACGAGCATTGGGCGGCAAGTCGAGGCGATATGCGACAGCTCCGATCCGCTCAATGATCTTAAACGGCCCGTAAAATCGACGAGCGAGTTTGGCCGCGAGTGGTTTGGCTACCGAATGTTGGCGATAAGGTTGGAGCTTCAACAGCACCATGTCACCGACTTGGAATTCAATATCGCGCCTGTGAGAATTAGCCTGTGCGGTCATACGCCGCATCTTACGTAGGTTTCTCCGAATTAACTCTAGAACTTCTTCTCGTTCTTGGAAAGTTGCAAGGGCTTGTGATGAAGTACCGGTTGGTTTTGTAGTCCGAATTATCGGCGGTGCTTCTCGGCCATAGAGGGCTTTAAATGGCGACATTTTCAAACCTTCATGAAATGTACAATTGAGTGCTAGTTCCGCCCACGGAAGAAAATCGAACCAATGTTTAGGACGACCTTGAGTGAGCATACGAGATATTGTTCGAGTCGCGGTTCTTAACCCGGTTTGGCCGTCCGTCGAGGATGGTAGGCGGTGCTACGTCGTAATTTAGTTCCGCTTAAACGATGTAATTACATCCAAAACGAGTGGTAAAGATAGCATCTCTGTCGGATAAGATAGAAGTGGAATCCCATGGTGTTTGACAACCATATCGACAAATAAAGTGGCGACCTTAATTGCATCAAAATTCGTGGCCAAAGCGCCAAAGTGGGCGTATTTCGATAGGCGATCGATGACTACCAAAATAGTCGTATAGCCGCGAGAATTTGGAAGACCGGTAATAAAATCCATATAGAACTCGTCACATACATGCAGTGGAATAGGTAGCTGTTGTAAAAGTCCTGCTGGTTTCTTAGTCTTTGTATTTCGTTGATTGACAAATAAGGCAAGAATCAACAAACTGTTTGACGTCCCGTCGCATCCCTTGCCAAAAAAATACTGCCGCTACTCGTCGAAAGGTGCGATCCACACCCGGGTGTCCGGCGCTCGGCGATGCATGAAACTCGGTAAGAACTTCGGCTTTAAGAGATGATTCCTTGCCTAAAACAAGTCGATGGTCGTAATAGAGGGTGCCATCGTGAACACGGAAAGGATTCGGGAGATCTCCCTTTGCCGCGGCGGTATGCCAAGCGACTAAGTCCGGTAGGGTCGAATTTTCTTGGCGAACTCTATGCAACAACTCGGGTATTGGTTCAGACAGTGCGAAGAGTTCGGAAGAAGCGGTGTCATTGCCGATCATGCAGCGGGAAAGTGCATCGGCCACTTTGTTATTGGCGCCCGTCTTATATTCAATTCGAAATTTATATCCCATAAGCTTGCGAATAAAAAATTGTTGGTCGGGGGTTTGGATAACCTGTGTTAGAAGCTCCTTTAAACTTTTCTGATCCGTCCGAATGAGGAATTCTCTGCCCAAAAGATATTGTCTCCACTTCTGGACCGCAGAAACTATAGCAAATAACTCGCGATGATATGCAGATGTACCCCGACGGCGTATGCCTAGTGTCTTGCTGAAGAAAGAAAGTGGCCGTTCCTCTTGTAACAACACGGCTCCAATACCTTCATCCGAAGCATCGGTCTCAACAACGAATTCTTTTGCAAAATTCGCAAATCGTAAAATAGGCGGTGTCATCATAGTCGTTTTGATCGGTTAAATGCGTTGTCGGCGAACTCGGTCCATGTGAACTTGTCTTTACGGAGGAGAGTTGTCAGCGGCGCCGCTATCAGGGCGTAATTGCGAATAAACTTCCGATAATACCCTGTCAGTCCCAAAAACCCGCGTAATTGCTTGATGTTTGTGGGTCTTGGCCAATTAGCCATGGCATCGAGCTTACTCGGGTCTGCTAACAATCGGCCGCCCGAAACAATGTGACCCAAGTACTCAACTTTAGTTGTTGCGAAGGAACACTTCGAGCTCTTGACAAAGAATTTGTTGTCCCGTAGTAGTTGAAGGACGAGATCAAGGTGACGAACGTGGCGGTCCATCGAAGAACTGTAGACTAGAATGTCGTCGAAAAAGATGATAACAAATTCCCGTAAGTAAGCTGAGAAAATATTATTCATGGCGGCCTGAAAGGTGGAGGGTGCGTTTGTCAACCCAAATGGCATGACGAGGAACTCAAAGTGGCCATCATGTGTCCGAAATGCTGTCTTGAAGATGTCGGAGGTGTGCATTCTGATTTGGTGATATCCCGATCGCAAATCCAATTTTGTAAAAAATAGAGCGTGACCTAGTTCATCAAATAACTCATCTGCTGTGGGAATAGGAAATTTGTCAGCTACTGTAATTGCATTTAATGCTCGATAATCCACGCAAAAACGAAAGCTGCCATCTTTCTTTTTAACCAACAAAGCCGGAGACGAGAAAGGGCTAGTGCTATGTCGAATCAAGCCTTGCTGTAGCATTTCGTGCACTTGGCGTTCAATCTCGGATTTCTGAAAATAAGGGTACCGATAGGGCCGAACGTTAATCGGCTTGGACCCGTGATGCAAGTGAATTCGATGATCCCAAGTCCGCTGTGGTGGTAACCCGACTGGTAACGTGAAAACCTCCTCGTGTAACTGGAGCAGTTCCCGAATTAGAGGATGAATGTCGTCGGGAAGTTCAACAACGGGAGGCGGAGATGACAAGGGTAATGGCTCGGTGAAAATGGGGCAGATTTCGAAACATTCCGCGATTGTATCTGCGGCATACAATGACTGTAGGGTGTTCAATGAGATCCTTTTCGGAGCATGACTGTCTCCTTGCAAAAATATAGACTTTCCGTGCCATAAGAATTCCATTGTGAGCTGGGCGTAATCATGAGAAACCTTGCCCAGCGTTCGGAGCCACTGAACTCCAAGAACAATCTGCGGTCCTTGTACCGCGAGCACAAATAAATCAATCGGGAATATGTGTCCTTGAAGGCCTATTGGTGTCGATGCACACTGCTGTGTGCATAACATATACTCACCGTTTCCAACATATACCCGAAACGGTGTTACTTTAGATAGAGGGAGATGTAATCGTTCCACAACTGTGGGATGTACAAAATTGTGTGTACTTCCGCCGTCGATGAGAACCTGCACTGTGAGATCATTAATAGAGCCGGAAATCTTTAATGATTTGGGGTTCGCGAAACCTTCCATCGAATGAATACTAGAGATATCCCCTGTAACAATCAGCTCGTCCTGTATATTTTCCGTAGCGTCTTCCTCGTCGGTGTCCTCGTTACCCAATAGGGCTAAGAATCGGTGTTTGCAACGATGGCCTGGAACATATTTTTCATCACAATTCCAACACAGTCCCTTTTTTGTTCGTTCCTCCCGTTCGGCGAAGGAGAGGCGTTTGATCGGTAGCGCCGAAAAAGTATTCTTTGCACCCTGAGGCGTGTGCATATTATCCGACGGATTGGTCGAAGCCGGTGTAGGGCTCGGGTTGGTCGTAATTCCCGGTCGAAACCCGCTGGAGCTCCATCGACGCGTGTTCGAATTACTGGAAAATGTGTCGACAAAAGATGAGGCGAGTTCCCGAGCCAAGGCGAAGGCTTGTGATAAGGTGGTTGGATTGCGCAAATTGAGTTCGCGCTGAACGGGTTGTTTCAATCCTGCTTTAAACAGAGAAATCAATGTAGTTTCTGATAACCCCTCAATTTTATTAAGTAATGATTCAAATTCCGTTTGGTAGTCGAGAACCGTTGTCTTTTGCTGTAATTTGGCTAGGCGACCGACGTAGTCCTCGTAATGATGAGGGTCGAATCTCTGCTTGACGGCATCTAAAAATTCCTCCCAAGTTCGAAAACAATTATTTCTTTTCTGATAACGGAACCAATCGGAGGCTGGATGATCAAACAATAACCCTACAAGTTGAAGTCGTTCCATTGCCGTCGTACGAAAATAATCAAAATAACATTGTACCTTATATATCCATCCGACCGGATCGGACCCGTTGAAACGAGGTGCGTCGACTCGGATTCGGGGCTGGTTGTCGTGTCGCGGCTGGTCGTGCATGGCGCCGCGACGTTCATGTGCCTGGTTGGTGGTCGTCGGAAGCGGTAGTAGAGGTGGTTGTTGTTGCGGCGACGGTGGGTTGCGCTGTTCGGCATTAGGGTTATCGTCGGCGATATGGCGTGTGCCGAGGATGTGAAAAATCTGATCCGTCCTAGCCCGTTGAACGTCTTGTTCCTGTCGATTCTTCCGGATTTCTTGTTGTGTTACCTGGACGGCGATCGTTAATTGGCGAAGTAGGTCGTGGATGTCGGGCTCGGTGGTGGTGACGGCTGCTGGTTCGTCGCTGTTTTTCGTCATGCTAACGTGAAGTTCGGGAACGAGAGCACCAGTTGATACCAAAGGCGATGGTATCCAGTTTACGGCGAAGGTGATCGCTGGGAGAATACGGCGAAGGCGATCGCCGGGAAAGAAGATCGGCCGATCGGCCAAAGGGAAAGGGAAAGAGAAGACGTGAGGGAGAAGGAGAGAAGGAGATTAGGGCAAATCTTTTCTTATTATCATTAAGATGATAGTTTGCCATATTTATAGCTAATCCTGTCGGTTCAATAAAAGCGTCATGGGAAAGAACCGAAAAGAAAACCCATGAAGGAGTCTTAACTCTTTTAAAAAAATTACATTTAAATATTGACAATTACTAAGATGATCCTAATTACTAATTAATAATAATCTTGCAAACGACTCGGTCGGCGACGTTCCCGAACCGGTCTTGGACTCCTAGCCGGTTGCTCGACTTGCTCCGTATCATTATTATAGTATTTATTTTTATACTATCATCTCAATACATTACGCTTACATATTCAAATTAAAAATGTCATTACGAATACTTATCGTATTTAGATCTTCAGGCTTAAATATCTCTAGTCGTGGTTAAGGGTCTTTGTCACTGCTCGTAAGCAAATGGTGACTGAGACCACCGAGACATGATGTTGATTAAGCACAAGGTGCAAACGAGGCACCAGAAGGTCTACCTAAGACTTTGCTTCACCGTTAGTTTTTATCAACTCAACACGGACGAACATTAGATTACTAACTCACTTCACACATTATGTCTATCACCATTGTAACACCCCCAATCTGCTCAGGGATATTACACGACGTAGAACCTTTTCTCAAGGATCTACCAAGCTGCTA
The DNA here is from genome assembly GCA_033398695.1 of Orobanche coerulescens. NCBI lineage: Eukaryota > Viridiplantae > Streptophyta > Magnoliopsida > Lamiales > Orobanchaceae > Orobanche > Orobanche coerulescens. The sequence goes on along the minus strand of CM065815.1, from coordinate 144,491,238 downwards.
ACAAAATCAAACATCTCAACAACGCCTAAGGCTAAAATGACTCAGTAGACAGATTTGGTCTTTCAATTAATACGTACAACTCAATCTCAATACTTGCCCACGCAGGGGTCAAATGCAACACGCTCCCGTACAACGGGGAAAGAATACTGCAGTGGAATAAAGTACAACTGAACCAATACAACAACGTACGGGTCCTCATGTGATCAGTATCGATCATCTTTCATCATCCTTCATGCCGACCCTATGCTATGCTCCCCAAGACCTGAATGCAATACAGACATCCACCCCCCGATTACTCGAGGGTTAGCAAAATTCTACTATTTTGCTAGTGCAAAGTGCAAAATACGAGTCATACAATTCAAGTTCCAAGAATAATAATAATAAGGAATCCTCAAAGATTCAAACATAACGAAAAATACTTCCCGAGGCAAGAGTTTAGGTAAAACTTTCCAAAATCGAAAGATCACAATTCAAGGGAAACGATTTATAAAATGGTTTAAAATGCCATTGGAAGTTTTAACAGAAAACAATTTAGTATTATCAAATCTTTCTCTTTTCAAAATCAACAGGGGTCACAGCTCAAATATTTGTTTTCAAAAATAAAAACCAACAACAATTCACATGGTCAAAACCCACATCACGTGTCCTCGACGGACATAAAGTCAACGAAACATAACCACCCAAGATACGAAATCTCGATAACACATCCAAAATCATATATCACACCATCAACACATGCCACGTCATATCACTGTTGGATCAATCACTTGTTGTCTCCTGACCACATGATCACAAGTCATGTGTCACCGTAGGTTTACTTATACCACCGTGATCACTTGCCACGTCATCTCACTGTTGGATCAATCACTTGTTGTCTCCTGACCACATGATCACAAGTCATGTGTCACCGTAGGTATCCTGAGGCTCTCACGGTTGGATCAATCACTTGTTGCATCCTGACCACATGATCACTAGCCATGTGTCACCGTACACCCTTCCCATAACCATACGTTCACACACATAACACAGTACAACAAAGATATCCCAACAATTCACATAGAAGCATCAACCACTTAGCACAATACAACGTCAAACCACAACACACCGAAATGAGGCAATATATGTACACACGCATTATCAAGCGCAACATAATCACCAAACATATCCATATGATTCACATAGCTATTTACGAAAAACACCAATCACAAAATACACACGGGCTTGAAGGAGAGCCTTTAACGAGGCTAAACCAAATCATTGAAAGTTCATCTCAAACAACCAAACGAATACATTTAGACGATCACCAACCATCATATCCACAAAACAAGAATGTATGAACAAGGTACTTGCCTCGAATAATCACAAACGCGGAGAATCGACCGAAGTAGGATGGCACGAACCGACTATGAACCCGCCGAGTCCGCCGAACGCCAACTCGCGACAGTAAACTACGAACGACAATAATAACAATGAAAATGAATTCCATAGCGCGACCCAAAGTCGCTGAATTAAAGAAACAAACGACGAAAGTTCAAGGGTTTCCCCCAAAATGGCCAAGAACGCGAACCGTCCCGACGAAACACGAAAACAGAATTCCAAACCGAAATATGGATATACAATCCATAGGATATGTTTAACAATATCATTTGACAACAATCGGTTTATCAAAACCGAATCGAAAACAAAATCAAGAAAAAAACTCCCAAAAAGTCAACTCTTGGGAATCAAGAAATAATACCTTGATCCGGCGAAGAACGATGGATTAAATGATGTTAAACACACATAAATCCATCCCAGGATGATGCTTGAAGATGGAGGTCGCTCCAGATCTCCTCAGAGGCTTGTCCCGTCGACCAGTAGTTAAAAGGAGAGAAAAAGAAAGAGAAATGAGAAAGAAAGCCCGCTGTCCAGTATTTATACTGGACAGTTTATTAGCATGCGCTAAACACCATTAGCGCGCGCTAACGGGGTCAACGCTCCAAAACATGCCGCCTGTAACACTGTTAGCATGCGCTATCCAATAAGCGTAGCGTGCGTTAACGAGTCACGGATCCAGTCTAGTGACTCCTGGACAAAACTTCACCTACCAGGTAGCGTGCGCTAGGCAGACAATAGCGTGCGCTATCTACCAACCTTAACGTGCGCTAACGAGACCCCAGTCCCAGTACAGTAGCTTCTGGACTGCCTCGAACTACCATTTAGCGTGTGCTACCACAACCGTAGAGTGCGCTAACTACAACACCTTAGCGCGCACTATCCACCTGGATGTAGCGTGCGCTATCGACTCGGAAAGACAGCAACAGAACTCTCAAAAAAAATGAGCACGATGACGAGTACCCACAACTTTGGTAAATTACACAATGACCCCAAACATCTGAAAAACCACGATACGACAATGAATAACCAAACCGAAGCTCACAACACGTATAACAACGTTAAATGAACTTGCAAGAGAACCGAAACAATTGTTTCGAACGAGATTCGCAAGAATCAAACTCAAGCACGGAAAAGCCGCCTAAGATCACGGAACTCAACTGTTGTGCGGCGATTTATATGCCTCGATGGCGATAGGCATAATGGTCGGAAGCCAACCAAAGAATACAGAAGCTGGGCAAAATGCCTAGCAGTCGATGTCCAAGGCGATCGCCTATTGGCATCTGGCGATCGCCTCTAATGTCCGACCGGGGACGACCGTCCCATGCCACGTGTGAATACGACACCCATCAAAGTCTGCGAAGACCGAATCTCGGGTGAAGACCCACGAGCAGATCCGCAAAAGACGCCGTAAGAACAGGCCCTACTCCAGCCCATCAACCGCTGTCAGTGATAAGGACGGCCTCACCTACCGACAGACCCGCCGAAAAGTCCTAGGTGGGACCTCCCAAGGCAGCGAGAAGAGGCACCTGTCTCCTCCTCATTGGTTCGCACGTCTTGCCCGGCCATTGCGGACTTTAAGGAAAGCAGTCCCACGTCTTTGGGGACGATCGCCGCCTTATTTAAATGCGAGGCAGCGATTGCCGTGGTGGACGAGGGCGTCGGCAACCTTTTATCCTATAAATAGGAGGCCTCCAGCATTAGCGAGAGAGAGAGAGAGTTACGACGTTAACATGATTACACACAGCAAACAACATAGAGAACTCCTCATCTTTGTAACAAGAACTCACAGAGCTTCAACTCTGGTTCTTCCGGCAATCTTCAGCACTCAGGAGCTAAGATAACTAGGGTCTTTTACACTCATTGCAATTGAACTCTAACATTAATATTTGTACTCACCAGTATTCATTTTAATAATATCTCGCGAGAGCATTCAAGCCCGGGACTAACAACCCCGACAAATCTTGTGTTATTTATTTCCCCACGTACGTGCTCTAGCATTTTGTTTGTTACTCGTTCATTCCAGCATATCATCTCCGGATAATATTTTGGGTAACAACAATTGGCGCTAGAGGAAGGGGTGCGTCTACCTTCATTTTCTTTCCGACCGTTTCGAAGAACACTCACTGTTCTCCGGAGCATATACTTGAAGAAACACTCACTGTTTTTCAAAGAAAAACCTTCAGAATCATGACGTCTACCACGACCTCGAAAAGAGCCACTCTACGATCTGCCGGACACCTTATTCCGGCCCAGGCAGAGTCCTAACATGCGACGTAAGGCGACCGCGGTGACGCTAGACTCTCACTCCCGCCCCCGAGGGACGGCCCCAACCTCTCACTCGATCAGTTCCAAACCGCAAAATAGATCGAGGAGGCCATGGCCATCCTAAGGGAGCGACGGAGAGCATGCGACTCGCCCACCATTACTCCATCAGCCATCCGCCGTGCTGGCAAGCGGAAGCTCAAGGGGCTATATGTTGAGAAATCGTCAAAAAGCCCCGAGCCGCAGGAAATGGCGCTCGTAAGGCGGGACGATTCGTCTTCAGCCGCCTAGGGAGTGATCCCTCATGGCAACCCGGGCATTCGGGCCCCAGCCGTGAGACATCGGAGTCCGAATCCATCACCAGGAGTTCGGCGTACCCAACTCCCAGAAGATAAGCCGGTCGTCTGTCTCTCGCTCACCAAAGAATTGAGCTCGGCGACAGAGACCTCATCACCTACCACGGGGCCAGGAGATCGGTATATGATCGCCTCGTATCCCACTCCGAGAGCTAAACCGCGAGCAGTCAGGCTACGACAATGGCCCCAATGCAGCGCCAGCTCGACGAAATGAAGGCGCTCATAGAAACTGGGGCAGGCGCCAAGAGATCGATCGCTGGACCGAGTGAGCCGCTCGCGGTCCAGATCAAGCTTGCCCCCGTGCAACCGAAGATCGCTCCTCCTCAAACACCTTTATATGAGGGGAGATCAGGCCCTGAGACCCACTTGAGCAAGTTCCGGATCTACATGACCGGATGCGGGGCATCGGACGCGACGAAATGCCGAATGTTCCATTAACACTGGGCGATCTTTTCCATAGGTGGTACATCTCATTTCCACCGCACTCAATCAACTATTTCGAGAAACTGGCGAATGACTTCACGTCATATTTCACCGCCAAAGTCGCTCGGACAGAAGGTCCTCACCGCATGATGAAGATTAGGTAGGGGAAGGACGAGCCCGACGAAGATTACATCGATCGGGTGGATGAAATAGTCCTCATTGGCGAGCCCATTAGTGATGAGCTCGCCCTCTACTCGGTCCTAGGGGGATTCTATGGCCATTCAGCCATGTTCAGGCACCTCACGAAGGACATCCCCCCAACCTACGCGATCTTCCGCGTCAAGGCCGCCGACTTTCTGGCCAGGCAGAGGATGCTCACCCTTCGCATAGGCGAGGGATCTACCGGAGAAGGGAAGGCGCCATCTCCCATCCCGAAGAAGGCGGTCGCCAAACCCAGAAAGGCAGTCGCAAAGCCGCCCGGTGAGTTCAAGGCCTTCGAGGATGTGGAAGTTCACCTCCTCCGCAACCTCAATCTGTCTCCAGCCCATATTTTCAACGCCATCAAGGGGCGCGAGTGGCTTAGAAAGCCGATTCCGATGAGGGACAACGGTCATCTGGACCGCAGCAAATTTTGTGCCTACCACAAAAGTCCCGGACACAACACCAGCCAGTGCCGCGACCTCCTCAGACAACTATGGAGATTGTTCGAGAAAGGCAAGTTGGACAATTTGGTGACCAAGCCAGAACCCCAGGCAGAAAGGACCGGGGGGCGCGATCGCCGACAGAACGACGGAATACCTCCCAATCCGGTCACCAGGATTGAGCAAAACGAGCCGGAGTACTCAGACGAGTCAATCCCTCCGATCAACCCCGGCGGCCGGATCAATATGCTTCAGTCGGGAGGTGGAAACCTCGGAGGCCTTTCCCCGGTTTCCACCATATCAAATAGAAAGTGGAAGGCCGAGCTGAGGGCGTTCGCCGGAGTCCATATCGTGGTGCCCCTAGAGCCGACCATCTCCAGAGACGCGCTCATCACCTTCTCCAACAAGGATAGGGAGGGAGTGCAGTGCCCCAAAGAGGATGCATTGGTAATCTTTGCATGTATCCTTGGGAAAATGGTCGACCGCGTGCTGGTTGACAATGGAAGCTTTTGCAACATCATATTCAAATCTGCTCTGGACCAGCTCGGCAACCTGACCAAGTTCATCAAGCCATTTGATACCGTGCTTCAAGGGTTCGGCGACAACACGGTCCAAGCCTATGGAAGGATCAAGCTCTCTGTCGAGCTAATATGCTGTTACGATCCCAAGGTTAGGATCACTAGGAACCTCAATTTTGTAATCATAGATAGGCCTAGCATCTATAATGGGTTCCTAGGTCGCCCCTTTCTAGAAACCTTTGAGGCGGTCGCCTCTTCTTTCTTTTGCTGTATCAAGTTCCCCACTACCGATGGGACGGTCGGTATTGTAAAAGGAGACCAGCTAATGGCAAAGAAATGTTTGAGTTACACCTGTGTCGTAACTTCCTCTTTAAACGTTTCCCATATTATTTATAACATTGAGGCGATCGACATTCAACCAATGGAGAACGACGAGCCAAGCACCTCATACCAACCCGACTCAGAGGACGGCCTCTCGCAACAATTATCGGATGACATCGATCCAAGGATCAGTTTTGAGCCAAGCCTCGATATTGATCCAAGGATCGAGTCCGCAGTCGTTCCAAACGATAAGCAACCATCCCCATTGAAGAGTTGGAAAGTATAACAATCGATCAGGCTCGCCCGGAGCGGGAAGTGCAGATCGGCTCAAGTGTCGGTCCCGAGTTAAAAGACGATCTAATCAGTTTACTACATAGGAACATCGGAATCTTCGCCTGGTAGCATCAAGATATGGTCGGCATCAGTCCTGAACACGCTTGCCACTATCAAAAGATCGACCCGGCGAGGAAGCCTGTTCACTAGAAACGTAGGAAATTCGGTCCTGAGAAGTACGCTACGCTCGACGTAGAAGTCAAAAAGCTACTCAACAACAAACTAAGCGGAGTAGCTACCGAGGAGCCACAGTGGGTAGCCAACGCGGTGCTCGTCAAAAAGGCGAGCAACTCATGTAGGTTATGCATCGATTTCATTGACCTCAACACAGCATGTCCGAAAGACCACTTTTCGATGCCTCATATTGACCACTTGGTCGATAGCACGGCATGTTGCGAAATGATGTCGTTTATGGACGCCTTCGCCGGGTACCATCAGATTCCAATGGCGGAGAAAGACGTAAAACACACGTCATTCCACACGGAAAAAGACGTGTACTTTTGGGTACGAATGCCGTTCGGTCTGAAGAATGCGGGGGTGAACTACCAACGACTAGTCAACGGGATTTTCGCCGACCAGATCGGCAAGACCATGAAGGTTTACATTGACGACATCATGGTCGAAAGCCTCAAAAAGGGAGATCACCTCAAAGACCTTGCCGAGACGTTCGCCATCCTCGAGAAATTTAACATGAAACTGAACCCCAAGAAATGCAACTTCGGGGTAAGCTCCGGAAAGTTCCTGGGGCACATCGTGAGCAAAAGGGGGATCGAGGCGAACCCCACCAAGATCCAGGCGATCCTCGACATGCAGGAGCCACGGAATGTCAAACAGGTGCAACGCCTCACGGGTTGTCTGGCAGCCCTTAACCGTTTCATTTCTCGGCTCGGAGATAAAAGCAAGCCATTCTTCGCCACCATAAAGAATAAGAAATTTGCATGGACGAAGGAAATCCAAATAGCGTTCTCCAAAATCAAGGAGTACCTGTCTAATCCCCAAATTTTGGCGAAACCAATCCCCGGCGAAAAGCTATTCCTCTACCTGGCAGCCTCAGAGGTCGCGCTGAGCGCTGTATTAGTGCGAGCAGAGGGGCAAGCCTACTTGCCGATCTACTTCGTTAGTCAAGCGCTCCGTGACACGGAAACGCGTTACACGCCTCTGGAGAAGCTCGCCTATGCATTAGTAATGAGTGTTCGCAAGCCGAGGGCTTACTTCTTCGAACACCAAGTGGAGGTTCTGACGACTCTCCCCCTAAGGCAAGTTCTGCACCGACCAGACACCAATGGACGACTCCTCAAGTGGTCACTGGATATCGCCCAATACGGTGTCACGTATGCTCCTCGCACGGCGATCAAAGGCCAAGCTCTGGCGGATTTCGTGGTGGAACTAACGTTCCCGCCCAGTCCGACCCAGGTCGGCCGTCCTGCCTCGGTGACCAGCTCGCAAGCAGGGGCAGGGATTGTCCTCATCAGCCCCGACGGCCAAAGTTTTACAAATGTTGTGCGTTTCGGGTTCCGTGCGACCAACAATGAAGCTGAATACGAAGCCTTGGTAGGCGGGCTCGATCTAGCACTCGCCATGGATGTTCGTCGCCTCCACATCTTCATGAACTCCCTCTTAATCGTGAACCAATTCAAGGGGGAATATGAGGCGCGCGGCGAACAGATGATCAAATATCAAGAATTGGTCGCCGAAATGTGCACAAAGTTTGAAGAAGTGCTGATCGAACAAGTCCCGAGAGAGCACAACTCCCAGGCTGATGCCCTATCCAAACACGCATCGTCAGATGGGGCGGCAGACTTCTCTAACATCCAAATCACGAAGTCAGTGAAATCGGCGATCGAAAGAAGCCTTGTCACCACGGTTGCCATCGCCGAAGAGAACTGGATGACTTCGTTCATTAAATACTTGAAGGACGGAATGGTCCCCGCAGATCGGATCAAAGCTCGCCAGCTTCAGCTCCGAGCAACCAGATACACTCTATTGGACGACCGGTTTTACAAGCGAGCTTTCAGCTTTCCTCTCCTCAAGTGCATTACGCCGGAGGAAGGCCGACTTGTTTTAGCCGAAATCCATGATGGGATCTGTGGAAATCACGTTGGAGGATGAGCTCTTATCCACAAGACGACCAGACAAGGTTTTTTCTGGCCTACCCTACAAAAAGACGCAATCGCCTACGCCCGATCTTGTCACAGGTGTCAAGTGATGGGCCCGAACATCAAGCTCTCCCCCGAGCAGCTCACTTCTATGTACAGATCGTGGCCGTTCGCCCAATGGGGCATCGACCTCATCGGTCCGTTGCCAACGGCGCCAGGGGGATGTAAATTTTCCATCGTGGGGGTCGATTATTTCACGAAATGGGCTGAGGCCGAGCCACTCAACAAGATCGGCTAAGAACAAGTAATCAAGTTCATTTGGAAGAACATCATATGCCGATTCGGTCTACCACAGGCTATCATCTCCGACAACGGAAAGCAGTTCGACGGTTTGGAAGTTATGCAATTCTGCGAGAAATGGGGAATTAAAAAACTGTTCCCCTTACCACCCTCAGACGAACGGGCAGGTAGAGGCTGTAAACAAGATTCTCAAACACACGATCAAAGCAAGACTCAGATCCAAACAAGGACGATGGGTGAGCGAGCTCCCGGATGTTTTGTGGTCCTACCGAACGACGACCCAAAATTCAACCGGCGAAACCACATTCGCCCTCGCCTTCGGAATAGAAGCAGTGATCCCATCAGAGATCGCCGTCCTCAGCCACCAAACTGAACAAGAAATGACGACGGATAATGATGTAGCTTGACGGATCGACTTGGATATTCTCGAGGAGCGACGACTAACCTCGGAAATGAAGAACGCAATCCACAAAAGGAAATCCGAGAAATTCTTCAACTCAAAAGTCAAGGAAAGGCGATTCTAAGTGGGCGACCTAGTCCTCAAAAAGGTCCAGACTCACACGGGAGTATTTGGCCCGAATTGGGAGGGACCCTTCAGGATATCCAAATGGCTGACCAAAGGAGCCTACGAACTCCAACACCGAGACGGCACTCTGGACCAATATCCCTGGAACTCCGTACATTTGAAGAAATACTATCAATAAAAACTATGTATTTAGTTACCCAATGTACAAAGAGCTTAATGAGATTTTCCGATCCCCTCTATATGATTCGCCTCGATAGAACAAACAAATAAAAAAGAGGGCGACTCGCTCGCCCTCCAAGAGGTCGTCATCTAACCTGATGGACCTATGCAAGCGATCGCCCCCTAGCACAACGTATACCGTCGAAGACCGTCATCTAACATGGTGATCCGAGGTAGAAAAGTGCAGCCATGGTTCTGGGAGTCGATGGAACCGATAGCCCGACATGCTAGGTTCCTTTGTGCAGAGATCGCCCGCCCTTTCATTTAAATACGAGGCGGGCGTAGTCGAAGGATCCTCCAAAATAGATCAATGGACACGCTCGCCCGTCCTCGGATCCTTCATCTAACCTGATGGACCTAGGCAAGCAATCGCGTCCTTTCCCCCATCACAACGTATGCCCTCTTAGGCAGAAAAGTGCTAACAAGCCACAGTAGCGAAGTCGATTGATCCGACGGCGCCCCGTGCAAGGAATCCTCCAGGCAGATACCGTCCGCCCCATCGCTACTTTGCGAGGCAAAACGTAGCCTACGAAGGACCCTTTCAATTAAGTGAGTTGCGAGAAGTTAACCATCAGACGGAATGTCGCTCGCGCACAAGACATAGTCGTGGAGGTCGGTTCCATCGAACCCCACAACTATGCGAAGTCTGTCCAGGACGGGACGTTCGGCCTCCATCGAGGAATCAACAAAATTGAAGATCGCAAGAACCAAACTAAAGATAGCTCACTAAACGAATTATTTTCGTTCCCTTACTTTCACCAAGTACACAAAACAAGGGGCAAAACGGATCCATACATGCGATCAGGAGGACGGAACCACATACGATCGGCTTTGTTCAAACAAACATATGACGATCGGTTTTGTTCAGAAATTTACAAGTAAGAATTTTAAGTATACCAATACATTCGGAGCTATTCATACAATAGCCGCTCCTCAAACACTTGTGTAAAGTCAAATGCGAAACATTCAGACAGATGATCATACAAACAAGAAATCAGATGCAATTATGTATTTTATTTCATTCAAGTTATTTGTACATACGCCCGAAGGCAAAACACAAAGAAACTGAAAAATTACAAGGGGAAACAAAATGAAAGCGGTCTGACTCAGGCCTCCCCCTCCTGGCCTTCGTCACCAACAGCTAGATCGGCGTGCGCTTCCTCGACGGCTTCTGGATGAACGAGTTTGTCCGGCGACGGATACCAGCTCAGGTCGATTCCGAGGTCGGTGAGGTCAAGGATCGACACAAAGTTGGACGGCTGCAGAGGATGCTCAAGCACGTAGGCTTTGAAGTTATCGATCAGAGGGACGACCTCGAGCCCTCCCTTTTTGGAAGCGCGGTTGGCGTCAGCATAAGCCATGTAATATGCAAACTCACCGACGTACTCCACGTTAAGGAAGGGATCGGCCTCAGTCGCCTCCAACTTCTCCTTCAGCCCCGCGATGGTTTTGTCCGCATCCTGGAGCTCGACAACCTTGGCAGCCAGCTCCCCCTTCGACGACTCCAACTCACCATTTAACGGATCCACCACCGCCTTTAGCCCGGTCGCCTCCTCCTACGAGGCCGCATGCAACCGACAGGCCTCCGTCATCTGATCGCGCATCCGATCAGTCGCCGCCCGGGCCCGTTCGAGCTCCTGCCTCATCCGGTCGAGATCCTGTTTAGCCTGCTTGGCCGTCTCAGCATACTCATTCTCCATCGTCGCAATCCTGTCGACTAACTCAGCGTTCCGACTCCGAGCAGCCTCGAGGTCCGAATGGAGACGGGCAGTAGAGGGTCGCCCCTCATAATCCTTTACAGCTTGAGTGTCCATCGTCGCCGCTTGGAGGGTCAGGGAAAGAGTCGCCTGCATCGCGTTTCCGGACCACCGGCGTGCGATCGCATCCAGGTCGGTCGTCCAAGCCTTCGGTAGGGAGAAGATAGTCCGAGAGACATAGTGAGGGACGTCGCTAGGCTCGCGAGGAGATCTGATCGCAAGGAAGTCCAACACCATCGGCGAGCAGTTCGGGTCGGCAAGGCGGACCCTGCAACAAGAACAAAGGAGTTAGTATGCCCCCTACACAAATGGCTTAACTCAACAAGATCAACCAATCTTACCTTTCGACCTTCTCGGGGTCGCGGCCGAAATAAGGCTTGCCCCACGGAGTCTGGGCGTCAGCGGTCGCCATGGCCTGTAGGAAGGCCGATGAGGGCGTAGGCCCCTCCACCATTGGAACAGCAGAAATAAGAGGCGCGGCGACCGGCAGCACCATTACGGACGCCTCAGCAACAACAGTTGGCAAGGGCTCCTCCGGCCTCCACCTCTTGCGGTTGCGCTGAAGCTGCTCCTCTTCCCGAGCCTCCGGATCGACGATCGGCGCCATGAGAGGTCTCGCATCGGGGATAGGACGGGTCGTCGTTGCAGGGGCACAGCCCGCCTTCTTCCCTTGGCGGAGATGATTCATAAGGCCAGGGTTCGACATAGCAATCTCTCTCGGAGGCTCGGAGTAGCGGGGGAAGTAGATCTCTATCAAAGAATACATTCAACTAGGTTAGACATCTCTTTCAATCAAAGGCGATCGTCAAGCAGAAAGGATATCGTAAACATTTGTACCTTGGACCTTCAAGTGGCGGGGAAAGCGAAACAACCGAGCACCCAACCAATGAGCTTCGTTGCTGATCACGCGAGCGTCGATGTAGTTGTCCGGAAGACTAAGGATTCACTCCCAGACGATCGAAAAGTCAAATGAAAGGTCGCCGACCGCTGGAACAAGAGAGCCTGCAAAAAGTAAACCAAATTAGATCAGTTCAAGGTGTATCTGAACAAAGGGAGAGTTAAAACCCTTACCTGGATTCCTCTCCCGAAAGCCGGTGGGGATGTCCAACTCATCCTCGGGTTTATCACTCGCCGCCGACTTCCACGCTCCGCTGACCCAACACCATTTTGTCAGGTCGCCCCGGACCTTGTTCGGCACCCCAAGGACCACCCGGCCCATGCGACCCTGAATGTGGTAGCCGCCAACTGAACCCTTCTGCGCCGTCAGATTAAAAAGGTAGTTCATTTCCAGTGCAGAAGGAAGACGGAACAGCCAGTGACCGCCAACAAGAGTCAAAGTACTGACGATCTGCAACCAGGCGTTCAGCGTCAGTTGGAGCGGCGCCACATTCCAGGAGGTCAGCAGATATGACACGGCGAACGGCAATGGGAACCGCAATCCGGCCCCCATGATCAATTCGTTAACGGCGACCATACCCTCGGGAGGTTGGTCGGCGCGCTCGTTCTCAGCGGGCACATACAGTGAAACATCGGAGGGGACATGGAACTCCGTCCTCCAACGACTCAAGTCCTTCTTAGTCGCCGAACTCCTGAGCTGGCCGAGGGTCCACGGGGAGCGGTCCGCGGCCCGAAATGACGTCCGCTTTATGGGCTCATAGGGGTGGGCGACCGAGTATGCGCGAAAATCAAACTGAGGTCGTGGTCCGGCCAGCCTCTCCATAAGCTCGGCAAATTCCAGAAAGGCCCGGCCAAACACACTATTCTTCTCCCAATACAGTCTCACTGCCTCATCCTTATCTACCGGCTAGCGCTTCTGCTCCGCCGACGACGACCTCGCTGCGTCAGCCTCGTTGAAAAGCTCTTCAACCTCCGCGGGTTCAATCCCAGCGCGAATGGCCTCGATGGCCATCTCTACGTGGAAATCCACGGAGGTTTCATCCCGGGCAGGCGAAGTCGCGGCGGCGGAAGTGCTACCCACCTCATACACGGTGGATCCTCCTCCAGACATGTTCGAAGAGAAAAGGGGGCAGAGAAGATTTTGTTCTTACCTAGAGAGAACGTAGATCGATGCACGAAGCTTCAAGAAATTTTAGCTAAGTCTTCTTCTAAAGGCAAGAGCGCATAAAGATCTAACCCCAGTACCCTAGCCCCTTTTATAGGCGAGAGCAGGGACTTCTGGGCAAATAAGCGAAATCTCGAGGGCTGAAGTGCAACCATCGGGTGAGCCGCATTTAATGCAGCCCTCGAAAACTGCATACGCATCGTTTCGAGGGCACGCCAGATGACAAGTCTGACAGAAACCGTCGAACTCCCCCAACGGGAGCGCGACGCGTGTCCCATTGACGTTTCAAAGCCCGCCTCCACTTCCCGCTATTTCCAACGTCCGAGGAGATCGGCCAAATTCAAAATTAGTTCGTCCGGAGATGATCGTCCGATTCATAAGAAGATGACTCACTCGTCTAAAACAAGCGATCTCCAACAGAGCCACCTCACCCCACGTCTTCGACAACAGAGCGAGCTGGGGGGAAATTGTTGTGCGGCGTTTTATACGCCTCGATGGCGATCGGCATGATGGTCGGAAGCCAACCAAAGCAGACAGAAGCTGGGCAAAATGCCTAGCAGTCGACATCCAAGACGATCGCCTATTGGCATCTGGCGATCGCCTCTATTGTCCGACCGGGGACGGCCGTCCCATGCCACGTGTGAATCCGACACCCGTCAAAGTATGCGAAGACCGAATCTCGGGTGAAGACCCACGAGCAGATCCGCAAAAGGCGCCGCAAGAACAGGCCCTACTCCAGCCCATCAGCAGCTGTCAGTGATAAGGACGGCCTCACCTACCGACAGACCCGCCTAAAGGTCCTAGGTGGGACCTCACAAGGCAGCGAGAAGAGGCCCCTGCGCCTCCTCATTGGTTCGCACGTTTGGCTGCCAGCAGGAGCTGCGGACTTTAAAGAAACAGTCCCACGTGCTGGAATGATCGCCCGCCTTAATTAAATGCAGGAACGACGATCGCCCGCGGTGGACAGGGACATCCCAACAACCTTTTCTCCTATAAATAGGAGGCCTCCAGCATTGGCGAGAGAGAGTTACGACGTTAACACGATTACACACAGCAAAAAACACAGAGAACTCCTCATCTTTGTAATAAGAACTCACAGAGCTTCAACTCTGGTTCTTCCGGCAATCTTCAGCACTCAGGAGCTAAGATAACTAGGGTCTTTTACACTCATTGTAATTGAACTCTAACATTAATATTTGTACTCACCAGTATTCATATTAATAATATCTCGCGAGAGCATTCAATCCCGGAACTAACAACCCCGGCAAATCTTGTGTTATTTATTTCCCCACAGACGTGCTCTCGCATTTTGTTTGTTACTCGTCAATTCCAGCATATCATCTCCGGATAATATTTTGGGTAACAACATCAACAAAACGACACCGAAATGAACTCGGATGTCAAAAAGTGCAGAATTAATCATTCTCGGAATGATGAAATGGTCACAAGCGAGTCATCAAAAAGGACTCTTGCCAAAAAAGAAAATTACCAAAAATCAAAATTGCGGATATTACATACTACCCTCCTTAAAATAAGTTTCGTCCTGAAACTTAAAATAAGTAGGGAGGAGCAACATCCCACCAGGAACAGCTCAACGAGATACACAAGAACTGAAAGACTCACACCCAAAGGTGAAACGCTATAAGCAACACAAAGAAACATACGGCGTGAAATCACGCTCAACGACGATCATCACAATGCCACAGGGAGAGACATAATAAAACCAACAAGTGACAAGTGTTATCAAGCAGATAGTACAATCAAGTCAATTATCCGAACAATCACAAAGCAGGAGGTACTAATATAAGAAAATATGCACAGTTAAGAAAACAGAAAATAAACACAAAACGATCCACAAGGACAACCACAAACAATTTGGACTACGCCGAAATCCTCAAAAACCACATTTGGAATCTCCGTGTCCTTTCGGAGCAGAGACGCAACCTCGATCCCCAAATCTCTCGGCTACCGTCTCGCAATGCACAGCTCGGTGACCCACCGGACCACACTCGAAACAGCTGATTAACAATGAACGACAATTCTTCGTGGTATGGCCCATTCGACTACAGTTATAACATGTCTTCGTGTTGTTCACATAACTCACTGCAGGGGTACTACCTCTCTGATCACGCGATCGATGAATCTTTTTAGGATGACGAAACGAAGTCCCAACCTCAGGGGGCCCACTCTCCTGATTTCTTGAAAAGTTCCCAACGGTTTTCTGTTTCTTCGATTCAGACATTTTCTCGGTCGATAATATGGATAACTCATAGGCTAACGCCTTATTCTGATACTCTCTCAATCAAGTACAAGTGAGACCCGCCATGTACTGACGAATCTCCGGCTTCATTCGCCTACTAAAATGACAGATCATATCTTCCTCTGTTCTTACCTGATTCTGCACATAGCTGAGTTGTTTGCTAAAATCAATAATAGCCTGAGAGAACGGTACATCTTGCAGTTTCGCCGAAAAGAATTCATTGATCCTATGATTCTTGATCGGTTCCGGACAAAACTCATCTCTCATGAATCCCTGGAATTCGGCCCACGTGACAACACGATCTCGAGGCTTAACAGCCTCCCACCAACTAGCGGCATCCTTGTCAAGAAGATACTGAGCGACTGGAAACTTACGCTCTTCTGGACAATCAACTACCTCGAATATCTTTTCCAATTGGAAAATCCAACCATCCCAGCCCAATGCATCTGCGGCACCAGCGAAACGAGGGGGATTCACATAAACCACTTCTCGAAGCCACTGATTTGCACCAATGTTTTGGGTCACATCTGTATTACGCTGAACTGCCCGAGTCAACTGAGTCATCTGTGCAGCTACCTGCTGCAAAATAGTAGCAACACCGATACCAACACCATCATCGGTAGCACGATCCCGACCACGCGCCTTATCGTCACGACCACGACCTCTACCCCTCGGCATGCTGAATAAGTAACCACTCAGCACAACAGAAAATCATGACACATAACACATACAACGATTACCCTCGTAAGGCAACACACATATGAATATCACAGCAACGACGACATCGTTCGGCGATATCGACGGCTCGAACGATAACCAGTACACAATTACAAAACATCATGAAACAATCACATATGTACACGATAGTACAAACCCAAGCTCCAACAGTTCGCATAGGTGCGATAACACGCAAATCACCACGAAGCGACAACATTCAATACCAACATCACACCTCACACAGAGGGCTAACCTTGTAACGACAATGCTAACATCATACATACATTCCCAGACCGCAAACAGGAATCATAGGTTTTAAAAATGAAAACCACCTTTTGAAAATAATTTGGAAACACCAGTTGATTTTGAGTATCATATTTCAAAAAAGTAATGCAAACCTCATTATCGAGACTTTGAAAAACCATCTTGCATTTGATAAAAATAAGGACACTTTTCTTTAATTAAAATTTCAGAAATATTTGACCTTCGGGTCTAAGTAGATGCATTTCTAAATTACTGAAATATCCAAAATTATTTTGGTCCTCAAAGTAGAAGAATTTTGAAACATATAGTTGCGCTAGTAGGCGCCTCGAAAATATAATCCATTTTAAAAGTACGTCTCGAAATTTATTCTCTAAGATACTCAGGTTTTCAAAAATCCATGAGGCTAGAATGCCCAAAAACTCATGCGTATCAACATTCGCTTACACATCTCATAGCACATGCATCAAATTGTTCAAATTCAAAACAAGACATATCTCTTCCCGGAAAACAAACAGTCAAATCACGGTTCAAACTTGCCTAGGACCGGGGCTAAACCACTGGTCCCACTCGAGGCCTCTAAGGACCCTCCCGAGCTGGCCATATCATAAAACAAATCACGCACAGGCATCGCCTAGGATAGGGCACTCGAGGCCTCTAAGGACCCTCCCGTGCTGGATAGCGAATCAAGCTCGTGAATCCGGGGCTAAACCACTGTATTCCCTCGAGGCCCCGTCGGACCCTACCGAGGTGAGAAAATCACACACAAATACATCCCCAATACATGTTAAGCGTAAAGGTCTCCAAAAATACTTGCAAAACAAGCAAATCATTTTGAAAATCATTAGCAGCGGACAAAAACAACAGTCGAAAAGGCATAAACAGCGACAACACTCCTCATATAAACAAAATATGAGAGTCGAATAAACACATATCACGAAACCATAATCTACATAAGGATTCCATCAGTTAAAAAATAATCGCACAAGTAACCCGCATCACACGAAGCACAACACAAAGAAGGGAGACTTACATCCACAGGTCGCACGAAGATGATGATCGCCCCACGATACTAATCACGACCAACCAACTCAGATGACGCGTCGTGACACGACTCAGTCAGACAAAATCTGACCAGACAAAATTCAGCAGACACAACTTGACCCGACAACCTAGGTTTCCACAACCTAAGCTCCGATACCATTTATGTAGCACCGCTAATCTGCTCAGGGATATTACACGCCGTAGAACCTTTCCTCAAGGATCTACCAGACTGGTAACAAAATCAAACATCTCAACAACGCCTCTAAGGCTAAAATGACTCAGTAGACCAATTTGGTCTTTCAATTAATACGTACAACCTAATCTCAATACATGCCCACGCAGGGATCAAATACAACATGCTCCCGTAGGGTTGTCAATGAGACGAGACAACTCGCGAGCTACTCGATATCGACTCGGTCAAAACTAGGTCAATACTCGACTTGAATTCGAGCTCAACTCGGCATACTAACGAGTCGAGTCGAGCTACCCAATAATCGACTCGATAAGCTCGTGAGATACTCGAAATTATTTTATATATAATTAGCTTTATAATATAATTTGTAAAATATAATATAAGAAAATTATTAATTGGTCAAAAATTATTAATACATATTAGACTTTTATTTTAAATGAAAGAACTAACAATTTTATTGGTCAAAAATTAAAATTACTAGTTAGATAATAAAAAAATAGAAATTATTCTATATTGATTAAGAGTGTTTGAAGTGCTTTTTTTAAGAGTGTTTGAAGTGTTTACACAAGTAAAAAGCAAAATAGCTTCTCCCACATCTGTTGGATGCTATTTATTTTGGCTCACAAGTGGGTAATAAATTTAAGCCAAATCTCTTGTCCGACATCGCCCATGTAATTATGATTGCTTCTCAAGTGAGACTATTAAAAAATGTTGGAAGGCTCTCATTTAATATACGTGGCTATGGGCCCTCGTCCAAGGATACTATGTAAGGGTGTAAATGAGACGAGACAACTCACGAGCTACTCGAGATCGACTCGATCAAAACTAGGTCAACACTCAACTCGAACTCGAGCTCGACTCGACATACTAACGAGTCGAGTCGAGCTTGGATTTTAACTACTCGCGAGTTTTCGAGTCGAGTTCGAACCTGAGAAATGGCTATCGAGTTCGAGTCGAGTATACCAATACTCGAGATCGACTCGCATCATTTACACCCCTACGCTCCCGTACAATGGGGAAAGAATACTGCAGCAGAAATAAAGTACAACTAAACCAATATAACAATGTACGGGTCCTCATGCGATTAGTATAGATCATCTTTCATCATCCTTCATGCCGACCCTGTGCTATGCTCCCCAAGACCTGAATGCAATACTGACATCCACCCCCAATTACTCGGGGGTTAGCAAAATTCTACTATTTTGCTAGTGCAAGTACAAAGTGCAAAATACGAGTCATACAATTCAAGTTTCAAGAATAATAATAATAACCAGGAATCCTTAAAGATTCAAACATAACGAAAAATACTTCCTGAGGCAAGAGTTTGGGTAAAACTTTCCAAAATCGAAAGATCACAATTCAAGGGAAACAATATATAAAATGGTTTAAAATGCCATTGGAAGTTTTAACAGAAAACAATTTAGAATTATCGAATCCTTCTCTTTCCAAAATCAACAGGGTCACAGCCCAAAGATTTGTTTTCACAAATAAAAACCAACAACAATTCACAGGGTCAAAACCCACGCCACGTGTCCTCGACGAACATAATGTCAATGAAACATAACCACCCAAGATACGAAATCTCGGTAACACATCCAAAATCATATATCACACCGTGAACACATGCCACGTCATCTAACGGTTTGACCAATCACTTGTTGTCTCCTGACCACATGATCACAAGTCATGTGTCACCGTAGGTTTACTTATACCACCGTGATCACTTGCCACGTTATCTCACGGTTGGATCAATCACTTGTTGTCTCCTGACCACATGATCACAAGTCATGTGTCACCGTAGGTATCCTGAGGCTCTCATGGTTGGATCAATCACTTGTTGCATCCTGACCACATGATCACTAGCCATGTGTCACCGTAGACCCTTCCCATAACCACACGTTCACACACATAACACAATACAACAAAGATATCCCAACAATTCACATAGAAGCATCAACCACTTAGCACAACACAACGTCAAACCACAACACACCGAAATGAGGCAATAAATGTACACACGCATTATCAAGCGCAACATAATAACCAAATATATCCATAGGATTCACATAGCCATTTACGAAAAACACCAATCACAAAATACACACGGGCTTGAAGGAGAGCCTTCAACGAGGCTAAACCAAATTTTTGAAAGTTCTCAAACAAATACATTTAGACGATCATCAATCATCATATCCACAAAACAAGAATGTATGAACAAGGTACTTGCCTCGGATAATCACAAACGAAGAGAATCGATCGAAATAGGATGGCACGAACCGACTATGAAGCTACCGAGTCTGCCGAACGCCAACTCGCGACAATAAACTACGAATGACAATAATAACAATGAAAATAAATTCCATAGCACGACCCAAAGCCGCTGAATTAAAGAAACAAACGACGAAAGTTCAAGGGTTTCCCCCAAAATGGCCAAGAACGCGAACCGTCCCGACAAAACAGGAAAATGGAATTCCAAACCGAAATATGGATATACAATCCATAGGATATGTTTAACAACATCATTTGACAACAATCGGTTTATCAAAACCGAATCGAAAACAAAATCAAGAACAAAACTCCCAAAAAGTCAACTATAGGGAATCAAGAAAAAATACCTTGATCCGGCGAAGAACAATGGATTAAATGATATTAAACACACATAAATCCATCCCAGGATGATGCTTGAAGATGGAGGTCGCTCCAGATCTTCCTCAGGGGCTTGTCCCGTCGACCGATAGTGAAAAGGAGAGAAAAAGAAAGAGAAATGAGAAAGAAAGCCCGCTGTCCAGTATTTATACTGGACAGTTTATTAGCCTATGCTAAACACCATTAGCGCGCACTAACAGGGTCAACGCTCCAAAACATGCCGCTTGTAACACTGTTAGCGTGCGCTAGCCAATAAGCATAGCGTGCGCTAATGAGTCACGGATCCAATCCAGTGACTCCTGGACAAAACTGCACCTACCAGGTAGCGTGCACTAGACAGGACAAATAGCGTGCGCTAAGCAGACGATAACGCGCACTATCTACCAACCTTAACGTGCACTAACGAGACCCCAGTCCTAGTCCAGTAGCTTCTGGACTGCCTCGAACTACCAGTTAGTGTGCGCTACCACAACCGTAGCATGCGCTAACTACAACACCTTAGCGCGTGCTATCGACTCGGAAAGACAGCAACAGAACTCTCAAAAAAAAAATGAGCACGATGACGGATACCCACAACTTTGGGAAATTACAAAACGACCCCAAACGTCCGAAAAATCACGAAACGACAATGAATAACCAAACCGAAGCTCACAACACGTATAACAACGTTAAATGAACTTGCAAGAGAACCGAAACAACAATTTCGAACGAGATTCGCAAGAATCAAACTCAAGCGCGGAAAAGTCGCCTAAGATCACGGAACTCAACAAAACGACACCGAAACGAACTCGGATGTCAAAAAGTGCAGAATTAATCATTCTCGGAATGACGAAACGGTCACAAGCGAGTCGTCAAAAAGGACTCTTGCAAATAAAAAATTACCAAAAATCGAAATTGCGGATATTATAACCATCATGGAGACAGATAAGTTTATATCGATAATATAACTCATATCTTAAATTATATATTATTGGATTGAGGAGACTTGCATCCACAGGTCGGGTGATAACGGCAACCGCACAGCGATACTAATCATTTCTATTTACTTCGAACCATACTGACTCCACAACGCAAGACCCATTAGACCCAGAAGCCTAAATTTCTAAAACTTAAGCTTTGATACCACATTCTATAACACTCCCGAGATATTCGAGGCATATTATAGCACCGTAAATCATTCCGCAAGGATTTACCACGCTATTTGCAAGAACAACAGACATTGATTTCTCTCCCTTGTGTAATACTCGTGTTTTTTAACTCTGTAATTTTCGATTCTAGCGACTCGCTTGTATTCATTGACATATTTTGAGCATGTTTTGTTCTGCGCCTTTTGTCATTCGAGCAAGTTGTGATGTTGTTTCGGATTAATTGGCATATCAGGGCGACTTTTCCGCATTTGGGATCGATTCTTATGAGTTATGCTCGGAACTGCTGTTTTGATGTTCCTACAAGCTCATTTAACTTTTTTGGTCGTGTTGTGAACTTCGTGATTTTTCAGGCATTTGAGCCGTTTTGTAATTTTCCAAAGTTTTGGGTACTCACTTACGTACTCGTTTTTACCTGTCTTCAGATTGTCGGAATCGCATGTTTTTTAACACTTTTGTTCATTGTTGAGAATTCTTTGTAAGTGTTACGTTGCATTTTTCGAGTCGTCGCAATTTGAGGTCGTTTGGGCTGACCGGACAGCAGGTTACGGTCGTAACCTGCAGTATGTTACGGTCGTAAAGGCTAGTTCATTACGGCCGTTAAGGCCAGCGTGTTACGACCGTTAAGGCCAGCGTGTTACGACCGTTATCATATGTTGAGAATCGGGCTGTAAGTTCTGGAATGCGTTTACGTACGTAATGTACAAGCTCTTACGTATGTTAACAATTAACGTACGTTAAGCTTATGTAGCTTACGTACGTAATGCAGTCTAATTATATAATCTGCGGGACAGATTTTTCACCTCATTTCCCCTTTTTTTTCTCTTCTTCTCGCGGTCGACGGACAAGTGAGGCTAGCGTTTGGATTCTTGGTTGATTCTACTCAATTCCTACGTGTTTTCGAGGGTCTTAGGTGATTGTAACATCATCTAATCGGTTGTTCTTCATCGGATCGAGGTATTTTTATTGATTTCCTAAAGTTGACCTTTTTGGGATTTTGTTCTTGATCTCGTTTCTAATCCGATTTCTTTGAATCGATCATTGTTAAACATTTTTATTGATCACGTTCTATGGATTGCATATTCATAGTTCCGATTCGTTCAACCCAGTTGATGATTTTGGTGTTCTTAAGGAACCATGAACATTTAATGTTCGATTAAATATCTCATGGTTTTCCCTTCAAGTGTTGGGTGCGTTTACCGTTGTAATTGGTTTCTATATACGTAGTGATCGTGTTTCCATTGTTTAATTGGAGGTTGTAGGTTGTCGTGGTTCACCGATCAAGTCGTGTTCATCGGAGTATTTGTGTGTCGATTATCGAGGCAAATATCTTGCCCATATATTTCGTGTTTCATAGATGTAATAGCTGGTAAATGACTATGCGTTCAATTTGAATGTTTTTAATGAACTTTCAATAGAATCAGTATATTCTCGATAAAGGTTTTCTTCAAAATGAACTTGTGTATTGTAAACGAATGTGTCGTTCTGAAAATGTGTATTAGTCTTGTATGTTGTAATGCCTTGTTTTCATGTGGTATCGTTGTGCATGGCTATATTGCTAGTGGACTTAGAGTTATATCCTTTCGGAAAGGTGTGTGTGTGGGGATGTGTGTGCTTATTGATGAGTATTGTGATGTGTGATATTGGTTGTATTGTTTGCTGACTCCTTTGTAAGGAGGTAGTGCTTTTTGGTGTTGTTCGAGAAGTTTATCTCCTTGAGGTATGTGAACGTGGTGTTATTGATATGCGTTGTGGATTGTTGCGTTGATGTGTGGAACCCGGTAGGGTCCGATGGGGCCTCTGGGGTTCGTTACTTGATGAGTACGAACAGTATATGCGTGGAACCAGGAAGGGTTCGATGGGGCCTCTGGGGTTCGTTACTTGATGAGTACGAACCGTATTTGTGTGACTCCAGGTAGGGTCGGTAGAGGCCTATGGAATTCGTTACTTGATGAGTACAAATAATGTTTTATCGAATTTGCATGACCCGTGATTATATTCTAGTTGCCGAGAACCGAGTAAATCTTCGGGTTGTGACCCTAAGTGATTTTGAAAAGATAAGGACTCTTTAGTCTTAAACTATTTTCCCTCAAAAACTCCCAAGACCTGTAAAATGCTTTACAAATTGTTTACTTACTTTATTCCTGCCTTTCATGGCTTCGAATTATCTCGGAAAGTCTTTTGCTACGTTTAACTGGTTGGGTGTTCTCGATTATTATGTTCTCAGAGTATGTTGTGTATGGCACGTATTTGCACTTTATACTTGCACTAGCAAAATAGTGGTGTTTTGCTAACCCCCGAGTAATTGGGGGGTGGATGTCTGTATTGCGTCCAAGTACATGCAGGTTCTTGGGGAGCAAGACACAAGATCGGTATGAAGGATGATGGAAGACAAACGATACTAATTACATGAAGGCCAGTTCTGGGTGCAGTTAGTCGGAGTTCATTGTACTGTCCTTTCCGCTGTCGTATTATCTGTTGTATGAGTTTGTGAGCGTATTTGACCCCTGTGCGGGTATTAGTTTTGAGCGAGAGATGTATTTGAAGTTTTAAGTTGTATGTTTGTGGTGAAGACCAAATCGGTCGAATGGTTCGTTATTCATCCATGTCGTATGTAATGTGATGTCTTGTTTCTGTATTTAGCCTGGTACATCCTCACGGAGAGGGTCTACGGCGCTGTAATATTCCCGAGGGGATCGGGGGTGTTACACCTTGAGGATCTACAAGACAAAATTTGTATGACTTTATACCATATCGACCGACCATGTCGAATACGACAAGATAATTCAGTACACTTTACATCAACTTGAGAATTGAACTTTGATATAAATTTAAATAATAACATGACCCTCACATGGGCTTAACATACACTGACATAGACTTTACTTCGCGGCCGCTGGGATCAGATTCTCTGACTCTTGGATTGATTAGTGTTGTTGCGGTCCTTCGTCTCTATGTTGATCTCGTGGTTGCTCCTCTGCCTGAGAGTACCTGGACACACAAGATGTATCCACCCCGAAGAGGTCAGCAATTGTCGGTGCAAGTAAAACGAACACATAAAACATACTTTACATAATTACATCAACAATCACATATCGCTAAATAATCAAGTATCCTTCAGATCACACATTGATCTTCAAATATTTTGGACCTCCCGAGGGTTTTCGAAATAATTTTGCAATAATTTATTGTAAATGAAATTAACCTCTAAGCACATATAACAAATGTAAATGGATTAGCATTATAACAATAATCCTCGGTGTTATCGCGTGTCAATTTTGTTATATCACTATGGATCACATCAAGGTGAGACATATGAACGAGCAGAAGTAAATATGGAACGGAATCGGGAGTTCGACAAAATGATAAAATCCCCAAAAAATCAAAATTAGAAATTACACCAGATTGAAAATGCGGGGTCTCACATTTGTCATTCGGAACATTGCCCAAAAACGATCATAAAAGTTTTACTAGAAGGTGACTAAACTAACTGGATTCACGAAAAGAAAAAAACTAAATCTCTCACAGCTTCTAAAACTCTCTCTACCTACTGTAGGGTTAAAACAATAGGACCTTATAAAAAACATTAGACATCTAAAGTTGGGAAACACATATTTAGGGATGGGTTGATAACCAGCTAATATGGTTACTAACGAAAATTACCGAACTGACTGGACTTGGTAACCATCAAAAATTGGCAATCGCAAATTCAGTACGATATTGCCAACTTTTTACTATCGCACAGTATGGTAGTGGTATTGAATTTTTTAGTATGGTATCACTCTACCA
The DNA here is from genome assembly GCA_033398695.1 of Orobanche coerulescens. Classification (NCBI taxonomy): domain Eukaryota; kingdom Viridiplantae; phylum Streptophyta; class Magnoliopsida; order Lamiales; family Orobanchaceae; genus Orobanche; species Orobanche coerulescens. The sequence continues at coordinate 144,465,992 of CM065815.1, read as the reverse complement.
TACCAATATACATATATAATTAATTAACTACAATTTTATATACTCATTTCGTATTAATATGTGCCATTACCAATCATCATCAATCATTACCAATAGTTACCAACCAATAAAAATGATATACCGAACTTTTAGGCTCATTACCAACCGTTACCAAGCTTTTCGGGCCCCATTCTCTTTTTTTTGCTTGACCAAATTATGTTACCAACTGAAATTTAGTCTAACAGAAAAAAAACAACGAAAAATTAATGGCCCATCGTGGGGCTCAGACCCACAACCACAAGGCAAGAGCGCAAGCCCATCGTGGGGCTCAGACCCACAACCACAAGGCAAGAGCCTTGCGCTCAACCGACTGAACTAGAAGTAGTTTGGATCGAACCCTGGTCACCCGCATGATAGGCGGGAATACCATCACTTCCACTATATTTGAATTTCGTGCCTTTCAGATTATTATGGACGGAATTAGACTTTACTATGATTAACTTAACACGTGTCACATTTTCTTAAAATTATACACTATTCGTATATTGATTTTGGTCATGTATATAGTAATATAAAATAATCAAAAATTATTACATAAAAATTTAAGTAATATTGATATATATTTTCAATATATTTTATTTTTAGTATTTGTTATAATTTAAAAATTTAATGCTCAAAGTTGTGTATATACAAACCAAAAATCAAATTGTTTTAAAAAGACGTATAAATATGAAATGAACTCTTATATTCCCTCAGTCCCGCTCAAAGCTTTAGAGTTACTTCTTTTTTTGTCCCTTTAAACTTTACATTTATCATTTTTACACAATCAAATCAAACAACTATTTTTTACTTTTAATCTCCATCACACACTCACCATCAATACTTTTTACTTTTCATTATATATCATTAATTTATCATCATTATTTACACAAATTATTACCTAAAATATATAAAGAATACACCTTCTGTCAAGCTTTGAGCGGGACAGAGGGAGTAATTATATATTCCCTTCATCCATAAAAAATATGTCTAATTTGACTTTGACCGGTCTCTCCCTGACACATTTGACCATCAATAATTTCAATTATATGTGAATAAAAATTATAAAAAATATATTTAAAATACATTTGAGGATAAATCAAATAAACACTTATATTACTATAATTTTTTTATATATTGATTGTAATTTATGGTCAAAGTTTATGAATTTTGACCAGTAAAAATTAAAATGTGTTTCAGGAAAGTAGTAAAGAAAGCAGTAGAAAGCAAAATGTGTAAATCATTGTATTGATAACATTGATAAATGAGTCTTTATATAGGCTTTACAATGAGACTCTTTTTATACATAGGATTTTTTACAAGGAAACACATCAAGTAGAATCCTACTATTTCTAGAAGAATCTAGAATCTCTACCACCTATGATACTTATGCTAATCAGTATTAGGTAAGACACATCACGGAAATAGTAATTCCCGCAACACTTCCACTGTGTCGAGCACTAATACAATAATAGTGTAGAAGATGTTGCATTGGTAAAAACCTATCCAAGCCAAAACAAAACCTTATGGGAAAAATAAAGGCTTGATGAGGAAAAGATTGCAACGCACCAACATAACATGTCATGTATACTCCTCTTGATGTATTCACGACTCCTCCTAATGAGCACCCAAATCATAGGAGTCAGATGCCAAGTTGCCCTCACAACTATGCCAAGAAAAAATCCAGTGGGAAAATACCTCTTGGTGTAAGTCGAACAGAAGTACTATAACATCTGTACCTTTTCATTTATAGCAGTTTCCATTTTTGGTGTATGTCTATTTTTATTGACTCTCTTGTAACCGTTTCGGCATTTTGAATCTACTTTATTCTTGGAGTTTTTCCATTTGGACGAGTTTCAGAGATGTTTTTACATAATTCCATTCTATGTTATGTTTTGCCGTATGTACGTTCGATTCTCGTTAAAATCGTTCGTTTTCGTTGTTTCTTTGTTTACATAAGTTTGTATGGTTGATTTGTTCGTGTTGTGAGTTTTGGTTTGTCAATCCGACGTTGTATCGTGATTTTCGAATATTTGGGCCGTTTTGTAATTTTCTTAAACTTAAGGGAAATTTACGTTCGTCGTCGAATTCCGAACCTTCGGGGAATTGGAATTGTGTTTACTTTTAACGCTTAGGTTCGTCATCGAGAATACTTCGTAACCATATTTTTGGTTCGATAGCAGGTCCGAGTTTTGAAGTCGTCCGGTACTGTTCGGACAACAGCTTCTTAGATTGCTGTCCAGTCGGGTATTACGGCCGTAACACCCCATTCATTACGGCCGTAATGTTGGCCTTGTTACGGCCATAAGGCAGCCCCTATTACGACCGTAACAGCCCGCTGTATTAAGACAGCGGGCAGAAGTCAGAACCTCATTTCTCATCTCCTCTTCGTCTTTCTTTCGTCGGGCGACACCAATAATCCTCCAGGAGCGATTTCCACCGTTCTTGATCTAGGTGTTCTTCATTTTCCATCACCGTAGTGTCGTGGTATCATATTATCATCAACGAAATCACCTTACACCGTCTGAATCTGAGGTAATTGGCTTAGAACCCTAACTTTGTCAATTTTGGAGGTTTTTCGGGTTTTGCTTGATTAATCTCGAATTGTTCAAGTATGTTGTATTACTCCTTACCGATTGTTGTTATCGGGTGATTCCCAATACGATTTCATCGAGTTTAATCCAGGAATTATCGATTCGGGGAGATTTTGCGTAAACCCTCGCCCGTATCGATTGAACCTATAATGTCATAGCTTGTAATCGGGGTTGTGGGCGTATTCCATTCGATTATTGTTATCGTATAGGACTGAGTTATGTTAATCCTTCGTTTAGGAACGGTCGTTTTCCCTCCGGATCATTCGTAGTCGTTGTTCATTCCCGTTTCGTCGAAGATGTCTCAAAGGCAAGTACTTTACATTTGTTTATATGTTCTAGTATTTGAATTACGGATTTTCGTGGTTGTTGTGGATGGATATGTGTATGTTCACCTAGGGACGGTCCGACGGGGCCTCTAGGGATACGTATTGTCGTGTGTGTGCATATCACGAACTAGGGTTAACCACCCAGGGATGTCCTATGGGGCTATGCGGGGTACTGTGGCCGTGAGTCTCGTACCAACGGTTAACATTGAATTGTTTTGTTGGAGAAATGTGTTTTGTGCTTGTGCACCGTGAATATTACAGAATAAAAATGATTTCTAAAATGACTTTTGGCGCATATTTTCATCTGATTAGAATGTTGTTCAAATGGATTGTACTTGCACTAGCAGTTGTCGCTAACCCCTTAAATGGGGGAAATACTTTTGTATTTCAGGTACAGGTCATGGAAGTAAACGAGCATGCGATCCGTACGAGGATGATGGGCAAGCGTGATTCTGTTAAGTGGTTGTCCGTTGGTGTTTTGTTTCTGGAGTTTATTTATTATGTCATTTGCTTAAGTTCTCGAGTACTTCTTTCTTAAATTTATTAATATTGTGTACCCGTTTTGGGAGTGGATTTGATGTCGAATTATATTGTCAAATTTTGGTTTTTTGTTTTGAATGTCGTGGATTGAGAAATTTTCTGTGTGTTAATGATGTTTGTCTTTGTCAAATGTCGTGTTGGTACGTTAGCCTGGTGGATTCCAATGTGTGGGGTCCACGGGGCTGTAATATGCCCTGATCGTCTTGGGGGTGTTACAAGTACAACACATCATTGTATGGATATTTTTATAGGACGCCTCGTGAAAAATCTTACCAAGTGAAAACCAAATGGGGAAAGCAAACCTTGATCTAAGGACAAAAGAGCGCGACACATCCAAAGTGCATAAGTCGCTAAAGATTTATACGAAAATCAAGTTTTCCAAAGTCTTGACCTTCATGTACTAAATCAGTCATAACTTTTTTGATTCAATAGGTATCAACAAAACTGTAGGAACTTCTGAAAACTAGACACTCATAGCTTTTCATTCACATACAGTACATAACCTAGATCGACCTGAGCATATCAAAAAGCTCAATCAAAGTTGACTCCGCAAATTATCAGACATATCCGTCCTACTTTGCAATAATATTCATGTCACTCAACATGATGGATATTTTCAAATGGTTGGTTCCTGGGAAAGTAGACACAGTCCTTTCCAGTGGTACCAATTTTACCATTTTCCAAAAAGTAAGCTGCTCTGTAGTTCATATGGGAGTTAGACCAATACATTCTAGGCAAATTCGGATATAGGTTTTCAAGTCTCCTTTTATCGAGATAGAGTAAGCTCCAAGCTTCTTGTCAATCATAGACATTGAGTGAGCACATCATAGGCCATCTTATAGTGGATTTACCGAATTATTACGAATGAGTTTGTCAAGTCAAAAGTGAGTACATACTACCGTACTTTGATAGAGAGAACTTCTCTTAAGACTGCATCATTACTTAAGTGAGCCAGTCTTATCGTGACTTCGACTAGTCATCGAGAATCATATAGGCATTATTTTATCATCTCTCAGGGAAACCGTCCCTAGATTGACTTAAACCGATTTTATGAATACACATCATCAAGTTTCCTAAGATCCTTTCATTCTTAGATTTGAATTTAGCATAATCTCTTAGTCTCACAACAGTACATCACTATAAACCCTTAATTTTACTCGCAAAAGCTTCATATCTCTTCCAAATCAAGTATATACTTAGTGTGCGTTCCCAACATTCACTTGTCAACGCGCTCCATGGTTAGGAGCCACTTGATTTGAGTCTGATCCACCACGAGATCCTTTATCACTTAACTTAATTCCCCACTAAAGATAAGATTTAACCACAAGCTGCAAGTCAGTTTTGGGAAGCTATCTAACTAACAAGATATTGGATGCTATAACATCCATTACAATAACACAACTAAGTTTTGTGTCATCGTAGTCGATTCCAGTGTGTTCATTAGAAACCTCGCGCCATGAGGTAAGTTTTGTAACACCCCCAATCCACTCAGGGATATTACACGCCGTAGACCCTTTCCTCAAGAATCTACCAGCCTGGTAACTAAAATCAAACATCTAAACATCACCTTAAAGACTAAAATGACCCAGTAGACCGATTTGGTCTTTCAATAAATACATACAACTCAATCTCAATACATGCCCATGTACGGGTCGAATACAACACACTCCCGTAGAACGGGGAAAATACTGCAGCGGAATAAAATACAACCAAACCAATACAACAATATACGGGTCCTCATGTGATTAGTATCGATCATCTTTCATCATCCTTCATGCCGACCCTGTGTTATGCTCCCAAAACCTGAATGCAAATACAGACATCCACCCCCCCGATTACTCGGGGGTTAGCAAAATTCCACTCTTTTGCTAGTGTAAGTACAAAGTGCAAAATACGAGTCATATAATTCAAGTTCCAAGAATAATAATAACCAGGAATCCTCAAAGATTCAAACATAATGAAAATACTTCCCGAGGCAAGAGTTTAGGTAAAGCTTTCCAAAATCGAAAGATCACAAATCAATGGAAAGGATTTATAAAATGGTTTCAAATGCCATCGGAAGTTTTGATAGAAAACAATTCAGGATTTTCGAATCCTTCTCTTTCCAAAATCAACATGGGTCACAACCCAAATGTTTTGTTTTCACAAATAAAACCAACAATAATTCACAGGGTCAAAACCCACGTCATGTGTCCTCGACGGACATAAAATCAACACAACATATCACCCAAGATACGCAAAGCTTGGTCACACAAATACAACACCAACTCGTGAATGCAGAGTGAAGTCACAGATTCCCTCGACGCCTCGACGGACCCTCCTGAGGTGAGCAAAACACATTCACAAATCATATACTCAAACTCGTGAATCCAGAGTGAAGTCATAGATTCCCTCGAGGCCTCGACGGACCCTCCCGAGGTGAGCAAAGCACATTCACAAATCATATACTCAAACTCGTGAATCCAGAGTGAAGTCATAGATTCCCTGGAGGCCTCGACGGACCCTCCCGAGGTGAGCAAAGCACATTAACAAATCATATACTCAAACTCGTGAATCCATAGTGAAGTCATAGATTCCCTCGAGGCCTCGACGGACCCTCCTGAGGTGAGCAAAGCACATTACAACAAAGATATCCTAACAATTCACCCAGAGGCATCAAACACTTAGCAAAACACAACGTCAAACCATAACGCACCGAAATGAGGCAATATACATACACACGTATTATCAAGCGCAACATCAACACCAACCATATCCATAGGATTCACATAATCGTTTACGAAACACACCAATCACAAAATACACACGGTTTGAAAGAGAGCCTTTAACGAGGCTAACCGAATCTTTTGAAAGTCCGTTTCAAACAACCAAACAAACACATTTAGATGATCACCGATCATCATATTCACAAAACAAGAAATGTATAGACAAGGTACTTGCCTCAAAATCGGCGCGTAAGTACTCCGTCGCACATGGCTCGACCGGGAAGCTTCGAAACCCTCGATGCTATCGAAAATGAAGACGACGACGAACGGAAGGGTTCAACACGGATTCTTCGCAAGAAACTAGACCCTAACATCATATAATTAATAAATCGACGATCATACGAGGAAGAGTAAACGTAGAACGTCCGAAAACCCCTCTATGACATCCTACCGGACACCTTGAAGGCGTCGATTAAGAATTCAACAAAACAACGAATCCCTGACAATCAAACCATGGAACAACAAGGAAATTGGTATAATACAACTTAATAATCAATAATCCATCACTAATCTAGGTTAAATCAGATTAAACGGACGAAATCAAACAAAATACCCAATTTCCCTAAAACTAGATTTGTAGGAAATCTAACCTTGATTCGTTGAAGAACAATGGATTAGATGATGTTACAATCACCTAGATATCTCCGAAAACACCTTGTAATTGAGTAGAATTGACCAAGAATTCGAACCCTAGTCTCACCCGTCCGACAGCCGCGAGGAGAAGAGGAGAAGGGGAGGAAATGGGGTGAAAAGCCCATCTGTCCCCTTAAATACATCAGCGACGCACGACCATCACGCACGACCATCACGCACGACCAAGTGCTCGTGTATTTGGTCGTTTGCTAGGCCACTGACACCACGCACGAGCACCGCGCATGAGCAGTCGCTCGTGTGTCCTGCTCGTGCATCCCTGGAGCTCACTGCCGAGCGCTGGATTGCGCACGAGCGCCACGCACGACCATTTGCTCGTGTGGCCTGCTCATGTGCTACAATAGGAGGCCAATATAGATCCCGAAACGGCCCCGAAGGTACCCAGGATATAACCAACTCGAAAGGGAACAAAAACAAGGACTCGCAACGCCCTCCAAGAGACAAAACGACAACGGAAGACAATATGCCAAGTCACGCATGCATGCAAACGATCCGCACGATTTACACAACAAGTCATACCCGACGAACGCCACAACGTGGTACACAACATAGGGAAAATCCTGAATAATTCTCAACGAAACAAAATGACCGGCACAACCGACGAATAATTCGAAGTAACCATAACAAAAATCTCGGGTATTACATTCTACCCTTCTTAAAAGAAGTTTCGTCCCGAAACTTAAAACATGAAACAATCAAGGCAGAGCAACTCTAGATGACACATTATTCTGATAACTTGAAGATTGGGAAAGGCGATACGAAGGCAAACACCCCAAACTTTGGAAAATTACGAAATGGTCCAAACGACCGAAATACACGATACATGATCAAAACACCGAGCAAAAGCTCGCAACATGACTAATAACGTTAAACGAACTTACGAGAAACTCAAAACAATAATTTCCGATGAGATTCGCAAGAATCGAACTCAAGTGCGGAAAAGTCGCTTAAGAACACAGAGCTCAACAAAGCGACACCGAAACGAACTCGGATGAGAAAAAGGGCAGAATTAAACATTCTCAGAATGATGAAACGGTCACAAGCGAGCCGTTAAAACGAACTCCTGCAAAAAAAATTACCAAAAATTGAAAATTGCGGATATTACATATTATCCTTCTTAAAAGAAGTTTCGTCCCGAAACTTAAAACAAGTAGGGAGAAGAGATAGCCCACCAGGAACATATCAACGAGATACACAAGAACTGCGTAACTTACGCCCTACAAGAAACGCAAAGAGACAAACAGCATGAAAGCATGCTCAACGACAATCATCACAATGCCACAAGCGGAGACATAATAAAACCAACAAGTGCCAAGTATCACCAAACAGATAACACAATCAAGTCAATTATCCGAACAATCACAAGATACAAAGCACCTATGACAAGGAAACACGCACAGTCGAAAATAGAAAATACACACACAACGATCCGCAAGGATAGCCACAAAGAATTTGGACCACGCCGAAATTCTCAAAACCCACACTAGGCATCTCCGTGTCCCTTCGGAGCAGAGATGCAAACTCGATCCCGAAGCTCTCAGGTACCATCTCACAATGCACGGCTCGGTGTCCCAGTTGACCGCAATCAAAACAGCTGACTAACGGTGAACGACAATGCTTCACTGAACGAGATCAGGCAACAACAATCGTACAACCACGAATGAATAACAGTGATCGAACAAAAACTATCGAACAACAACGATCAAACAACAACGATCGGATACCAACGACCGAACATCAATGATCGAACAATAACGATCGAACAACAACGATCGAGCAACAATGATCGAACAATAATGATCGAATAACAACGGTCGAACAATGACTCCGAAGTTCACAATTCAACAAAAGATATAAAAAAAAACTTGTAGAAACTAAAGGACGTTAATTTCGAACAAGGTTCACAAGAATCGAACCCAACTCAGAAAAGTCACAACGATAAATAGATTGATCCGAAACAAGGTCACAACCTGTTCGAATGATGATAACCGAGATACCGAACAAGTTCAGAAAGTATCAACGAACACGAGCGATTCGATAGAATTGAGAAAGAGAAAATGTAGAAGTCAAAAACAATACGGGTATTACATTCGACCTCTTTTAAAAGAAGTGTCGTCCCCGAAACTCACAACAATAGAAGCAAGGTAACAACACAACAAGTAACCGACAGAAACATCTTTCAAGGGCCTCTCAAAGCCGATCCTGACATCTGTGCTGAAGTTCGTAACCCGGAAGGTTCGGCAACCAACTCACAAAACTGGATTCTGTGTCCCTCGAGTCCACACTTGTAACACGTTACTGGCGAGAAGGATAATTTGCACGTACATGCCCCGACACATTACAGTTGAAGCACCTCGACATACCGAATATACAACTGTTAGGTACAATGGAATATAACATCGCAAAACAACATATTGGAGATGCCGACTCAGCACAACATATCAACGTAAGGCAACTCACTTACACAGAATCACAGCAACGACAGCATACATTCGACGATTTCAATGGTTCGATCGATAACCACCACACAGCTACAAAACATCATGAAACAATCAGAGATGTATACGATCATACAAACTCAAGTTCTAATAGCTCGCACGGGTGCGATACCACGCAAATCGCCCCAAAGCGACAACATCCAATACCAACATCACACCTCTGACAGAGGGCTAACACAACAAATGTGTGGCGAACGACTCAACGCTCACACCACCAACTTAATCACAACTCAGAGGGCCAACACCCACCCTAACGGCAATGCTAACATCATATATACATTCTCGTACCGCAAATAGGAATGATAGGTTTTAAAAATGAAAACCACCTTTTGAAAACAATTTGGAAACACCAGTTGATTTTGAGTATCACCTTTGAAAAAGTATCACAAACATCGTTATCGAGACTTTGAAAAACCATCTTGCGTTGGATCAAAATGAGGACACTTTGATTTTAAATTAAAACTTTCAGAAATATTCGACCTTCAGGTCTAAGCAAATGCGTTTCTAAATTACTGAAATATCTAAAAATATTTTGGTCCTCAAAGTAGAAGAATTTTGAAACATATAGTTGTGCTAGTAGGCGTCTCGAAAATATAATCCATTTAAAAGTACGTCTCGAAATTTATTCTCTATGATACTCAAGGTTTTCAAAAATCCAATAGGCCAGAATGCCCAAAACTCGCACGTATCGACATTCACTTACACACATCATAATACACGCATCAACTCATTCAAAACCAAGATAACACATGTCCTTTACCAAAAAACAAACAGTCGAAAGGACATAATAGCGACAACACTCCTCATATAAACGAAATATGAGAGTCACATTAACGCATCACGAAACCAAGAATCCGCATAAAGATTCCATCACTTAACACATAATCATACCAATAACTCGTGTCACACGAGGCACAACACAAAGAAGGGAGACTTACATCCACAGGTCGCACGAAAATGATGATCGCCCCACGATACTAATCACGACCAACAAACTCAGATGACGTGTCGCGACACGACTTAGTCAGACAAAATCCGACGAGACAAAACTCAAAAGCCACTACTGACCCGACAGCCTAGGTTTCCACAACCTCAGCTCCTATACCATTTATGTAACACCCCCAATCCACTCAGGGATATTACACGCCGTAGACCCTTTCCTCAAAGATCTACCAGGCTGGTAACTAAAATCAAACATCTAAACATCGCCTTTAAAACTAAAATGACTCAGTAGACCGATTTGGTCTTTCAATATATACATACAACTCAATCTCAATACATGCCCATGCAGGGGTCGAATACAACACACTCCCGTACAACGAGGAAAAATACTACAGCGGAATAAAATACAACGAAACCAATAAAACAATGTACGGGTCCTCATGTGATTAGTATCGATCATCTTTCATCATCCTTCATGACGACCCTGTGTTATGCTCCCAAAACCTGAATGCAAACACAGACATCCACCCCCCCATTACTCGGGGGTTAGCAAAATTCCACTATTTTGCTAGTGCAAGTACAAAGTGCAAAATACGAGTCATACAATTTAAGTTCCAAGAATAATAATAACCAGGAATCCTTAAAGATTCAAACATAACGGAAATACTTCCCGAGGCAAGAGTTTAGGTAAAGCTTTCCAAAATCGAAAGATCACAAATCAAGGGAAACGATTTATAAAATGGTTTAAAATGCCATCGGGAGTTTTGATAGAAAACAATTCAGGATTTTCGAATCCTTCTCTTTCCAAAATCAACAGGGGTCAGAGCCCAAAGGTTTTGTTTTCACAAATAAAACCAACAACCATTCACAGGGTCAAAACCCACGTCATGTGTCCTCGACGGACATAAAATCAACACAACATAATCACCCAAGATACGCAAATATTGGTCACATAAATACAACACCAACGCGTGAATCCAAAGTGAAGTCATAGATTCCCTCGAGGCCTCGACGGACCTTCCTGAGGTGAGCAAAACACATTCACAAATCATATACTCAAACTCGTTTATCCAGAGTGAAGTCATAGATTCTCTCGTGGCCTCGACGGACCCTACCGAGGTGAGCAAAGCACATTCACAAATCATATACTTAAACTCGTGAATCCCGAGTGAAGTCATAGATTCCCTCGAGGCATCGACGGACCCTCACGAGGTGAGCAAAGCACATTACAACAAAGATATCCTAACAATTCACCCAGAGGCATCAAACACTTAGCAAAACACAATGTCAAACCATAATGCACCGAAATGAGGCAATATACGTACACGCGCATTATCAAGCGCAACATCAACACCAACCATATCCATAGGATTCACATAATCGTTTACGAAACACACCAATCACAAAATACACACGGTTTTGAAAGAGAGCCTTTAACGAGGCTAACCGAATCTTTTGAAAGTTCATTTCAAACAACCAAACAAACACATTTAGACGATCACCGATCATCATATTCACAAAACAAGAAATGTATGGATAAGGTACTTGCCTCAAAATAAGCACGTAAGTACTCCGTCGCACACGGCTCGACCGGGAATCTTGGAAACCCTCGATGCTATCGAAAATGAAGACAACGATGAATGGAAGGGTTTAACACGGGTTCTTCGCAAGAAACTCGACCCTAAAATCATATAATCAACGATCATACGAGGAAGAATAATCATAGAACGTCTGAAAACCCCTCTATGACAGTCTACCGGACACCTTCAAGGCGTCGATTAGGAATTCAACAAAACAACGAATCCTTGGAAATCAAACCATGGAACAACAAGGAAATTAGAATAATACAACTTAATAATCAATAATCCATCACTAATCTAGGTTAAATCGGATTAAACGGACGAAATCAAACAAAATACCCAATTTCCCCAAAACTAGATTTGTAGAAAATCTAACCTTGATTCGGTGAAGAACAATGAATTAGATGATGTTACAATCACCTAGATATCTCCAAAACACCTTGGAATTGAGTAGAATCAACCAAGAATTCGAACCCTAGTCTCACCCGTCCGACAGCCGCGAGGAGAAGAGGAGAAGGGGAGGAAATGGGGTGAAAAGCCCGTCTGTCCCCTTAAATACATCAGCGACGCACGACCATTACGCACGACCAAGTGGTCGTGTGTTTGGTCGTGCGCTAGGACACTTCCCATCCACTGACACCATGCACGAGCACCACGCACGAGCAGTCGCTCGTGTGTCCTGCTCGTGCGTCCTTGGAGCTCACTGCCGAGCGCTGGATTGCGCACGAGCGCCACGCACGACCACGTGCTCGTGTGGCCTGCTCGTGTTCTACAATAGGAGGCTAATATCGAGCCCGAAACGGCCCCAAAGGTACTCAGGATATAACCAACTCGAAAGGGAACAAAAATAAGGACTCGCAACGCCCTCCAAGAGACAAAATGACAATGGAAGACAATATGCCAAGTCACGCATGCATGCACAGATCCGCACGATTTACACAACAACAAGTCATACCCGACAAACGCCACAACATGGTACACAACATAGGGAAAATCCTGAATAATTCTCAATGAAACAAAATGACCGGCACAACCGACGAATAATTTGAAGTAAACAGAACAAAAATCACGGGTATTACAAGTTTAATGATAAGTGTCAATTTTGTACACTTATCCATGGTTTGTATCGATAAAATTCACCCATAATTGAGCTAGTCTACTCGTTTTTTGCTTTTAATTAATTTGTTTTAATAATTTTATTTTTATCGGATGATGATCGGATTAAATAACTGAATTACTCAAGAAACAACATGTTTAACAAATATTCTCTTTGTTGAATTTTGATATATTCATGTTGTAGGGCTTTCCGAGACGAATTCGGCAGTCTTTCCGGATTCAAAATCAGAGTTATATATCAAAAGTTATCATCCGAAGAAGATCTGGGGCAAAAACGCAAAGTCTGAGAAATTTTGGGCTGAAAACGTAACTTTCAAAGCAACAAGTGAACAAATTTACGAAGCCAAGTTACGGCCGTAACATTCAGGATCAATTCTTTCTCTTGATTCAACTAAACATGACCACCAAAGCTTCTATCTCATAGCATATGTTGTTCAGAGAGTTTATTGCTTCTATCTCCTTTATCTACTAAGGGAGTTAGGATCAATTCTTTCTCTTGATTCAACTAAACATGACCACCAAAGCTTGTAACATGTATAATAAACCCTTCATGGGCTAAGTAACCTTTAGTTGGGATTATAAACAAAGTTAGTCATGTTGTTTATGTTTGTATAAAAGATCTATTGTGAATTACTTATTATTGCGTGTGATTTTCATTGTTTTAACAATCTTTATTTATTTGGCCAATAAATGACGATATTTATGGTCTTCATATGTTTCGAAAGAAAATATGTTTGATTAGATCAAATGATCTTCACTCTAAGTTGTTCTAGGGGATATAAATATACCTCTAGTCCTTAGATGATTCTTTGAGTTATTTTCATAAATCCTAATGCTATGTATGGAAGCCAATCAACATAGAAATATAGTGGATTGATTCAATATGTAAGGGGCGTTTTATAGTTCGAAAGAGAAACCGTCTTTTTAAGGAAAATCGAATCTACACAACATAATAAGTAAATTCATCTTATGATCTACTATACATCTTCTATAACTAATGACGAACTAAGTTTGTAATCCCAACTATTTCATTTTATCGTTAATCAATCTATTATTATTGCAATTTTTTTATTTCCTTAAAATATTAGAACTATTATTGCATTTACTTTGCAACTATTAAACCAAACTCTTTAATTGTGTGTTTCACTCATCCTAGTATCTATAAAAATAGACTAATAGTGTATAATTCAAATTATAACCAAACTTCCTTGTGGGATCGATAAACCGGACTCAAAAAGTCCACTTTACTACTTGATACGATATCGTGCACTTGCGATAGTTACACTAACAACGTGTCAAGTTTTTGGCGCCGTTGCCGGGGAAGTATAAGTTATTTTTGAAAAATTACATTATTAACTATTGTTATAAATACAACTTTTTCTTTGTTGTAGATCCTCTTGTCTATGCGAAGGACGTACAATCGCGATTTAGTTTCACTAGATCCCGAGATCGAAGCCACATTCAGAAGAAGGCGAAGAGAACAAAAGAAAAACATTATTTCTTCACCATCAATGGCGGACGAACTAAATCCACGTCTCCCCCAAGGAAATGATAACGAAAGAATTCCTCCACTGGGGGGAATACCTAATGTTCAAAACATTCAACATGAACAATATCCTATTGTGCCGGAAATAGATGAAGACAACATGCTCTTTGGGGAATTCATGAACCCCCCATCTTTGAGCGTTCAATCAAGTGTAATCTATCCACCATTTGGAGTGGACAATTTTCAAATTCGCCCAGATGTCATCAATCTCTTCTCCAACAACAACTCATTCTATGGAAGAACCGACGAAAATCCATATCTCCATATTAACCGTTTTGTGGAGATATGTGGAAATTTCAAATATCCAAATGTAAATGACGAGGCAATCAAAATGAGACTTTTCGTGCACACTTTGAAGGACAGAGCAAGAGAGTGGCTAGATACTTTGCCACCACGAAGCATAACAAATTGGCCCGAATTTGTCCAAAAATTCACCACTAAATACTTTCCACCAATAAAAGTGGCGAAACTCAAATACGAAATCTCTACATTTCGTCAACAAGATTCAGAATCATTCCACGAAGCATGGGAGAGATACAAAGATATGCTACGAAAATGTCCTAACCATGGTTTCAATTTGGGAGCACAAGTCAATTACTTCTATTCTGGAATTTTACCTTCATGCCGAGCCAATGTCGATTCATCATCAAATGGCTCACTGGGCAACAAAACTATGAAAGAGGCTTATAATCTTTTTGAGGTTATAAGTGAACAAAGTGCAAGATGGCCAGACAGAAATATCCAAAAGAAACCAAATGGTGTTTTTGAAGTGGATTCTTATTCACTTATGTTGGCAAAAATTGAAGCTCTATCAAAGAAAGTCGAGGAAATGTCTTTTTCAACTCCTCAATCTGTGAAGACGGTGCAAACTCCACAAGTTTCAGCTTTTTCATGTGAAATTTATGGAGCAACTCACAACAACACTATCTGTCCCTTAGTGCAACAGGAGCAGTCACCACCACCACCAGAACAAGTGGCGTATGCTCAGAATTTCCAAAGGCACGCATACAATCCTTACGGGCCAACATACAATCCAGGGTACAAAAATCATCCAAAATTTTCTTATGCAAACAACAACAATGTGTTGAATCCAACACATCAAGAAAAGAAGCCCGGATGGGAAGAAGCAATCACGAAGCTAGCTGAACAACAACTGAAGTATCAACAACGCAATGATGCTTCAATTAAAAATCTGGAGACACAAGTTGGCCAAATGGCCAAAATACTTTTAGAAAGATCTCATGGCATGTTACCTAGCAATACCGAGGTAAATCCAAGGAAAAATGTCCAAGCTATCACAACAAGAAGTGGAGTGCAGTTGCCCGAAATTTCTATGGAAAATCATCTGGAAAAACAAAAAAAATTAACAAAATCAAGAATCAGAAAAAGAATCTGATACAGGACCTTCATCTCAAAAAGGTCCAGTTGCTACAAAATCTTATGTTCCACCTATCCCATTTCCTCAACGGTTGAAGAATCACAAGCTCGATGCTCAATTCGGGAAATTCTTGGAAATTTTCAAAAAGCTACACATCAACATTCCTTTTGCCAATGCTCTAGCACAAATGCCAAGCTATGCCAAATTTATGAAAGATATTCTTTCCAACAAACGAAGGCTTGAAGAATACGAAACTGTCATGCTAACAGAGGAATGTAGCGCAATACTACAAAAGAAGTTGCCACCCAAGCTAAAAGATCCGGGAACTTTCACAATCCCGTGTACAATTGTTGAAGTGAATTTTGGCAAAGCTCTTTGTGATTTAGGGGCAAGTATCAACTTGATGCCCCTGTCAATTTTCAACAAATTGAACTTGGGAGAAGCAAAAGCAATAACAGTTTCACTACAATTAGCCGATCGGTCAATCAAGTATCCACGTGGGATAATAGAATATGTGCTCGTCAAGGTTGATAAATTCATATTTCCAGCAGATTTGATCATCCTTGACATGGAAGAAGATCAGAATATTCCCATTATTTTGGGACGACCATTTCTCGCAACCGGACGTGCTCTTATTGACGTCTATGAAGGAAAGCTAATTCTCAGAGTAAAAGACGAACATGTCATCTTCGATGCCCTAAAAACTTTGAATCAACCCTCCACATATGAATATTGTCTAAGAATAGACGCAATCGAAGCCATGGTGAACAAGTCTTTAGAGAAAATTCTATCTAAAGATCCTCTTGAGACATGTATAGCAAATTCTCTAACCAGCATGGAAGAAGAATATCACTTGGCCGAAACAGTTAACTATCTAGAAGCACTACCACCCTTAAGAAGGCATTCACATTTTGAAGAACTGGGGACAAGCTCCGCTAAACCCCTCCCTTCTTTACAAGAAGCTCCTGTAATATCCGGGGGTAATTTTTTTTTTTTGTGATACTGTTGAGTTGTACGTATTCATTTGGAATTGTACAAGTGTTGTTGTTTTGGACTGATACCATTAATATTGTATTGAAATATTTCGGGATCGAAATATTTATACTTGTCGTCGGGTTGGTTTCGTCGTTTGATTGTTGGTTGGAGAGTTTGGATTTTTGGCTAAGTTCATAGCCTTAACGTACGCTATGGGTGTAGCATTACGTACGCTAGTGTGTTGATATTACGTACGTTATGCCTGCAAGGTTACGTATGTAATGCTTGGTAGGTGGCAGGAACCTTCCTCGCAGTCACTTTCGGCCGGTGGGTCCCGAGCATCTTCCGATCGGATCTCACTATTGCAGTCAACGAACCCTTACGTACGTTAAGAGGTGAGCTCTACGTACGTAATGTAGGTCTTGTTAACGTACGTAATAAGTTCTTGTTTACGTACGTTAAGGCCTTCGTATTTCAGTCCAGTTAGTTCTGGATTTTTCATTACGTACGTTAATGTCTTAGCATGGCGTACGTAATGCCTCTTACATACGTTAACCATAGTGTATAACGTATGTAATGAATTGGTCAGTCTATTTATCTTGGTTTCGTCTTTCATTTCCTCACGAACCAAAACACATTTTCTCTCCCTAGAATCGTCCGTTCGGACTTGTTATTGATGTTTAGCCCCTCCCAACTCGATCTTGATCATCCTAGCTTGGATTGAAGCTTGAAGTTGGAAGCTTGTTGGTGCTCCTTTGGTTTTTGGAGGTTTCTTCTTGTTCTTCTTTGGTAAGTTCCCTCAATCTCTTGTTCTTCAAGTGATTTTCGAGTTTGATGTTGTTGTTGTTGTTGTTGTTTTCTTCGGGTATTGTTTGATTGATGGAGTATATCATGATTCTTCATAGTTTGGATGAACTTTTGATGAAGAACATGTTGGTATAGCTTGAGTATGATTATGTTCTTGATGTTTTAGATTGTTTGGAGGTTATAATCATGTCTAGGAAGGATTATGTTAAGCTTGTTATATGATTAACATAGTCTTGAGATGATTATTGTTGTTGGTGGTGTTCTTGAAAGATTTTAACCATTTTAGTAAGGATTTATGATGATTTATGAGGTGATTATCATAATTTGAAAATGGTTGAGTGAATCTTGTTGTTTAATCCAAATTCATGAGGTTATGATGAAGGATTTTTGTTTCAGACATCATGATTTTTGAGTTGATGATGTTCTTGGGGTGATAATGATAATATTGATGATATTATCATTGTAGGAGGATCAATTTGATGATATTGGTGATATTATCATCTTGAGATGATTGTTTTGATGATTGTTCTTAAGTGAATCTTGTTAAATGGATTTCACAAGTGTTAAGAACGTAATGATCATGTTAATTGATCATCGAGGTGTTGGAGGACGTTAGAATTCATAGTTGAGAACTATGATATTTGTTCGTGCGGTGTGATCGATTCGTGTTTGAATCGGGCTTTGTCCTTGTCGTTGTTTTCTATTGATTTTGTGTTTTTGAATGAATCGTTTTCATTCAAGGTTGTTCGAGTGTTTGTGATCGTCGGGAGGCGCCGTTCGTCGTTTCGTGCTAGGTCGTTGATCGTGGAAGGACTTGTTCGTCTTCGGTTTGAGGCAAGTTTTATACTTGTACTGGTCAATGAGATTAATGTTATCATATATGTGTATGAATGTATTGTATCATTTCGAGACTTAGTCTCTTCGTGATTTGTTGATATTCAGGAATTGTTTGATGCAATACCCTTCGATGATTATGCCAGATGTGATTGTTATTCGTTAACGGCCGGTTTAAGGCATTGAGATTCTTGTTGTCGATAGCCGGTTCGCGGCATCGATGTATCGATTATTATTGTTGACGTGAATGTCGTTCTGAGGCATCGTTGAATTGCTATTATTGAATTGGAACTGTCACTATGATGTTGCATTGGCCGACTGAAGGCGTTTGATATATTCTTTATTCTATCTATTTCGGTGGTCAGTTTAAGACGCCGGGACATCCACTCTACCGTATCATTGTGTATCGATTGACCGTTCTAAGGTAATCGATGTATTTAATTGGGATTATCGAAGATAATTCCCATCCGTTGTATCATTATGTATCGATTGACCGTTCTAAGGTAATCGATGTATTTAATTGAGATTATCGAAGATAATTCCCATCCGTTGTATCATTGTGTATCGATTGACCGTTCTAAGGTAATCGATGTATTTAATTGGGATTATCGAAGATAATTCCCATCCGATGTATCATTGTGTATCGATTGACCGTTCTAAGGTAATCGATGTATTTAATTGAGATTATCGAAGTTAATTCCCATCCGTTGTGTCATCGTTATCGATTAACCGTTCTAAGGTAATCGACGTATTGAATTGGGACTGTCAAGGATAGTTTCCATCCGTTAAGTTGTTGTGATCGATTGGACATTCCAAGGCAGTCGAGGTATTTGAATTGGGACTGCCGTGGACGGTGCACATCCATGAGTTGTTGTCGTCGTGTTGGCCGACTTAAGGCAGCACGCTATTATTCTTGTGAATTTGGTAATCTTGGGATTATTACTGTTGTGATTAATTAGGCTAGTCTCGGCTAGTGCTCGATGGGTAAGCTTGGGGCTTGAACCTTCGCGGTTGGTTTCCCAACACCTACAGTTCAGTAGGTCACGGTCATGTTAATGATCTCATTATGGGTAAGCTTGGGGCTTGAACCTTCGCGGTTGGTTTCCCAACACCTCTGATTCGATGGAGTCACGGTCATGTTAATGATCTCATTATGGGTAAGCTTGGGGCTTGAACCTTCTCGGTTGGTTTCCCAACACCTACAGTTCAGTAGGTCACGGTCATGTTAATGATCTCATTATGGGTAAGCTTAGGGCTTGAACCTTCGCGGTTGGTTTCCCAACACCTACAGTTCAGTAGGTCACAGTCATGTTAATGATCTCATTATGGGTAAGCTTGGGGCTTGAACCTTCGCGGTTGGTTTCCCAACACCTACAGTTCAGTGGGTCACGGTCATGTTAATGATCTCATTATGGGTAAGTCTGGGGCTTGAACCCTCGCGGTTGGTTTCCCAGCACCTGCAATTCAGCAGGTCACGGTCATTTAATGATCTCATTGTGATACGGCTTCGTGCCGTGGCTTCGGCCCTCATTGATACAGCTTCGGGTTGTTTTGGCTTCGGGCCATTGTGGTGTTTGACAGCTTCGGCTGAGTGACATCCAGGGTATTATGATGATAAACAGCTTCGGGCTGTTCGGCTGTTAGGCCATTGTGATGTATCGATATTTCCGTTGGAGCCTTCGGGCATTGTGATTCGTATTTATCTTAGCGTTGGTTTGGTTTACCTTCGGGTAATGTATTGTTGTGTTCTATATTGATGATTCTCCGTTGGGCACTTATGTTCTAACCTATTGAGCAGGTATTGATCGTATGCCATGGGCATAGTGTTCCACGAATGCTCAATTCTTACTTTGGTTTGTGAGTATCTCGTACTACCATTGTTGTATTGTTCATTCTGCCTTTGGATGCATATCATGTTGTACATGTATTTGATATTCATTATCTAGATGACTGACCTCGTGGGGGCGGAACATGTTTTCATGTTTTAGGTGCTTGCGAGGAGAGAGTTGAGACACAGGGGCATGACGATGGCGACGAGGCATTCAAGCGATACTAGTCCGAGATATTTTGGTGTTCATGTCAGTCAGACAGTTGGAGTACTCCAGTTTTGTTCAGTCCTTGTCATTTTGTATTATCCGAGCAAGGCTCGTGGATGTCGTTGTATTTTATTTAGGCCCTGTAGGCCCACTGTTGTCATTGAAATTCCATATCTGAATATTATGTTGGATGTCAGTGTAGGGATTGTGATTCCCCTTTTGGTCAGTTGTTGTATTTTTAGTCATGTTCGCCTGGTGGATCTCCTGGTGTGGGGTCCACGGCACTGTAATAACCCAATGGGATTTGGGGGTGTTACAGCTCCAATACTTGATCTCAAACCTCTACCCACACATTTGAGATACGCTTACTTGGGCGTTTCCTCTACACTTCCGGTCATCATATCTAACATATTGACCGAACTTGAAGAAGGGAAATTACTAAGGGTATTGAGGAATTACAAAAGAGCAATTGGATGGACTATTGCGGACATTAGAGGAATAAGCCCCTCTATATGCACTCACAAGATTTTGATGGAAGAAGACTGCAAACCTTAAATTGAGCATCAACGACGTTTGAATCCAAATATGAAGGAAATTGTGAAGGCAGAGATTCTTAAATTACTAGACGCAGGAATCATTTATCCAATCTCAGATAGTCCATGGGTGAGCCCTGTACATATGGTGTCCAAAAAGAGTGGAATCACGATCATAGAGAACGAGCACAATGAACTTATACCGACACGACCGATCACAGGATGAAGAATGTGCATTGATTACAGGAAACTAAACAAGACGACAAGAAAAGATCATTTTCCACTCCCATTTATTGATCAGATGCTAGATAGATGGGACATTCTTACTACTGTTTTCTCGACGGCTATTCAGGGTACAACCAAATCGTAATAGCCCCAGAAGACCAAGAGAAAACAACATTCACATGCCCTTATGGAACATTTGCCTATAGAAGAATCCCATTCGGATTGTGCAATGCTCCATCCACATTTCAAAGATGCATGATGTCAATATTCTCAGACATGGTTGAAAAGTTCATTGAAGTTTTCATGGACGATTTCTCGGTTTTTGGAGATTCATTTGATAAATGCCTAAATCACTTAGGCAAGGTCTTGGAAAGATGTGAAGACACAAATCTAGTTCTCAATTGGGAGAAATGTCATTTCATGGTCCAGGAAGGAATCGTACTTGACCATAGAATCTCACAACATGGAATTGAAGTCGATAAGGCAAAGATCTAAGTGATTGCAAAACTTCCTCCACCAATTTCGGTGAAAGGAGTAAGGAGTTTTCTCGGACATGCAGGATTCTATCGGAGGTTCATAAAAGATTTCTCAAAAATAGCAAAACCTCTTTGTTCTTTGCTTGAGAAAGATACACCATTCCTTTTCACAAATGAATGCCACGTGGCCTTTGCAACTTTGAAGGATAAACTTACATCAGCTCCAATCATCATTTCTCCAGATTGGACTATTCCATTCATTTTGATGTGCGATGCAAGTGATTATGCCGTGGGGGCTGTACTGGGCCAGAAGAAGGACAAAATGATGCAAGTGATCCATTATGCTAGCAGGACTATGAATGATGCTCAGCTGAACTACACAACAACTGAAAAAGAGATGCTTGCAGTGGTTTATGCCTTTGACAAATTTCGATCCTACTTATTGGGATCAAAGGTCATAGTCTACACTGATCATTCAGCTTTGAAATATTTAATGACAAAGCAAGATGCAAAGTCAAGGCTAATCCGATGGGTTCTACTTATGCAAGAATTTGACATAGAAATCAGAGACAGAAAGGGAACAGAAAACCAAGTGGCGGATCATCTCTATAGACTAGACCAAAACAATGCTCAAGAGAAGGAAATAAATGAAGTATTTCTGGATAAACAACTGTTCCAAATCTCTAATATCCAGGAAAAACAAAATGCACCATGGTATGCTGACATCGTTAATTTCCTTGTTGGTGGAATAATTCACCCAAATTTTTCCCATCATCAAAAGAAAAAATTCTTCTCCGAGTTGAAATACTATTACTGGGAAGATCCTCTATTGTTCAGACGAGGACCTGATCAAATCATCCGGAGATGCATACCGGAAGAAGAAATGGAGAAGGTATTAGAAAGATGTCATTCCTCTCACTATGGAGGACATTTTGGGGGTTAAAAAACAGCAGCAAAAATTCTTGAAGCAGGATTCTATTAGCCCACTCTGTTCAAAGATGCACATACACTTGTCTCGAAGTGTGACCAGTGCCAAAGAAATGGAAACATGTCAAAAAGAAATGAAATGCCAATGAATTTCATCCTTGAAGTTGAAATATTCGACGTTTGGGGAATTGATTTCATGGGACCCTTTCCATCATCGTTCTCTAATGAATACATCTTTGTAGCTGTGGACTACGTATCTAAATGGGTGGAGGCTGTTGCATTACCAACAAACGAAGCTAAGGTCGTGGTAAATTTTCTAAAGAAAAATATATTCACTCGCTTCGGAACTCCGAGAGTTATTATCAGTGATGGCGGATCTCATTTCTGCAATCACCAGGTTAAGGCTCTATTGACCAAATTCGGAGTAAAACACCGTGTCGCTACCTCTTATCACCCACAAACCAGTGGACAAGTCGAGGTTTCCAATCGTGAACTGAAACGTAGACTTGAGATGACAGTCGACTCATCTCGGAAAGATTGGTCGAAAAAGCCGAATGATGCGCTATGGGCTTACAGAACAGCTTATAAGACACCGATAGGCATGTCTCCATTTCGTCTGGTTTTTGGAAAATCCTGCAAGTAGAACTTGAACATCGAGTCTTTTGGGCTATAAAAAAATTAAACTTTGTGACGATTGTTTGGAAAGAAAAGGTTGCTTAGATTAAATGAGTTGGATGAAATCCGACTCGACTCATATGAAAATGCCAAAATCTACAAAGAAAAAACAAAAAGATGGCATGACAACAATTCTAAGAAGAGATTTTAAAGCAGGAGACCAAGTTACGCTTTTTAATGCACGCTAAATCTGCTTCCGGTAAGCTGCGATCACGATGGACAGGCCCTTACACGATCAAAGAGGTGTATTCTCGTGGAGCTGTGGAGATTTATAATACAACCGACGGGAGTTTCAAAGTAAACGGTCAACGGTTAAAGCCATATCTGGGAGGAGAATTCTCGACAGCAAAGTCAATCATAATGCCGAAATACCTAATTAATCGGAGAAGTCAAGCTAAGGACGTTAAACAAAGCGCTTATTGGGAGGCAACCCAATCTCTATTATTTCGCAAAATAAGTTTGGGGGTAACACGGAAAGATTCAACAACAAGAGCAAGGATCATATCATCCAGGGAGTCTTTCTTTCATTATTCTCACATATATAATAATTATAATTTTCTAAAAAAAAACCATTTTAAAAACTTAAAAAAAAATATATAAATAAATAAATACGGCCGTAAGTTATTAGTCTTACGGCCGTATGTTGTTCCATTATATTTTTCCCGAAAGCACCTTACGGCCGTAACTATTGCATGTTACGGCCGTATCCTGAAACAAGTTCCGAAAAACGAATGCATCATACGGCCGTAAGTCTGGAAGGATACGGCCGTAACGTAAAAACTTGTTAGAAAAACGAAAGCATCTTACGGACGTAACTTGGATATGTTACGGCCGTAACTACTCGTCTATATTAAAAAAAAAACGGACTTTGCAACACATTCACAAACCAGACGAGACACCAAGCGGCCGGCAGTGCGATTTTTTCCCCCTATCAATCCCTACTTTCTAAAAACTCAAATTCCTCAATACAATTCATTATCTTATCAACATTAACACATAATCATCAGGTTCTCTTTCAATCCTTGTTTCAATTTATATATTTTTGAGTTTTAGTTTTTAGTTTTTCACTTCATATTTGTTTTTCGATTCTTATTTCCGTATGATTCGTTGATTAAATCTTGTTCATTTGTTAGTATTGTTGATATTTGTGTGGTTATTTGATTCACTGATTTGTGGTGGCTTTATGGATTTGAGTTTGAATAAAAAAAACTTGTTAAAAAAACTATGAACTCAAGGTGTCAGACGAAATGCCACAACGAAAATCTTTGAATTTTTTTTATGTTTTTATTGGTTTTGCTTGATGATTATAGTTGTGTGATGAAAAGAAGTTGATTTTGTTAAATTTCAGGGATGGCACCGAAGAAATCGTCAAAAGGAAAAGAAAAGGTCGGTTCGTCATCTCAAGGTCCGGCACCACCGCAAAGAAATCAAAACACAAAGTGCATTAAGGAAAGATTGTTCAATCTTGATGATTTCATTGGCGATTCGGATAGAGACACAATCACTAGCCCTTTCATCCAAAAATTCATAGACAATGGATGGGAAAAATTCGTTTCCGATCTCCCAAATGGTAACCCGACCTTGACCCTAAACTTTTACAATTCTTTCAACAAGTCAATTGGGCAGGTAGGGTCGCCTACTTATCATCAGACTACTGTGAATGGAAAATCGATTAATTTTTCACCGGATGTCATTAACAAGTATTTGGGGGTTAATTGTACTAACGCGGTTGACATTTCTATCTTACCTAATGAAGAGGTGCCGGATGATAGGGTTTTACGCTGGGCATTAGTGAGCGAGTTGCATGACAGTATTGGGATGATCAAACCCCGATACAACCAGGCGGACCTAATGGATGATGCTCGGTATTTATGGATGTGGGCAGCCGGGAGTATTTATCCGACCTCGACTCTGACGACGGTTTCCATTGGCCACCTGCGAGGTTTATTTGCTATCCGCCGAGGGGTAAAAATGGATTTGGGTACTCACATTTACACTACTATTTGTCACTATGCCGGCATGGTCCCGACTAGGCAGAAGATGCCATACCCCTGCCTTATCACTGGTATTTGCAGGAGCCAGAGAGTAAAAATTTCAAGTGGGGTGATATATTAACACATGGGGATCGACTGAACGGCCGGAGTAGTATTTTTCGAAGTACTCAGTTGAGGAGCAAACGGGCACGTTTGGAACCCGAAGAGGATAGTAGCCACGAGGGGGAAGAAGAGGCCGAGGAGGATGCCGGTGATGACTTGACGCCTTTTGAGGAAAATTTGCTTGAAAGAGTTCGGGGATTAGAAACATCCCAGGCTGAAATTTTGAGAAATCAGAATGAAATAATCGAGCGTCAATTAGAAACGGAGAAGTGCTTTGAAAAGCTTTTCCGTTTTCTAAACATCCCTGACGACACACCTGGAGGATCACAAAGCTAAAATTTCAGGGAGTTTTCTGTTTCTCGCTTGCTTTTATATTTTTTTAAAAACTCGGGACAGTTTTACTTATAAGTTTGGGGGTGTTTTCGTACTTGTGTGTTTATTTTGTGGTTTTTGAACTATGATGTTTATTTTGATTTTGATTGTGGTATGTTTTGATTAGTGTATGGTGTGGTGTGTTTTTATTATTTGGCATTGATTAGGTTTAGTGAATATATATTTCTAGATATATATATATATATATAGTATTTTGATTTATGAGATTTCTAGATCTGGCCATAACACCAATAAATTAGCTATATACAGCTTCTAAATCGTTTTAACCGGTAAAAAAAAATTTGTATATTCCAAAATTTTTTAGCCTTAATCTCTCTTTCCAAGCCTTGTAATTATCATATAAAATCGAGTCATTCGTTACCTTGAGAAAAGAAGAATCAATTGGTTGATGAAAAATAGAACTGAAATTTACTTATTTGTGGAGTTTTTGATTTTTCATGCTTAACTAAAAAATGATTTTCTGCAAAAATTCTATTCCCTAAAAAAAAAAAGGAGTCATTGGTGAAAAGAGCTACACGTTAGCAAATAACGGTGTGAAAGATATCACCTTAAAAAAATAAATGACGAAAAGGAGAAGTGTTGAGCAGCAACAACTGCCTAATTTTGGGGATTCTAAAATTTTGCGAAAAATAAAGGACTAACCATTGTTGGTGCGTAGCTGCCGTCTCACAGAAAAATTGGTGAAAAGAGCTACACGTTAGCAAATAACGGTGTGAAAGCTATCACCTTTAAAAAAAATGAGATAGGAATTGTGTTAGTGAAAAGAGCTACACGTTAGCAAATAACGGTGTGAAAGCTATCACTAAAAGGGATATAGTTTATGAGCAGATTTGAATTAATTAGCGGCTGGATTTCAATACACTCAATTTTGTGAAAATCACAATATTTGATGACGCCAATAAAATTCTTCTTCATATTGAGTCGAAAAATAAACGAGTGGTCGAGAGCAACCATTAAAGGGAGTCGTGTGTATCACGAGTGGGAAAGAAATAATCAGCCTTTTGGGGGTAAAACCTTGAATTTGGAATTACAAAATAAAAACCGTGTTTTAACTTCAAAATCATTAGTAGATTTATTTTGAATCTTGATTCATTTCTATCTACTGTATAAAGCTGGTTGTTGTGTATTAATGGCATTTTGATCTCCTTTTCTCTTTTTATATTTTAATTTATGTGTGTATTAATTTTTCTTATTTTTATTTTTGGAGCATGAATAATAAAGAGTCTTGTTCGGGACTAGCAAGAATTCAAGTTTGGGGGTGTGATAAGTGTCAGTTTTGTACACTTATCCATGGTTTGTATCGATAAAATTCACCCATAATTGAGCTAGTCTACTCGTTTTTTGCTTTTAATTAATTAGTTTTAATAATTTTATTTTTATCGGATGATGATCGGATTAAATAACTGAATTACTCAAGAAACAACATGTTTAATAAATATTCTCTTTGTTGAATTTTGATATATTCATGTTGTAGGGCTTTCCGAGACGAATTCGACAGTCTTTCCGGATTCAAAATCAGAGTTATATATCAAAAGTTATCATCCGAAGAAGATCAGGGCACAACGCAAAGTCCGAGAAATTGGCTGGCGTAACTTTCAAAGCAACCGGTGAACAAATTTACGGCCAAGTTACGGCCGTAACATTCAGGAGTTACGGCAGTAAGTCACCCTAGTTACGGCCGTAACTCCTGAATGTTACGGCCGTAACTCTTGACAGATTGTTATGATTTGTCTAATTTTTTATACTTTTTGTGTATTGTTGAGGGGATGGCTAGCATTGATCCGATCTAATGTAATAATGCTGGAGTTTTGGAGCTATTAGATGACTTTAGGTGTATAAATAGACCCCTTAGATCCTTCATCATTCACCATTTATCTTATAATTTTCCATTTTTTGTAAACTTTTCTTTTTTGTGTGAAGAACACACTTATGTTCTTGAGTGATATTTGTAAGTGTGGTATAGCATATGTTGTTCAGAGAGTTTATTGCTTCTATCTCCTTTATCTACTAAGGGAGTTAGGATCAATTCTTTCTCTTGATTCAACTAAACATGACCACCAAAGCTTGTAACATGTATAATAAACCATTCATGGGCTAAGTAACCTTTAGTTGGGATTATAAACAAGGTTAGTCATGTTGTTTATGTTTGTATAAAAGATCTATTGTGAATTACTTATTATTGTGTGTAATTTTCATTGTTTTAACAATCTTTATTTATTTGGCCAATAAATGACGATATTTATGGTCTTCATATGTTTCGAAAGAAAATATGTTTGATTAGATCAAATGATCTTCACTCTAAGTTGTTCTAGGGGATAGAAATATACCTCTAGTCCTTAGATGATTCTTTGAGTTATTTTCATAAATCCTAATGCTATGTATTGAAGCCAATCAACATAGAAATATAGTGGATTGATTCAATATGTAAGGGGCGTTTTATAGTTCGAAAGAGAAACCGTCTTTTTAAGGAAAATCGAATCTACACAACATAATAAGTAAATTCATCTTATGATCTACTATACATCTTCTATAACTAATGACGAACTAAGTTTGTAATCCCAACTATTTCATTTTATCGTTAATCAATCTATTATTATTGCAATCTTTTTATTTCCTTAAAATATTAGAACTACTATTGCATTTACTTTGCAACTATTAAACCAAACTCTTTAATTGTGTGTTTTACTCATCCTAGTATCTATAAAAATAGACTAATAGTGTATAATTCAAATTATAACCAAACTTCCTTGTGGGATCGATAAACCGGACTCAAAAAGTCTACTTTACTACTTGATACGATATCGTGCACTTGCGATAGTTACACTAACAACGTGTCATTTAACTCCTTCTCTGACTCTCTTTAACAAAGTACACTGATAGATCTTAGCTTTGGAGTGTCGGCACCACTTCAACAAAAGGCTATCACTTTGTTCATACTGGAGTCGCATATGTTTCCATTTTAGGCCAACGCTACAACATTGTAGATTTTTAATGAAGTATGGTTCAATTAAACTCATATTCCACGTCGTCATGAACTGGATTTATTCATAAAGTACTCTTTATGGATTGACATTCATTGAGGCGTCCTCCAATGATGACTATAATCCAGAATCACATGAGACGAATGAGTTCATTGATCAGATGATCAAGTTTCATGTACCAAAATCTCATACATTCTTAGCGAGAGTATTTTTCGAATCAAGTGGCATCCCAATACCCTATGAGATCCACGACCTAGTAACACCGTCTACCACATTTTGTGGTGTTAAAATATCACCATTTATAGGTGACGAACATCCCAGATCGGACACAATCCTTGCAGACATGTTTGCAGCATGTATTTAATCTCGTCACTTTGGGGAACTTTGTGAGGCACAGTAGGGATAAACTACGACAATTCCAAGTTGTTCTATTCAAACATGATCATTCGCATCTCCCTCAAAGGATGGGAAGACTGCCATATCAAAGTGACTTACGAGATCGTCTGCCAAGGTATATTTTAAGCGGACTATGAGTGAAAGCGCATGTCATATTCATCATTTATAACCCATCATAATGCGTTGTGGTGACGTACCTTGGCACATGAACATGTGGACGATAAAAGTTTTTCATTGTTAACATAATCTAGTTAACAAAATGCACAATGTTGCACTTGTAGCTAAGTATTTGAATGATTATAGGTATAGGTGAATATGACATGTTGACCTATATTACATAATGTAGATACTGGTCTTGAGAATCCAACAAACCGCAACCATGCACCCCCGGGGTCGAACATAAAGAAACGATTGAAATGATGATAGGCCGTTGGTTTTATCGAACCTCTAGTGCTTTCTTGAAGAGTTCACTCCCTTCACCAGCCCCAAACACCACAAAATTTTGTATGTATAAAGCGGTGTTAGCATCAACCTTATGGTCAGAAACCAGTTGAAAAGATATCAGACTGGTCGTTGGAATGACTGGTGTGGTTCACCTCCTTCCAAGGCTCCAAATGGCACTAAAATTTGTGAGGAGGTAGCCTTGGATGTTAAGAAGTACTTGTTAAAATTTCACTTAAAGACTGTCTAAAGTGGGTGAACCGACCTTTAAAATGACTGGTCCACAAGTTGGACAACTGTAAACTCAGGTTTCATCGACTTATCAATCATTGTCAAAGGAACCACATAACATATAAATGTTATCACTTGAGTACTACCATGTGTGAATACCATCATTGCATCATAACCCACCCAGGCTAACACTTATGATCATGTATGTATAAGGACTCGGTGAAAAGAAAGGACTCAGCACCATGCTTATGCGAATCGCTATATTATTCTCGTTAGCATAGAAGGGTGTCTTCTCCTAATCGTGCCAAAGAATAGGCTTTAATCAGTGAATATGGCTAATAAGGATCATCGGGGGTCTTGTAATAGATATCATCATCGGTCATGAGCCCTGCTCACGACTCCACCAATGTACTTTGGTGTCTTTGATCCACCTAGCTTCTTTGTTCAAAGAAAAAAATGATGTCCATGGCAATACCGTGGTATATGGATCATCAAACTGTCCAAACTCTGGACTATTAAAGCCTAAATATGCCAATGTCCCAATACATCTTCTGGTTACAAAAATCAATGCAAGTCGGACCATATTGACTCGTAAATATTTTTTCACATATTCAATACAAGTGATGCATAAAATTTTATTTCTCACAAATCACAACAATATGCTATGGGTGATACACTTTGGCATAAATATCATCCAGTCATATATGGTTCAATTATTATGAAACATATGTGACTAGAAAACGCCATTCGACATTCAACAACTTGAGTATTATACCACTCATTGATTGTGATGACCTAGTCATCATAGTATAGTCACAATGGATTATAACTGAAATCCAAAATATTGCGTTTCTTAGAAATAGCTTAATAAGCACTCAATTTCGCTTGCAAAATTTTACAAAAATGAGAATAGTGAACACTCTAATAACATAGAGATTTTATACTAGATACGTCAAAATAATCTGTCATACTAAGTGCGTAACATGGCAGGAGTATATGCCTAAGGGGCAAAATTATGACACATGAATAGTGTAAAACTACCATGCACACGCTCTACCTTCTTATAAGGGTTAGTATTTTGGGCTTTCCCAAGGAAGTTGTTTTTCAACATTTGAAAGATGATATTTTAACGCATAATGCATAGCAAAAATCGCATCATTTATGGAAAATTCGGCCAAAAAGAGGTAGAAAAACATGTGTCATAAGATCGCTTGCAAATTTAAGATGAGAACCAAGTTGGTTGGGAAAAAGGTAGCATAATAGCTGGAAATAAAATTCCGCGCAGCTTGACATTTTCACTAAAACAGCGATAACTCCCTCGTTAGGAATGCTATGGACGAACAGTTAGATGTTCTGGAAATTAGACTTCCGTATCTTTCTATCCATAGGTTTTGCACCACACGGATCATTAAACTCCGATCATAGTGCATATTTTAATTGGTTGCTTTAGCATTCCCAAGTTTAGTGAGAAAATAAGGTTGAGACCATATCCAATGGCATAAGTGTTGTTGCAAAAAACATGGCAATGACAGCCATAAGTGCGTTTAAGTGCAGCAGGGTGTTCGATTTCTTATCTCGACTAATGATCCTTTCAATAACTCCAACTTGATAGACTTGCAGAGAAAGTAGGAATGTCGGTACAGTTAAGGATGTTTAAAAACCACTAATTACGTTTGAACTTTAAAGCATAAATAAATACCAAGGAGGATGCGCCTAGTCATGATCAAAAGTGTAGACAAAATCCATCAAAAGGCATCAAACCAACCAAATAATTCAATTCTCAATTTGCAAGTATACGTCATAATAGCCAAGTTATGTGGATGCAACACAGTGCATCATAAATAAGCATTTTGAACCATGAGACATAATGAATATACCATAATCAACTCGTCTTGACCGTCCAATAAGATCGACTAAACATAGTCAAATATGCAAGGCGCATGTCTTTACAAATACTTGGGAAGTATTCGAAACTATAGTCACACAAACTATAATCGAGGTCAACGAATTCTTATGTTTACCTCAATATGTTGGTTTAAAATCGACAAAACGGCAACGTCAAATTGCACATAAACCGTGGTGTATGCAACAACCACAAATGTTGACTTTCAACAATTATCTATGACTCCCCCAAAACCGTCAAATAATTTAATTCGACATATGAGAGTGATACCACCCCTCATAGTCTCATCCACTGCAAAGTAGCGTGGGAGATAGAGAACCCAAATACCCAATTCCCAAAAAATTCCCAAAAAAGAGGAACTGGGAAATGGGAACAGTGGTAAAATCTTACATGGGTACTTGATTCCATATTTACTTTGATCCTTGAACGGAATACTAAATATGGCTTCTCTGCATAACATGCACATCATCATGAGCAATATATTTTCCTTACAGAAACGACACAATTTTTTTCTAGAGCATACCGTCAAATTTTTCCCTTTTGATGGAGTAATTTTCCCTGTTCCAATCCCCCGCTTGAGTTCTCATTAAAAAACCCTTAATTTCTTGAAATTTTGAGGCGAAAGAACAAAAACACGACCATCACATAACTCGAGAAACACAAGCTGTGGCTTCAAGAAATTAATAACATCTTGGACTTCTTTGCAAGATTCCACAGAGACGTGGGCAGATCCGACCAAAAAAAAACATCACATACGCCGCCTTCAGCAGCTGAATCGCACATGAGCATCACTGAACTCCTTGAAAGCTCCAGAGGTAGAACTTTCCTCTCATAAAGATTATTATTCTCATTACTTCCACTCTCATTTTCAAATATAGTATCATGGTTTTCTCCGGAGATTTGATCCCCTTTGTTTACGTGCACAAAGTCGTCGATTTCGTTGATCGTCTTAGAAGGAGGGTCCATCACGCGGCGACGAGAGAGTGTATGAAGTCAGGTGATTTGAGCGGTCGATTGAGGCGAATGAACTATTTCGACTTGGCGGTGGCGGCGGCGGTGAAGCAAGATTTTTCGATCGGGTTTTAGATTAGATCTTGCCATTCTAGACGGCGGCTGTGGTGTTGGATCAGGATCTCTATTTTTTTTGCAAAAATCGGCTTCTGTTCTTGTACAGTTTTGTCCAGTATATTGTTCCGAATTAGATCTCCACCATTGAACTTGTAGTTCTATATATTATTAATATGCTGTCAAACTTTTAGGCTGATCCGATGGTTAACGAAGCGGGAAACACAATTTTCGCGCGGTCTCATAGAACAGATAATTGACGCACGGAAATCGCGATTTTTTTTTTAATTTTGAAAATTCAAAGAGGAAGAAATATTCTACTGTTAGGTCAACGTGCTGATAACGTGTTTCGGAAAAAGTAGTAAACAAAGTAGTAGAAAGCAAAAAGTGTAAACCATTGTATTGATAACATTGATAAAGATGCCTTTATATAGGCTTTACAATGAGACTCCTTCCGTACGTAGGATTCCTTACAAAGAAAGATATCAAGTAGAATCCTCTAATTCTAGAAGGACCTAGAATCTCTATCATCTATGATATTTATTCTAATTAATATTAAGCAAGACACATCACCGGAGTAACAATGCTCGAAACAAAATGGATATATTTTGATGGATGAAGAGAGTATCTGTCTTTTTCACTAACACAGATATTATTGCACCATCATCCGAACATTATATAATGGACCAATCCACCATGAAAGCTGAATCATCCCATAAATTTCCATTGTACCGTTAGTTTTGCACGTGTAAGGAGGACTTCTTGAGCTCCGTGCCATTTTCAGCAATATATTGTATACATCAATGATATATATGATAAAATGGAAAACCTAACCTAGGAAATCCGCCAGAATATACCACCAAGCTCGTATCCGGCCACCGGAACAAGCTATGAACGAAACCCTCTCTTCCAACCACCAGCAGAAACGGCCAAGAAATCTCATGTCGACCATTAATGATACCACTATGGAAATAGAAGAGGCGTCGGAGAACCAGACGGTCAATCCGTTCTGACGGCCCCTTCCCTTCTACGCAGAACGGCCCCGCCTTCTTTCGCAAAACGACTGCGAAAACGCACACCAAAGGCAGACGTCCGGGTAGCATATCTGAAAACTTTGAAGGAAAAATAGAAAATCAAAGTAACTTTGGCCACTAACGAGATCCCGTTCAAACAAGTTTCTGTTGACGATGAATTCAGAGATTTAATGGACAACCAATGGAACAAAGCAATCATCATTAAAGTGTTGGGCAAACCCTGGGCGTACTCAGCCTTGATCGAGAGACTCGAAACCATGTGGAAGTTGGGCGGCAGTTTCGAATTTCTCGATCTTGGGTACGGTTTCTTTTGCCTAAAGGACATTTCAGACGAGAAAAGAGAGACAATGCTCACGCAGGGACCGTGGCAAATTGCGAGAAGTTTTCTATACGCAAATGGAAACCCAACTTTTGCGCAGACACAGCCATAACTTGGGTTCGAATTCTCAACCTACCCATGGAAATGTTACGAGAATCTGTGATTCATACGCTTTCTGGATGCATTGGGGACCCGATCAAAACTGACGGGAATACATTCGCAACATCCAAAGGCAAGTTTGCACATTTTTGCGTCCAAATTAGGACTGATACACCACTTGAGCTAGGACTGTATGTAAACGGCACAGTGTACAAAGTGGTGTATGAAAACCTACACCAAATATGCTACAAGTGTGGCAAGGTAGGACATGCAATCTCGGAATGCAAAGGCAAGGAGATAGTTCAGACCATGGATGGAATGGCTCCAATGGAACAGCAAGAAAACAACATGAAAAAGGAGCAAGCGGCTCCCAAAGAAATGTGGCTAACCGAGAAGGCAAAAAATAGGGAGTTTGTCATAAGGAGGAAAAATAATCAGTCATCTCTCACATGACATCCACGAAACAATAATAATGGCCAGGGTAATGCAACGGCGGCTCAGCGCCACCCACAACACCGACCAGCATCGAGGAACAGCCCTAGGATTCCAACAGGCGCTGGAGCGCATGAAGGCGGCCCACATAACACAGCCCATCCATACACAGGCCACATAACTTGGCCCAAAGTCAAGTGCAGCAGGCCCATAACTAGCCCTCTAAAGGTAGAGTGCTGCCCAAGACAATTCTAAAAAGGAATCCGGCCACAAGTCAGAACCACCCAAGCCCATCAAACAGTGTGGAACCAGGCGTATTTAATTTCCATGTAGGAACTAATGTTGCCTCAACATCAAAACACCCTACTACTGCTATGTAAAACCCGTTCAGCATATTAAGCGACCAAGAGAATGTTTCAGACCTCTTCAACAATAGAGCAAGCATCGTGGGAGCAAGGGTTAGAGTGGGGGCCGTACAGATTCGTAATGATGGTGGACGACATAGCAATAGAGATGGAGGAGATAGAAACGCAACAACTACTATGGATTCAACCGTTAGTGATATCACAAATTTCCCAAAACGTAAGAATGGTCCAAGTACTGGAGATTCCAGCTGTGGTCTAGGAAGTGGAAATACAAACTCACTTTTTGGAGATGGAGGAGTGGAATCAAGGGAGATTTTGGCTAAAAAAGTCGTTGACGACATGGGAATAGGAATGACAATGGACAGTTTGGATGGAAGTACTCAAGCAGGTGACTGCGATATGGATGGGGAGGACAAGTGAGTATCCCATCCACGATTACCACCTTTCGATGTCTCCAATGAAGGTCATTTCATGGAATTGTCAAGGGGCGGGAGATGAGGACTTCCGTCGAAATTTTAAAGACATGGTATCTATACATAGACCTGATATTTTCTACGTTCTGGAAACTCGAGTTGGGTAGGAAGTAGCAGAAACGATAATCTCAAGACTGGGATACACGAACTGGAATAAAGCACCAACGAATGGTATGGACAGAGGGATTTGGATGTTATGGAATGAAGCGGATCTAGATGTCGAATTTGTTGAAATAGAGGACCAAGGTATACATGTAATTGTGAGTGGACGACAACAAGATCCATGGAGGATTTCTGGAATTTACGCCAAACCCAAGAAAGTCGACAAACTCCGCATATTCGGACAGATGAAATGAATTTCTGCGGCTTCCGATCTTCCTTGGCTAGCTACGGGTGATTTTAATGAGATATGTTACGCCCATGAAAAATCGGGAGGAAAAACAGCAAACTTGGGGAGATGCTTGAGATTCACGCAATGGATGGAGGACTGTGGGCTGCGGGATTTGGGTTTCAACAGACCACCCTTCACCTGGATGAACAATCGGGAAGTAAATTCTTTGATCGAGGAAAGGATAGACAGAGTCATGAGCA
Source organism: Orobanche coerulescens (assembly GCA_033398695.1). Taxonomy (NCBI): domain Eukaryota; kingdom Viridiplantae; phylum Streptophyta; class Magnoliopsida; order Lamiales; family Orobanchaceae; genus Orobanche; species Orobanche coerulescens. The sequence continues at coordinate 144,429,731 of CM065815.1, read as the reverse complement.
ACCAGGCCTGGCTCGATAGATTCCCGGACCATGTGGTACATAACCTTCCTCGGACCTACTCGGACCATAGCCCAGTGCTTACTAGTTGTTATGGGGGGACACAACTCCGCAAAATAAGTCGTTCCGCTTTGAAAGTGCTTAGCTGCTATACAAGGAATGCAAGCCGCTGATACATAACATTTGGGGGGGCGGTACACACATACACCAAGCTATCGAATCGGTTCTTCTAGCTCTTCAAACATGGAACAAAAAATGATTTGGTAATATCTTCCATCATAAGAGAGACTAGTTAAGGCACGACTTGATGGTATTCAAAGATCCCGGAGAACAGAATACCTAGGAAAGCTGTAGAAAGATCTTATCCGGGAATTTAATATTATCTTGCAACAAGAGGAAAATATATGGCAACAAAGTCGAGAGTGCAGTGGCTGAAAAATGGTAAAAGCAATACAATTTTTTTTTTCACCAGGCAACTTTGACAAGGAGGAGACGAAATCGAATTATCTCGCTAAAAATCGGAGAAGAGTGGGTAAAGGACGAATTGCGTATACATAACCATGCATTGGACTTTTACACAGGTCTATTCTCTCCAAATCCACATAGCAACACAACTGGGATACCTGGGCTGCCGGTCTCACGCTACCAGGCCCAATTAACAGAAGAAGAGAGATACACTTTGATGAAACCTATATCAGCAAAGGAGATGAAAAATATAGTGTGGGCTTGCCATCCTGAAAAATCACCAGGCCCAGATAGCCTTCAGGCCTTATTTTACCAACAATGCTGGGAAATTGTGGGCCAATCGGTTGACTTTTACACAGGAAGCGTTCGACCTTGGTCAATTTGAGCAGCAAGTGTGTGCAGCCTACTTGTGCCTTATTCCAAAAATTCCGAACCCGGTTAGTATTACTCAATTTAGGCCAATCTCATTAGAAAATGTGCTATATAAGTTTGTGACCAAATGCATCACTATGAGACTTAAGGACATTATGCCTAGAATAATTGCACCTACACAATCCAGTTTCATAAAAGGGCCGAAGCACTCAAGACAATATATTTGCTCTCCAAGAGATTCTCCACTCAAGACAATATATTTGCACTTAAGAACAAGATTGGTTCCATGATAATGAAACTTGATTTAGAAAAGGCGTACGACAAAGTTGAGTGGAACTTTTTAGAAGAAACACTGAGAGGTTTTAAGTTTCCAAACCAACTAGTGTCACTCATAATGTTTTGTGTGAGGAATGCTTCTACTCGTATCTTATGGAATGGTGAGCCTTTGGAACCGTTTTCACATGTTTGTGGCCTAAGACAGGGTGACCCCCTTTCCCCATATGTGTTTGTGCTATGTATTGAACGATTATCCTATCTGATAAATGATTTGGTGGATGCCAAGAAATGGAGCCCAATTAAAGTGTGCCAATGTGGACCGGAGTTCTCTCACTTATTTTTTGCCGACGATGACTTAATATTCGTGGGAAAGGCTACGATTCAGAATGCGCAGGTCATGAGGAAGTTGGACTTGTTCTGCGGGAACTCAGTGCTCAAGCTTAGTCAGGAGAAATCCAAAGTCTTCTTTACGAAAACAAGTGGGCTAATATTTAAAAGAGCTATATGCGATGTCCTGGGATTTAGGCCGACTTTCCAGCTGGGGAAGTACCTAGGAGTTGCACTGATGCATGGTAGAGTGACTCAAAGCTCTTTTAGTCCTTTTTTTGACAGGATAATGGGAAGATTTAGCGGATGGAAAAGAAAGTTTATGTCCATAGTAGGTAGAGCCACTTTGGTTCAGTCGGTAGCTTCCTCAATTCCCATACATACTATGCAATCATCATGGCTGCCAAAAAATATTTACAGTAAACTGGACAAGCTAAATAGAGACTTCATATGGTCCTCAGATGTCAACCAACCAAAGCTTCACCTTGTTGGATGGAAGAAAATTACAAGGACTAAACAAGAGGGGGGGGGGGGGGGGGGTCTGTGAATAAGAGAAGCTCATACAACGAATGAGGCGTTATTGGGGAAAAAAAGTGTGGAGAATTCTGAGAGACGACAAAACAGTCTGGTCCAAGTTAGTACATAACAAGTATCTCAAGGATTTCAACATCTTCTCATGCATGAGTAAACCCAGAGATAGCCCAACCTGGAAAGGCATAACTAAATGCGCTGCTCTATTGAAACAATTCTTCCGCTGGAAAATTGTATATGGTACAAAGATCTCATTCTGGTACAATAATTAGTTAGGGTCTAAACCAATATGTAGCTGGGTGCCAAATATTGAGACCCAAAACAGGGATTTGAAGCTTCGAGACATTGTCGATGATGACAACAATTGGCACTCAATATACTGCATACTACCCTTCCACCGGAAATCAAAACACAAATATTGGAGAACAGGGTACAGCTCAATCAAGGGGAGGATGTCCCTATCTGGAGTGAATCATCAAATGGTCAATTCTCTTGTCAATCGGCCTATAAAGTGTTGTATAAACACTATTCTGAGAATAGCCAAAGCACGGATTCTTGGAGTTGGTTGTGGAGGATTAAATGCAGCAACAAGCTCAAACATTTCCTGTGGTTGGCAATACAGGAACGGCTTGTCACTAATCATCTGAGACGGCAGAGGAAGATCAATGAAGATGCCACTTGTGTCCACTGTGGGTACGACAAAGAAACAGTAATACATATCCTCAAGTGCTGTCCAAGAGGGCAGAAAAACTGGGGAAAATTCCCATCTCCAGAAGACATTAACAAGTTTGGTCTTCCAAACAATATTCACTGGTTCTGTAGCAACTTACTCTGCAAAGAAACGAAATGTGAGCTAATCCCGGATATACCTTGGTACCTAATCTTCACAGCTACAGCTTGGAACATCTGGAAAGCACATAATCTGAAGGTATTCAAACTCAAAACCCAAACTATACAGCAAACTTTATTTCTGATTCGTAAGGAGAGCATGGAGTTAAATACATGCTTCAACGTAGAAGATAAAGCACCCAGGATCATAGCATGGAAATTCCCACCTCCCAATTGGTTCAAGCTTAATACAGATGGTAGCTTGCACCCAAATAGGAACCAAGGAGCTATGGGAGGAATTCTGTAACACCCCGAACTAGGCGGATATTACAGTGCCGTGGACCCCCAACTGAGACCCACCAGACGAATGTAAATTAATGAATTAAATAATATAATTGTAGTACCGAACCACATTATATTACCAATTACTCCGATGAGGAGTTTCAAGTACAACACACTCAGGAAAAATACTGAATACATGTATATTTCATATGAAGATAAAATATACAACACTAAATGAAATGAAATCCAAACGGACTGCAGCGGAAATTGCACAACAAGAAGACATGAATAAATAAAGAGACTGGGGCCCCCTACTAGTATCACTGGGACTCATCGCCGTCAACGTTCTCTTCACGTGCTTTTGCCTTGCCATGACCTAAAAACAATATCCCCAACGGGGTCAGTTACACAGAACAACAATCCTCAAGAGTTGAACAAGCATAATCATTAAATATATATGACATGAAATCAAACTGAAGAGGGGCATCATAGTACGCTCGTAATGGGACGTGCAAGTGCACAAGACGAGTGTCCGGACACACCCGTCCTTGTACCTAATTAGTCTCATGGAGGCACGTTACCGTGTGCACAGTCCATTGTGTCGGTGAACCCTTCACATGACTATCGTGTGCCCGACTAAAATTTCCACACATAGCCACCCGGCCACGCAATATGAACCCAGAGGGTCACAAAAAAAAGTGACCATGATTAATATCAATGAATAACAAATCGACAAGGTTCAAGAATGACTCACCGAGATGAAATAATAATGAAATGAATGGTAGCTCACTGAAATGATTGGAACCGTCGTTCCTCGTGAATTGAATGATTAGTTTGATAATTACAAGTCTCGACATGAATAATATATCATGAATAAATTATGAATATGAATGAACAACAACGAAAGGAATGAATATCCTTTTAACCGAGTAAGAATTAACTTACTCAATACCGGTGAAGAAAGTCCTTCCTCGAACAAACGTCCTAAATAAAATTGTCGGTCGCTCGAACAACCTTGAATAACATAATTGCCAAAAAAACGCTTAATATATGTACCAAGCATAATCACAACCAACTCAAAACATCAATACGATAAATCCAAATTCATTGGGGACATTATGACGAACACGTAATAACCAATCTCGATTATATAGATACCAAACCTCCAAGGAGTGATTCAATCCACAAAACATCCTCGATACAATCAATAATCTAATATGAATACACAATTTCGAGATTCCCACAACATTAAATCGAAACCCCCAATTCCAAAATCAACATTTCAAAAGGGTTTTGAATAATCCTTCAATAATCCAATGAATATTCATACCAACTCATAATCATATGTATATCTCTTCATATATCATGATTATCACATCCAATACATCATATTCCATCTTAAAATCGAAATCTAAGGTTTGGAGAAAATTACCTTTTGAAGATCCAACCTCTTCGATCCGTCAAAACTATTGTTAATCGACTTCCCAAGCTCCACAAACGAATGAAGATGATAAAACCCGAACACATAAGTGTTTGATGCTGAAAATTTCTCCCACAAAACTACTCTCTCGGAACCAAAGTGAGGAAACGGTGAAATGAGCAATAAAATCCCATCCAAGCCTTTAAATACTGCGCAGAGTTACGGCCGTAACTCTGCCACCTTACGGCCGTAACTTCCCAAGTCAACGGCCTTACAGCCGTAATATCCTTTACATACGGCCGTAACAACACTTCGTCCAAAAACTGATAATGAACACATTGTCTGGGTTACAGCTGTACCATAACCACTTTACGGCCGTAACAACAACACTTATAGCCGTATCCTGCCGAACTTACAGCCGTGAGTTGTCTTCGTTAGAATGATTTTCTAAAATCGCTCAACCTATGACGAACCTTTTGCGGAAGGATAAGAAATACACGTGGTCCGATGCGTGTCAACACAGCTTTGAGGAACTCAAGAGCTGGTTGATTCTTCAATTCCTGCATTTCGGTCGGGGCCATCCGATACGGTGCCTTCGATAAGGGGGACGTACCAGGCTCCAACTCTATCATGAATTCCACATCTCTCTGTGGAGGCAAACCAGGTAACTCGTTTGGAAATACATCGGCATATTCTCTCACTACAGGAATATCCGCCAACATCACTGATGATTTCTCGGTCTTGGTCATATAGCACCAATAACCAACACACCCCTGATTGAGTAATTTCACTGTTTTCATCATATTGAAGACTCTTCCGGAACAGCTGTGATTACCTCCCTGAAATACACACTCGACTCCATCGTCTGAAATGATAGTGACCATACGCTTACGGACACTAAGGATGGCATCATGACGATCCATCCAATCAATACCCAAGATGATATCGTCTCTCGGTAAATCTACCATGATCAGGTTTGCTAGCCATACACGGCCATTAAGCTGAATCGGACAATTCTTAATGTCACGATCTCCAATAATACTTTTGCCGTCAGGTAGTCCAATGACATAAGGTTCACAACAAGTAGCACTATCGAGATGAAGTCTACTCAAGCATGACTCGGAAATGAATGAATACGATGCACCAGTATCAAAAAGGGTACACACAGGTTGAGATAGAATTTCGAGTATACCTGAGATCATTCGGGTCTCCGAATCGTCGGTCCTCTTCATCTCATAAATTCGGGGCTTGCCAGCCCCGGAACCGGACGCTCCCGTATGATAGCTTTTGGCTCCACCTTTGTTTGCTCCCGTCGTCCTAAACGACGCAGACTGAGTGACCGGATTATGAACAGCTGACTGCTTCGGGGCCTGAGATGACGCCGGAGTAGGTTTGGAGTCTCTTCGGCAAAAACAGGCCTTATGCCCAGCAACCCCACAGTTATTACACGTGATAGTCTGCCTCGGACACTTAGTGCTGAAATGACTATGTTCTCCACAGTTGAAAAAGGCGATGGCCGAACTGGCCGCTCGTGACTGAGATTCCGCGGGTATAGGCGCCATAGAAGGTCGCTCAGAAAAAGTAGGGCCCGCACGAGGCTTCTTGAAGGCTGCCTGACTGCCTTCTGACTGATTATGATTCTTGGATTTCTTGCTAGCAGATGAAGGTTGTTGCTTAGCAATCTCCTTAGCAGTAAGCTCATAAGTAAGAGCTTTCTCGATGAATTCGGACAGGGTGGTGCAATTGTGATTAAGCAACTGCATCCGCATACGAGGTTTCAACCTCTTACTGAAATACTTGATCTTATCCGCCTCGGAGCAAATAATGGATGAATCAAAAGGAAGAAGTTCCTGAAATTTCTCAGCGATGGTGAGAACATCATCGTCCGCTGAGGGGTCGGGAATGAGTAATTCTGATAACTTATCCTCCCTGAGTGGGGCCGGATAATATCTCTCCATCCTGAGGGTCTTAAACTGATCCCAAGTACAAGATCCGTCGGTGGGCTTCAAAGATAACCACCAAGAGTGAGCGCTCTTACCTAAATAGTAAGCCGCGACTGAAACTTTATGCCCTTCGGGGCAATCCACCATAGCAAATAGCTTCTCAAAATGATCAAGCCAGTGAATAATATCTTCTGGCTCAGATAAGCCCTCGAAAGTAGGTGGTCTCTGGCGAGAGATGTCGCCAATAATACTGCTCACACTCCTCTCTTGCCTCTGAGGTGGCGGCGGATGGGCCTGTTGATTCTGGGCGGTTGAGTTCTGCATCGACTCCATGAGGCATGCCATCTGAGTCATCTGTGAAGAGATAAATTTACCACTAGAAGAGGGTTGAATAGTGGTAATGCGGAATAACAAAATTTCTTGCGAATAAATGAAAAATAGTGCGGAAAATAAAGACTCAAAGATTTATAGAGGTTCGGCAACTTGCCTACGTCCTCTCTCCGACTTTCTTTTTCTATTGGCTCAAGAACAACCACAAACTTGACTCGTCTTCGATCGGTCCAAGTTCACAACTGTTACAACCGCTTGTCTTCTATCGGTCCAAGCTCAACCTCTCTCTCAATATAAACTTTTGTATATCTAGTGTTCTATAGGAACTAGATAATCCTCACTATACTAATATGGGAGTATAATCCTAATAATGCCGGATCAAAGATCCTAATAACACCGGATTAGTGACTCTTGATTCGTTTCTCTTACGCTCAAGTGTAAGTGATGTAACACTTACAATCAAATGAAGGAATACAAAGTATAATAAATATTACAAGGTATATCACTCTTTGTATTTCTCTTCTCACAACTTAAAATGCAATAAAAGATATGAAACTGAGCTCAAGTATGCTTTGATTGCTTGTATGCTTATATGCTTGTATGCTTGTAGTTGTGTATATAATACCGAAGTCCTATGGGTATTTATAGGTGAAAGACCATTCTTCAAATACTGAAAATTGTATTATTAGCGTGCGCTAATAATGCCTTCTAGCGTGCGCTATCGATTCCGACTTGGCCTTTCTGAACGGTCACAAAATTGTTCTAACGGTAAAATAATATAGCTAGCATGCGCTAGACATGTACTCTTAGCGTGCGTTATCGGTTGGTCAACAAGTCGTCAATCTTGACTTTGAAATCGTTGCTTTGACTCCCCAACGTCTCTTTGTCCAACGGCTAAATTTGAGCTTAGCGTGCGCTAGCAATCATGCATAGCGTGTGCTAATATTAATTAATTCCAGCTTTTCCAGATTTCACGGATCTTCATTGACTCCTGCTTTTCCAACGGTAGAAACTCCAACGGTAAGATGCTGACTACTTTTAGCGTGCGCTAATGTTTATATCGTAGCATGTGCTAAATGTTTTCTTTGGTAACGTACATTACCCTGTGTAGCGTACGTAAAGCTCTTCTCATCTTGAGTCTAGTAGCTACTGTACTACTGACCATGATATCCGGTAGCGTGCGCAAGTAATGTAGAATAACGTGCGCTAAGTCCTTGTATTAGCGTACGTGAACAATTATTCGTAGCGTGCGCAAAACCGCTTCCTTTTTCTTTCCAGACCTTACTGTCCTCTGACTCAATGATGCGATAGCGTGCGTTAATAATGTTTGTGTAGCGTGCGCTAACTGTAGTATTTTAGCGTGCGCTAATGTTGAAAGCCTTGCGTGCGCTATCCATCAGGTAACTTCACTGGACTGCAGCTGACTGACTAGGCTGAAAATACATTCCTCGATAGCGTGCGCTACTCTGGTATATGTAGCGTGCGCTAACACCATTTTGCTCCTTCAATATAACAACGTGTTGAGATTGATTTTATTAAATGTTTTGAATGAAATTATCATCAAAATACTTTTTGAGTCAACAATCTCCCCCTTTTTGATGATGTCAAAACATTTAATTTATACCTGTAAAAACATTTTTAAAAGATTCGAATCAAGGTAACTTGTTCGATACATTAGTATATTTTGGTTTTTGGAGTATTCTCCCCCTTTTTGACATAAACAAAAAGGAACTCCCCCTGAATCGTTGTATTGTTAACAAATAATACCAAGAAGATGTCATGAACACAAACGAATTACGTAAACAACAAATGCCAAACTTCAACCAACCAAATGAAGCGAAATGCAAATTCCATTAAAACAAAGTTCAAGCAATACATAAAATTTCAAGACATGAAACATAAAAACACTCGAATGATAAGTTTCTACAATCAAGCATCAAATTCCTAGATTCTAAGGTGCTGGATCGGAAGAGGAGGATGGGAATGGGAATGACGGATGAGAGTATCGAATGAAATCGGAGATCAGCCCACGAACTTCCCCGACTTCCGAATGAAGAGACCCGACTTCCGTGCGAAGAAACCGAACATCCTCTCGAATTTCCAGCTGAGAGGTCTCGATGCTCTGCATCCGAGTGCAAAGATCGCTCTCTTCTTCCTCCGTGACGGCGTCTCGCATCGGTCGTTACCCTTTCATCTTCGGATGGCGAACAAATTCTCTGGTTTGCATCTCCCTAAGCGTATGGGGTCCTCGGTGCGTCACACGTTCGACCGGTGTTGGCATTCGCGTCCCCTTCGGTACTTGATCATCTTCTCGAAGATACGGAAACAACACCCAACCTCTATTGTATGTTTCGACATAATGCATAGCTTTGAGGGTTATGTCGCTTATTTCGTGTCCTCGAGACACCGGGACGGGTGCCTCACTCGACAAGTCAACGTGAAAATGTCGGAAGATCACCTTGAGAATAGAGCCAAAAGGAAGTCCTGATTTCCGAGTCCTCGACATGTAATTCTTCGAGCGAAATGAATCCCCTTTCGCCTTCATCCAGTTTAGCACAATACCGGTAAAGTCCACCCTATCATCCTTCAACACATGATACACCACATTTTTGTCGACGCCTACTAGCTTGTGTTGGGTATTAACTTTTGGCATCAAACACTTGGTTAGGGCAGCCAACAACAAGCGAATGTGGATACCGAAATCATTATTCTCAAAAACATCATCCGTAACCTCGATGACCGTTTTCGAGCACAAAAAGTCAGCAACATCTCTTTCGGACACAAGAGACTCTTCGGCAATAGTTTTCCCAACGCAATCATATCCATCCTTCGATAAACCAAACAATTTGTGAAGTATTTCCGAGGAAATCTTCACCACTGTACCCTTCACCAGACTGCCCAAAACAAGACCACCATCACCTTCACCCAAGTGCAAATTCGCATAAAACTCGCGGACACAAGCAAGGTAAACAATTTCTTTGCATTCAACAAACCGAACTATCCCTAATGCTTCAAAGAATTCACGAATACTGACCTTAACCCGTTCAAGACTGCTGAAATTAAAGAAATAGCAATCGGTAAGATTCTCCTGAGGAAGGATATCGAAGAACACCTTCGATGCTGTGTAGAAGACGAATCGGATCCCGTCGTAGTCGGTGTTGCGAGGGCGTTTTTAGGATTTCTCCATGGTTTTGCGTCCTTTGCTAGACATGATGAAGAAACTTGAAGTTTTGAGGGAAAAATCGGAAGTTTGAAGGTTCGGATTTTACGGCTAGGGTTTTGCTGGAAGAAGTTTCTTGCGATTGCGTAGGTTAAGAAAAGGGTGAGAGTGTTTCTGGGTCGTACGGAGTATATATAGTCAACTGGGTTTTAAGTAGCGTATGCTAGAGACATAAGGTTAGCGTACGTTAGGTAAAAATATGAAGCTTACTGGACTGTCCAGTAGCTGATTTGGAATACAAATGGTTTTAATTAGCGTACGCAAGGCAGAGACGATTAGCGTACGCTATCGAAAGCGGTTTTTAGTGCGCGTTAAGAAAGTGAAGCTAGCGCGCGCTAGCGAATGAAGCGAATCAAGGATATTGATTTCTTGAGTAGAAAGCTTATTTCAAAAATTGTCTACATGTCCCATACCAAGTTGTAAACGAATAGAATTAAACGATTCTTCGGGAAGAGGTTTTGTAAAGATATCAGCAAGTTGGTCCTTCGTCTCGACAAAAATTAAACAGATATCCTTTTTCTGAACATGATCGCGTAGAAAATGATGTCTAATGTCTATATGCTTAGTTCTACTATGCAACACAAGATTTTTACTCAGATTAATCACACTGGTATTATCACATAGGATAGGGGTATTTTCAAAATATATGCCGTAGTCGCGGAGTTGATTTTTAATCCATAACACCTGGGCACAGGCGCTCCCTGCAGCGACATATTCGGCCTCAGCTGTAGACAATGCTACACTGGTTTGCTTTTTACTTTCCCAAGATATTAAACATGATCCGATAAAATGACATGTACCACTAGTACTCTTTTTGTCAATTTTACATCCGCCGAAATCGGCGTCACTATATGCAATTAAATTAAAATCCAAGCAGGAAGGATACCATAGACCTAGTCCAATAGTCCCTTTTAAGTAACGAAAATTCGTTTACAAGCAATTAAATATGATTCCTTGGGATTAGCTTGGAATCGAGCACATAAACATGTAGCAAATATTATATCTGGCCTAAAACCAAACCAAACCAAACATACCCAGTATATCCCGCTCAGAGCAGGGTCTGGGGAGGGTAAGATGTACGCAGACCATGCCCCTACTTATTACGGTAGGGAGGCTATTTCCGTGAAGACCCCCAGCTTAGTGTACAGCAGAAACTTGTGTGATAAATACAAAGGAAAACATATGATTCAAAAAAGCTCGAGACCATACCTGAGCCCATGGCTTGATCCACATGGGACTTACCTAAGCGGAATTTGGCTACTTCACTCCCGATGAACGCTGCTCTAACAAAAGAGATGTTGGCTCTGCGCACAGCTCCCTGTCAAAAATACACCACACGCAAAGACAATAGGATAAAATATACAATAAAAGTAAAAATGCAATGCTCTAGGTCAAAGCTAACCGAGACAACCCAACCCTGAGGCTCTCAACTACAGCACCGCTCCCTATAAAAGAATCCACAACTCTGATCTGGCGCCTCCAAGCGCACCTATCAACAGTCATGGTCTCGGAAAGGTTTGAGGCCTTCAAATCTAATCTCAGTTGCTCCTCTCACGTCCTCCTCGGTCTGCCTCTCCTCCTCTCCCCTACAACCATTAAACTCTCGACCCTCCTCACCGGAGCAGATGCCTGCCTCCTGCGGACGTGGCCAAACCATCTCAATCTCCCTTCCCTAACTTTCGCTGAAATGGGCGCCACTTCCAGCGCATTTCTGAAAACCCCGTTCGCAATTCTATCTAACATTGTGCGACCACACGACCAACGTAACATTCTCATTTCAGCCACTTCCAACTTGCTCAAGCTTTAATGATGAAGACATTGTCGTAGATATCACCTTGATACTTTACATTTTGAATTTCTTGAGGAGGTCATTTGAGTACTTCGTTTGATGGATAAAGATTCCATCTTCGCATTGCTTGATTTGAAGCCCGAGGAAGAACGTTAATTCTCCCATCATACTCATCTCAAACTCTCCTTTCATAAGATTAGAGAAATCTTGGCATAAAGATTCATTAGTAGCTCCAAATACAATGTCATCAACGTAGATTTGGCAAACAAGTATATCATCATTCAATATTTTAACAAACAAGGTATTATCGACTTTGCCTCTTTTATAGTCATTTGCAATTAAAAATTGACTTAAACGATCATACCATGCTCGGGGTGCTTGCTTCAACCCGTAGAGTGCCTTATTGAGCTTGTAGACATGATCCGGAAATTGATGATCTTCAAAACCGGGAGGTTGCTTGACGTAGACTTCTTCTTGAATGTAGCCATTCAAGAATGCACTTTTCACATCCATTTGAAATAGTTTGATCTTTTTGTGAGCGGCAAATGCACATAACAAGCGGATGGCTTCGAGTCGAGCCACAGGAGCAAAACTTTCTTCGTAATCAAGACCTTCCTCTTGATTATACCCTTGAGCGACCAAACGAGATTTATTTCGAATTGGATAACCGTCTTCGTCACTCTTAATTTTGTGCACCCATTTAGTTCCGATAATTGTTTTATCTTTAGGTGCGGGAACTAAATTCTATACATTATTGTGCATGAATTGCACAAGCTCCTCTTGCATTGCCATCACCCAACTTTCATCATCGAGAGCTTCAGATATATTCTTGGGAACTATTTCGGATACAAAAGCACAATGAGCCATAAATTCGGTGGTTCTCCTTCGGGCTTGAACACCATCTTTAATATTTCCAATCACGAGATCCTTTGTATGGTCTTTGATGTGCCTCCAATCTTTCGGTAAATCAACGATTGTGTTCGTTTCGATTTCCGAAATTTTCTTCACTTCGGGTGAGGGATCCGGAAAAGTACCTGCATCATCAAAGTATTCTACCTTTTTCGGAGGTGAGATCATATCATTGAATTTAACATGTATGGATTCTTCAACTTTATTCGTTCTAATGTTATAAACACGATATGCTTTGCTATTTGTACAATACCCAAGAAATATTCCGGAGTCGGATTTAGCATCAAACTTGCCCAAGTTATCCTTACCATTGTTTAAAATAAAAACATTGCAACCAAAAGGATGAAAATAAGCTATATTGGGTTTTTTGCCCTTCCATAATTCGTACGGGGTTTTAAGATGAGTTCTACGAACATGAACCCGGTTAATCACATAGCATGCCGTAAAGATTGCTTCGGCCCAAAAGTATCGTGGAAGAGAGTATTCATTAATCATAGTCCTTGACATTTCTTCCAAAGATCGGTTTTTCCTTTCAACAACTCCATTTTGTTGAGGCGTTCTAGGAGCCGAAAAATTATGATTAATCCCGTATTTGTCACATAAAAGTTCAAACGGAGTGCAATCAAATTCACCTCCGTGATCGGTGCGAATAGAAATTATGGAGAGATTTTTCTCATTTGATACCAAACGAAACCATTTAGAAAACTCGGAAAATGCATCATCCTTATGCGCTAAAAATCTAACCCAAGTAAATCGAGAGAAATCATCAACAATAACCAAAGTGTAAAGCTTGCCATTTAAACTAACATGTCTAGATGGTCCAATCAAATCCATATGCACAAGTTCAAGAACGCGACTAGTGGAAACCTCGAATTTTGGTTTAAAAGATTCTCGAGTGTGTTTCCCTTTTATGCATGATTCACACAAATGCTTTCTATCAAACTTGAGTTTGGGCAATCCACGAACAAGGTCGTGTCTAGATAAAATAGAAATAATAGGTAAAGATGTATGCCCCAATTTTCGATGCCATAAATATGCATTATCATCCAAAGTAATAAGACATTTTTCATTGAATGAACTTTTATCATTAAGATCAACAATGTAGATGTTTCCACATCTCAAACCGATGAATGCAATTTTATTATTTCTAAATGCCGTGCAATGCGTTTGCTCAAAGAGAATTTTAAAACCTTCATCGCAAAGTTGCGAAACGCTAAGAAGATTATGATGCAAACCTTCAACAAACAATACTTTGTTGATAGAAGGAGAAGGTTCCTTACCGACTTTGCCGATGCCTTTGATTTTTCTCTTTTGATTATGTCCAAAGGTCACATGTCCTTGTTCTTGATATTCGAGGTCTTCAAATAAGTCCTCGGAGCCGCACATGTGCCTTGAGCATCCGCTATCAATGTACCACTTGCTTTTCCTTGGTGCCGGTACCTACAAAAATAGAATTTCTCGGTTGTTTCGGTACCCAAGCCCGTTTGGGTCCTCCAAAGTTAACTATGCTTATAGCATTTGGAACAATTGTCCCTTTAGGAACCCATATTTGTTTAACTTTGATGGTTCTCAACTTTGAACGAACATTAGCATCATGAACTCGTTTGGGAGGATCTTTTGAGTTCTCGGTTTCGGTTTTCTTTATTTTGTCAAGGTTGATAAGGGATTGTTACCGTTTAAAAGGATCGAAACCAAGACCGTGTTTTAGCAAGGGCGATTTTTGAATAGATAGAAGCCTTTCGAATTTCTCGTTTCCGAGAGTAAATTTGTTCAAAATATATTTTAGCTCCTTTTGAGTTTTCGTCAACTCGATTTTCAAAACATTTTCCTTTTCAAGGCATAAGGTATGGTCGATCTCAATAGTTTTGCCTTTATTTTGAAGAGAGGAATTTTCGAGCTCTAGAGATTTTATTTTTCTCTTTAAAGATATGTTTAATTTAACCATTTCGTCATACTCCGTGTTTAAGTATTCAAACGCACTTAATAACTCATCGTCATGATGAACTTCTTGTGAATCACAAAAATCAAAAGAATCAGATCCGTCATCATTGAGTTTAGAGCTTACCTCGATATTGCTTTCGGAGTCGAGTGCCATGAATACGAGATTTACGTCTAGAGATCTTTCAATCTCCTCTTCGTCATCACTCCAAGAAGCGATTAAGACCTCCTTCTTTTTGAATCTTTCTATTTGAGGCTTTGAAGAGGATCCTCGGCATTCTTTGGCATAGTGACCGGCTTGACCGCATTTCCGACAATTATTGTCGAACTTCTTTATAGGAGTATAACCACTCTTCTTTTGCTCCGGCTTGCCATCTCGACCAAGAAAACTTCGCCTCTTTTGAATTAGACTTTTATACCTTCTAAAGTTCTTGGCGTAGAGAGCAAGTTCCTCGTCGTCTTCATCTTCGGGAACATATTCCTCAACGTCGCTATCAACATTGAATGCGACTACTCTTTCCCGAGGCTTTGGTTTGGTGCCTCTAGACTTGAGAACGATCTCATAATTGATGAGTGACCCGATGAGGTCACTAAATTCGAGCTTGTTGAGATCTTTGGACTCCATGATTGCGGTGACCGTAGCATCCCATTCTCGTGGCAACGAGCGAAGAATTTTCTTGGCTTTGTCGCTGCTCGATATAGGCTTTCCGATAGATGCAAGACCATTGGTTATAGCTGAAAATCGATCCAACATATTTGTGATCGTTTCCTCGTCTTTCATGGAGAAAAGTTCGTAGTCATGAAGTAGCATGTTGATTTTGGTCTCCTTGACTTGGGTGGTTCCCTCATGAGTGACTTCGAGAATTTCCCAAATTTCCTTTGCGCTTTCATAGGACGATATCCTATTGAGTTCTTCGGGATTAAGGGTGCAATAGAGAAGTTGGGTAGCACGGGAGTTGATGTGAGTGTTTCTCCAATCCTCGTCATTGAATTCGTCGAACTTTTTCAACGATCCATCCTCCTTCTTTGCAAGCTTCGGACCGAGAGCAATAACTTTCCAAATTTCAATATCATAGGCTTGAACGAAGATAGCCATTTTTTTTTCCATGTCATGAAATTGGAACCGTCGAAGAAGGGAGGACGGTTGAGAGCATTTCCTTCGATTTGGCCAAGAAGTGCCATTTGCGGATCTTTTTCCCTTAGGTGGTTAAACCTTTAAAAAGAGACCCGCTCCGATACCAACTGAAGAGATAAATTTACCACTAGAAGGGGGGTTGAATAGTGGTAATGCGGAATAACAAAATTTCTTGTGAATAAATGAAAAATAGTGCGGAAAATAAAGACTCAAAGATTTATAGAGGTTCGGCAACTTGCCTACGTCCTCTCTCCGACTTTCTTTTTCTATTGGCTCAAGAACAACCACAAACTTGACTCGTCTTCGATCGGTCCGAGTTCACAATTGTTACAACCGCTTGTCTTCTATCGGTCCAAGCTCAACCTCTCTCTCAATATAAACTTTTGTATATCTAGTGTTCTATAGGAACTAGATAATCCTCACTATACGAATATGGGAGTATAATCCTAACAATGCCGGATCAAAGATCCTAATAACAACGGATTAGTGACTCTTGATTCGTTTCTCTTATGCTGAAGTGTAAGTGATGTAACACTTACAATCAAATGAAGGAATACAAAGTATAATAAATATTACAAGGTATATCACTCTTTGTATTTCTCTTCTCACAACTTAAAATGCAATAAAAGATATGAAACTGAGCTCAAGTATGCTTTGATTGCTTGTATGCTTGTATGCTTGTATGCTTGTAGTTGTGTATATGATACCCAAGTCCTATGGGTATTTATAGGTGAAAGACCATTCTTCAAATACTGAAAATTGTATTATTAGCGTGCGCTAATAATGCCTTCTAGCGTGCGCTATCGATTCCGACTTGGCCTTTCTGAACGGTCACAAAACTGTTCCAACGGTAAAATAATATAGCTAGCGTGCGCTAGACATGTACTCTTAGCGTGCGTTATCGGTTGGTCAACAAGTCTTTAATCTTGACTTTGAAATCGTTGGTTTGACTACCCAACGTCTCTTTGTCCAACGGCTAAATTTGAGCTTAGCGTGCGCTAATATTAATTAATTCCAGCTTTTCCAGATTTCACAGATCTTCATTGACTCCTGCTTTTCCAACAGTAGAAACTCCAACGGTAAGATGCTGACTACTTTTAGCGTGCGCTAATGTTTATATCATAGCGTGCG
This sequence comes from Orobanche coerulescens, assembly GCA_033398695.1. Lineage (NCBI taxonomy): Eukaryota > Viridiplantae > Streptophyta > Magnoliopsida > Lamiales > Orobanchaceae > Orobanche > Orobanche coerulescens. The sequence continues at coordinate 144,412,838 of CM065815.1, read as the reverse complement.
CTAAATGTTTTCTTTGGTAACGTACGTTACCCTGTGTAGCGTACGTAAAGCTCTTCTCATCTTGAGTCCAGTAGCTACTGGACTACTGACCATGATATCCGGTAGCGTGCGCAAGTAATGTAGAATAACGTGCGCTAAGTCCTTGTATTAGCGTACGTAAATAATTGTTCGTAGCGTGCGCAAAACCGTTTCCTTTTTCTTTCCAGACCTTACTGTCCTCTGACTCAATGATGCAATAGCGTGCTTTAATAAAGTTTATGTAGCGTGCGCTAACTATAGTATTTTAGCGTGCGCTAATATTGAAAGCCTTGCGTGCGCTATCCATCAGGTAACTTCACTGGACTGCAGCTGACTGACTAGGCTGAAAATACATTCCTCGATAGCGTGCGCTACTCTGGTATATGTAGCGTGCGCTAACACCATTTTGCTCCTTCAATATAACAATGTGTTGAGATTGATTTTATTAAATGTTTTGAATGAAATTATCATCAAAATACTTTTTGAGTCAACAATCTGGGCCATTATGCCCTGCATAAAAGCGAGTGGATCAACCCGAACACATTCTGATTGAGATGTGTCCCGGGTACGACTCCCTGACAGTGAATGATTATTTCCAGGTGAATGAGTGGCAGCGTCGCTGCTCGATGAATTAGCATTATTCCTCACGTTCGCGCGTGTATTCACACGAGTCCCCGGGTTTCGGTCCGCACGGCGGCCTCTTCCCCTGTGTCCTCTGACAGCTCTATCCATACTGAAGTAGGAAGGTCACATGATAATTACAGATCTCGTATGAGTACCACATTATGATTACGTTAAACCAAATCAAACCAAGCATACCCAGTATATCCCGCTCAGAGCAGGGTCTGGGGAGGGTAAGATGTACGCAGACCATGCCCCTACTTATTAATGTAGGGAGGCTGTTTCCGTGAAGACCCCCAGCTTAGTGCACAACAAAATATTGCGTGAAAAAAACAAAGGGCGGCATATGATCGAAAAAGCTCAAGACCATACCTGAGCCCATGGCTTAATCCACATGGGACTTACCGAAGAGGAATTTGGCTACTTCACTCCCAATGAACGCTGCTCAAATAGAAGAGAGGTTGATTCCGCGCACAGCTCCCTGTCAAAAATACACCACACACAAAAGGCAATAGGATAAAATATACAATAAAAGTAAAAATGCAATGCTCTAGGTCAAAGCTAACCGATACAACCCAACCCTGAGGCTCTCAACTACAGCACCACTCCCTACTAAAGAATCCACAACTCTGATCTGGTGCCTCTAAGCGCACCTATCGACAGTCATGGTCTCAGAAAGGTTTAAGGCCTTCAAATCTAACACATTGATTATAAGTGTTAATAATGAGCATACGCGCTCTAACACATTGATTATATGAATGATTAATTTAGGTGACATGATTATCTTATGAAATTCTTGAAATGATTATCTTGAACAAGTTAACAAGATTAATGATACGATCCACAAGATCAACAACTTAGTAATGAAATGAACTGAGTGATTAATGAGTTAACATGATCGACATGATCAAAAATGAAAATGATGATTGAGGATTGTTGACTGATGAATGATGAATGAGTGATTCTTATTGCCAGAAATTATACCATGGCGTCAGAAATCTTACAGTTCTTTCGGTCTGAGGGGCTTGGCGCTTGCAGAGGTCACACGTGACGCGAAAGTCCAATGATACTAGTATGATGAACGATGATTTCAAATGAGACATGACTCGGAAAGTAGTATTCAAAACCACGCCCTGGTACCAACTCTGTAACACCCCGAACTAAGCGGATATTACAGTGCCGTGGACCCCCAACTGGGACCCACCAGGCGAATGAAAATTAATGAATTAAATAATATAATTGTAGTATCGAACCACATTATATTACCAATTACTCTGATGAGGAGTTTCAAGTACAACACACCCACGAAAAATACTGAATACATCTATATTTCATATGAAGATAAAATATACAACACTGAATGGAATGAAATCCAAACGGACTGCAGCGGAAATTACACAACAAGAAGACATGAATAAATAAAGAGACAAGGCCCCCCTACTAGTATCACTGGGACTCCTCGCCGTCAACGTTCTCTTTTCGTGCTTTTGCGTTGCCATGACCTAAAACTAATATCCCCAACGGGGTCAGTTACACAGAACAACAATCCTCAAGAGTTGAACAAGCACAATCATTAAATTTATATATGACATGAAATCAAGCTGATGAGGGGCATCATAGTACGTCCGTAATGGGACGTGCAAGTGCACAAGACGAGTGTCCGGACACACCTGTCCTTGTACCTAATTAGTCTCACGGAGGCACGTTACTGTGTGCACAGTCCATTGTGTCGGTGAACCCTTCACATGACTATCGTGTGCCCGACTAAAAATTCCACACATAACCACCCGGCTACGCAATGAACCCAGAAGGTCACAAGAACAAATTTACCATGATGAATATCAATGAATAACAAATCGACAAGGTTCAAGAATGACTCACCGAGATGAAATAATAATGAAATGAATGGTAGCTCACTGAAATGATTGGAACCGTCGTTCCTCGTGAATTGAATGATTAGTTTGATAATTACAAGTCTCGACAGGAATAATATATCATGAATAAATTATGAATATGAATGAACAACAACGAAAGGAATGAATATCCTTTTAACCGAGTAAGAATTAACTTACTCAATACCGGTGAAGAAAGTCCTTCCTCGAACAAACGTACTAAATAGAATTGTCGGTCGCTCGAACAACCTTGAATAACATAATTGCCAAAAAAATGCTTAATATATGTACCAAGCATAATCACAACCAACTCAAAACATCAATACGATAAATCCAAATTCATTGGGGCATTATGACGAACACATAATAACCAATCTCGATTATATAGATACCAAACCTCCAAGGAGTGATTCAATCCACAAAACATCCTCGATACAATCAATAATCTAATATGAATACACAATTTCGAGATTCCCACAACATTAAATCGAAACCCCCAATTCCAAAATCAACATTTCAAAAGGGTTTTGAATAATCCTTCAATAATCCAATGAATATTCATACCAACTCATAATCATATGTATATCTCTTCATATATCATGATTATCATATCCAATACATCATATTCCATCTTAAAATCGAAATCTAAGGTTTGGAGAAAATTACCTTTTGAAGATCCAACCTCTTCGATCCGTCAAAACTATTGTTAATCGACTTCCCAAGCTCCACAAACGAATGAAGATGATAAAACCCGAACACACAAGTGTTTGATGCTGAAAATTTCTCCCACAAAACTTCTCTCTCGGAACCAAAGTGAGGAAATGGTGAAATGATCAATAAAATCCCGTCCAAGCCTTTAAATACTGCGCAGAGTTACGACCGTAACTCTGCCACCTTACGGCCGTAACTTCCCAAGTCAACGGCCTTACGGTCGTAATATCCTTTACATACGGCCGTAACAACACTTCGTCCAAAAACTGATAATGAACACACTGTCTGGGTTACAGCCGTACAAAAACTGATAATGAACACACTTACGGCCGTATCCTGCCGAACTTACAGCCGTAAGTTGTCTTTGTTAGAAACACCCTCCTGCCCAATGAATGCATGCTACTGCCGTAGTCTCCCAAAACATACGGCCGTACCCTCGTGCTTACGGTCGTAACTAGAATGACTTATGGCCGTAAGTTGTCTTCGTCCAGAAAGACACCAATTCCACGAATGCATGTTACTGTCGTAATGATGATCAGTTACGGCTGTAACTCACTGCTGGATATGACAGAAATCCGACAACTCCGTCTTCTCGTTACCAATGATGAATGATCCGACATATGATACTTGTATGAATGTAATTGAGTCCAATAACATGCAATAGGTGATACTTCCAACACAAGACTACCCATCACGATGATTATGAAAATACTCTCGTCTCGATACTCAAACAGAGTTGAATAACGATCGGTAACTGATACACGGCTCCAAGTACACCAACGATGAATACAAATGAATGAACGTGAAAGATGAATGATTATTAATGAGTGAAAATTATTGAGTGACAATTACTGAATGATAATTACTGAATTTAAAACCGGGTATTACATACTCCCCCTCTTAAAAGAGTTTTGTCCTCGAAACTAAGGGTCAAACAACTCGGGATAACTCTCCCGCATACTATCCTCGGTTTCTCAAATAGCCTCTTCGAATCCGTGTCTAGACCACTGAATTTTGACCAAAGGAATCGTATTGTTACTCAACTGTTTGATTCACCGCTCTAAGACTCGTACAGGACGCTCCTCATGTAATATCCGCAATTTTCGATTTTCGGTAAATTTCTTTTTTCGGCCGGAGTCCGTTTTGACGACTCGCTCATGACCGTTTCGTCATTCTGGGAATATTTTATTCTGCACTTTTTGACATCCGAGTTCGTTTCGGTGTCGTTTTGTTGAGTTCCGTGTTCTTTAGCGACTTTTCCGCGCATGAGTTCGACTTTGTTAGATCACCATTAATTTTTGGAAACTCCAAAAATTCTGAATCTTTGCAATATTGTAAAGCATCGAGTTAGCTTTCAAATGGTTCAAATGGTGAGTTAATGAGTCCGGACGAAGGAGTTATGGTCGAAATAGCTAAGACTGCACGATGTGCCTTTTTGGTGTTGGAGTGGGTATGCAGTGTCTTTGCGGCACACTTGGTGGGCCGCGGCACTAAGCTTGATCTTTGGCGATTTTTGGCCATGGGCGCGGCACACTTGTCTGTGCCGCGGCACACGAGCAGTGCTTTATTACGCGGATTTTGTGAGATGAATGCTCATTTCATCTCTTCCTTCCTCCTCCTCTTGGGCGATCTTGTGGGCGATTTTTGGGCATTTTTGCATCATCAATCCCAGAGAACTTCATATTCTTCAAGTTCTTGGTGTGGATTAATAACACCAACAATTGTTCTTCATCATAAATCCAAGGTAAATTCCTACTTTTGGGTGAATTGGGGGTTTTTGTTCGTTTTGTCCGATTTAACCGTAATAACTTAGATTTGTGATGTATTGATGATTAATTAGATGTATTCTATCATTTCCTTTGTTATTCCATGGTTGAATCGTATCGATTCGTTGTTTTGATCGAGTTCTTGACCGACGCCTTGAAGGTGTCCGGTAAAATGTCTTAGAGGGGTTTTCGGGCGTTCTACGATTATTCTTCCTCGTATGATCGATGATTTATTAATTATATGTTGTTAGGGTCGAGTTTCTTGTGAAGAAACCAAGTTGAACCCTTTCGTTCGTTGTCGTTTTCCTTTTCGAAAGCATCGGGCGTTTCGAAGCTTTCCGGTTGAGTCGTGTCCGCCGGGATAACTGGTGGGGTTATCATCGGGTATGTCTTGCGGGGACTCCGAGGTTCGTGGCTTGTTAGCCCGATGCCGGGATAACTTATGGTTGTGATATGTGTGTGATTTGTTTAGCTAGCCAGCTCGGGAGGGTCCTTCGAGGCCTCGGGCGGGATCAATGGTATTACCCTGTTCCCAAGGCGATGCATGTGTTGTGTTTAGCTAGCCAGCTCGGGAGGATCCTTCAAGGCCTCGGGCGGGATCAATGGTATTGCCCTGTTCCGAAGGCGATGCATGTGTTGTGATTTGTTTAACTAGCCAGCTCGGGAGGGTCCTTCGAGGCCTCGGGCGGGATCAATGGTATTACCCTGTTCCCAAGGCGATGCGCGTGCGCGATAATGTTTTGTTGATTTTTATGTCCGTCGAGGACACGTGATTTTGGGCTCTGGCCATGTGAATTGTTATCGGTTTTCTATTTGCGAAAACAAAACCTTTGGGATGTGACCCTGTTGATTTTGGAAAGAGAAGGATTCGATAATCCTAAAATTGTTTTCTATTAAAACTCTCGATGGCATTTTAATCGGTTTTATAAATTGTTTCCCTTGATTTATGATCTATCGGTTTTGGAGTGTTTTACCCAAACTCATGCCTCGGGAAGTACTTTTCGTTACGTTTGAATCTTTGAGGATTTCTTGGTTATTGTTATTTGTGGAATGTGAATTGTATGGCTCGTATTTGCACTTTGTTCTTGCACTAGCAAAATAGTGGAGTTTTGCTAACCCTGAGTATTCGGGGGGTGGATGTCTGTTTTTGCATTCAGGTTTGGGAACATAACACAGGGTCGGCACGAAGGATGATGAAAGATGAACGATACTAATCACACGAGGATCCGTTGATGTCGTATTGGTCTAGTTGTATTTTCTTTTCCGCTGCAGTATCTTTTCCGCCAGACGGAGTTTATTGTATTTTGACCCCTGCGTGGGTATGTGTTTGGAATTGAGTTGTATGTTATTATTGAAAGACCAAATCGGCCTACTGAGTCATTTTAGCCTTAAAGGCGATGTTTAGATGTTTGATTTTAGTTATCAGCCTGGTAGATCCTCGAGGAGAGGGTCTACGGCGTGTAATATCCCTGAGTGGATTGGGGGTGTTACACCTCATACGAATGATCATCCGCGATCTCAATTTCATCGAACTGAAGTATGTGACTCCGGTCGGCAACATACTTCCGCAACTCAGAGACATGAAACATGTTATGAATTCGACTCAAAGCCGGAGGTAAAGCCAATCGATAAGTCAGACTGCCTACTCGATCCAAAATCTCAAACGGTCCAATGAACCGCGGACTCAACTTTCCCCGCTTCCCGAAACGGAAGATGTCTCGACTCGGGGATACCTTGACCAAAATGTGGTTACCTGCCGCGAACTCTAATGGTCGATGACGATTATCTGCATATGAATTTTGTCGACTCTGAGCGGTCAACAAACGACTCCTGATCAAAGCTACCTTCTCGCGGGCGGCTATAAGCATATCGGGTTCAGTGCCGATTGATTGTGATAAGTCATCCCAACACAAAGGAGATCGACAACGACGACCGTACAAGGCCTCGTAAGGTGCCATCTTAATCGAAGCATGCCAACTATTATTGTACGTGAACTCGATCAACGGTATTTGGGCTTCCCAATCGTCTTTCCAATCGAGAACACATGCACTCAACATGTCCTCCAACGTCTGAATAGTCCTCTCTGATTGTCCGTCGGACTGAGCATGAAAACAAATGAATGAACGTGAAAGATGAATGATTATTAATGAGTGAAAATTACTGAATGATAATTACTGAATTCTGCAAAATGAGAAGGGAGAATGGATGTGGGGGTTTAGCAAAAGATTACATACGCACACTGTGGATGAACAGAGATACAAGCCCTGCTTTTTGGCCTGGGCTTGCACGAGAAAGAGGAATCCAGAAGCTGGAGATTGAAGTGGATGCTGGGATATGATACAAGGAAAAATCAAAAGCACATAATCACTCAAAGAGATGGTGAAATAGTGCCAAGACTTAGTGCGAGAAGACCGGGAAACCAAATTCCGACATATCCACCGGACAGGAAATGGGTGTGCAGATAAGCTCGCCAAAATGAGCTATGAATGTGAAGATGGAATGGAGTTCTTGGATTCTCTACCTGAAGAGCTTAGACCTTATTTGCCTTTTGATGTAATTTAATATTACTAGTATTCTGCTGTACCAAAAAAAAAAATGATATATATGACGGACACATTATATACCTTGTTGTTGCTGCTGGTATATATTTATTTTGTCTCGTTCAAAATTGACAGGAGATGTATATTTAAGTGTATGGTGGAGATTAAAAAATAAAAGATAATTGTTTGATTTGATTGTGTAAAGGTGATAAATGTAAAGTTCTCAAAGAGACAAAAAAAAGTAAGTGTAAAACTTTGAGCAGGACAAATGGAGTATTACTTTTATACTACTAGAAAAAAAATACTTTCTAATATGGGTAAAAAGAAAAACTTTCTAAATCAGTTATTTAACCGATTTAGATCCAGTCGATGTACATTATTTAACAATAAATATACATCATTTATATATTATATGTACACCAGTGTGACTGTGAATTTGCATCACTTACATATAATATAACATGAGTGTTACTATAATTATACATTACCTACACACTACATCAATATGATTATTATTATATGCCATTTAGACACATTATGTATGTCTCTTTAGTTGTAGGCATACTGTTGGCCACTAAGTATACAAAATACAGAATACAGCTTGGAAAGTGTTCTAAACAACAAGCCATACGATTTTCAAATCTGAGTGCGTAGTGAAAGTCTTGTTAAAGTAGGTTGCTGTAAATACAACAACTAGATATGAAGTGTATACTTAAAAATAATTACAGATATTAAAATAGTCAATCCAGAAGGTAATTGACACGGTAATTAAAGTGGTTCGAGGTAAACCCCTCTACGTCCACTGGTCCTCCACACTGGAGTGAAAATGTTTATTATAAATACTACGTATACAACTACATATTTATAATCAAACCTATTAATGTATCATTCACACAGAAGCTCCTTGCTGTATTTTTCCTGGTTGATGAAAATCCCTGTAGGCCACTGCTTTACCTGCAATCCAAGGAAATAACTAAGTTCTCCCATCATACTCATTTCAAATTTACTTTGCATGAGATGAGAGAACCTTTGACACAAAGCAAGGTTAGTTGAACCAAATATTATATCGTCTACATATATTTGAACCATCAGGATGTCATCACCTTCCGGTATTTTGAATAAGGTCTTGTCCACAACACCTTTCTCGAATCCATTATCGGTTAGATACTGGGACAGAGTCTCATACCATGCTCTAGGGGCTTGCTTAAGTCCATACAGCGCTTTCCTTAGCCTGTATACTAGGTCTTCGCCATCTGGTTTGACAAACCCTGGTGATTGTTCAACATATACTTCTTCGGCAAGGTCTCCATTCAGGAATGCACTTTTGACGTCCATTTGGTATACAATAAAGCTCTTATAGGCGAAAAAGGCTAAAAATATCCTAATGGCCTCTAGTCTGGCTACAGGGGCAAATGTCTCATCGTAGTCTATGCCTTCCTCCTGTCTGTAGCCTTGAGCGACTAGTCGGGATTTATTCCTGATAATGAGTCCATTTCTATCCTTCTTGTTTCTAAATACCCATTTGGTTCCAATTACTGATTGATGCGTTGGTCTGGGTACAAGATACCATACGTTGTTTCTTTCGAAACCGTTAAGCTCTTCTTCCATAGATGTAATCCAATGAGAATTGTTGAGAGCTTCTTTGGTAGAAACAGGTTCAGATTGAGATTTCTATTCAGGAAATGGAGATATCTCAGACTCGGGTTCTTTTTGCGCACATAGTACATTTCCTTGTGTACTCTGTATTCTCCTGGTAGAAACACTAGCATCAATGTTTCCTATGATCAACTCTTGTGGGTGATCTCTCAACCATCTTCTATCGGGTTCTAATTCGGGGTCCCGTACTATATCTTGAGTTGTTGTAGTTTCAGCTTCAGCTTGTACAGCATCGGCTTCATCTACGTTGGTTCTTACAGCTGCGGGGTTGATTTCTAGGTTAACGACAGGTTCTATAGGAGTTGATGGATCAATGATGGAAAGTTGTTGGATGTTCTGAGAAATGTCTTCTACTCCCGTAGGATCATGGTCAGGTTCATCGAACACTACATGAACTGATTCCTCAATTGTTAGCTTCCTTTTATTGAGAATCCTGTAAGCTTTGCTAACAGAGGAATATCCTACAAATATCCCTTCATCCGATTTCTCATCGAAGGTTCTAAGTTGATCCTTACCATTGTTTAAAACGTAACACCTGCATCCAAATATGTGAAAGTACGAAACTAACGGAGTTTTGTTATTCCATATCTAGTAAGCTGTTTTGTTGTGATGCTTGTTGATAATACAGCGGTTTTGGTGTATAGCACGCTGTATTGGTGGCTTCGCCCCAGAAACGCTGTGGCAACTTGCTTGCGGCAATCATTGTCCTTGTTGCTTCCTTCAGCGTCCTGTTTTTTCGCTCGGCGACACCATTTTGTTGAGGTGTACGGGTAGCTGAATATTCGTGTTGTATCCCATGTTCTGAATAGTATTGCTCTATAAAGCGGTTAGTGAATTCTGTACCTCTGTCGGAACGAATGGACACGATACTCAACCCCTTTTCATTTTGAAGCTTTCTCAGGTGCTCGGGCAGCTTTGATGTTGTTTCCTTCTTCTTTCTTAGGAAAATTGTCCAAGCATACCTGGAATAATCATCAACAATAACTAGACAGTATTTCTTACCTCCCAAACTTACTGGTCTACAGGACCGTATAGATCCATGTGTAGCATTTCCAAAACTCTGTGGGTGGAAAGGTAGGATTTGCTCTTCAGGGTGGTCTTGATTTGCTTGCCTTTCTAACATGGTCCACATACGCTGTCTTTTTGGAATGATATATTCGGCAATCCTCTAACCATTTCCTGTCTGGAGAGCTTGTTGATTGTCTTGAAGTTGATGTGTGACATCCTCTTGTGCCATAGCAGCTTAGATCTGTAGTACCTTTGGCAACAAAACAAGGGATTGTGGAGCTCGTAGACATCCAGTCAGCAATATACATATTACTTGATCTGCTTCCTGTGAGCACAACCTCTTTGGTCAGGATGTTCTTGACTCTACAGTGATCTATATAGAACTTCACTGTGAACTGTTTGTCACAGAACTGGCTAATACTAAGTAGATTGTACTGTAAGCCTTCAACATAAGCTACATCGGTGACTTTGAATTTTCCTACAAGTAGGGTTCCCTTCCCTCTTGTTCTTCCTTTAGATTTATCACTGAAGCGCACTTTTGGACCTCGACCTTCTACATAATCTAACAGCTTGCTTTTATCTCCTGTCATGTACCAAGAACATCCACTGTCGAAGTACCAGATATCCTTCTCTAAAATGTCCTGTATGCAAACAAATTAGGTAGATTTAGGTCCCCTTTGATTGTTGGGTCCATGGATGTTAGTGCCTTTAGGTACCCAGATTTTCCTGACAACAATAGGTTTACTGTAGGATGGTTTAGGTCCGTAGTTGCGATGTCTACGTGGGTGATTAGTGCATAATTGATCTAAAATTCATATACAAAATATTCCTTTTTCCGGGCATAATTGTACTGATTTGTGATTAAAAATACATATTTTACAGATATGTCCAAACATGAGCTAAAAATGGTTATTTTACACATTACTGACATGAAGCATCAAAAAGGATGGAAAACAAGATCAAATCCAACAGCGGGAATTTTTCAAGGCAAAACGACCATACAACACGGCGCAAAAAGGTCCGTGTTATGTAGGCCGTTTCACATACGGCGAAACAAGGGCCGTGTCTTGGGCCATTTCACACACGGCCGGCATTTAGCGCCGTGTCCTCGCGCGTATTCCGGAAGAGACCAAGTCACCACAAAACGGCGCACAACACGGGGCAAACTGGGCCGTTTTTCATCGCCGTTTTTCAGCAGATGCCATGCAAAAATAGTCCACTTTTGACCATCTTGTGAACTCAACCACAAGATATTTTTATGGTCAAAAATCTGAAAAATCAAAGACATGGGTGAAGTGTGAACAAAGAATTAATCAAGATATTACAATAGATATTTTGAATTAAATAATCAATTGTATTCTTGAAAATCACCTATAATGACATCTTCATCCATTGCAAAATCTAATATCCTCTTCTTGCAAAGAAACACTCCTTTATTTTAGCAAGATATTTTCCTTAGAACTCTCAATTTTAGTTTGTATTTCATTTTTGGTTTGAAGTTTTTCTTTCATTTAGTTTGTAATTGAAAAGTGCTTGATCAATAAGCACTTAGTATTTTACTTAGTGTTTTACTTTCAATTTTTGTAAGCTTGTAACCTTTGAACAAGTTTGAAGTTATATTTTGAAGTATGTTTATCGCACTTTGATACATCATATTCAAGTAAGTTTTATCTATTGTCATTAAGTTCTAGTAATTAAAAGTTTTTATATATATATTATATATATCAATTATTTCTATTATAATTTTAGTTTGTATAAACCAATGAGTAGCTAATCTTTCTTCCTAGGGGAAGGGGGATTTCTATTAGGTTATATATTGAGTATTTGATTGATTTACACTATTTTTAGGACTAATTGGTTTAAATAGAGATTGATCATATCCTATTTTTACTAATGAAACCTTCTTGATTGATTGTTGAGTGAATTGGAAACATATCTTTTCAATCTATCAAATGTTAATCTTGTTATCAACATCTTAAGATTGCGAAAGTGGTTAAGACACCTTTGAATACGAAAGTTATGAGGTGAAAAGTTGATTACTCGATGAAAAATCGTTTATCCTAAAAATAGTCAAGTTAAAGAAATGAAAGGACTAATTGGTTTAAATAGAGATTGATCATATCCCATTTCTACTAGTGAAACCTCCTTGATTGATTGTTAAGTGTATTGGAAACACATCTTTTCAATCTATCAATTGTTAATCTTATTATCAACATCTTAAAAAAGCGAAAGTTATTAAGACATCTTTGAATACGAAAGTTATGAGGTGAAAAGTTGATTACTCGATAAATATTCGTTTTTCTTTTATATCCATATAAATCAATTTCTATACTTCATTAAATACCTAATTTAATGAACCAGTAATCCCCTAGATTTTATAAATTCCCAACTCATTTTAATTCTATTCATTTTCACTAGTTAAAAATAGTCTAGTTAAAAATAATCTTAATATAAATAGTCTAGTATAAAAATAGTCTTATTAAAAATAGTAGTATTAAAAATAGTCACATTAAAAATAGTCTAGTTAAAATAGTCTTATTAAAAATAGTAGTATTAAAAATAGTCTTAATATAAATAGTCTTAATATAAATAGTGTAGTATAAAAACAGTCTTATTAAAATAGTCTTATTAAAAATAGTTTAAATTAAAAATAGTGCATTTTAATTTAGTTAATTTAAAAACCAAAAAATATATTTTAGAATATTTTAGTATTTATTTCTTGCAATCTATACAAAATATTATACGAAGCCCTGTTGGACAATTCTCGAGAGAAAAGACCTTGGTAGAACTTACCACAAACTGCTTCTACCTCGTATATATTTGCATGCTACTCAAAGACTCCTATTTTTAGGATAAGTTTTTGACCGATCAAATTTTGGCGCCGTTGCCGGGGATTGTTTTAGGCCAAATATAATTTTTATATTTTGTTTATATCTTGTTATTTTATCTTTCTTTATTTCTGCATCTTTTATTCTTCTATCCGTTCAAGTGGCGGATAACGGTACTCCGTGACTATAAAAGTCGGATTTTTCAGTTTCCCACAACAACTGATATTTGTTAATATTTTCTCTTTTTATTTTTTTTTTATTTTTTTTTCATGGAAGAAACTTTGAGTAGTATTGAAAAGAGATTTCCCTTTCTTAGCAAAAAAATCATTTTAAAAATTTACAAAACAAGACTTGAAAGGATGAGGTTGCTTATGAATAAAAGCATACCTTTTGACATTAGATTCATTATTGAAGCAAAAGTGAGAATAGCAGGTGAATTCACGGAAACACCTACTAGATTTTTACCAGGGCTTGGAAAAAGTTCATATGCAAAGAAACGACGAGCAAAGATAATAGCCGTTTGCTATAAATGTGCTAGATGGAACTGTAATTTAAAATGTCAATCTTTAGGAATTTCATCTACAAACAGAGAAGATAAAATTCAGTTCATTAAGGATGGTCTGAATAAAGAGAATTTAGATAATATCGAAATTTCTCTTGACATGCATCCTAGTGGACTCGTACATTACGGAATTCGATGTTTGTGGAATAAATTCAAACCAGAATATGAACAACGTCTTGGGAATCTGACGTTAAAAGACCCTGTTTGCCAATTTGTAAGAAAATTGCATGAGAAGCTTCTCCCCGACTCATAGAAGGCGTTTAAGCCGTTTCTAAACGTAAAATCAGAGGAGGATGTGAGCCACAATCACAACTACTGTACATACACGTGAGTATCTTTTATTTTTGTCGTATGGTGAGATTTTCTGAATAAAAAATGTGATACGCGATAAATGCATTCATTATTCTATTGAGTAGTTGAAGCGCAATCAACGCAATCACAAACTTGTTAAACAATTTTTCCTCATTTTTCTTCTATAAATAAACATTGTGCTTGTTTCTTTTATACATCCCTCAAACTTGTACCTTTTTTTTCCTTTTTCTCTCAAATAAATTTCTTTTCAAAAATGGAATCATCATCTTCCACAAAATGATTTAACTCAGTTTGCATTTTTGGTGGAGCCAGTTATGGAAAAGAGGCATGCTTTACTGAAGCAGCCCACAACTTGGGTCGTACTTTAGGATAAAAATGCATTTATGTAGTTTACGGAGGAGGAAGTCTAGGATTAATGGGACGAGCTGCTGCTTCTGTCTATATGGAAGGAGTAAGAGTGTTGGGAATAATTCCAAAACCTCTGGCTGAAAGTAAAATCACCGGGGCAATTATTGGAGATGAGTTTAGATCTGTAAATATGCAAGATCGCATAACTCACATGATAAATAATTCTGGCACCTTTATCACCCTTCCCGGTGGTTTTGGCACCCTTGAGGAACTTTTTCATGTGGTTACCAGAGCCCAGCTAAATGTTCATCAAAAACCAATAGGTCTGCTTAATGTCAATGGTTTCTTTGATGGTTTACTATCTTTCATCGACTACTCTGCTGAAAAAGGTTTTATTTCCGAGCGTTCTAAACGAATCATAGTCGTTGCAACAACACCAGAAGAGCTAATAAAAAAACTCACTTAATTTGTTCCTCAACCAGATTCAGCTCTAGCTAATATTGTCTGGATGGAAGATCTCACCGTGAGAAAACGAAAAGTGGATTCATTCCTCTCCCTTTGATACTCCATATCAGACCTCTTGTTATTTTTACTTTCTGTCGTGTGTAAAAATCGTGCTAAATGATGGCAACTTAAGAAGTTTCTTTTGATCTCTTGACGTGCATCTATTCGCGATTTATGTATTGTTATTTTTATTGCCGTAATTTTTTTTTTGTTTTTAATGAAAGCATTGATGGCAGCGTAAGTGTAATATCCGCAATTTTCGATTTCCGGTAATTCTTTTTTTTCGGTCGGAGTCCGTTTTGACGACTCGCTCATGACCGTTTCGTCATTCTGAGAATGATTAATTCTACACTTTTTGACATCCGAGTTCGTTTCGGTGTCGTTTCGTTGAGTTCTGTGCTTTTTAGCGACTTTTCCGCACTTGAGTTCGATTCTTGCGAATCTCGACCGAAACTGCTGTTTCGAGTTTCCCGCAAGTCCGTTTAACTTTGTTAAGACGTGTTGTGAACTTCGGTTTGGTTATTCGATCACGTATGGTGATTTTCGGGCATTTGGGCCATTTTCGTAATTTCCCAAAGTTTGGGGTAATTACCTTCCGTTGTCGAATCTCGAGCCTTCGGGTGGTCGGAATTGTGTGTTCTACTAGCTCTTAGATTCGTCTTTGTGAGTACTTCGTAACCGTATCTTCGGTTCGTATTCAGTTCGGGTTTCGGTGTCGTTTTGTTGAATTCAGGATTACTAAACGACTTTTCTAAGTATGAGTTCGTCTTTGTTAGATCATCATTAATTTTTGGTAACTCCAAAAATTATAAATCTTTGCAATATTATAGAACATCGAGTTAGCTTTCCAATGGTTCAAACGGTGAGTCAATCGAGTCCGGACGAGAGAGTTATGGTCGTTTTAGTTTCGCCGAGCACTTCCAGAGCCTTTCTACGATAGGGGGTCGATAGACCCTACCGCGGCATTCCGTATGGCTATCGGTTGGGCCTATCGGCCGATAGGCCGCCGATAGGGTCTCATGTGTTGCACTATAAATGTGTGTTCTGAGCGAAACACTCATTTCATTCGCCGATTTTCCTAAGCGCCGCGAGAGAGAGGATATAGAGGAGAGTTCTTCATCCGGGGTCGATTTCCATCATTTCTTTTCGGTTGTGAGGCTCGGATAATCAATCTAACGCGTGTTCTACGGATCTTAACACTTGAATCACTCAAGGTAATATCTCTTGAAACCCTACCTTTTTGGATAATTGGGGATTTTGGGGTTTTGTCCGATTCTTTCCGTTTCGTTGATGGATTCATGATGAATATGATTATTCTTGTTGGTATTCTTAGTTTCCCTACGGATTCATGGTATATTTCGTGATTTTTACGGAACCGAGAGGGTTTGGTTGTGGTCCGCCCTCGTTGTTATTTTTGTGCGAATATACATGAATCGTAGGCGGGTTTCCGGTGTATTCCATTTCCATAATCGTTTAGAAGTGGTTGTGATTGTGCTATTCGAATCGTTAGGTTCATTTTCACGATTCCTCGCGGTCGTGCTTGATTCTTCCGCTCCGCTCGTTGTCGATTCCTTTTCGTTAGCATCGCGCCCGAAGCTTCCCGGTTGAGCAGTAAACTATCGAGGTTCAGTTCTCGTGGTATCGAGCCAATTACCTTGCCCATACTTTTCTCGTTTATGTATATGATGATCGGTGGTCGTCTTGATGTGTTTGTTTGGTTATTTGAAATGAAGTTTCAAAGGAATTTCGGTTTGGCCTCGTTAAAGGCTTTCTTTCAAAACGCGTGTGTTTTGTGAACGGTGTTTTGAGAATTGATTATGATTTGATTATTTTGAACGTCGAAGGATTTTATGATGATACTCATATTGTTTAAGTTATGGAATCGTGTATTTCCTTATTTAACCTTGTTATCGAAATTTTGAAGAGTTTGATAATGGTGTCGAGTTAATGGCCATCTCTAGTGAGTATTCTTAATGAACTTACATTCTTAGCATATTAGTGTTGCATGAGTAACGTGTGTGTGTGTATGCTCACTACGGGTTAGACTCGACGGGGTCTCGGTAGGGTTCCACGAAGCTGTGGACCGCGAGCTTTGCTTTTAACCACTACGGGTTAGATCCGACGGGTCTCGGTAGGGGTCCACGGAGGTGTGGATCGACGCTAATTGTGGTGCATTTTTGCAAATGTGATTTGATATTGGCATTTCCGGAAATGAGTGCTTTCGAACGGTTTTCATGATTGCATGCATTGACTAAGTGTGTAAGAGGTAAGTGTTCGTTTGGCTTACTTGGCTAGGATGGCACGGGAGTATTTTGTTGTTTGTTTTAAATCCTTTATTTGTGGATTTTGATGTTGGGATACGAACCTCCTGGTCGTTCTTGTGTACTGTGAGTTGACGAGATTTGGGGCTAAAATCCCAATGGTTTTGTAAAAGTCGTTTTACGGAATTGGGGCTAAAATCCCAACGGTTGGTTAATGTCATTTTTCGTAGTAAACCTTTGGGGCGGTGACCCCTTTTGTCTTTCGGTTTTGAAAAGTAGGATTTGATAATCCTAAATTGTTTTTCTATTAAAACTCTCGATGGCATTCTAAATTGTTTTATAAATTACTTCCATTGATTTATGATATTTCGTTTTGAAATGTTTTCTCAAACCCTTGCCTCGGGAAGTACTTTTCGTTTCGTTTGGATCTTTGAGGATCCTCGGTTATTGTTATTCGTGGAATGTGAATTGTATGGCTCGTATTTGCACTTTGTATTTGCACTAGCAAAACAGTGGAGTTTGCTAACCCCAGTATTCGGGGTGGATGTCTGTTTTGCATTCGTGTTTGGAGCATAACACGGGGTCGGCATGAAGGATGATGAAAGATGATCGATACTAATCACATGAGGAACCGTACATCGTGTGTTGGTTCATTGTACTTTATTTTCCATTTGTATTGTTCCCGTAAATGCAGTGTAGTTGTATTTTGTCCCTGCGTGGGCATGAGTTGTATTTGAGTTGTATGTATACGTGGAAAGACCAAATCGGTCTCTCGAGTCATTGTAGCCTCGAAGGCATTGTCGAGATGTTAAATGTCGTTACACTGGTAGATCCTTGAGGAAAGGTTCTACGGCGTGTAATATCCCCGAGCGGATTGGGGTGTTACATAAATGGTATCGAGCTTAGGTTGAGGAAACCTAGGTCCGCCGGGTCAAGTCGTGTTGTTTGAGTCTTGTTTCGTTGGATTTTTATCCGATCGAGTCGTGTCGCGACGCGTCGTTTGAGTTTTTTGGTCGTGATTAGTATCGTGGGGCGATCATCATCTTCGTGCGACCTGTGGAAGTAAGTCTCCCTTCTTTGTGTTGTGCCTCGTGTGACACGAGCTATTTTTATGATTATTTGTTAAGTGGTGGAATCCTTATGTGAATTTTGATTTCACGAATATGTATTTAGTCGACTTTCGTATTTGATTTATACGAGGAGTGTCGTCGCTTGTGATGTCTTTTTATTGTTGTTTTTCTCCGTTGTTGATGATTTTCGAATCGATTTGCACGTTTTACAAGTCTCTTGTGGAAGCTTTGTGCTTATACACGTTCGACTTGTTCACTAGCCAGTGCGGGAGGGTATTTTATCAGTGGTTTTGTTCTGAATGTGGTATTTTATCGTTTATTTTCGTTTAAAGACATGTATTGTGTTGATTTTAAACGTTTTGATGCGTGTGCTAGGAGTTGTTTTATTGAACGTCGGTATGTGTGAGTTTTGGGCATTCTGGCCTATTGGATTTTTGAAAACCTTGAGTATCTTAGAAAAATAAATTTCGAGACATACTTTTCAAATGAGTTATTTTCTTGTGGTACATCCTAGATGCCACAATGTATTTCAAAAATTTTCTACCTCGAGGACCAAAATGTTTTGAGATATTTTCAACACTTTTATTTAGACCCGAGGGTCGAATAATTTGAAAGTTTTCACTAAGAGAAAGTGTCTTCATTTTTATCAAATGCGAAATGGTTCTCCAATGTCTCGATAACGATGTTTCACGTTTGTACTTTTTTGAAAGATGATACTCAAGATCAATCGGTGTTCTTCTAAATTATTTTCAAAATGAAGTTTTCGTTTTAAAACCTATCCATTCCCGTTTGAGGGCTGGGTATGTATGTGTGATGTTCGCGTTGTCCTTTTGATACTTTCTCCCGAGTATGACCGAATTGGCGGTGTGAGCGTTGAGACGCTTTCCACACATTGGTTGTGCTAGCCCCTGTGAGAGGCGGAGTGTTGGTATTGAATGTTGTCGCCTCATGGCAATTTCTGCGTTGTCGCGCATGTGCGAGCTGTTAGAGCTTGATTTGGTATGATCGTGTGCATCGGTGATGGTTCCGTTATGCGTCGATTGTTTAATGTCTTGTTACCTTGCTCCCGTTTTTGTGAATTTCGTGGACGAGGTCGGAGGTAATGCCCGTACTATTTTGACTTCTGTGTTTTCTCTTCCCCAGTCTATCGATTCGCGCATGTTCGTTGGTACTTTATGAACTTGTTCGGTATTTCAGTTTCATCGTCCGAACGAGCTGTGATCTTGTTGTGGGCCGATCTGGTTATCGGTGTGACTTTTTTCGAGTTCGGTTCGATTCTTGTGAACTTTGTTCGGGAGTAACATCATTTGGTTCTACTAGTCCTTTATTCGAAGGGATCGGATTTTGAACTACTGTATTTTCTACTTTGTCGACTCATTTATGTTCGTTGACATTTCTGAGCTTGTCCTGCCCTTGTTTTTGTTTACCGAACGAGTGTGATATCATTTCGGAATAACTTATTTGCCGTTGTGACTTTTCAATCGCTATTCCCTTTCCTGTGGATCTTATGGGAATGCATGTCTTGTAGTTCTCACCAGATCATCCTGGGAGTTATTGTTGAACTTTATTGTTCTTCGTGATTCGAACATGATTCTTCGATTTTTGTTGTCTCGATCGTTTGTTTGTTCGGTTTTTGTTCTCGTTTCGTGATTGTTGAACGTTCAGGCTCCTTCGCAATTCCCTTTAGTTCGGGAAATTAGTTTCGTTTTCAATCTTCCATCCCTTAGGCGATGGGATTCCGTGTTTGTTCAGCGGTTGACTCGCGTTTTGATTGATGTACCGTTGGGTTGATCAATCATATTGATTTTCGTTCGTTGTGTTTTGTGATTATCGGATAATTGACTTGGCTATAGTATCCGTTTGATGACGCTTGTCACTTGTCGGTTTTATTATATCCCTAACGGCGACGTTGTGTTGGTCACCGTGGAGCGTGTTTACACGCCGTATATTCCTTTGCGTTGTTTGTAACATTTCGCCGTTGGGCATTAGTTACGCGATCAGTGTGTCTCGTTGAGTTTTCTGGCGGAATATTTCTTCTCCTACTTGTTTTAAGTTTCGGACGAAACTTCTTTTAAGGCGTAGAATGTAATATCCGCAATTTTCGATTTCCGGTAATTCTTTTTTGGTGAGTCCGTTTTGACGACTCGCTCATGACCGCTTCGTCATTCGAGAATGATTAATTCTACACTTTTGACATCCGAGTTCGTTTGGTGTCGTTTTGTTGAGTTCTGTGCTTTTTAACGACTTTTCCGCACTTGAGTTCGATTCTTGCGAATCTCGACCAAGCTATTGTTTGAGTTTCCCGCAAGTCCGTTTAACTTTGTTAAGACGTGTTGTGAACTTCGGTTTGGTTATTCGATCACGTATGGTGATTTTCGGGCATTTGGGCCATTTTCGTAATTTCCCAAAGTTTGGGGTAATTACCTTCCGTTGTCGAATCTCGAGCCTTCGGGTGGTCGGAATTGTGTGTTCTACTAGCTCTTAGATTCGTCTTTGTGAGTACTTCGTAACCGTATCTTCGGTTCGTATTCAGGTTCGGGTTTCGGTGTCGTTTTGTTGAATTCAGGATTACTAAACGACTTTTCTAAGTATGAGTTCGTCTTTGTTAGATCATCATTAATTTTTGGTAACTCCAAAAATTATAAATCTTTGCAATATTATAGAACATCGAGTTAGCTTTCCAATGGTTCAAACGGTGAGTCAATGAGTCGGACGAGAGAGTTATGGTCGTTTTAGTTTTGGTAGAGCACTTCCAGAGCCTTTCGGCCGATAGGGGGTCGATAGACCCTACCGCCGGCATTCCGTATGGCTATCGGTTGGGCCTATCGGCCGATAGGCGGCCGATAAGTCTGTTGTGTTGCACTATAAATGTGTGTTACGGCGAAACGGCTCATTTCATTCGCCAGTTTTCCTAAGCGCCGCGAGAGAGAGGATATAGAGGGGGAGAGTTCTTCATCCGGGGGTCGATTTCCATCATTTCTTTTCGGTTGTGAGGCTCGGATAATCAATCTAACGCGTGTTCTACGGATCTTAACACTTGAATCACTCAAAGTAATATCTCTTGAAACCCTACCTTTTTGGATAATTGGGGATTTTGGGGTTTTGTCCAATTCTTTCCGTTTCGTTGATGGATTCATGATGAATATGATTATTCTTGTTGGTATTCTTAGTTTCCCTACAGATTCATGGTATATTTCGTGATTTTTACGGAACCGAGAGGGTTTGGTTGTGGTCCTCCCTCGTTATTTTTTGTGCGAATATACATGAATCGTAGGCGGGTTTCCGGGTGTATTCCATTTCCATAATCGTTTAGAAGTGGTTGTGATTGTGCTATTCGAATCGTTAGGTTCATTTTCGTCGATTCCTCGCGGTCGTGCTTGATTCTTCCGTTCCGTTCGTTGTCGTATTCCTTTTCGTTAGCATCGGGCGTTCCGAAGCTTCCCGGTTGAGCCGTATCCGTTCGTGGTTCCGTGCTCGTGGTATCGAGGCAAGTACCTTGCCCATACTTTTCTCGTTTTATGTATATGATGATCGGTGGTCGTCTTGATGTGTTTGTTTGGTTATTTGAAATGAAGTTTCAAAGGAATTTCGGTTTGGCCTCGTTAAAGGCTTTCTTTCAAAACGCGTGTGTTTTGTGAACGGTGTTTTGAGAATTGATTATGATTTGATTATTTTGAACGTCGAAGGATTTTATGATGATACTCATATTGTTTAAGTTATGGAATCGTGTATTTCCTTATTTAACCTTGTTATCGAAATTTTGAAGAGTTTGATAATGGTGTCGAGTTAATGGCCATCTCTAGTGAGTATTCTTAATGAACTTACATTCTTAGCATATTAGTGTTGCATGAGTAACGTGTGTGTGTGTATGCTCACTACGGGTTAGACTCGACGGGGTCTCGGTAGGGTTCCACGAAGCTGTGGACCGCGAGCTTTGCTTTTAACCACTACGGGTTAGATCCGACGGGGTCTCGGTAGGGGTCCATGGAGGTGTGGATCGACAGTTAATTGTGGTGCATTTTTGCAAATGTGATTTGATATTGGCATTTCCGGAAATGAGTGCTTTCGAACGGTTTTCATGATTGCATGCATTGACTAAGTGTGTAAGAGGTAAGTGTTCGTTTGGCTTACTTGGCTAGGATGGCACGGGAGTATTTTGTTGTTTGTTTTAAATCCTTTATTTGTGGATTTTGATGTTGGGATACGAACCTCCTGGTCGTTCTTGTGTACTGTGAGTTGACGAGATTTGGGGCTAAAATCCCAATGGTTTTGTAAAAGTCGTTTTACGGATTTGGGGCTAAAATCCCAACGGTTGGTTAATGTCATTTTTCAGAAAGTAAACCTTTGGGGCGGTGACCCCTTTTGTCTTTCGGTTTTCGAAAAGTAGGATTTGATAATCCTAAATTGTTTTTCTATTAAAACTCTCGATGGCATTCTAAACTGTTTTATAAATTACTTCCATTGATTTATGATATTTCGTTTTTGAAATGTTTTCTCAAACCCTTGCCTCGGGAAGTACTTTTCGTTTCGTTTGGATCTTTGAGGATCCTCGGTTATTGTTATTCGTGGAATGTGAATTGTATGGCTCGTATTTGCACTTTGTATTTGCACTAGCAAAACAGTGGAGTTTTGCTAACCCCCGAGTATTCGGGGGGTGGATGTCTGTTTTTGCATTCAGGTTTTGGAGCATAACACAGGGTCGGCATGAAGGATGATGAAAGATGATCGATACTAATCACATGAGGAACCGTACATCGTGTGTTGGTTCAGTTGTACTTTATTTTCATTTCTTTGTATTGTTCGATAAATGCAGTCTGTAGTTGTATTTTGTCCCCTGCGTGGGCATGAGTTGTATTTGAGTTGTATGTATCTGTGGAAAGACCAAATCGGTCTACTGAGTCATTGTAGCCTCGAAGGCATTGTCGAGATGTTAAATGTCGTTACCAGCCTGGTAGATCCTTGAGGAAAGGTTCTACGGCGTGTAATATCCCTGAGCGGATTGGGGGTGTTACAGTAAGGCGACTCTTCGGACTTTCCTGAAGCGCATCTTAAAAATTGTGTTATACTTCCGGGTATATTTTTGTTGTTGTTGTTTACCTCGTATATTTTTTCATGCAGATCCAAAAAGGCATAGCTCAAGCATCAATTTTCATAAAAGGGAGTATTTTTTTTCTCTTGCTTTTTATTATTATTTTTTTAAAAAAAACTGAGGACAATTTCTTTTTCAAGTTTGGGGGTGGTATGTTTTAATTATTTTGGTGTGTTGGTTTTGATTATTTTGGTGATTTGCCTTAATTTTATATATATATATATATATAATTTTGATTTGTGAGATTTCTAGATCTGGCCATAACACCAATAAATTAACTATATACAAGCTTCTAAAATTGTTTTAACCGGTAAAAATATTGTATATTCCAAAATTTTTGAGCCTTAATCTCTCTTTCCAAGCCTTGTAGTTATCATATAAAATCGAGTCATTCGTTACCTTGAGAAAAGAAGAATCAGTCGGTTGATGAAAAATAGAACTGAAATTTACTTAATTTGTGGAGTTTTTGATTTTTCATGCTTAACTAATAAATGATTTTCTGCAAAAATTCTATTCCCTAAAAAAAGGAGTCATTGGTGAAAAGAGCTACACGTTAGCAAATAACGGTGTGAAAGCTATCACCTAAAAAAATGACAAAAAGGAGAAGTGTTGAGCAGCAACAGCTGCCTAATTTTGGGGGTCTTAAAATTTTGCGAAAAATAAAGGACTAACCATTGTTGGTGCGTAGCTGCCGTCTCACAGAAAAATTGGTGAAAAGAGCTACACGTTAGCAAATAACGGTGTGAAAGCTATCACCTTTTAAAAAAAAGATAGAAATTATGTTGGTGAAAAGAGCTACACGTTAGCAAATAACGGTGTGAAAGCTATCACTAAGGGATGTAGTTTATGAACAGACTTGAATTAATTAGCGGCTGAATTTCAATACACTCAATTTCGTGAAAAATCACAATATTTGATGACGCCAATGAAATTCTTCTTCATATTGAGTCGAAAAATAAACGAGTGATCGAGAGCAACCATTAAAGGGAGTCGTGTGAGTCATGAGTGGGAAAGAAATAATCAACCTTTTGGGGGGAAAACCTTGCATTTTGGAATTACAAAAAATAAAACCGTGTTTTAACTTTAAAATTATTTGTAGATTTATTTTGGATCTTGATTCATTTCTATTTACTTTATAGAGCTGGTTGTTGTGTAGATGGTATTTTTATCTCTTTTTCTCTTTACATATATATATATATAAAGTATTGTTCTTAATTTGTCTATATAATATTTTAATTTGTGTCTTATATTTTTTTCCCCTTATTTTATTTTGAATATGAATAATAAAGAGTCTTGCTCGGGACTAGCAAGAATTTAAGTGTGGGGTATTTGATTAGTGCATAATTGATCTAAAATTCATATACAAAATATTCCTTTTTCCGGGCATAATTGTACTGATTTGTGATTAAAAATACATATTTTACATATATGTCCAAACATGAGCTAAAAATGGTTATTTTACAGATTACTGACATGAAGCATCAAAAAGGACGGAAAACAAGATCAAATCCAACGACGGGAATTTTTCAAGGCAAAACGACCATACAACACGGCGCAAAAAGGACCGTGTTATGTAGGCCGTTTCACATACGGCGAAACAAGGGCCGTGTCTTGGGCCATTTCACACACGGTCGGCATTTAGCGCCGTGTCCTCGCGCGTATTCCGGAAGAGACCAAGTCACCACAAAACGGCGCGCAACACGGGGCAAACTGGGCCATTTTTCATCGCCGTTTTTCAGCAGATGCCATGCAAAAATAGTCCACTTTTGACCATCTTGTGAACTCAACCACAAGATATTTTTATGGTCAAAAATCTGAAAAATCAAAGACATGGGTGAAGTGTGAACAAAGAATTAATCAAGATATTACAATAGATATTTTGAATTAAATAATCAATTGTATTCTTGAAAATCACCTATAAAAGGACATCTTCATCCATTGCAAAATCTAATCTCCTCTTCTTGCAAAGAAACACTCCTTTATTTTAGCAAGATATTTTCCTTAGAACTCTCAATTTTAGTTTGTATTTCATTTTTGGTTTGAAGTTTTTCTTTCATTTAGTTTGTAATTGAAAAGTGCTTGATCAATAAGCACTTAGTATTTTACTTAGTGTTTTACTTTCAATATTTGTAAGCTTGTAACCTTTGAACAAGTTTGAAGTTATATTTTGAAGTATGTTTATTGCACTTTGATTCATCATATTCAAGTAAGTTTTATCTATTGTCATTAAGTTCTAGTAATTAAAAGTTTCTATATATTATATATATATATCAATTATTTCTATTATAATTTTAGTTTGTATAAACCAATGAGTAGCTAATCTTTCTTCCTAGGGGAAGGGGGATTTCTATTAGGTTATATATTGAGTATTTGATTGATTTACACTATTTTTAGGACTAATTGGTTTAAATAGAGATTGATCATATCCTATTTTTACTAATGAAACCTTCTTGATTGATTGTTGAGTGAATTGGAAACATATCTTTTCAATCTATCAAATGTTAATCTTGTTATCAACATCTTAAGATTGCGAAAGTGGTTAAGACACCTTTGAATACGAAAGTTATGAGGTGAAAAGTTGATTACTCGATAAACAATCGTTTATCCTAAAAATAGTCAAGTTAAAGAAATGAAAGGACTAATTGGTTTAAATAGAGATTGATCATATCCTATTTCTACTAGTGAAACCTCCTTGATTGATTGTTAAGTGTATTGGAAACACATCTTTTCAATCTATCAAGTGTTAATCTTGTTATCAACATCTTAAAAAAGCGAAAGTGATTAAGACATCTTTGAATACGAAAGTTATGAGGTGAAAAGTTGATTACTCGATAAATATTCGTTTTTCTTTTATATCCATATAAATCAATTCCTATACTTAATTAAATACCTAATTTAATGAACCCGTAATCCCCTAGATTTTATAAATTCCCAACTCATTTTAATTCTATTCATTTTCACTAGTTAAAAATAGTCTAGTTAAAAATAATCTTAATATAAATAGTCTAGTATAAAAATAGTCTTATTAAAAATAGTAGTATTAAAAATAGTCTAGTTAAAAATAGTCTCATTAAAAATAGTCTAGTTAAAATAGTCTTATTAAAAATAGTAGTATTAAAAATAGTCTTAATATAAATAGTCTTAATATAAATAGTGTAGTATAAAACAGTCTTATTAAAATAGTCTTATTAAAAATAGTAGTATTAAAAATAGTCTTAATATAAATAGTCTAGTATAAAAATAGTCTTATTAAAAATAGTCTTAATATAAATTAGTCTAGTATAAAAATAGTCTTATTAAAAATAGTAGTATTAAAAATAGTCTTACTAAAAATAGTCTTATATAAAATAGTCTAGTTAAAATAGTCTCATTAAGAATAGTCTAGTATAAATAGTCTTAATAAAAATAGTTTAAATAAAAAATAGTGCATTTTAATATAGCTAATTTAAAAACCCAATAATCGTTTTTGAATATTTTAGTATTTATTTCTCGCAATCTATAACAAAATATTATATGAATCCCTGTTGAACAATCCTCGAGAGAAAAGACCTTGGTAGAACTTACCACAAACTGCTTCTACCTCGTATATATTTGCGAGCGACTCAAAGACTCCTATTTTTAGGATAAGTTTTTGACCGATCAGTGGGACATGTGTGTAGTCGCTAAAACCATGATAATTATTATGCATGTAAAATTCAAGGTTATTATTAGTCCAGTACAAATGCCGTCTTAGAGGTGGAGCCATTTTCTTTGGCCTTACAGCTTGCCTTCTGGGTCTCCAGTTGGATTCCCAAAACTGTTGTTGATACTGTGAGGATACTTTCTTTCTCGAGGGTACTGCGGCTCCTGTATCCAATACCCAGGCGTGCTGTACTGAAAGTACTGCCGTGCGGGCCTTTGATATTTGGATACAGCCTTCTTTCTGAACGGTTGTTGGCGCTGTTGATATGCTCGGGGAGCATGCTATTGGGTACGCCTTACAGTTTTAAATGGATGATGATTCCGCTATCTGGAATATGACTGAGGTGGCGGAATGGCAGCTTTTGCTGTTCGCGGTGCAACGGGTTCCTTCACAGGACTCGGAACTTCTTCCGATACAGGAATGGGTTCCACGCCCCTGACGAACACAGTACTAGTTTTCCCTTTGTTGGAAAATGAGTTGTATCCTAAGCCACTTTTAGCATGAGCATGTTGCCCAGTGCTTAGAATTTCTTCCATTCTTTTAGATGATTTCAGAATGGTCTCAAGTTCTCCTTCTCGTTTTTCGAGAGTTTTTATTTTGGCTTGAAGCAGAACAAAATCATTTGTATTGCTTTCACTATGAGATTTAGTCTCACTTAGTTCATGAGCAAGTTGATGATTGCTCTCCATGAGTTTTTCATACTCGACTTTGCTGTTTTCACAATCAACATACATATTTTCATAATTTACTTTCAGCAAGTCGTTTTCTTCTTTCAGCTCTAAGTTAGAAAGTTGGAGCTGCATATTTTCATTTTTCAATGTCTCATGGGCCATTTGAATGTTCTTAAACTCATTCATCATGTTTGCAAAAGTATGAGATGCATTGGTAGGAATAGCTGAGGTTGAGCTTACCTCATCATCGCTATCTTCATCTTCCGGAATGTCCTTGGCCATAAAGCACATATAGGCTTTATCTTCGAAATCATCATTAGATGAATCACTGTCAGTGACTACCTGAAGACATTCTTCGGACTTTGATGGTGCGGGGGAGGCTCCTGATTCACCAATCAGGGCCTTGAGCTTGTTTTTCCAAGCACGTCTTCTTTCATCCTTTTCTTGTTGCTCGGCTTCCGGCAACCGTTGAACTTTGGGATGAGGACATTTATTTGCATAATGTCCTGGTTTCCTGCAATTATAACACAGGTTAGAGTCACCAGAGGAAGTTTCGGTTCTTACCTTATGAACAGGCTTGGGCCTGTATGGAGTCTTTCCTGAATGCTTGATAAACTTCTTGAACTTATGCATGAGGAGCGCCATTTCATCTTGCGACAGGATGTCGTCGTCGCTGTCAGCATTCTTGTGAATAGGCTTTGATGAACTCGGCATGCTGTGTCTTCGGTTGGATACAGCGGCTAAGGTTGTAGTCCTGGTGGGAGATTCTTCAGCTTTCTCTCTCCTGTCTATATCGTACTAAAATGCTTTGAGGTCAGAAAAGAGATCAAAAGTAGATATTTCACTAAGATTGCACGACACACGCATAGGTGTGGTCTTAATGTCCCATCGGGTAGGGAGAGATCTGAAAATTTTTAGGTTCTTCTCCCTTTGGGTATAAATCTTGCCTAATGCTTCAAGTTCACCAACAATGCCAGTAAATGTGAGGTCAAGTTCCTCAACTGTTTCAGTTGGTTTCATTTCAATTTCAAAATATTCGAATTCCTGAGTTAATTTTAAAATCTTGTTTTCTTTTGAGAGCTCAGTTCCCTCACAAATTAACTTGAGTTTATCCCAGATATCCTTGGCTGTTTTACAGCTTTTTACCTTTGAGAACGTGCCTTTATCAAGAGTGATAAATAACGCGTTCTTAGCAACATTGTCGAGGTTGTGCGCTTTATATCATCAGAAGTCCATTGTTCGCGCTCTTTCTCGAGCATCTCTGCATGAGCCTGGCCTTCAATCCTTGGGTCCGGATTTACCTTCATGATTTTTATGGGGCCATCATGTATGACAAAAATCATCTCTTCGTGCATTGCTGCAAGATGAGCCTCCATCCTAATTCTCCAATCGTCAAATTCGTTAATAGAAAACATAGGTACTTTATTGATCATTGATGTATCCATATGAGAATATAGGAAAGAAAAAGACTATTTAACAAAAATAAGTGATTTAAGGATCTGATTCAATCAAAAATCCGACTGATTCTTTTTAGAATCAACCGCTCCGATACCACTTGTTGGTCACTAAGTATACAGAATACACCTTGGAAAGTGTTTTAAACAACAAGCTATATGATTTTCAAATCTGAGTGCACAGCGGAAGTCTTGTTAAAATAGATTGTTGTAAATACAGCAACTAGATATGAAGTGTATACTTTAAAATAATCACATATATTAAAACAGTAAATACAGAAGGTAATTGACACGGTAATTAAAGTGGTTCGAGGTAAACCCCTCTACGTCCACTGGTCCTCCACACAGGAGTGAAAATGTTTATTATAAATACTACGTACACAACTATGTATTTGTAATCAAACCTATCAATGTTTCGTTCACACAGATTGATACAATGATCGAAGCTTTCAACCGTTCGCACAGATTGGTTTAGACTTTCACTAGACTAACTTATTCACACACAGTTCCGAAGATTTGTCTCTTCAATGCAAGACCATCACACACAGTTCGGGAAAAGCAATGCTTTCTCAGTCCACACAGGGCTGATGGGTTTTTTCAATGATAAAACGATGGTTTGAACAACAGCTTGACTTTCTTGAGCTTTAGCTGATAATGTGTTGTTCAAGGTTGAGCACTTTGGATATTTCTTTTCTCAGAATATGCAGTATACTTGAAGAAATATGTTTGCTCTGAATATTCGTGTAAGCGCTTCTGGTTGCTTGTTATTCTTGGTAGTCGATCTTCAAACTCTTGGAGATATATATATAGCTTTCTGAATATATCCATTGTGAAAGATCCGTTGAGCAAGATTCTGTGACAACTTAGATAGTTGACTTAAATAGACCAAGATCCGGATATTGCGTGGTTTGAAGATCTCTGTCGGCTTTCAATATTTAAATACTTTATCCTTTCAGTATTTAAATACTTCTTTATCAAACTGGACTTGACTTTAGCGAATACCAAAGATTCCTTTCCAAACGGTCTTTAGTCCTGTTCCGATGTGTATTGAAGGTCTCAATACTTCACAGCTTGAATGATGTATCCATTTGCGCTGTAGGCTAAGAAGGAGAGGTCGCTGTATGGAATGTTGCTTTACCAAGAAACAGCTTCCATACTTGGCGCTTTATAGACTTTGTTGTTGTATGATGGCATAATGATAAGTCTTCGATACTGGATCAGCAACTTCAATAGGACTTGTCGATACAGCAGCTTGCTGTATGCTGGATTGGCATATTGTCAAAACACTCTATCAAGATCTTTCGATAGAGGGATTGTTATCCCAACAATTTCCCCCTTTTTGATAATTTGCCAAGTCTTCCTTAAAAACCTTTTGATGTTATCCAAACATCCTTGATGATGCCAAAACTTTGACACTTAGCATCTTGAAGAAAGGCAGACTTCTTTGGTCTTCTGTTTGAATGTTCTGGCCTTCAGCAATTAGCCTAACACTAAAAACTGCTCGCAGGCTAGTTCAGCTTTTATCAAAAGAGTATTACATCTTTAAACTTGTGATTCGCGCATGCACAATCTTACATTATTATCTAGATACATACAACTGAATCTATGAACTGTTCGCAGACAAGTTCGTACAGTTTAATATTTTAACAAGTTTTTATACTTGTATTAATTCAGCAAATGGATTGAATTACGTAATCATATAAACACACAGTAGATTACGAGTTGTAATCTTTCAAGAGAAAAACATTTTATTGATGTTGAACAAAGATTACAATGTTTTTGCTATGAAAGATAAGAATACAGAAATAGGAATAGGAATACAAGAGGGAATTTAGCTCCTATAGTCAGATTGCCTCCAAGGCCTTTTATGGTCATTCTTGGTACCCTTCCACCAGTTCTAATGCGCGTCCTTCTTTCGATTAAAGTATATAGCTTGACCTTCGTAGGACTTATCAAAAGCTAGGATCTAGTCTTCTGGATGGATAACCAAGTTACCTTGCTTGTGCTTGGACTTCATTTTCTGCTGTAGCGGGAGCGTCCATTCGTCCAACATCTTCTTATACTCCTCTGCGGATTCCTGCACCGTTCTGCAATTATTAAACATTTGAGATTCCATGATAAGAACAACAAAGTATCTTAACAGTTCATTCTTTCTCCAGTTCTTGATCTCTTCTGTAGTTGGTTGTCGGTTGGCCGGGGGGTTTGTAGCTTGCGGCTTTTTAACGAGGTTCTTCCAAGGAAACTTAGGGTCCTGGAATTCTGGGCAATCTCCCTGTATCATAATGTTGGGAGAAGGAGATGATAGACGAGCAGTATCAGCTGTGATGCTGTCTTTAAAAGTAGCTAACGTTTCTTTCTCTTGCTCGAGCCTAGTTCTCCTCACAGCTTCCCTTACTTCTTCCCCCTTTTTGGCGTCATCAAGAGATGAGACCTTCTCATCCAAGCGCTCCAGGAATTGCATAGCAGCATCCTGTTTGGTCTCAAAACTTGTCATCTTATTCACAAGGGAGGTGAGCCCCTGCGATATATGGTGAATCTTTTTGTCGTGGGCTCGAAGTTGGGAACCAGATTCAATGAGAGATGATGCTGTCTTGGCCTCAGACACACGGAGCTTAGATTGCTCTTCCTTCAGGATCTGCTCCTGACACTGTTGTATTTGGCTAAGGGCCTGCTTGAAGACTGAAGGCAGGATTCTGAAGGCTTCTTCTACATTAGAAACTTCGTGCCTTAGACCTGTCATTTCTTCAACGGCTGATTGGTGTAGCCAGTCGAGTGCCTTTTCAACAGAGTGTAGGGCGTTCACGGCGTCCTGTATGAAGACAGTTTGTAGGCCAAGAGCATGCAATTGCTCTTTCTTCTCGGCGGATCTTGGAGAGTCTGGCTTAGCAAAAGCTTCAACTCCATTCAACTATCTCAAGTTCACATTGGGACGTGAATTGAGGTGGATATTCTCAGGTATTATACCGTTGTCGGATGAGGGTGCAGGAGCATCAGATGCGGGCTCGGCAACAAGGGTTGTTGTATTCTCTTGTTCTGAGATCGGTTCTGAAGACATAGGTATAGGAGGGACTGATTCCTCCTACTGTCTCTCAGTATTCGCCTGCTCCGGCAGAGGGACTGATTCCTCATGTGGGATGGTGCTGGTCTGGTCGTCTGTGGCGACAGGCGCGGATGCCTGTTCCGTAGCTGGCTGTTCCTCCGCTATAGGAGGGACTGAATCCTCGTTGTTGGGAACATTATTTTGGCTTGACGTCCCTTGATCTGTCTGGGTTTCTTCACGACTCATTCTCAGACCTGCCTCGAGGGCGTCGTCGTCATCGTCTGAGTCATGATCAGATTTGGGACTGTGGGGATCAGAGTCGATGGATTTTGCTTTTCCTTTCTTGCGAGCATCTGCCTTGTCCATCAGGTGGCTAATGATCAACTCTTTACAGCACAGGTTGTCCCATTGGATCAGGGTAGGGCTGGCAAAAAAATCCGAAAAATCCGATATCCGTCCGAAATATCTGTATTCGTATCCGAAAAAAGCGAATATTATTCGTATCCGAAAAAAAGCGGATACGGATATTATTCGTATTTGAAAATTCCGGATACGGATATGGATATAGACGCATCCGTATCCGAAAATATCCATATCCGAGATAAATTATATATATTATATAATTTTAATATATTTTTAATATGTAATTACAAAATATAACACATTTTATATTTATAATAATATAAATTTTTATAAATATAATTTGGCTTTAGATCTTAGTAGATCACTGCTATAATTTAGTGATATTCCCAAATTTTCAAAAAATAAAAAAGTAATTTGGTTGGAGATCTTAATAGATCTTTAATTAAGTGATATGTTTATACTAAGTTATCTATAATTATTTCTTTCTTTAACACAACAATCAAGTAGCCCAAGTGGTTGGAGTGTGGCTTTAAAAATCCACAAAGAGAGGGGTTGTGGGTTCAAATCCCTTTGCACCCATTTATTTTTGAAAAATAAACCAGGAATTGCAGATTCGGATTCGGATATTATCCGTATCCGGATAATATTCGCCGGATTCGGATACGGATAAGGTTTTCCCG
Organism: Orobanche coerulescens; assembly: GCA_033398695.1. Taxonomy (NCBI): domain Eukaryota; kingdom Viridiplantae; phylum Streptophyta; class Magnoliopsida; order Lamiales; family Orobanchaceae; genus Orobanche; species Orobanche coerulescens. The sequence goes on along the minus strand of CM065815.1, from coordinate 144,379,762 downwards.
GATATTCCCGGATTCGGATACGGATTCGGATATGAATTTCTGGTTCCGGATTCGGATACGGATATAGCCATATTCGTATCCGTATTATCCGATTGCCACCCCTAGATCAGGGCCTCAACATCTTGAGAATCCGTCACTTACAAGACAAACCTTTCTTCGTCGCACCAATTGCTCCAGTTGTACAAAGTGTTGTACGGAGCGAGCCTATAGGATTTCCATTAGACAAAGCGTTCAAATGCTTGTTCAATTTGCACAAAAAGCAAAGTCTTGTTGATTATGGTGTCGGGAGAGGGGCTGCATACAGCGCTTGGGTCCGCTGTATGCACGAGTTCCTCGACATGCATGGGTTCCTGTGTCGGAGCTGGATCCCGAACAGGGGTTTGGTTCCTTGATGGGAGAAGGATCCTGAACGGGTGTGGAATCCCGAATAGGAGATGTGGCTATTGGCTCCGAAGGGCCAGCCGACTCGCCAGAGTTTTTAAAGTTGGCAGATGTTTGAATGTCCGTCGTAGCCGCCAAAGGCTCGGGATCTACTGCCGTTACAGTAGCAGTCATCTCTTCCGCAGGGGTTGCGCCCTCGGGATACAGTGGGTTGGGCCGTTGAAGGAGCTTCCTCGAAGATTTCTGTAACTTTAACTTTTGTGAACCTCCTTAGCTTCCTTTACGGATTCTCAACAGCAACGGGAGTTTTGCTGTGAGATCTCTTTCTCTTCCTTGATGTCTCCTCGCTCTGGGACTTCGAAGACACATCCCTCGGATCGGCAGAAAGGGGCAAGTTTTGGACAAAGGGTCTATTCGCAATCAGGAGAGTTTTGTTAAAAACAGATGGCCTGATGCTTCCCATATAAATCCAAGAATTGATCTTCTTTGCTTATTCGGCTTGCGGAACACCGCATTTCGTCAGAATGTAATTCAGAAGCAAACCAAAGGACTTTTTCTGCGAGGCTGGCTTAGAGACTTCTTCTTGCAACCTTTTGAGAATTATTTGACACCAGTTGACCTTTTCACAGGTCATTATTGCAACCATCATTCTGAACCTTAGATTGGTGCACATCTCGAACGCACCTGTTCTATTCTCAATTACACGGCAACAGAAATCGTGTAAATAAACAAAAGGTAAACAAAAAATTTTCTTGTGGCAAGAGGTGTGAACCGTTTCAACTGATGCTGAACCGATGAACAACCCATAGTATTTGGTCAAGACTTCTTGGGACCCAAAGGTCTCAAGATCTTCCATTGTCAGGCCATCAGCAGGAAGCCTGTAGAGATTCTGAAGAAGCTCTTGGTCAATGCGGATCTCAACTCCGCGAATGACAGCGGTGATGTCAGCAACATTTCCTCCCTGAGCAAGTGAGAAGAAACGGACAGCGGCGTTGAGGTAGAATTCCTCAACCATTTGAGCATCAAAAAGCTCAGCAGTGTGACTTCCAAGGCGATAAAGGCCTTGCTGATGAATCCTCGTAATGACGCACTCCATCGAATCGACGTCATCACCTTCGAAACGAACATATTCAAGCACGACAGATCTAGCAAAGATCCATCCATCGATGATGTTGGAGGTCTTTTTGAGAGAGATAGAGGAGGTCTGAGAAGATGCCATTGATGATTCTCGAAGAAAAGTAAGGAAGATTCAAAGAGAAATGCAGTAAAAGCAAAAAGACTTGTAGGTTGTATGCTCAAGGACTCGTTCAATATGCAGAAAGCGTAAAGAGTCTGAAGAGGCATTTACAGTCCTTTTATAGTGGGCGGCGATGAAGGGTTTACAGATAATGAACGGTCAGATTTAAGGGATGGGAACCATTGTTTAAAATAGACGACCACAATGGACTGAGTGTAACCGGTACAGCTTATCTATCTAAATTTAAAATAAGAGCGGGTCCCACTTCTGATTATCAAAATTACCCTTATTGCCAGAAACGGTGGTGTAAAATTAATAAAAAATTTAAAACATCGCGGCTTTGAGGATACCAATGTCCAGATGTCGTGTAAAGCATTTAATGCGAAAGACTTTTTAATTACAGGGCATGTGGACATAAAAGTCGTTTTTAAAGAAATAACATATTAATTGATTTCCCATAATATGTGTGTGTGTGCTGTATCCGCGAAAATACAGCGTTCCCCCTTAAAAGGTACATACAGGTTTCAATTCCATACATCAACTTTCGAATTAATGCTATATTCATGGGTCGTACTCTATTCCCCCTTAATTATTGCACACATCAGTTGTAGGGTAATCCACGTTTCTGTGTTCCTACAGTGCTGTTTTGAAAGTCTGAGTGTACAGATAATTATCAATGGATACTGTATTCTTGGGTCTTACAGCATTCCCCCTCAATTGATGAGTAAAAGTATTAAAAACTTAGAGGGAGTCAGGCTGTAGCAATCCCAATTCTTGACGAAGCATGTAGAATCTTGCTGTGTCGAGAGGTTTGGTAAAGATGTCGGCTAACTGGATATCTGTATGAACATTTTCCAGCCGAACATCCTTGTTCTCAACATGATTCCTGATGAAGTGATGCTTCACGTGAATATGCTTGGTGCACGAGTGCAATACGGGATTGTGCGTGATAGCAATGGCACTCGTGCTATCTCACATAATCGGCATTTCTTTGGCTTCAATTCCATAGTTTGATAGCTGTTGTTGCATCCAAAGGATCTGCATACAGCAACTACCAGCAGCATAGTATTCTGATTCAGCTGTTGAAAGCGAGTTTTCCGATTGTTTCTTGCTAAACCAAGACACAAGTCTAGGTACAATAAAGTGACAAGTTCCACTTGTACTCTTCCTATCTAGCTTGCAGCCTCCGAAATCTGAGTCGCTGTAGCCAACTAAATCGAATCCTCCTTCTTTAGGATACCACGGTCCTACATCGACTGTTCCTTTGACGTATTTCAGGATTCATTTGGCTGTTGCGAAGTGTGATTCTTTAGGTGCTACTTGATATCGCGCACACACTCGTACAACAAACTGTATATCGGGCCAGCTAGCCGTTAGGTACAGGAGTGAGCCAATAAGCTTCCTGTAGAGTGATTGATTAACCGGCTTTCCAGCTTCATCAGGACTAATTTGCACGAAAGTGCTCATGGGGGTTGACGATGATTTGGAAGTATCCATTCTAAACTTGTTGAGAAGCTCCTTGCTGTATTTTTTCTGGTTGATGAAAATCCCTATAGGCCACTGCTTTACCTGCAATCCTAGGAAATAACTATGTTCTCCCATCATACTCATTTCAAATTTACTTTGCATGAGATGAGAGAACCTTTGACACAAAGCAAGGTTAATTGAACCAAATATTATATCGTCTACATATATGTGAACCATCAGGAGGTCATCACCTTCCTGTATTTTGAATAAGGTCTTGTCCACAGCACATTTCTCGAATCCATTATCGGTTAGATACTGGGACAGAGTCTCATACCATGCTCTAGGGTCTTGCTTAAGTCCATACAGCGCTTTTCTTAGCCTGTATACTGGGTCTTCGCCATCTGGTTTGACAAACCCTGGTGGTTGTTCAACATATACTTCTTCGGCAAGGTCTCCATTCAGGAATGCACTTTTGACGTCCATTTGGTATACAATGAAGCTCTTATGGGTGGTAAAGGAAAAAAATAATCGAATGGCCTCAAGTCTGGCTACAGGGGCAAATGTCTCATCGTAGTCTATGCCTTCCTCCTGTCTATAGCCTTGAGCGACTAGTCGGGATTTATTCCTGATAATGAGTCCATTTCTATCCTTCTTGTTTCTAAATATCCATTTGGTTCCAATTACAGATTGATGCGTAGGTCTCGGTACAATATACCATACGTTGTTTCTTTCAAAACCGTTAAGCTCCTCTTCCATAGATGTAATCAAATGAGAATTGTTGAGAGCTTCTTTGGTAGAAACAGGTTCGGATTGGGCTTAGAATACAGCAATAGTGCACATATTAAGTCTTCTAAGTTCAGATTGAGATTTCCATTCAGGAAATGGAGATATCTCAGACTCAGGTTCTTTTTGCGCACATAGTGCATTTCCTTGTGTACTATGTATTCTCCTGGTAGAAACACCAGCATCAATGTTTCCTATGATCAACTCTTATGGGTGATCTCTCAACCATCTTCTGTCGGGTTCTCACGGGGTACCGTACTGTATCTTGAGTTGTTGTAGTTTCAGCTTCAGCTTGTACAGCATCGGCTTCATCTACGTCGGTTCTTACAGCTGCGGGGTTGATTTCTAGGTCAACGACAGGTTCTATAGGAGTTGGTGGATCAATGATGGAAAGTTGTTGGATGTTCTGAGAAATGTCTTCTACTCCTGTAGGATCATGGTCAGGTTCATCGAACACTACATGAACTGATTCCTAAATTGTTAGCTTCCTTTTATTGAAGATCCTGTAAGATTTGCTAAGAGAGGAATATCCTACAAATATCCCTTTATCCGATTTCTCATCGAATGTTCTAAGTTGATCCTTACCGTTGATCAAAACGTAACACCTGCATCCAAATATGTGAAAGTACGAAACTAATGGAGTTTTGTTGTTCCATATCTCGTAAGCTATTTTGTTGTGATGCTTGTTGATGATACAACGGTTTTGTGTATAGCACGCTGTATTGGTGGCTTCGCCCCAGAAACGTTGTGGCAACTTGCTTGCTGTTGCTTCCTTCAGCGTCCTGTTCTTTCGATCGGCAACACCATTTTGTTGAGGTATACGGGCAGCTGAGTATTCGTGTTGTATCCCATGTTCCGAACAGTATTGCTCTATAAAGCGGTTAGTGAATTCTGTACCTCTGTCGGAACGAATGGACATGATACTCAACCCCTTTTCATTTTGAAGCTTTCTCAGGTGCTCGGGCAGCTTTGATGTTGTTTCCTTCTTCTTTCTTAGGAAAATTGTCCAAGCATACCTGGAATAATCATCAACAATAACTAGACAGTATTTCTTACCTCCCAAACTTACTGGTCTACAGGACCGTATAGATCCATGTGTAGCATTTCCAAAACTCTGTGGGTGGAAAGGTAGGATTTGCTCTTCAGGGTGGTCTTGATTTGCTTGCCTTTCTGACAAGGTCCACATACGCTGTCTTTTTGGAATGATATATTCAGCAATCCTCTAACCATTTCCTGTCTGGAGAGCTTGTTGATTGTCTTGAAGTTGATGTGTGACATCCTCTTGTGCCATAGCCAGCTTAGATCTGCAGTACCTTTGGCAACAAAACAAGGGATTGTGGAGCTCATAAACATCCAGTCAGCAATATACATATTACTTGATCTGCTTCCTGTGAGCACAACCTCTTTGGTCAGGATGTTCTTGACTCTACAGTGATCTATATAGAACTTCACTGTGAACTGTTTGTCACAGAACTGGCTAATACTAAGTAGATTGTACTGTAAGCCTTCAACATAAGCTACATCGGTGACTTTGAATTTTCCTACAAGTAGGGTTCCCTTCCCTCTTGTTCTTCCTTTATATTTATCACTGATGCGCACTTTTGGACCACGACCTTCTACATAATCTAACAGCTTGCTTTTATCTCCTTTCATGTGCTGAGAACATCCACTGTCGAAGTACCAGATGTCCTTCTCTAAAATGTCCTGTATGCAAACAAATTAGGTAGATTTAGGTCCCCTTTAATGTTGGGTCCATGGATGTTAGTGCCTTTAGGTACCCAGATTTTCCTGACAGCAATAGGTTTAATGTAGGATGGTTTAGGTTCATAGTTGCGATGTCTACGTGGGAAATGTGTGTAGTCACTAAAACCATGATAATTATTATGCATGTAAAATTCAGGGTTATTATTAGTCCAGTACAAATGCCGTCTTGGAGGTGGAGCTATTTTCTTTGGCCTTACATCTTGCCTTCTGGGTCTCCAGTTGGATTCCCAAAACTGTTGTTGATACTGTGAGGATGCTTTCTTTCTCGAGGGATACCGCGGTTCCCGTAACCAATACCCAGGCGTGTTGTAATGAAAGTACTGTCGTGCGGGCCTTTGATATTTGGATACAGCCTTCTTTCTGAACGGCTGTTGGCGTTGTTGATATGCTCAGGGAGCATGCTATTGGGTACGCCTTACAGTTCTGAATGGCTGGTGATTCAGCTGTCTGGAATATGACTGAGGTGGCGGAATGGCAGCATTTGCTGTTCGTGGTGCAACGGGTTCCTTCACAGGACTCGGAACTTCTTCCGATACAGGAATGGGTTCCACACCCCTGATGAACACAGTACTAGTTTTCCCTTTGTTGGAGAATGAGCTATATCCTAAGCCACTTTTATCATGAGTATATTGCCCAGTGCTTAGAATTTCTTCCATTCTTTTAGATGATTTCTCGAAAGATTTCAGAATGGTCTCAAGTTCTCCTTCTCGTTTTTCGGGAGTTTTTATTTTGGCTTGAAGCAGAACAAAATCATTTGTATTACTTTCACTATGAGATTTAGTCTCACTTAGTTCATGAGCAAGTTGATGATTGCTCTCCATGAGTTTTTCATACTCGACTTTGATGTTTTCACAATCAACAGGTATATTTTCATAATTTACTTTCAGCAAGTCGTTTTCTTCTTTCAGCTCTAAGTTAGAAAGTTGGAGTTGCATATTTTTATTTTTCAATGTCTCATGGGCCATTTGAATGTTCTTAAACTCATTCATCATGTTTGCAAAAGTATGATACGCATTGGTAGGAATAGCTGAGGTTGAGCTTACCTCATCATCGCTATCTTCATCTTCCGGAATGTCCTTGGCCATAAAGCACATATAGGCTTTATCTTTGAAATCATCATTAGATGAATCATTGTCAGTGACTACCTGAAGACATTCTTCGGACTTTGATAGTGCGGGGGAGGCTTCTGATTCACCAATCAGGGCCTTGAGCTTGTTTTTCCAAGCACGTCTTCTTTCATCATTTTCTTGATGCTCGGCTTCCGGCAACCTTTGAACTTTGGGATGAGGACATTTATTTGCATAATGTCCTGGTTTCCTGCAATTATAACACAGGTTAGCGTCACCAGAGGAAGTTTCGGTACTTACCTTATGAACATGCTTGGGCCTGTATGGAGTCTTTCCCGACTGCTTGATAAACTTCTTGAACTTATGCATGAGGAGCGCCATTTCGTCTTACGACAGGATGTCGTCGTTGCTGTCAGCATTCTTGTGAATGGGCTTTGATGAACTCGGCATGCTGTGTCTTCGGTTGGATATAGCGGCTAAGGCTGTAGTCCTGGTGGGAGATTCTTCTGCTTTCTCTCTCCTGTCTATATCGTACTCAAATGCTTTGAGGTCGGAAAAGAGATCAAAAGTAGATATTTCACTAAGATTGCACGACACACGCATAGCTGTGGTCTTAATGTCCCATCGGGTAGGGAGAGATCTGGAAATTTTTAGGGTCTTCTCCCTTTGGGTATAAATCTTGCTTAATGCTTCAAGTTCACCAACAATGCCAGTGAATGTGAGGTCAAGTTCCTCAAGTGTTTCAGTTGGTTTCATTTCAAAATATTCGAATTGCTGAGTTAATTTTGAAATCTTGTTTTCTTTTGAGAGCTCAGTTCCCTCACAAATTAACTTGAGTTTATCCCATATACCCTTGGCTGTTTTACAGCTTTTTACCTTTGAGAACGTGCCTTTATCAAGAGTGATAAATAACTTGTTCTTAGCAACATTGTCGAGGTTGGCGCGCTTTCTATCATCAGAAGTCCATTGTTCGCGCTCTTTCTCGAGCATCTCTGCATGAGTCTGGCCTTCAATCCTTGGGGCTGGATTTACCTTCATGATTTTTATTGGGCCATCCTGTATGACAAAAATCATCTCTTCGTGCATTTCTGCAAGATGAGCCTCCATCCTAATTCTCCAATCGTCAAATTCGTTAATAGAAAATATAGGTACTTTATTGATCATTGATGTGTCCATATGAGAATATAGGAAAGAAAAAGTCTGTTTAACAAAAATAAGTGATTTAAGGATCTGATTCAATCAAAAATACGACTGATTCTTTTTAGAATCAACCGCTCCGATACCACTTGTTGGCCACTAAGTATACAGAATACAGCTTGGAAAGTATTTTAAACAACAAGCTATATGTTTCAAATCTGAGTGCACAGCGGAAGTCTTGTTAAAATAGATTGTTGTAAATACAGCAACTAGATATGAAGTGTATACTTAAAAATAATCACAGATATTAAAACAGTAAATACAGAAGGTAATTGACACGGTAATTAAAGTGGTTCGAGGTAAACCCCTCTACGTCCACTGGTCCTCCACACAGGAGTGAAAATATTTATTATAAATACTACGTACACAACTACATATTTATAATCAAACCTATCAATGTTTCGTTCACACAGATTGACACAATGATCGAAGCTTTCAACCGTTCACACAGATTGGTTTAGACTTTCACTAGACTAACTTCTTCACACACAGTTCCAAAGCTTTGTCTCTTCAATGCAAGTCCGTCACACACAGTTCGAGAAAAGCAATGATTTCTCAGTCCACACAGGGCTGAAGGATTTTTTCAATGATAGAACGATGGTTTGAACAACAACTTGACTTTCTTGAGCTTTAGCTGATAATGTGTTGTTCAAGGTTGAGCACTTTGGATATTTCTTTTCTTATAATTTGCAGTATACTTGAAGAAATATGTTTGCTCTGAATATTCGTGTAAGCGCTTCTGGTTGCTTGTTATTCTTGGTAGTCGATCTTCAAACTCTTGGAGATATATATATATATATATATATATAGCTTTCTGAATATATCCGTTGTGAAAGATCCGTTGAGCAAGATTCCGTGACAACTTCGATAGTTGACTTAAATAGACCAAGATCCGGATATTGCGTGGTTTGAAGATCTCTGTCGGATTTTAGTATTTAAATACTTTATCCTTTCAGTATTTAAATACTTCTTTATCAAACTGGACTTGATTTTAGCGAATACCAAAGATTCCTTTCCAAATGGTCTTTAGTCCTGTTCCGATGTGTATTGAAGGTCTCAACACTTCACAGCTTGAATGTTTTATCCATTTGCGCTGTAGGCTAAGAAGGAGAGGTCGTTATATGGAATGTTGCTTTATCAAGAAACAACTTCCATACTTGGCGCTTTATAGACTCCGTTGCTATATGATGGCATGATGATAAGTCTTCGATACAGGATCAGCAACTTCAATAGGACTTGTCGATACAGCAGCTTGCTGTATGCTGGATTGGCATATTGTCAAAACACTCTATCAAGATCTTTCGATATAGGGATTGTTATCCCAACACATACATCACTGGAATTTATGATCATATACATCAGAGTGACCATAATTTTTATATCACATGCATACTCGTTTTCCGTTCGTTACTGTGAGTAATGAACATCATCGGGACTCTAAATATACATCACCTACACATAATGTGCATCACTTATACTGTTATACACACCAATATATCATTTTAATTGTAAATATAAATCACTAATATACATACGTACATAGCTGTGACTGTTAATATACATCAGAATATATTATTTCTTTCTTTTAAGTTTCTATAGGAGTCGTATCTACAAATGATGGTTGGAAGAAAATATACGAATTTGCCTTGTTGTGCGAGAGTGAGGAAGAAAACATTATGAAAAGTGGAGGAAGCAAAAAACTGACAAAACAATCTTATGTATGTATTTCACCTTTCAATTAACTGTTAAAATACTGATCCACGATAGAATCAGCCACCACCATCTAATATTTTTATGTAGATTAATGTCGGATATTAAAACAACAAGATCAATCGTGACAGATTTGATCAAAATGGTGCACAGCTCGGTATAAATTGAGATCTCTGGTTTCGGAATACACCATACTTCGGCATACCACGAAACCATCCCCTTAGAGGGTGGGCCGGCCCATGTATTGGGCAAGATGTGCCTCCGCCCAGGGCAGCATAGACCAAGAGGGCATCACCGACCAACCCATATAGTAATTATAGTAGGTAAGTGGTAACCTACTGTAGGTTCGTTTTTTACTTTTTTTTTTTGTTGAAAAACAAGGACGGCTCCTACCTCCTTGTTCCCCTCGACCTCCGCTCTCTGACAAACAACGCAATTATCAAATTCAAGCGGCAAGTTGGCAGTATGGCAACGACAAGAAATTAGTTCCAATAATCCAATTCATTCGAAATCTCCATTAATCTGATAATTGATTCATCAAAGAGATGGTCGAATTCCTTGTTGCTGCTGTTGTTCAACGATCGACCACGGACCACCAGTTCACCACCATTTTGTTCGCAGTTCGCCTGAGTTTGGACGGACTGAGGACGGAATTTGATTTCACTATTCACTTTCTCATACTCCTAGGTGTTGTCTTTCTAAATTTTTGATTTTGCTTTCAAGTAAATTTCTGATTTTGCTCCGAAATCTTACTGTGTTAGAAATCAGAAGTTAGAATCTTGATTATTTCACATTTGTTTGATTACTTTTGCTTCATTGCTTGGTAATTGATATTATTTGCTTATTTACTTTGCATTACTTGGTACTATTTGCTAATTTGCTTGGCATTACTTGGTATTTTGGCTTAGTTGCTTGATTACTTGGCATTTTCATTTGTTTAAAAATATTTTCTAGATCACAACCATTTGGGGCTCAAAATAAAAAAAAAAAAGAAAAAGAAAAAACAACAGGAAATTGCTCAATCTTTACATGGATCATTAAATAGATTTTTTATTAGACAAGAAAAACTCATTGAAAATCCTAATAACAATATGGAAAATCGTGTTGAGGAAGAACTTATTGGTGATCCTAATGACAATGTGGAAAATCTTGTTGATGAAAAACTTGTTGGTGATCCCAATTCTAATGATTTTCTGGAAAATCCTATTGATGAATAAGTTTTTCATAATCCTAACTCTAATGACTTTGATGAGCCTTATGTAGATGAAATAGATTTGAATATTTTTGAGCCGACTGTTTGGGATGGTTTGAGTTCAAAAATAAAATATTTTCTTAAAGAAAAAGGGGCTATTAGAGATCCAAATGTTGTTTTCCAAAAGATGAACAAAATAGACATTTTTCTTATACTCATTACATTAATAAGCTATGAAATGGTGAATCCTATGATCGAAAATGGTTGGTTTATTCCAAAGATTTGGATAAAGTTTTTTGTTTTAATTGCAAATTGTTCAAAGTTGTTAGATCTAAAAGTCAATTAGCAAGTGACGGACTTAATGATTGGAAACATCTTAGTTATGCATTATCATTACATGAAAATAGTTCTGAACATTGGATTAACTTGAGAGCATGGTCTGAGTTGAAAATGAGATTGGACAAGAACCAAACGATTGATAAGGACTTTGCAAGAGTTAATCACGAAAGACATTGTTCATTGGAAAGAAGTTTTGAAACGCATAATTGCTGTTGTGAAATATTTGGGACAAGTTTGGTTTTTCGTGAAACAAATGAAAAACTTATGAAGAGTCAAATGGTAACTTTTTAGGTGTTCTTCAAATAATTGCTGAGTTTGATCCCGTCATGCAACACCATTTTCGTATGATTAAAGAAAAATAAACTCATCATCATTATATTAGTCATACAATTCAGAATGCGTTGATTGAAAAGTTGACATCCAATGTAAAATGTGTTGTTATTTCAAAAATCAAAGAGGCAAAATATTTTTCTGTCATTCTTGATTGTACTCCTCATGCAAGTCATAAAGAACAAATGACTTTGATGGTAAGATGTGTTGATGTCTTGAGTGTAACACCCCCAATTTATTCGGTATATTACAGCGCCGTGAGCCCCGCCGTGGAACCCACAAGGCTATTCACACGCGGAACCATGAACTTTGATCGATAAGGTCCAAGCATAATCCAATGGAGGACAACAAAATTGGCACTCAAGATGATATCCAATAAGACTGAATAAAATACATCAAGAATCAATCCCAAGGCAACACAGGCCAAAACATCAAGAAAGCCAGAAACAGTACTCGAGTACTCATAACCATTTCAAGTACAACATCACTGAATAGATGAAATAAAAAGTATAGCCAATGACAAGACACAGCATCACACTTGCCCATCATCTTCGTGCCGACCCGGTACATGCCTATCCGCTCTCCTGGATCCTGAAATACATGAAAGGTATTTCCCCCAAAAAGGGGTTAGCCGTCGAATAGCTAGTACAAGTATATCGAATATGAAACACAATACTTCTCGAAAATAAAGTGAATGTAATCATAATTTCATCAAGTCAATACTAGTGTTCCGGAATAACTAAATCTCATATCACTTCATTCAATACATACGTGAGTAACTGTGGTACCGCACCAAAGGCAACGGAACCCTCAGAGGCCCTGTCGGACCCTCCCAGAGTGGTTAACCAAAATATTGATGGAAACACACCAAAGGCAACAGAATCCTCAGAGGACCCGCCGGTCCGTCCTAGAGTGAATATATACAATCATACAATTCATATACCTTACTTTCAAAGTCAAGAACGTACAATCATAAACATATACTTGCCTTTGAGACATCGAGAATCGGAGGGAAAAAATACATGTTCGGTAGGTCCAAGAACGCACTTCCGGCACCTAAACAATTCCTAAGTAATATGATAATTAATAATCCATACTCAAATCACACGAAGAAACTCCCGAAACTCGCCTACGATTCACAAAACTCCAAGGATAATCACCTAGAGGTTTTGAAATCATCGAAACTCTCTCAAGTCCGAACAAAGTACATAACCATGCATATAATCATAGGGGAAATGTGGGTACATGGTAGATACAATATAATCTCAAAGATCTCAAGATCCAAAATGGATAAATCAGACGAATCTAAGAAAATCCCCAAAAATTCCCAAAACTAGGGTTCTAAGGAATTTACCTTGATTTGGAAGGTAGAAGCGGATTAGATGTTGTATAATCTTTGTTATTCAACCCAATATGATGATAACTGATGAAAGATTGCTCTCAAATCGCCCTCTCGTGCTCTCTCGTCGGAAATGAGTAAAAGGGATGAAAAATGACGAAGATGTTGGAATATAAAACGCAGCGGATGCTAGTTGGTGAAAATATTTTATGAAAGGTTTTATAAACTTACCAACATAAAAACCGGATCTATTTAGGCTTGTCAATTAATTAACTAAACAGATTAACAAACAATTAAATACACATATTTATGCATGGGAGTCGGTAATTTATACCTTTGACGCGGAGTGGTAGGAGATCGCTTTTGGTCGATTTATCTCCTCTTCGTACTCCTCTTCGATCTTCTTGTATTTCTACCTCAAGATCTTCTAGAGTATATCCCGCCTATGTTCGAATGTCGTGTGGGCAACAATCTACCGGACTAAACATGGACTGTAATGGGGTCGGTCGAATTTTCTTCTCAAGAAACTCATGATTTTTGTTCTCTCTATTTTTCTTGAATAATTTGGTATTTTAGAAAAATATTGTGTTAACTAAATTATGCAATCCAAGACACAAGTCAAGATCCACAATTAAACACACACACAAAAATCGATTTTCTTGCTTCAATAATGATGGAAAAATCGGCCTCCCTTGTAGTCCTATACCGGAGTAATTATCATATTAATAATAATATTGCCCAAAATATCGAGCATATTGAGTCAATCATTGTGACTCTCACCCATGATAAATCAAAGCAATAAATATTAAATATGTATAATTAGATATTAATTACTAGAATTAAGAAATAATAATTGTCCGAGATGTACGTTCTTCTTATAGTCAGTACAGAAGAATCTATCTCACCTCGATCATGTTCAACGTATAGCGACTACGCTAATATATGCTAATGGTCAAGACCAACCAATCTCAAGCATATACTACAACCTCTCACATAACGGTCTAATGTTATATAGGTTGTGAACTAAATATTACTATATACGGAACTGATAGTGTGATCTTCTGTGTGACACGACACACCACATTATCTACAATATAGAGTAATTTAGACTACATTTGCATAACCATAGCATGAATAAATATGCAAAACATGTGATAAATGAATTAAATATTCTCACAGATAAAGACCGGGAAATTAGGTAATACAAGCATAAAGTATGCTTTGACGTATACAACCCTAACAATATCCCACTTATACTCAAAGCATGCTTTTGAAGTATACTATCTAGACTATGTCTATCTATCTCCCACTTATACTCAAATCAATGATGCCATACATCTCAACCCCATTCCTTCCACATGACCTTCAAATGACTTTGAGGGCAACCCTTTCGTGAAAGGATCAGCTAGGTTGTCTTCAGATGCATCTTGGAGACAATGATATTTCTTCTCTTCACAAAATCTTGAATGATATGATATTTGCGCTTGATATGTTTGCCTGCTTTGTGGGCCCGTGGTTCCTTCGGATTTGCAACAGCACCGGTATTATCACAATAAAGCGTAATACTTCTAGGCAAATCAGGAATCACACCCAAATCATTTAGGAAGTACTTGAGCCATACCGCCTCTTTAGCTGCCTCTGAGGCTGATACATACTCGGCTTCCATGGTAGAGTCCACTATGCATTTCTGCTTCACACTCCTCCAACTGATGGCTCCACCTCCCAAAGTGAAAACATATCCACAAGTTGATTTCGACTTTTCTTTGTCCGCACTGAAATCTGAGTCAGTGTAACCCAAAGGTCAAAGTGTATCCAATTGATATACAAGTATATGCTCCCTAGTCCTTCTCAGGTACTTGAGTATATGCTTGACAGCAATCAGATGCATCAGTCATGGGTTCGACTGATATCTCGTTCAAGAACTCTCGTTTAAGAACGCAGTCTTGACATCCATCAGCCAAATCTCCATAACCAAATGCGCAACTATAGCTAAGAGAATCCAGATCGATTTAAGCATGGATACTGGAGAAAAGGTCTCATCGTAGTCGATTCCCTCCTTCTGAGTGTAACCTTTCGCAACAAGCCTTGCTTTGAAGGTTTCAACCTTCCTTTTCGATCCTCTCTTACGCTTGTAGACCCACTTACTTCTAATGGGTTTTACCCCATTGGGTAGCTCTACTAGCTCCCATAATTGATTAGAATCCATAGATCCCATTTCGGATTCCATTGCTATTTTCCAGGATTCAGCATCCTTGTCTTGAACTTCCTGTTTGTACGTACATGGATCCGTTTCATCCTGGTCCGGGGATTGGTCCGAAGACGCTCCCATGCGGATGAAACATTCAGGTTGACGAATAACCCTCCCACTATGACGAGGCGTGTCTTTGGTTTGCATATCCTCAATAGTGTCGATATGTGGTACACTAGGTGTTTGTACAATTGGTATTGTCGAAATCTCGCCCCTAAGTTCTTCTAGAATGACCTCACTCCTAGGCTTGTGGCTTATTACATAGTCCTCCTCTAAGAACCGGGCATTGGTGCTAACAATGACCTTCTGGTCTTTAGGACTGTAGAATAAGCCACCCTACATTCCCTTAGGATATCCCATAAACACTCGTACTTCTGTACGAGATGCCAACTTATCAGCTTCCTTATTCAGTACGTGTGGTGGTGAACCCAAATCCGAACATGTCCTAGACTGGGCTTGCGCCCACTCCATAATTTTGTAGTTGTTTTTGGAACTAATTTCGAAGGCACCAAGTTTAGAATGTACGCCGCTGTTTCCAAGGCGTATCCCCAAAACGAAATAGGCAAATCATAATAACTCATCATTGACCTAACCATCTCAAATAAAGTACGATTCCTTCTTTCAGCAACACTATTTTGTTGTGGTGTACCAGGCGCTGTGAGCTGGGAAGTAATCCCCTCATGTGCCAAGAAATCCAAAAACTTACCACTACGGTATTCGCCACAACGATCAGATCGTAGTGACTTGATACTCTGCCCATGACGCTTCTCCGTTTCAGCCTTGAATTCTTTGAACTTATCAAAAGATTCAGACTTGCGTCAATAGATGTATCCATATCTCGAATAATCATCTATAAACGTGATGAAGTATTCGAAATCACCCTTATCCTGGATGTTCATTGGACCACATACATCGGTGTGTACTAATCCCAATACATTTTGTGCACGATTTCCTTTGCTTTGGGAAGACCTTTTAGTCATTTTATCTTCTAGACAGGATTCGCAGGTTGGAAATGACTCAACTTGAAGTGAATCCAATGGGCCATCGCTCACCAATCTTTGAATCCTTCTAATGTTAATATGACCCAATCGTAAATGCCACAAATATGTTGGATTTATGCTCGAAGGTTCTTTTCTTTTATTAGGATTAGTCAAAGAATTAAGTGATTTATAATTATGCAAGGGAGCTGGAGCAGCATTGATGATATAAAGTTCTTCACTATAAGTACTCACGCAAACATATTCACCATTTCTTTTAATAACTGCATTATCTTCAAAAGAAACTGAATATCCATCACGAGGCAATTTAGAAACTGAAATTAAATTCATCTAAAATCGGGTACCAATAATAAATTATTTAGAACTAAAACCCTATCATCAACTTTTAACTGCACGACTCCCACTGCAACAGCCTTCAGCCTGGAATAGTCGCCCCAGCTTATTGTAATCTCATCCGCACTAAGTACCTTGGTTACTTGGAATCCCTGCGAGTCATAACAAACATGATCAGTGGAGTCCAAATCCACTATCCACGAAGTGATATAACAGGCAGCCAAACATGTTTTGACTACTAGTGCATGAGATGTACATTTCTTAGGATAGTCACTCTTGAAATGCCCTTTTAGACCCCAATTGAAGCACTTGCCCTTCGGCTTTTTGTTCACCTCGGGCTGAGGAGCCTTTGACTGAGGAGCCTTGCCCTTAACTTTGAAGGTTGCCACTTGCTTTGGGCCAACCTGCTTTTTCTTCTTTCCCCATTTGGGTTATCACTTTTATAACTACTGACTATATCACTATTCTGACTATATCAAGCAGCACCGGTTGCCGCAAGAATTTGATGATAACCTTGTTTGAAGAGACCTTCGGCAGACTGAAGCTCTGTCAGAATCCGCCAATGTGTAAGTCCTACGATTCATATTGTAGTTGAGGCGGAACTGCTCAAAGCTTCTTGGTAAACTGCCCAAGATAATATCGACCTGTGACTCCGCATCGATAGTGGCCCCCAGTATGCTCAGTTCGTTCAAATGAGACATCATTTTAAGAACGTGATCCCTTACTGGGGTCCCTTCAGACATTTGGGTTGTCATCAAAACCCTCATTGCATTTTGCCTAGCCGCCCGGTTCTGATGACCAAACATCTCAGTGAGACTAACATCATTTCCGCGGCCGAGCCCATCATCTGATTCTGATGTAGCAATACATTTTTCAGTGAATCCAAATCTTCAGGAGTGGCATCCGTTTATGGTTCCAAAGGGCTCTTTTCAGTTAAAACAAATTTATGCCCTTCGGCAGTCAAGACAATATCAAGATTTCTTTTCCAGTCGGCAAAGTTAGTGCCATCAAGTTTGTTTTCTTTGAGAATAACAGCTAGTGGATTGAATGACATCTGAGAATAAAATTAAAAACACCATTCATCACATAATTCGACGCATAATATATTGCAAAACCTTAAAACACAATATATATGCAATCAACCAACACCTTGAAAAACCGCACATGCAAGCCACGATAGTGTGGACGTTTACACATACATTTTCAAGTAGATTTTAACGTCTTTAATTTTACTATCTAGACAAGATGCGTTTTGACAAGTAAATTAATAGTCGGTTTCTCTTGGCCATGTATTTAATTAACATATACTCCGATGGGGAGCTTATTAATCAATACACCTAAGTGAACACCATAATTTAACACACCTTAGAATATCATTTAATGATAAAAGTCCTACAGATGGAGAGATCCTATCATAAAAATAATATTCACCTTTTTGTTATCAAATTTGAAGTTTAAAACCAGTGAGCCAATAATTAGGACATCTGATGTGGAGGAGGACTCTAATATTAATTCGCATGCTAATTATTTCACAATTTAAATCAATTATGGAGGTCAATTTGATTTTGAAAAATCAATTTAAAATCACTTAGTTATTTTGAAAAAGTAAGGTTTTTAATTTTCTCGTCCTAACATGGAAGGAAACATATCACGCATACATGTCATACATCAAAACAGTAAAACCAACAAATAATAGAAATTGGATAATTAAATCCAATTATCATGGCTTTTATTCCTCGTTTTGGATAACGAGAAAATCTTTGGCTCATTTGCTCCTACTGCTTCAAGCATCTCGCGGAAAAACGAATCGAACGACCCGAATCCGGACAACTTGACCCGTTGGCCCTTTGCCAGGCCTCTTGCTCATTGCCCGGGCCCTTTGCCCATTGCCCGACCTACCCGAGTGGCCGGCTGCTCATTTCTTTGGCCGAGCGCGAGCGATCGGCCGAGGCGACTCTTGGTCGAGTCCTGATCGGCAACCTGCTGGTCTCGGTCGGTTCGTCCAATCGGGACTCCTCTTCGCGCTAGACTTCTTTCTCTTTCGTACTTTGTGTGTTCCAACTCGATTACAATTTTATTCGAAATAAAATACATCGAATTTACAGCAAATTACAAGAAAAATAAATCATATTCTACCCGTGGATTTTCTCACAGGAAAAACTTATACATGCCTCAAAACCGGGCCAAAATACCAAAAACGGGTAAATATATAAAAACATCACATTGCCATGATAATTGGATCATATTCTCCTACCAGACAAATTCTAGCAAAATATTCCAAAAATCATACTACATGAATATTTAATTGCTAGCATATTAATCACCAAATTAATTGAACATAACCTAAAGACCAGCTCCGATACCAAATGTTGGAATATAAAACGCAGTGGAAGCTAGTTGGTGAAAATATTTTATGAAAGATTTTATAAACTAACCAACATAAAAACTGGATCTATTTAGGCTTGTCAATTAATTAACTAAACAGATTAACAAACAATTAAATACACATATTTATGCATGGGAGTCGGTAATTTATACATTTGACGCGAAGTGGTAAGAGATCCCTTTTGGTCGATTTATCTCCTCTTCGTACTCCTCTCCGATCTTCTTGTATTTCTACCTCAAGATCTTCTAGAGTATATCCCGCATATGTTCGGATGTCGTGTGGGCAACAATCTACCGGACTAAACTTGGACTGCAATGGGGTCGGCCGAATTTTCTTCTCAAGAAACTCATGATTTTTGTTCTCTCTATTTTTCTTGAATATTTTGGTATTTTAGAAAAATATTGTGTTAAATAAATTATGGAATCCAAGATATAAGTCAAGATCCACAATTAAACAAACACACAAAATTCGATTTTCTTGCTTCAATAATGATGGAAAACTCGGCCTCCTTTGTAGTCCTATATATAGGTGTTTTGGGCTACTATAGAGACCTTAAGGAGGTTATGGTAAGTGTTGTGCGCCGATTGTTACGCCTCATAATAGGCGATCGCCTCTACCACGATCGGCCGCCTCAAAGCATCAACAGCCAGCCGACGGGCACAGAGGCCGGTCGGCCCAAGTTTGGAATCAAATGAACCAAGGCGGTCTTGGCTGGCTAAGATGTCGGATTAAGGCCAAGTACCGAGCGATCGACTCACAAGATGATCGCCTTCAGTGCCAGCTCATCATTGACGGTCTTATTCCGCGTGCCAAGCCGACCTCCGTCAAAGTCTACGAAGACCGAATCTCGGGATGGTGGCCCACGTGCAGATCCGTAAAAGGCGCTGCGGGAAAAGACCTTGGCTCCAGACTATTAGCAGCTGTCAGTGACAGGGACAGCCTCACCTACCGACAGACCCGCCGAAAGGTACTAGGTGGGACCTCCCAAGGCAGTGACATGGGACACGTGTTGTCTTCCTATTGGATCGCATAGCTGGCTGCCAGCAGCAGCAACGGACTTTAAGGAAACCAACCCATGTGCTAAGACGATCGCCCGCATATTATAATACAAGAAAGGCGATCGCCCATTCGGGATGAAGACATCTCAACTACCTCCTCTTCTATAAATAGAGGACTTCCAGCATTTGGGAAGGGGATCGAGCGATCAAGAGATAGAATCGAACAGCATCCCATCTTTGTTACAAGAACTCACAGAGCATCAACTCTGGTTCTTCCGGCAATCAACAGCACTCAAGAGCTAGATAACTAGGGTCTTTACACTCATTCTAATTGTACTCACATTAATGCTTGTACTCCAACGTATTTCATATAAATAATATCTCGCGAGAGCATTCAAGCCCGGGACTAACAACCCCAACAAATCTTGTGTTATTTATATTCCCTCGGACGTGTTCTCGCATTTTGTTTGTTATTCACCGATAGCCATATCCAGCGAATCACTCCATATAATATTTTGGGTAACAACAATTGGCGCTAGAAGAAGGGGGTCCAACCCTCATTTTCATTCCGACCATTTTGAAGAACACTCGTTGTTATCCGGAACATATACTTGAAGAAACACTCACTGTTCTTCAAAGAAAACCCTCAATCATGACGTCTGCCACCACCTCGAAGAGAGCTATCCTACGGTCTACCGGATGCCTCATTCCAGCCCAAACCGAGTCCCAACCTACGGCGGAGGGCAGCCGTGGCGACGCGAGACTCTCAATCCCGCCCCCAAGGGATGACCTGAGCCTCTCACTCGATCGGTTCCAGACCGCGGAACAGATCGAGGAGGCCATGACCATCTTATGGGAGCGACGGAGAGTATGCGATGCGCCGACTATTACCCCCTCAGCCATCCGCCGCGCGGGCAAGTGAAAGCTCAAGGGATTACTTATCGAGCAGTCGTCAAAAAGCCCCGATCCGCAAGAGAAGACACTCGCGAGACGAGACAGTTCCATCTTCAGCCGACTTGGAAGTGATCTGTCATGGAAATCGGGGCATTATGGCCCCTTCCATGAGGCGACGGAGTCCAAATCCGTCACCAGGAGTTCGGCGTATCTGACTCCCAAAAGGGGGGTCAGCCATTTGGCTCCCGCCCGCAGAAAAGCCGAGCTCGGCGGCAGGGACCTCATCGCTTACCACGGAGTCAGGAGATCGGTATACAATCGCCTAGGCTCCCACTCCGAGAGCCAAACCGAGAGCAACTATGCTACGGCGATGGTCGTAATGCAACGCCAGCTTGACGATGTGAAGGCGCTCCTAGAAACTGGGCAGACGCCAAGAGAAAATTCGCCGGACCATATGAGCCGCTCGCGGTCCAGATCGAGCTTGCCCTCGTGCAACCAAAGATCACTCCTCCTCAAACACCTCTGTATGAGGGGAGATCGGACCCCGAGACACACTTAAGCAGGTTCCGGATCTACATGACCAGATTCGGAGCATCAGACGCGACAAAATGCCGAATGTTTTCGTTGACATTGGGCAATCTGGCCCATAGGTGGTACATCTCATTGCCACCGCGCTCAATCAATTCCTTTGAGAAGCTGGCGAGCGACTTCACGGCGTACTTCGCCGCCAAGGCCGCTCGACTAGAAGGTCCCCGCCGCATGATGAAAATCAGGCAGGGGAAAGACGAGCTCGATGAAAACTACATCAACCAGGTGGATGAAATATTCCTCACAGGCGAGCCCATTAGCGACGAGCTCGCCCTCTATTCAGTCCTGGGAGGATTCTATGGTCATTCGCCCATGTTCAGGCACCTTACAAAGGATATCCCCCCGACCTACGCGATCTTCCACGCTAAGGCCGCTGATTTCTTGGTCAGGCAGAGGTTGCTCACCCTTCGCCTAGGCGAGGGGGCTACCGGAGAAAGGACGATGCCATATCTCGTCCCAAAGAAGGCAATCACCAAGCCCAGAAAGTCGGTCGCAAAGCCACCCGACGAATTCAAAGCCTTCGAGGATGTGGAAGTCCACCTCCTCCGCGAACTTAATCTATCTCCAGCTCATATCTTCAACGCCATCAAGGGGCGGGAATGGCTAAGCAAGCCAAAGGCGATAAGGGACAACGGTCATCTGGACCATGACAAATTTTGTGCTTATCACAAGAGTCCAGGCCACAACACCGACCAATGCCGCAACCTCCTCAGACAGCTCTGGAGATTGTTCGAGGAGGGCAAGCTGGACAGGCTAGTAACTTAGCTGGAGCCCCGGGCGTAAAGGACTAAGGGCCGCGATCGATCGTCAGTCTCCCAACCCGATCACAAAATCAAAACAAATCAGAGGATGACTCGCTCGCCCTCTAAAGTTCGTCATCTAACATGATGGATTTAGGCAATCGATCGCCTCCACTTGCACAATGTATACCGTCGAGTATCGCCATCTGACATGACAGTCCGAGGTAGAAGAGTGCCGCCATGGTCGCGGAGGTCAATGAAACTGACAGCCCGTCCATGCAAGATTCCTTTGGACATAGATCGCTCGACCTTCGTTTAAATATGAGGCGGGCGTAGCCGAAGGACCCTCCAAAACTAATCAGAGGATGACTCGCTCGCTCTCTAAATTTCTTCATCAACATGAAGGACCTAGGCAAGCGATCGCCTCCCCTTGCAAAATGTATACCATCGAGGGTCGCCATCTAACATGACGATTCAAGGTAGAAGAGTGCCGACATGATTGTGGAGGTCGATGGAACTGATCTCTGCGGCCATGCAAGGTTCCTTTGGGCAGAGATCGATCGCCTTTGTTTAAGTACGAGGCGGGTGTAGCCGAAGGACCCTCCAAAACAGATCTGTGGACACGCTCGCTCGCCCTCAAGGTCTATCATCTAACATGGTGGAGCCAGACAATGCGACGCGTCCCTCCCCCCATCACAACGTATGCCCTCAAAGGTCCGCCATCTAACATGTCGGACCCAGGCAGAAAAGTGCTAACAAGCCACGGTCGCGAAGTCGATTAATTCGACGGCGCCCCGTCCAAGACTCCTCCAGGCAGAGATCGTTCGCCTCGCTGCATCGCGAGGCAAAACGTAGCCTACGGAGGACCCTCACAATTAAGTGAGTCGCGAGAAGTTGGCCATCAGATGGAATGTCGCTCGCGCACAAGATATGGTCGCGGAGGTCGGTTCCATCGAACTCCACGACTATGCACGGTTCCTCTAGTCCGGGATGGTCGGCCTTTCTCGAGGAATCTGCAAAATCAAAGAACGCCAGCTAAACAATTTATTTTCGTTCCCTTCCTTTCACCAAGTAAACGCCCATACCTATACATACGATCGGCTTCGTTCAAATACACATATGACGGTCGACTTTGTCTAAAAAGTTAACCAATATGAGTATCAATTCACTTGCATCCGACTGCACGACATAGACGATCATACAAGAGATTCAGAAAGACGATCATACAAACACGAAGTCTAAAATCAAAGAAACATTCATTTCATTTCATTGGAAAGATTTACAATGACGATCGCCCGAGGGCAAAATACAAAGCTGGAAAGCTACAAGTCAAAAGCAAAAAAGAGCTCAAGGATCGGCAACCACTCCCTCGCCGGTCGAACGCTCTGAACTCCCGCCCTCTGGGGCATCCGAATGGATAGGGTTGCCCGGCGATAGATACCAACTCAAATCGACCCTGAGATTCGAGAAGTCGAGGATCGGCACAAAGAAGGCCGGCTGCAAAGGATGTTCGAGCACGTAGGCCTTGAAGTTGTCAACCAAGGGGCCGACCTCGAGCCCTCCCTTCTTAAAAGCACGGATCGCATCTGTAACACCCCAAACTAGACGGATATTATAGTGTCGTGGACCCCCGACTGGGACCCACTAGGCGAATGAAAATTAATAAATTTAATAATATAATTGTAGTACCAAACCACATTATATCATCAATTACTCCGATGAGGAGTTTCATTACAACACACACAAGATAATACAGAATACATGTATATTTTATATAAAGATAAAATATACAACACTAAAATGAAATGAACATTCAAACGGAAGTCTGCAGCGGAAATAAAATGAAAACAACATGAGTGAATGAAAAGGACTGGGGGGCCCTACTAGTATCACTGGGACTCCTCGCCATCAGCGTTCTCTTACCGTGCCTTAGACTTGCCATGACCTGAAAACAACATCCCCCAACGGGGTCAGTTACACATAACAACAATCCTCAAGAGTTGAATAAACACAATCATGATATAACTTAATTATGAAATGACGCTGAAGAGAGGCATCATAGTACGCCCGTAATGGTATGTGCATGTGCACAAGACGAGTGTCCGGACACACCCGCCCTTGTACCTAATTAGTCTCACGGAGGTACATTACCGTGTGCACAGTCCAATGTGTCGGTGAACCCAACACATGACCATCACGTGCCCGACTAAAAATCCCACACATCCCCACCCGGCCACGCAATATGAACCTAGAAGGTCATATGGGCAAGGAATGACCATGAAGAATAATAATGAATAACAATCCAACAAAGTCAAGAATGACTCACCGAGATGAAATCATAGTAAAATGAATGATAGCTCAATGAAATAATTGGAACCGTCGTTCCTCGTGAATGAAGCGATTAATTTGACAATTACAAGTCTCTATACAGTTAATACATTATGAATGAATTATGATTATGATTTATGAATGAACAACCACGAAAGGAATGAGTATCCTTTTAACCGAGTAAGAATTAACTTACCCAACCGGTGAAGAATGTCCTTCCTCAAACAAACGTCCTACAATGATATGTTGGTCGCTCGAACTGTAACACCCCCAATCCACTCAGGGATATTACACGCCGTAGACCCTCTCCTCGAGGATCTACCAGGCTGATAACTAAAATCAAACGTCTAAACATCGCCTTTAAGGCTAAAATGACTCAGTAGACCGACTTGGTCTTTCAATAATAACATACAACTCAATTCCAAACACATACCCACGCAGGGGTCAAAATACAATAAACTCCCGTACAACGGGGAAAAGATACCGCAGCGGAAAAGAAAATACAACTGGACCAATACGACATCAACGGAACCTCGTGTGATTAGTATCGTTCATCTTTCATCATCCTTCGCGTCGACCCTGTGCTATGCTCCAAAACCTGAATGCAAAAATAGACATCCACCCCCCGAATACTCGGGGGTTAGCAAAACTCCACTGTTTTGCTAGTGCAAGAACAAAGTGCAAATACGATCCATACAATTCACATTCCACGAATAACAATAACCAGGAATCCTCAAAGATCCAAACGAAACGAAAAGTACTTCCCGAGGCAAGAGTTTGAGAAAACATTTCAAAATCGAAATATCATAAATCAATGGAAGTAATTTATAAAACGGTTTAGAATGCCATCGAGAGTTTTAATAGAAAACAATTTAGGATTATCAAATCCTACTTTTCAAAATCCAAAGACAAAAGGGGTCACCGCCCCAAAGGTTTACTTTCCGAAAAATGACATTTACCAAACCGTTGGGATTTTAGCCCCAAATCCGTAAAATGACCTTTACAAAAACGTTGGGATTTTAGCCCCAATTTCATCAACTCACAGTACACAAGAACGACCACAAGGTTCGTCTCCCAACATCAAAATCCACAAATAAAGGATTCAAAACAAACAACAAAATACTCTAGTGTCATCCTAGCCAAGTAAGCCAAACGAACACTTACCTCTTACACACTTAGTCGATGCATGCAATCATGAAAACCGTTCAAAAGCACTCATTTCCGGAAATGCCAATATCAAATCACATTTGCAAAATTCACCACAATTAACCGTCGATCCACACCTCCGTGGACCCCTACCGAGACCCCGTCGGATCTAACCCGTAGTGGTTAAAAGCAAAGCTCGTCGATCCACACCTCCGTGGACCCCTACCGAGACCCCGTCGGATCTAACCCGTAGTGAGCATACACACACACACATTACTCATGCAATACTAATATGCTAAGAATGTAAGTTCATTAAGAATACTCACTAGAGATGGCCATTAACTCGACACCATTATCAAACTCTTCAAAACACCATAACAAGATTAAATACGGAATACACGATTCCATAACTTAAACAATAGGAGTATCATCATAAAATCCTTCAACGTTCAAAATAACCAAATCATAATCAATTCACAAAACACCGTTCACAAATCACACTCGCTTTGAAAGAAAGCCTTTAACAAGGCTAACCAAATCTTTTGAAAACTCGTTTTAAACAATCAAACAAATATATAAAGACGATCACCAATTATCATATTTACAAAACAAGAATAGTATGGGCAAGGTACTTGCCTCGAAATCGGCACGCAAGTAGTCCGACGAACACGGCTCAACCGGGAAGCTACGAAACGCCCGATGTCATCGAAAAGGAAGACGACAACGAACGGAAGGGTTCAACGCGGTTTCTTCGCAGGAAACTCGACCCTAACATCATACAATCAATAAATCATCGATCATACGAGGAAGAATAATCGTAGAACGCCCGAAAACCCCTCTAAGACATTTTACCGGACACCTTCAAGGCGTCGGTCAAGAACTCGACTCAAACAATGAATCGATACGATCCAACCATGGAATAATAAAGGAAATGATATAATACATCTAGATATTCATCAATACATCATAATCCTAAGTTAAATCGGATTAAACGGATGAAAACAACCAAAACACCCAATTTCCCCAAAACTAGATTTCAAGAAATCTAACCTTGATTCGGTAGATCGGAGGAGGTTACGGGATGATTGATTGATGTTATAAACTCAAGAACTTCATGGATTGGATGTATGACAACATGCCTCCATGATCCATAAGTCTCCAACCGCGGAAGAGGAGGAAGGAAGTGGGAAAAACGAGAGAAAAATGAAGTCTGGCCGAGCCCAGGCTATATATAGCCGGCAGGGTTACGGCCGTAACCGGCAGGCCTTACGGCCGTAACTCGGACACCTTACGGCCGTACTCGGCAGGCCTTACGGCCGTAGCGCGTCGTCAAAAATCGCGGCCAGTGGGACACTTACGGCCACTCGCACACCTTACGGCCGTAATCGCCCGTCAAAATCCGCCCGGCGCTCGTGGCCGTACCCGATCACGCTTACGGCCGTAACTCGGACACCTTACGGCCGTAACGGCACCTTACGGCCGTAACTCGGCGAGCCAGGCCACCTTTCCGTAGTGACTCGGCCGTGGCCACTCCGACGGCCCGGACGACCCCAAAACCCGAACCTGAGTAAAAATCGAAGATACGGTTACGAAGTACTCGCAGAGACGAATCCAAGTGCTAAGAGAACACACGATTCCGACCACCCGAAGTGTCGGAATTCGACAACGGAAGTAATTACCCTAAACTTTGGGAAATTACAAAAATGGCCCAAAATGCCCGGAAATCACGATACGTGATCGAAACACCGAACCAAAGCTCGCAACATGAATAATAACATTAAATGAACTTGCGAGAAACTCAAAAACTTGATTTTGGACGAGATTCGCAAGAATCGAGCTCAAGTGCAGAAAAGTCGCTAAAAAGCACGGAACTCAACAAAACGACACCGAAACGAACTCGGATGACAAAAAGTGCAGAATTAATCATTCTCGAAATGACGAAACGGTCATGAGCGAGTCGTCAAAACGGACTTCCGCCAAAAAAAAGAAAATTACCGAAATTCGAAATTGCGGATATTACATTCTACCCTCCTTAAAAGAAGTTTCGTCCCGAAACTTAAAACAAGTAGGGAGAAGCAATATCCCTTCCAGAAAAACTCAACGAGATACACAAGAATGCGTAACTAACGCCCAACGGCGAAATGTTACAAACAACGCAAAGGAATATACGGCGTGAAAACACGCTCCACGGCGACCAACACAACGTCGCCGTTAGGGATATAATAAAACCAACAAATGACAAGCGTCATCAAACGGATAATATAGCCAAGTCAATTATCCGACAATCACAAAACACAACCAACGAAAATCAATACGATTGACCAACTCAACGGTATATCAATCAAAACATGAGCCACACGCTGAACAAATACGGAATTCCACCGCCCAGGGTTGGAAGATCAAAAACGAGACTAATTTCCCGAACTTAAGGAAATTTGGAAGGAGTCTGAATGTTCAACAATCACGAAACGGGATCAACAAAAACCGAACAATCAAACGATCGAACCAAAAAGATCGAGACAACAGAAATCGAACGATCATGTTCGGATCACGAAGAACAATAAGGTTCAACCGACAACTCCGAGATTCACACCTCGACTCGAGACAAAACATGATCCGGTGAAAACAACAAGATGCACACTCGCATAAGATCCACAGGAAAGGGAATAATGATTGAAAGGTCACAACGACGAACGAGTAATTCCGAAATACCACCCTCGTTCGATCAACAAAAGCAAGGGGCAGGACAACCTCAGAAAATGTCAATGAACATGATGAGTCGACAAAGTCGAAAACACAAGAGTTCCAAATCCGATCCACTTCGAATAAAAGAACTAATAGAACCAGATGATGTCACTCCCGAACAAGGTTCACAAGAATCGAACCGAACTCGAAAAAGTCACAGCGATAACCAGATCGACCCACATCAAGATCACAGTTCGTTCGGACGATGAAACTGAAATACAGAACAAGTTCATAAAGTGTCAACGAACATGAGCGAATCGATAGACTGGAGAAAGAGAAAATACAGAAGTCAAAATAGTACGGGTATTACCTCCGACCTCGTCCACGAAATTCACAAAAACGGGAGCAAGGTAACAAGACATTAAACAACCGACACATAACGGAACGATCACCGATGCACACGACCATACCAACCCAAGCTCTAACAGCTCGCACATGCGCGACAACGCAGAAATCACCACGAGACGACAACATTCAACACCAACATCCCACCTCTCACAGAGGCTAACACAACAAGTGTGTGAAAAACGACTCAATGCTCACACCGCTAATTCGATCATACTCGGGAGCAAACATCAAAATGACAATGCGAACCTCATACCTACATTCCCAACCCTCAAATGGGAATGGATAGGTTTTAAAAATGAAAACCTCATTTGGAAAATAATTTAGAAAAACACCGGTCGATCTTGAGTATCACATTTCCAAAAAAGTAAAAACGTGAAAAATCATTATCGAGACTTTGGAAAACCATTTCGCATTTGATAAAAATGAGGACACTTTCTTTTAGTGAAAGGCTTTCAGAATATTCGACCCTCGGGTCTAAGTAAAAGTGTTTATAAAACATTGAAAATATCTCAAAACATTTTGGTCCTCGAGGTAGAAGAATTTTGAAACAGATTGTGGCACCTTAGAAGTACCGCGAGAAAACAATTCATTTGAAACGTACGTCTCGAAATTTATTTCTAAGATACTCAAGTTTATGAAAATAATTCAATGCCAAAAAGGACGATGCCAAAAAGGCTAGAATGCCCAAAAATTCCAGGCAATCACACGGAACATCATAGCGCTGTGGGTCCCGCGTCGGAACCCCAGGCTAAAAACCATTTACAAAAATGCCAAAAAGGCCGATGACGGTAATATTTCAAAAACTCACGAAAGCCATTTACAAAATACTAAATACCGTCATAAGAATTTCGCCCAAGCGATCAAGGCCATATGCCAAAAACTCGGTTAAGGGAATCGGTTTTCGAAATAAAACTCGGTCGGTAAAATACCGAAAGTCATTACAAAAGAACTCACGCAGCGGATAAAAGAAATACAGTTCAACATGCACAATCCAGCAACACTACTCCTCAGAAGAACAAAATATTAGAGTCAAATAACCACATTCAGAACAAAACCACTGGCCCCATTCGAGGCCTCTAAAGACCCTACCGCACTGGCTAGTGAACAAGTCGAACGTGTATAAGCACAAAGCTTCCACAAGGGAACTTGTAAAACGTGCAAATCGATTCGAAAATCATCAGCAACGGACAAAAACAACAATAAAAAGACATCACAAGCGACGACACTCCTCGTATAAATCAAATACGAGAGAAGATTAAATACATATCGTGAGATCAAAATCCACATAAGGATTCCATCACTTAACAAATAATCATAAAAATAGCTCGTGTCACACGAGGCACAACACAAAGAAGGGAGACTTACTTCCACAGGTCGCACGAAGATGATGATCGCCCCACGATACTAATCACGACCAACAAACTCAAACGACGCGTCGCGACACGACTCAGTCAGATAAAATCCGACGAAACAAGACTCAAACAACACGACTTGACCCGACAGCCTAGGTTTCCACAACCTAATCTCCGATACCATTTATGTAACACCCCCAATCCACTCAGGGATATTACACGCCGTAGACCCTCTCCTCGAGGATCTACCAGGCTGATAACTAAAATCAAACATCTAAACATCGCCTTTAAGGCTAAAATGACTCAGTAGACCGACTTGGTCTTTCAATAATAACATACAACTCAATTCCAAACACATACCCACGCAGGGTCAAAATCTGATAAACTCCGTACAACGGGAAAAGATACCGCGTGAAAAGAAAATACAATGGACCAATACGACATCAACGAAACCTCGTGTGATTAGTATCGTTCATCTTTCATCATCCTTCGCCGACCACATGCAATGCTCTAAAACCCGAATGCAAAAATAGACATCCACCCCGAATACTCGGGGTTAGCAAAACTCCACTGTTTTGCTAGTGCAAGAACAAAGTGCAAATACGAGCCATACAATTCACATTCCAGGAATAACAATAACCAGGAATCCTCAAAGATCCAAACGAAACGAAAAGTACTTCCCGAGGCAAGAGTTTGAGAAAACATTTCAAAATCGAAATATCATAAATCAATGGAAGTAATTTATAAAACGGTTTAGAATGCCATCGAGAGTTTTAATAGAAAACAATTTAGGATTATCAAATCCTACTTTTCAAAATCCAAAGACAAAAGGGGTCACCGCCCCAAAGGTTTACTTTCCGAAAAATGACATTTACCAAACCGTTGGGATTTTAGCCCCAAATCCGTAAAATGACCTTTACAAAAACGTTGGGATTTTAGCCCCAATTTCATCAACTCACAGTACACAAGAACGACCACAAGGTTCGTCTCCCAACATCAAAATCCACAAATAAAGGATTCAAAACAAACAACAAAATACTCTAGTGCCATCCTAGCCAAGTAAGCCAAACGAACACTTACCTCTTACACACTTAGTCGATGCATGCAATCATGAAAACCGTTCAAAAGCACTCATTTTCGGAAATGCCAATATCAAATCACATTTGTAAAATTCACCACAATTAACCGTCGATCCACACCTCCGTGGACCCCTACCGAGACCCCGTCGGATCTAACCCGTAGTGGTTAAAAGCAAAGCTCGTCGATCCACACCTCCGTAGACCCCTACCGAGACCCCGTCGGATCTAACCCGTAGTGAGCATACACACACACACATTACTCATGCAATACTAATATGTTAAGAATGTAAGTTCATTAAGAATACTCACTAGAGATGGCCATTAACTCGACACCATTATCAAACTCTTCAAAACACCATAACAAGATTAAATACGGAATACACGATTCCATAACTTAAAAAATAGGAGTATCATCATAAAATCCTTCAACGTTCAAAATAACCAAATCATAATCAATTCACAAAACACCGTTCACAAATCACACTCGCTTTGAAAGAAAGCCTTTAACAAGGCTAACCAAATCTTTTGAAAACTCGTTTTAAACAATCAAACAAATATATAAAGACGATCACCAATTATCATATTCACAAAACAAGAATAGTATGGGCAAGGTACTTGCCTCGAAATCGGCACGCAAGTAGTCCGACGAACACGGCTCAACCGGGAAGCTACGAAACGCCCGATGTCATCGAAAAGGAAGACGACAACGAACGGAAGGGTTCAACGCGGTTTCTTCGCAAGAAACTCGACCCTAACATCATACAATCAATAAATCATCGATCATACGAGGAATAATAATCGTAGAACGCCCGAAAACCCCTCTAAGACATTTTACCGGACACCTTCAAGGCGTCGGTCAAGAACTCGACTCAAACAATGAATCGATACGATCCAACCATGGAATAATAAAGGAAATGATATAATACATCTAGATATTCATCAATACATCATAATCCTAAGTTAAATCGGATTAAACGGATGAAAACAACAAAAACACCAAATTTCCCCAAAACTAGATTTCAAGAAATCTAACCTTGATTCGGTAGATCGGAGGAGGTTACGGGATGATTGATTGATGTTATAAACTCAAGAACTTCATGGATTGGATGTATGACGACATGCCTCCATGATCCATAAGTCTCCAACCGCGGAAGAGGAGGAAGGAAGTGGGAAAAACGAGAGAAAAATGAAGTCTGGCCGAGCCCAGGCTATATATAGCCGGCAGGGTTACGGCCGTAACCGGCAGGCCTTACGGCCGTAACTCGGACACCTTACGGCCGTACTCGGCAGGCCTTACGGCCGTAACCGGCATTCGTCAAAAATCTGCCCAGCACCAGCCGGACACTTACGACCGTAACTCGCACACCTTACGGCCGTAACCGGCCTTCGTCAAAATCCGCCCAGCGCTCGTACGGCCGTACCCGATCACGCTTACGGCCGTAACTCGGACACCTTACGGCCGTAACCGGCACCTTACGGCCGTAACTCGGCCAGGCCAGGCCCTGCTCCGGCCGTGACTCGGCCGTGGCCACTCCGACGGCCCGGACGACCCCGAAACCCGAACCTGAGTAAAAATCGAAGATACGGTTACGAAGTACTCGCAGAGACGAATCCAAGTGCTAAGAGAACACATGATTCCGACCACCCGAAGTGTCGGAATTCGACAACGGAAGTAATTACCCTAAACTTTGGGAAATTACAAAAATGGCCCAAAATGCCCGGAAATCACGATACGTGATCGAAACACAGAACCAAAGCTCGCAACATGAATAATAACATTAAATGAACTTGTGAGAAACTCGAAACAACAGTTTTGGACGAGATTCGCAAGAATCGAGCTCAAGTGCGGAAAAGTCGCTAAAAAGCACGGAACTCAACAAAACGACACCGAAACGAACTCGGATGACAAAAAGTGCAGAATTAATCATTCTCGAAATGACGAAACGGTCATGAGCGAGTCGCCAAAACGGACTTCCGCCAAAAAAAAGAAAATTACCGAAATTCGAAATTGCGGATATTACACGAACTACCTTGAATAACAATTACCAACAATGCTCAATATACGTATCAACACGATTATAACCAACTCAAACGTCGATACAACAATATCTAAACTCATTAAGGCATTCTAGCGAACACTTAGCAAAAATACATCATTTGATAATATCCAAACTCGAATATATCGAAACAACTCCAAAATGAGTATTTCAAACCAACAAAACAACTTCAATGATATCAATAATCCCATAGGAATCCACAATTCGAGTTAACGACAACATCTAATCGCAACCCCCCAAAAAAATCGAAGTCAACCCCCAAAGTGTTCTTGATTCAACCCCAATATTCATGAAATCCGAAATATACGATAATAAATCCATAGGAATACATTTATACAAGGTATATAATTCATATCTAACACATTCCAACAACAATCCAAGCTTACACGAAGAAATCAGAAGGAAAACCCAAAAATCCGAAATTCTAGATCCAAGAGATTATTACCTTTGATTTGATGTATTGGAGATGATGAAATGATGATTACTCCGGATTATATGCTTGAAGATGATGATTGATGATTATACCTCGAAGAACACTCTCCAAATCGCCCAGAATCGCCCAAAACCGCCGAAGAAACGAAGAGGATTGACAAATGACGCTAAAGGACTGGACTGTCCTATATATAGCAAAACCCAATTAGCGTGCGCTAGCTCCTGTGCGTAGCGTGCGCTAACAGGTGTACTGGGTAGTCCAGTACCCTCTGTTCGCAACGGTAGCATGCGCTACGTACCTCTTGTAACGTGCGCTACGACCATGTATATAGCGTGCGCTAACTCAAAATGTTAGCGTGCGCTAACGAATTATCTGATGCACAGTACTGGAGTCCAGAACCTCCTATTATCTGATCTGCTCGCGGTAGCGCGCGCTACACACAGGATTCAGCGTGCGCTACTAACCCCGATTCGCGTACGCTAATATCTACTGGTAGCGTACGCTAGGAATTAATCCAATGCAGTCGAGTAGCCACTAGACTCTGTCAGATCCATCCTTAGCGCGCGCTACACCGATTGCGTAGCGTGCGCTACTCCGACCTACTAGCGCGCGCTACTTACCATTCGTAGCGTGTGCTACTCACAACTCAACTGCAGTCCAGTGCCTTCTGGACTGCCTGCTTGAAACATACTAGCGTGCGCTAGTGTTGAGAGGTAGCGTGCGTTACCCGTACTCAATTAGCGCACGCTAAAGAGAGTATGTAGCGTGCGCTACTCCTCACACACAGCACAACTATGAAGATGACAATGATGATAAACACGGCACGATTCTCCAACTAGATTGATGATGAATGATGATTGATTCATGATACAATTACATCTGAACGGTGAATATAATGAATGAATATGAATGATGAATGATCATTAATGAGTGAAAATTACTGAGTGACAATTACTGAATGATAGTTACTGAATGATAATGACTGAATTACAACTGGGTATTACATACACCCCCCCTTAAAAGAGTTTCGTCCCCGAAACTAAGGGTCAAACAACTCGGGATAACTCTCCCGCATACTATCTTCAGTTTTCCAAGTAGCCTCTTCAACTCCGTGTCTAGACCACTGAATTTTAACCAAAGGAATCGTCTTGTTCCTCAACTATTTGATTCGCCGCTCTAAGACTCGTATATGACGCTCCTCATATGAATGATCATCGGTGATCTCAATTTCGTCGAACTGAAGTATGTGACTCGGGTCGGCAACATACTTACGTAACTGAGATACGTGAAACACATTATGAATTCATCTCAACGCCGGAGGTAAGGCCAATCGATAAGCTAACTCGCCTACTCGATCCAAAATCTCAAATGGTCCAATGAATCTCAGACTCAACTTTCCCCTCTTCCCAAAACGGAAGATACCTCGACTCGGGGATACCTTGACCAAAACATGGTCACCTATCTCGAACTCTAATGGCCGACGACGGTTATCTGCATAAGATTTCTTTCGACTCTGAGCGGTCAACAAACGACTCCTGATCAAAGATACTTTCTCACGGGCGGCTATAAGCATATCAGGCTCAGTGCCGATTGATTCTGATAAGTCATCCCAACACAAAGGAGATCGACAACGACGACCGTACAAGGCCTCGTAAGGTGCCATCTTAATCGAAGCATGCCAACTATTATTGTTCGTGAACTCGATCAACGGTAGTTGGGCTTTCCAATCATCATTCCAATCGAGAACACATGCCCTCAACATGTCTTCCAAAGTCCGAATAGCCCTCTCTGATTGTCCGTGAGACTGAGGATGAAAAGTTGTACTGAGATTAAGCTGAGTTCCCATAGCACGATGAACTGATTTCCAAAAATGAGACACGAATCGTCCGTCACGATCGGAAATGATACTTTTAGGAGTACCGTGTAGTCTCACTATCTCTTTGATGAACAACTGGGCAAGTCTATCGGGACCCCACGTATCCTTAATCTCAAGGAAATGAGCTGATTTAGTTAAGCGGTCCATAATTACCCAGATTGTATTCATGCCATGACGACTCATCGGCAAACTCGTGATGAAGTCCATTGAAATATCTTCCTACTTCCACTCTGGAATAGGGAGAGGTTTCAGCATACCCGCCGGTCGCTGATGCTCTATCTTGACTTGTTGACAGGTCAAACATCTCGAAAAAAATTCCACGACTTCTCACTTCATATTACTCCACTAGTAATTTTGTTTCAAGTCTTTATACATATTGCTAGACCCCGGATGAATGGAATAAGGGGTAGCATGAGCTTCTCTCAAAATCGATTTTTTCAACTCGTCATTCTCCGGTACGCACAACCGATTCTTAAATCGCAAAAGTCCATCCTCGTGGACCACAAATCCAGGGGCTTTCCCCTGAGCCATATCATCTCGAATGCATAACAAAAATGGGTCTGAACCCTGATTTTCCCTGATCGCCTCCTCAAGTCGCGATGAAATCTCTAACATACAAAGTTGCCCTTGTACTCGCTGTAACCAGACCTTGATCTCGGGTCTCAGAAATTCCTGCTGAAGTTCCTTCTGAACTGTTAATCGAGCAAGCATCTGCTCCTGAACGGACTTACGACTCAAGGCGTCGGCGACAACGTTCGCCTTGCCTGGGTGGTAAAGTATCTCAATATCATAATCTTTGATTAGTTCTGACCACCGTCTCTGTCGCATATTTAACTCCTTCTGAGTAAATATATACTTTAAACTTTTATGATCGGTGAATATCTGACAGGTAACGCCATAAAGATAATGACGCCAAATCTTCAATGCGAACACCACGGCTGCTAGCTCCAAGTCGTGGGTTGGATAATTAACCTCGTAAGGTCTCAATTTCCATGAAGCATAAGCAATAACTTTCCCGTTCTGCATTAGTACACATCCGAGACCCTGTCCGGACGCATCACTATAAACCACAAATCCTTCCGTCCCTTGTGGTAAAGAAAGGACAGGTGCTGAAATTAATCGGCTCTTGAGTTCTTCAAAAATCTGCTGACACGCGTCAGACCACGTGTATATCTTATCTTTCCTTAAAAGGTTCGTCATGGGTTGAGCAATTTTAGAAAATCCTTCCACAAATCGCCGATAATAACCAGCTAACCCGAGGAAACTTCGGATTTCCTTAACATTCTTTGGAGGTAGCCAATCTCGGATAGCCTCCGTCTTCTGAGGGTCGACACGAACTCCGTCTGATGAAATTACATGACCAACGAACGTCACTTCGGACATCCAGAACTCATATTTGGAAAACTTTCCATAAAGTTGCTCTCGTCTCAACACGTCGAGCACCTGATGAAGGTGAAACTCGTGCTCCTCTCGGTCACGAGAATAAATCAAGATGTCATCAATGAAGACAACCACGAACTGATCCAAATAGTCGATGAAAA
Organism: Orobanche coerulescens; assembly: GCA_033398695.1. Classification (NCBI taxonomy): domain Eukaryota; kingdom Viridiplantae; phylum Streptophyta; class Magnoliopsida; order Lamiales; family Orobanchaceae; genus Orobanche; species Orobanche coerulescens. The sequence goes on along the minus strand of CM065815.1, from coordinate 144,342,866 downwards.
CCTGATTCATTAACTCCATGAATACCGCAGGTGCATTAGTTAACCCAAACGGCATTACCACAAACTCATAATGACCATAGCGTGTTCGGAACGCCGTCCTTGCGATATCCGACTCTCGAATTCACAACTGATGATATCCAGATCTTAAGTCGATCTTGAAAAAATACTGAAGCTCCCTGAAGTTGATCCAAAAGATCATCGATACGGGGTAGAGGATACTTATTCTTGATCTTCATCCGGTTCAATTCCCAGTAATCAATACACAAGCAGAACGAACCATCCTTCTTCTTGACAAATAACATTGGTGCTCCCCACGGGGATGCACTCGGTCGAATATAACCCTTCTCAGTCAAATCCTCTAATTGATTCTTCAACTCCTGCATTTCGGTCGGGGCCATCCGGTACGGTGCCTTCGATATTGGGGACGTACCAGGCTCCAACTCAATCGTGAATTCCACATCTCTCTGTGGAGGCAAACCAGGTAACTCATCTGGAAAAACATCGGCATATTCTCTCACTACAGGAATATCCATCAACATTATTGATGGTTTCTCGGTCTTGGTCATATTGCACCAATAACCGACACACCCCTGATTGAGTAATCCCACTGATTTCATCAGGTTGATGACCCTCCCGGAACAGCTGGGATTACCTCCCTGAAATACACATTCGACCCCATCGTCTGAAATGATAGTGATCATACGCTTACGGACACTAATGACGGCATCGTGACGATCCATCCAATCAATACCCAGGATGACGTCGTCCCTCGGTAAATCTACCACTATTAGGTTTGCTAGCCAAACGCGGCCATGAAGCTGAATCGGACAATCCTTAACCTCACGATTCCCGATAATTATTCTACCATTAGGTAGACCAATGACATAAGGCTCACAACTAGTAGCACTACCCAGACGTAGTCTACTCAAACATGACTCGGAAATGAATGAATGCGATGCACCAGTATCAAAAAGGGTACACACAGGTTGAGATAGAATATCGAGTGTACCTGAGATCATCCGGGCCTCCGGATCATCGGTCTTCTTCATCTCATAAATTCGGGGCTTGCCGGCGCCCGAACCGGACGCTCCCGTCTGATAGCTCTTGGCTCCACCTTTATTAGCTCCTGTCGTCTTGAACGACGCGGAATGAGTGGTCTGATTCTGCACCGCTGAATGTCTCGGGTCCTGAGATGACGCCGGAGTAGGTTTAGAGTCCCTTCGGCAAAAACAGGCCTTATGCCCAACGATCCCACAGATATGGCACGTGACAGTCTGCCTCGGACATTTGGTGCTGAAATGACCCTGTTCTTCACAGTTGAAACAGGTGATGGACGAACTGGCCGCTCGTGACTGAGATTTCGCGGGTCTATGTGCCATAGGAGGTCGCTCAGAAAAAGTAGAGCCCGCACGAGGTTTCTTGAAAGTGGCCTGACTGCCGTCAGACTGGTTACGATTCTTTGACTTCTTGCCAGCAGATGAAGGTTGTTGCTTGGTAATCTCCTTAGCGGTAAGCTCATAAGTCAGAGCTTTCTCAATGAATTCGGCCAGAGTGGTGCAATTGTGATTAAGCAACTGCATCCGCATACGAGGTTCCAACCTCTTGCTGAAATATTTGATCTTGTCCGCCTCAGAGTGAATAATGGATGAGGCGAAATGAAGAAGCTCCTGAAATTTCTCGGCGATGGCGAGAACATCATCATCCGCTGAGAGGTCGGGACTGAGTAATTCTGACAACTTGGCCTCCCTGAGTGGGGCCGGATAATACCTCTCCATCATGAGAGTCCTGAATTGATCCCATGTACAAGGTCCGTTGGTGGGCTTCAACGATAACCACCATGAATGTGCGCCCTTACCAAGATAGTAAGCCGCAACTGAAACTTTGTGTCCCTCAAGACAGTCCACCATAGCAAACAGTTTCTCGAAATGTTCAAGCCAGTAAATGATATCCGCCGGCTCAGATGAGCCCTCGAAGGTAGGTGGTCTCTGGCGAGAGATGTCGCCAATGATACTGCTCACACCCATCTCTTGCCTCCGAGGTGGCGGCGGAGGAGCCTGTTGATTTTGAGTAGTTGAGTTATGCATCGTCTCCATCAGTTGTGCCATCTGAGTCATTTGGGCCATCATGCTCTGCATAAAATCGAGTGGATCAACCCGAACACCTTCTGACTGAGCTGTGTCCCGGGTACGACTCCCTGATAGTGAATGATTACGTCCAGGTGAATGAGTGGCAGCATCAATGCTCGATGAATTAGCATTATTTCTTGCATTAGCGCGTGTATTCACACAAGCTCTCGGGTTTCGGCCCGCACCAAGGACTCTTCCCCCGCGTCCTCTACCAGCTCTTTCCATACTGAAGTGGAAAGTCATATGATAATTATATATCTCGCATGATCATCACATTATGATTACGTTATGAAATGATGAAAATGAGCATACACGCTCAAACACAATGATTACATGAATGATCAACTGAAGTGACGTGATTATCTGATGAAATTCTTGAAATGATTATCTTGAACAAGCTAACAAGATTAATGATATGATCCTCAAGATCAACAACTGAACAATGAAATGAACTGAATGAATAATGAATTAACATGATCGACTTGATCAAAAATGAAAATGATGAAAGAGGATTGTTGACTGTTGAATGATGAATGAGTGATTCTATTGCCAGAAATTATACCATGGCGTCAGAAATCTTACTGTTCTTTGGTCTGAGGGGCTCGGCTCTTGCACAGGTCACACGTGACGCGAAAGTCCAATGATACTAGTCTGATGAACGGTGATTTCAAATGATACATGACTCGGAAGGTAGTATTCAAAACCACGCTCTGATACCAACTCTGTAACACTCCAAACTATGCGGATATTACAATGTCGTGGACCCCCGACTGGGACCCACCAGGCGAATGAAAATTAATGAATTTAATAATATAATTATAGTACCGAACCACATTATATCATCAATTACTCCGATGAGGAGTTTCATTACAGCACACCCAAGATAATACACAATACATGTATATTTTATATGAAGATAAAATATACAACACTGAAATGAAATGAATATTCAAACGGAAGTCTGCAGCGGAAATAAAATGAAAACAACATGAGTGAATGAAAAGGACTGGGGCCCCCTACTAGTATCACTAGGACTCCTCGCCATTAACATTCTCTTCCCGTGCCTTAGCCTTGCCATGACCTGAAAACATCCCCCAACGGAGTCAGTTACACAGAACAACAATCCTCAAGAGTTGAATAAACACAATCATGATATAACTTAATTATGAAATGACGCTGAAGAGAGGCATCATAGTACGGCCCGTAATGGTATGTGCACGTGCACAAGATGAGTGTCCGGACACACCCTCCCTTGTACCTAATTAGTCTCACAGAGGTATATTACCGTGTGCACAGTCCAATGTGTCGGTGAACCCAACACATGACCATCACGTGCCCGACTAAAAATCCCACACATCCCCACCCGGCTGACAATTACAAGTTTCAATACGGTTAATACATTATGAATGAATTATGATTATGATTTATGAATGAACAACCACGAAAGGAATGAGTATCCTTTTAACCGAGTAAGAATTAACTTACCCAACCGGTGAAGAATGTTCTTCCTCGAACAAACGTCCTACAATGAGATGTTGGTCGCTCGAACAACCTTGAATGACAATTACCAACAATGCTCAATATACGTATCAACACGATTATAACCAACTCAAACGTCGATACAATAATATCTAAACTCATTGAGGCATTCTAGTGAACACTTAGCAAAAACACATCCTTTGATAATATCCAAACTCGAATATATCGAAACAACTCCAAAATGAGTATTTCAAACCAACAAAACAACTTCAATGATATCAATAATCCCATAGGAATCCACAATTCGAGTTAACGACATCTAATCGCAAACCCCCAAAAAAATCGAAAGTGTTCTTGATTCAACCCCAATATTCATGAAATCCGAAATATACGATAATAAATCCATAGGAATATATTTATACAAGGTATATAATTCATATCTAACACATTCCAACAACAATCCAAGCTTACACGAAGAAATCAGAAGGAAAACCCAAAAATCCGAAATTCTAGATCCAAGAGATTATTACCTTTGATTTGATGTATTGGAGATGATGAAATGATGATTACTCCGGATTATATGCTTGAAGATGATGATTGATGATTATTCCTCGAAGAACACTCTCCAAATCGCCCAAAACCGCCGAAGAAACGAAGAGGATTGACAAATGACGCTAAAGGACTGGACTGTCCTATATATAGCAAAACCCAGTTAGCGTGCGCTAGCTCCTGTGCATAGCGTGCGCTAACGGGTGTACTGGGTAGTCCAGTACCCTCTATTCGCAATGGTAGCATGCGCTACGTACCTCTTGTAGCGTGCGCTACGACCATGTATATAGCGTGCGCTAACTCAAAATGTTAGCGTGCGCTAACGAATTATCTGATGCACAGTACTGGAGTCCAGAACCTCCTATTATCTGATCTGCTCGCGGTAGTGTGCGCTACACACAGGATTCAGCGTGCGCTACTAACCCCGATTAGCATACGCTAATATCTACTGGTAGCGTACGCTAGGAATTAATCCAATGCAGTCCAGTAGCCACTAGACTCTGTCTGGTCCATCCTTAGCGCGCGCTACACCGACTGCGTAGCGTGCGCTACTCCGACCTACTAGCGCGCGCTACTTACCATTCGTAGCGTGTGCTACTCACAACTCAACTGCAGTCCAGTGCCTTCTGGACTGCCTGCTTGAAACATACTAGCGTGCGCTAGTGTTGAGAGGTAGCGTGCGTTACCCGTACTCAATTAGCTCACGCTAAAGCGAGTACGTAGCGTGCGCTACTCCTCACACACAGCACAACTATGAAGATGACAACGATGATAAACACGGCACGATTCTCCAACTAGATTGATGATGAATGACGATTGATTCACGATACAATTACATATGAACGGTGAATACAATGAATGAATATGAATGATGAATGATCATTAATGAGTGAAAATTACTGAGTGACCATGACTGAACGATAGTTACTGAATGATAATGACTGAATTACAACCGGGTATTACAGCGTCAGCATAAACCATATAATAGGCGAACTCGCTGACGTATTCCACGTTAAGATAGGGATCGGCCTCAGTCGCCCCCAGTTTCTCCTTCACATCCGCAAGCGCCTGGTTTGCGCACTAGAGATCACCATCCTTGGCAACCACCTCCGCCTTCGACGAAGCCAGCTCAATATTCAACCGATCAACGATCGCCTTCAGCTCATTCACTTCGTTTTGTGTGGCTGCATGCGACCTGCGGGCATCCGTCATCTGATCCCGCATCCGGTCGGTCACCGCCCAAGCCCGTTCAAGGTCATCATTCGCCTTTTTAGCCGCCTCTAAATAGCTCTTCTCCATTGACACGATCCTATCGGCAAACTCGGCGCTCTGTTTCTGAGCAGCCTCGAGGTCCACCTGGAGACGAGCAGTGGAGGGCCACCCCTCATAGTCCTGCACCGCCTGGGCAGCCATTGTCGCCGTCTGAAGTGCCAAAGTGAAGGTGGCTTGCATCGCGTCAGAAGATCGCCGGCATGCAATCGCGTCCAAGTCAGTCGTCCAAGCCTTCGGGAGGGCAGTGGTAGCCCGGGCAACGTAGTGAGGGACGTCGCAAGCCTGGCAAGGAACTTTGCTCGCCAGGAAATCCAACACCATCGGCGAGCAATCTGGATCGCTGTGACGGAGCCTGCGCCGAGAACAAAAGAGTTGGTATATTTCCTACTCAAGTAAACACAATCCAGCAAAAGAGACCAAAAAGTCTACCTCTCGACCTTCTCTGGGTCGCGACCAAAGAACGGCCTCCCGCGAGGGGTCTCAACATCGGCAATTACCATAGATTCCAAGAACATCGAGGAGGGCGTGGGCTTATCTACCAGAGGAACCGCAGAAAGCGGAGACGTGGAGATCGGCTGCTCGTCAGCAGTGGTAGTAGCTGAGGGCTCCTCCTTCCTCCGCCTCTTACAATTGAGCCGAAGTTGCCCATCCTCCCGAGGGTCTTGTCCCTCAACGACCAGCTCCAGAAGAGGCCTTGCCTCCGGGACAGGTCGGAGCGGAGCAGCAGGGGCCCGACTGGCCTTTTTCCCTTGACGAAGCCGACTCATAATCCCGGGATTAGACATGGCAATCTCAGACGGGGGCTCTATGAAGCGAGGGAAGCGAATTTCTGCAAAATAGAACAATCGACAAAAGTTAGTCATATTCCTCAGTCAAGACGATCGTCATGTCAAAGAAGATCGTGAAAATCCATACCTGGAACCCCTACATGGCGAGAAAATTGAAATAGCCGAGCGGCCAACCATCAAGACTCGTTATTGAGTCGGCGAGCGTCGATATCTTCGTCAGGAAGACTGCGTATCTGCTCCCAGACAATCGCGAAATCAAAAGGTAGCTCGCTGGTCGCCGGAACAAGGGCACCTGCAAAAAGAAGGATAGGTTAGATCAGTTCAGAATATATCCGAACAAAGGGAGAGTCTAAACCCTTACTCGGATTCCTCTCCCGAAAGCCGGTGGGGATATCCAACTCCTCAGTGAGATTGTCGCTCGGCGCTGACCTCCATGCTCCACCGATCCAGAACCACTTGGACACATCGCCCCTTACCTTGTTCGGGACCCCTAACATCACCCGGCCTGAGCGACCTTGGATGTGGTACCCGCCGACTGAGCCCTTTTGAGCCATCAGTTTGAACAGATGATTCATCTCCAGCGGCAAAGGGTGGCGGTACAGTCGGTGACCTCCGAACAAAGTTAGGGTGCAGACGATCTGCAGCCAGGCGTTCGGCGTCAGTTGAAGCAGCGCCACGTTCCAGGTGGTCAACAGATATGAGACAGCGAACGGCAACGAAAATCATAGCCCGACCTCTATGATCGCCTCATTGACGGCGACCATGCCCTCGGGAGGTTGATCGGCACGCTCATTTTCGGAGGGCACATGAAAAGAAACATCAGAAGGAACATGGAATCGCGCCCTCCAGCGGTCCAGATCTTTCCTGGTCATCGAGCTCCTGATCTGTCCAAGAGACCATGGAGAGCGGAGAGCGGCCCGGAATAGCATCCGCCTCACGGGCTCATAAGGGGGGGCGATCGAGTATTCATGAAAGCGAAACTTCGTGGGTTGGCCAGCCAATCTCTCCATGAGTTCGGCGAAGTCTGAATAGGCTTTGACGAACGCGTTGTGTCGCTCCCAGTACGCCCTTGCCTCCACCCTCTCCTCGTTCAACAAACACATTCGCTTGGCCTCTGCCGTCGTGGCTGCTTCAGTTTCATTGAAAAGTTCCTTGACCTCAGCGGGTTCGATCCCGGTGCGGATTGCCTCGACGGCGGTCTCCACATAGAATCCCGCAGAGTCTTCACCCTGACTAGTCGACGAACTTGCGGCGGAAGTACTACCCGCCTCATACACAGATTGTCGTCCTCCGGACATATACAGGAGAAAGGAAGGAGAAAAGGATTTTTCTTACCTGGATAAACTAAGTCGAGTGACGCTCGGCGCAAGAAGCTTCAAAGGGACTCGGGCAATTTTCTTCTCTGACAGAGGTGCGCGTAAAAATGAACCCAGAAACCCTAGCCCCCTTTTTATATGCAAAGACGGGGGCTTCTGGGCAAATTCGCAAAACCCCGAGGGTCGAAGCGCAAAGGTCGAAAAGCCCGCATTAAGTGCCGCCCTCGAGACCTGGGTGCGCGTCGTTTCGAGGGCACGCTAGATGAGGAGTCTGACTAACCGTCGGGCTCCCCCAATAGGAGCATGCCACGTGCCCCAGTGACAGCACAGGTCAACTTTTCGCCTCCCGCTCTTTTCAGCGACCGAGTAGGTCGTCCAAGTTCAAAATGGAACCCCGCGCAAAAACACGATCGTCGGATGCATCAAAATGATGAGACGCTCGCAGTCCATTCAAGCGATCGCCAGTGGAACCACCTCACCCCACGTCTTCAACATCGGAGCGAGCTGGGGGGAAATTGTTGTGCGTCAATTGTTACGCCTCAGAATAGGCGATCGCCTCTACCACGATCGGCCGCCTCAAAGCATCAACAGCCAGCCAACGGGCATAGAGGCCGGTCGGCCCAAGTTTGGCATCAAATGAACCAAGGCGGTCTTGGCAGGCTAAGATGTCGGATTAAGGCCAAGTACCGGGCGATCGACTCACAAGCCGATCGCCTTCAGTGCCAGCTCATCGTTTACAGTCTTATTCCGCGTGCCAAGCCGACCTCCGTCAAAGTCTACAAAGACCGAATCTAGGGATGGTGGACCACGTGCAGATCCGCAAAAGGCGCCGCGGGAAAAGACCTTGGCTCCAGCCCATCAGCAGCTTTCAGTGACAGGGACAGCCTCACCTACCGACAGACCCGCCGAAAGGTACTAGGTGGGACCTCCCAAGACAGCGACATGGGACGCGTGTTGTCTTCACATTGGATCGCACAGCTGGCTGCCAGCAGCAGCCGCGGACTTTAAGAAAACCAACCCATGTGCTAAGATGATCGCCCGCTTATCATAATACAAGAAAGGCGATCGCTCGTTCGGGATGAAGACATACCAACTACCTCCTCTTCTATAAATAGAGGACTTCCAGCATTTGGGAATGGGATCGAGCGATCAAGAGATAGAATCGAACAGCATCCCGTCTTTGTTACAAGAACTCACAGAGCATCAACTCTGGTTCTTCCGACAATCAACAGCACTCAAGAGCTAGATAACTAGGGTCTTTACACTCATTGTAATTGTACTCTAACATTAATACTTGTACTCCGTACTCCAATGTATTTCGTATTAATAATATCTCGCGAGAGCATTCAAGCCCAGGACTAACAACCCCGACAAATCTTGTGTTATTTATATTTCCTCGGACGTGTTCTCGCATTTTGTTTGTTATTCACCCATAGCCATATCCAGCGAATCACTCCATATAATATTTGGGTAACAACAGTAAGGACTCCCAATAGATATCTTCTTTCCAATATTAGAACTCTTCCTAATATTAAGATTCTATTAATATCAACTTAGTCCACTAAAAGGTTGATATTGCACTTCCTACCAAAATCCCAAATTACAAAATTGGGCTCCTTTTTGAATTAATTATTTCCCGTGTTTAAGATATTTCATGTCCATTAATTAATTTAAGCTACTGACAGCTTTTGATTAATTAATATATTATACATGAGTATACCACTCGACCTTTATTATTATATCGGAAAATTAATTCCACCTGCAGGGTTTAATATAATAATCCTTTCGAGTGCCTCAAGGTACATGATCAACCCGACTGGTCGGGACACGATTTCTAGCTATAATATTAATTATCATATAAATAATAATATTGCCCAAAATATCGATCATATTGAGTCAATCATTGTGGCTCTCACCCATGATAAATCAAAGTAGTAAATATTAAATATATATATAATTAAATATTAATCACTAGAATTAAGAAATAATAATTATCCGAGATGTACGTTCTTCTTATAGTCAGTACAGAAGAATCTATCTCACCTCGATCCTGTTCAACGTATAGCGAATATGCTAATATATGCTAATGGTCAAGACCAACCAATCTCAAGCATATACTACAACCTCTCACATAACGGTCTAATGTTATATAGGTTGTGAAGTAAATATTACTATATAAGAACTGATAATGTGATCTTCTGTGTGACACGACACACCACATTATCTACAATATAGAGTAATTTAAACTACATTTGCATAACCATAGCGTGAATAAATATACAAAACATGTGATAAATGAATTAAATATTCTCATAGATAAAGACCGGGAAATTAGGTAATACAAGCATAAAGTATGCTTTGACGTATACCACCCTAACAGAAGAACGGGGTTGACCCCCTCTTATATATTGCGCCTGATTAGCGCGCGCTAAAACACAAGTCTAGTGTGCGCTAACGGGGTCACCCAGTAGTCCAGTAGCTTCTGACCTGCGTCGTTAGCGTGCGCTACATCTGGCACTAGCGCACGCTGTGCAACACCAATAGCGTGCGTTAGCTCATGCCTAGCGTGCACAAACTGCTAGTCCATTGAGTAGAATTCGGCTACTGCCTCTACCAAACTCAACCTATTAGCGCGCGCCACTCGACACAAATAGCGTGCATTATCTCACACCTAGTGTGCGCTATCTGCTCCATCCAATATCATCGCTGCAAGGTCCATTCGATACGAACATGTTTCAAAGGATACGAAACTCTAGAATCAAAAACATCTCTATAGGTGTTTACAAGAGCGATAAAAGCGAAAGGACGACAAGGTCAAAATCATGAAAAATACAGGTACTACATTTTCTCCCTCTAAAAAGAAGTTTCGTCCCAAAACTTAAGAAATAAAAAGTTCGGGTATCCGAGTCGCATCTTCTCCTCCACCTCCCAAGTCGCTTCCTCAACTCCATGTCTTGACCATTGCACCTTAACTAATAGAATGGTTTTGTGCCGAAGCTGCTTCTCACGACGTTCAAGGATCTTCACCGGTCTCTCCAGAAAGGTAACATCCTCGGCTACATTAATCTCACTATAATCGATAATATGACTTGGATCCAGCACGTATTTTCTCAACTGAGAAACATAAAAAATGTTATGGACATGACTCAAAGCTGGAGGCAATGCCAAGCGATAAGCTAAATCTCCAACCCTGACCAAAATTTCGAACGGGCCGATATACCTCGGGCTAAGTTTCCCCCATTTTTCTGAAGCGAAAAACTCATTTGGTCAGAGATACCTTGAGTAGAAGATGGTCTCCTACTTCGAATTCCAATGGTCGACGACGAGTATCAGTATAAGATTTGATATGCTGAAGGGCATTCTCAAATGACGAAATGAACTCAACTACAACCATTTGTACTGTATTCAAACAATACCAAGAATCTCCAAATTATTATCATAACTCATAAGTGTGGAATGCACTATCTGTGCCAAATCATGTTCGTCGGATTGCACCGTCAAATCTCAATATGGATCAAACCCAATATCACACAATATATATGTAGATCAACTACCACAAAACAATGATAACAAGTCCCGAAATATCAACGTAAAGTCTGAATACTCATATGATCAATAATAATGATCAACCAATAAATCTACCGAGAATATCATCGACGTGATAAACTCCAACACGATCAACAAAGGATCAACAATGACCGAGAATACCATCAACATGATAAACTCCAAACGATCAAGAATAATGGATCTCAAAGAAATAACCCCGACTGTCGGACATATCCCTCGGGCGTATGAACAACCAGTTGCAACCCGTCGAACATACCCAACCATAAATGGAGGATGAACGACCAATCCTTGAGGCTCAAAGATGGACGTCACAGTACGTCTGATCCAGAAATGTGTCCGTGCACATGTCCACCCCGTATACGGAATCCCGGATATACGTGGGACATGTAGCTAATTAGCCTCACGAAGTAACGTCTCGTGTGCACGGTCTAATGCGGGAACATCCACGCACGACCATAGTGTGCCCGGCTAAAATCCTACACAATAACCAATCGGCACGTAGATATGACTCCAGGTATGTCACGATGCAACATGACAACGAAACTCAAAGAATCACATATCCGATAAGGATCAAAAGACTCACTAAAGTGAACAATGACAACTGACAATGAAAAGTCGACACAACCAATCAATATCCAAGCAATAATCCTGGGATCATCATCCCCAATGAATGATCAACACGATCAACGATCTCAATACAAACGGTCCTGGGATTAGCATCCCTCAACGAATCAATCAACATGAATCCCATCATATGGAACATCAACATACAACATATACAACAATTTACCAGAATAATTATCCTCATAACGGAATAATAATTAAAGTACCTCAATGCCGGAGATAATATCCTTTTCCATAAACATCCCTGAACGAATACACAGTTATTCGAATAATCTCGAATGAGGCACCGCCCATTAATATCAATAAGCCACCATCCCGAAACCAATGTCGATACGATAAACTGTCTTCGATATCCGACATTTCATATCACAGGCCAAGGTTAAATCACATCTACTTCTTCAATCAAACATAACTAAATGATATACATTATGATTGAATCTAAACTAGGGCACAATATACAAACCATCATCCCGACAATTTACATTTATAATATCATTGTTATATGAATTATATATGAAATGAAAGCGAAACCATTCATTAACTATTATAAAATGAACAAGTATAAATTTGCCTCGATACCGATACAACGAAGCCGTTACCAATTCCATTGCCTTCGTCTTACGAGCTCCTCAGCCCCGACCAAAAGCAATCTACGAACTCTTCAACCTCAACCGCGACAGAACGGTCATAATCAATGATCAATTATCGCAACCTATTGAAACAATCGATTAACACACATTTGATAATAATAAACACTCGATATAACCAACCAATCAACTCAACGGCTCAACAATACCTCGATCATAGACAAAACCAAATAGTCTAACTCAACAATTACGAACTCATATCCACAATACAAACCGCAACTCGATAATCATAATTAACAATCAATATAATCGATCAGCAAACCCAACGGTTCTACAATGTCTCGATTTAACACAAATCCGAACAACCCAAGTCAAACAATCACTAACCCATAATCTTAATACGATTCCACAATCTGATAATCATATCAACAATCAATTTAACCAAGTGTCTTAACATACTCGACCCCAAATTCAACTTTAAATACGAATTAACAAGGTCCCTTCTTGTTTATATTCATAAATTCATAAAATAATTTAACGGTTATTCTCATGAATAATCATATCAACTTATCCTGATAACGAGGATTACACAGCATACCCTTTTCGAATTCAACTGTAAATTCAACATGATATATTTTACCCTGGTTCATATTTATTAACCTCACACCAATACTATACATTAAGATTATCAATTAATCCAATCATCCGATCATTCAACTCGTATGGACGCATATACTCAAAGAAGGATAATACTATCGTTAAATTCATAATCCACATTCGTATATCATCAAGACCATACGAAAATCATATCACCTACTCACATAACTTGTCTCTTGACATCAACAATTATCATCAACATCCGAAAATGAGGAGAAGGATTAACCAACATATCTCCAGAAGACGAACAACGCACTTCATACCACAAGAATCATATCAATGTTCATATATGAACAACAAGGTCAACATAATTAGGCAATCCATCTCACAATCATACTTATCAACTTGTTTATATGATAATCATCAACTCAAGAACGCCAATATTCAATCCAAAACAAAATCCAAAGTGAATGTTAATTACTTCTTCGAATAAATAGGTTGATTCTCTGGGTTGAATCCATTTCCAAGCTTAATGATGTTACCAACGATCAACTCCATGATACTCAAGTGTTTTGGAACCTCAAAACCTCCTACAAGAATACTCTCTATCGGGTGAAGGAAAGAAATGGCCGAAAATGAGTATCGATGCCCAACTGCACATATTTAAACTTCACATGATTAGCGTGTGCTACTCCACTAGATGGCGTGCGCTACCAGCCGTAGCAGGCGCTAACTGACTTTGTTAGCGTGCGCTATCGCAGTCCAGAGGCTGCTGCCCCATTTCGTGCCATGTATTACGTACGTAAGTCCTGTGCTATAATGTACGTTACATGGTCGTTGACTTGATACAGTGAAAGACTTATTAGCGTATGACATTTCCACACAAAGCGTGCGCTAATCATAGTTGACTCGACAGTCTGCACCTACCCCGAAGATGCTTGTGTCCCACATGCCGAAAACACCCACTATTGCCAGGATTCCCTTGATCGATCTACCTTTAGTGTGAGCTAACCTTATGTTCAGCGTGCACTAAATGCCGCTGACGCATGAAAACAAAAAGCTGTCGACAACCCTACCTACCACTTGGATTACTTCTGACATGGCCTTGTGCGCGCTAGTCTATCCTTTAGCATGCGCTAAGCTTGCACAATAACGTATGCTATGCTTGAATATTAGTGTGCGCGAATTAGGCTATACTTGGCCAATTCCGACTGTTCCTGTCCGTCGTCTCAACATACTGAATACGTATATACGACATACTGAATACATATACTCGTTCCAATAACATTCTCATATGATATACCCGATATCAAAATTAAAACAACCTGATACATGATATCCTCAAATGCAATTGTCGACCAAGTACGACAATTATACAAATACAATTGTCTCAGTTCTCAAATTATTTTATCCATACTGTATAGACACCATGCTATCCAGTATATCTCAAATAAAATAACGCAAAAAATTTATACTGGAAATTTATACCGAAAATCCGGATATTGCATACTACCCAGTTTCATCCTCGAAACTTGCAATCCTGTCACCAACAACAAATCAACCCAAAATTTCCAAACTCATCACAAGAGCAATCAATCGTCGCCACAAGCGAATAACCAAAACAGTATACTTACAGGTACGTGAAGCTGATGACCTCCCGTGATACTAGCATACGACTCCTATACAAAGTCTCAACACAATACCAACACACACCAATATCACAATTAGCAAATTAATAATATCTCAAAGAAGAGTCCGCGTCCGCGACCACGACCTCATCTCTGTCCCCTGTCAGCAGACATTCTGAAGGGCACACATGTACATAAGTATGATCCGAATTGCACGTCCTTGAAGTGACCAATTCCTAAGAATAACAAACTAAAAGCGAAGCGATTAAGAAAACACAAGAAGAGTAAGAGGACTTACAAGTACCGGTCGCACTGTAATGATGGCAATGTGGTGATAATGTAGACAAATGATGACTCAATCGACCCAAAAGACCGACAGCCTAGGTATCCATAAACCTAAGCTCTCTGATACCATATTCTGTAGCAGTCCCAAGTTATTCAGGATATATTACAGTGTCGTGAGCCTTGCCGTGGGACCCACAAGGCTATTCACACGTGGAACCATGAACTTTGACCAATAAGGTCCAAGCATAATCCAATGGAGGACAATAAAATTGGCACTCAAGACGATATCCAATAAGACCGAATACAATAATCAATTCCAAGGCAACACAGGCCAAAACATCAAGAAAGCCAGAAAAGTACTCGAGTACTCATAACCATTTCAAGTACAACATCACTGAATAGATGAAATAAAAAATATAACCAATGATAAGACACAGCATCACACTTACCCATCATCTTCATGCCGACCCGGTACGTGCCTATCCGCTCTCCTGGATCCTGAAATATATGAAAGGTATTTCCACCAAAAAGGGGTTAGCCGTCGAATAGCTAGTACAAGTATATCGAATATGAAACACAATACTTATCGACAATAAAGTAAATGTAATCATCATTTCATCAACTCAAGACTAGTATTCTGGAATAACTAAATCTCATAGCACTTCATTTCAGTACATACGTGATTAACCGTGGAACCGCACCAAAGGCAACAGAACCCTGAGAGGCCCCGTCGGACCCTCCCAGAGTGGTTAACCCAAAATATTCGTGGAACCGCACCAAAGGCAACGGAACCCTCAGAGGACCCGTCGGTACGTCCCAGAGTGAATATATACAATCATACAATTAATATACCTTACTTTCAAAGTCGAGAACATACAATCATAAACATATAATTGCCTTTGAGACATCGAGAATCGGAAGAAAAAGAATACAAGTTCGGTAGGTCCAAGAACGCACTTCCGGCACCTAAACTATTCATAAGGAATACGATAATTAATAATCCATACTCAAATCACACGAAGAAACTCCTGAAACCCGCCTATGATTCACAAAACTCCAAGGATAATCACCTAGAGGTTTTGAAATCATCCAAACCCTCTTAAGTCCAAACAAAGTACATAACCATCTATATAATTGTAGGGGAAACGTGGGTACGGGGTAAATACAACATAATCTCAAAGATCTCAAGCTCCAAAATGGATAAATCGGACGAATCTAAGAAAATCCCCAAAAATTCCCCAAACTAGGGTTCTAAGGAATTTACCTTGATTTGGAAGGTAGAAGCGGATTAGATGTTGTATAATCTTCGTTATTCAACCCAAGATGATGATAGCTGATGAAAGATCGCCCTCCGGATCGCCCTCTCATGCTCTCTCATCGGAAATGAGTAAAAGGGATGAAAAATGACGAAGAACAGGGTTGACCCCCTCTTATATATTGCGCCTGATTAGCGCGCGCTAAAACACAAGGCTAGCGTGCGCTAACGAGGTTGCCCGGTAGTCCAGTAGCTTCTGACCTGCGTCGTTAGCGTGCGCTACATCTGACGCTAGCACGCGCTGTGCAACGCCGATAGCGTGCGCTAACTGCTAGTCCATAGAGCAAAATTCGGCTACTGCCTCTGTCAGACTCAACCCATTAGCGCACGCTACTCGACGCGAATAGCATGCGTTAGCTCACGCCTAGCATGTGCTATCTTCTCCATCCAATATCATCGCTGCAAGGTCCATTCGATACGAATATGTTTCGAAGGATACGAAACTCTAGAATCAACATCTCTGTAGGCGCTTACAAGAGCGATAAAAGTGAAAGGACGACAAGATCAAAATCATGAAAAATACAGGTATTACATTGAGTGTTCCTATTAAAGTAGAAGATTTTTTTAGAGTTTTTGGTCATAGAAGATACATCCGGTAAATGTCTCTTTGATGTGCTACAAGATGTTTTGAAATCTCTTGATATGGATATTGATTTCGTACGGGGACAGGAGTATGATAATGGTGCTAATATGAAAGGAAAGCATCAAGGTGTTCAGAGAAGATTACTTAATATAAATCCTAGAGCTTTTTTACATGCCATGTGGATGCCACTGTCTTAATTTAGTTTTTTGTGATATGACAAACTCTTGTCACAAAGCAAAAACTTTTGTTGGTACATGTCAAACGATTTATACTGTACTCTCTAATTCCACAAAATGGTGGAGCGTTTTACTTGAATATTTTGATGATTTGACTTTAAAGTCTTTATCTGCTAATCGTTGAGAAAGTCAATTTGAAAGTGTCAAAGCAATAAAATCTCAACTTGGCCAAATAAAAGATGCTTTAATAAAATTAACTTACGTATGTGAAGATAGAAAAGTGTGTAGAGAGGCTGAATCTTTGATAAATGATGAACTTTCAAGTTTTGAATTTGTTTTAAGTTTGGTCTTTGGCATGAAATTTTATATCGAATCAACTTGGTTAGTAAAAAGTTACAATCAAAAGATATGTTTCTAGATGTTGCAGTAAAAAACTTGGAAGGATTGATTGTTTATTTTGAAAAAATTTAGGGACAATGGGTTTGACTTAGCTATTATTGATGCTAAAGAAATTGCCGAAAACATTAGAGTTGAACCTGAATTTCCTGTCAAACGTTATGCTTATAGAAAAAAAATAGTTTTGATGAGATCCCAAATAGTGAAAGAGAATAACAATGTGTACAAGAATCATTTAGGACCGATTATTTTCTAGTTTTAGTGGATATGGCACTTTCTCAATTAAGAAGTAGATTTGAACAGATGAAACATTTTGAGTCTATATTTGGGTTCTTGTTTGATGCGTCACAGTTGGTCAAATTGAAAGATGGTGAATTAAGAAAATGTTGTTTGAATCTTGAGGTTGCTTTGTGACGATGTTGACATTGATGGGAAGTATCTCTTTACGGAGTTACAAATTTTGCAGAGCATGATACCATCTGAAGCATACGAGGAAGAAAAACTTTGGACGTATATTCAAGTTATGGAGTTTATAAGGAAGGTGAATATGTTCCCAGTCACGGTAGCATCCGACGAACGAAGTTTTTCAAAAATAAAGATATTGAAGTCATATTCACGTACTATCATGAGTCAAGAGAGGCTTAACGGGTTAGCAATTTTGAGCATCGAAAATAATTTTTTAGCGAATGTTGACTATGATAATTGAAGATTTTGCTTCACGAAATGCACAAGGACATCGTTTTAGGTGATATCATGTTTGTTTTATTTTTCGGGATTTTGGTTTATGTCCCCCATTGTAACTTTTCTTTTTAATAATAATCGGCATGAGGATGAGCCGCCTAACTTGTAGGTTCCAAACCACTTAAAAAACTTGTGTTATTAGTTCATTAAATTAGAGGCATATTTTTTGCCCTCCGCTCAGGAGATCCAAAATAATTGGACCGGCGTTGTTTAGAGGCTTATTGTATTATTAGGAGTGTTTTTACTTTGTTTGTCGATTGTACACATATTTTGTTCGAATTACATATTGAATAGTGAATACTTTCTGTCTAATATATATATATATATATATTGTTGTTAATCTACACGAGTAAGGGGCTGTTTACTTTTTTTCCATTAATAACTAAATGGATTAAGCTGTCTGAATGGATTAATCTGTCTGAATTGAAAAAATATCTTGTTGTTTCTTTCTTTTCTGAATGAACTATTTGAATGACATAAATGACCATTTTACCCCTCAATATGAATTAAGTCCTTTATGATAAAGGACGAATTGAGCATTTCAGTTTATATAATCAATTTAAATTATATGACATAATATTTATTTTAATTTATATTGTAATATATATTCATAAATCATATTATAATTTTCAGGTATATTTAAATAATCAGACAATATTTTTATAAATATATTAAGTTATATTTTAATATGTATAGTTATATTAGTTTTTTTGATAGTCAATATAAAAAATCAATTTAAATAATATAACATAATATATATTTTAATTTATATTATAATATATATTCATAAATCATATTATAATTTTCAGGTATATTTAAATAATGAGACAATATTTTTATAAATACATTAAGTTATATTTTAATATATATAGTTATATTAATTTTTTTAATAGTCAATATAAAAAATCATTTTAAATAATATAAAATAATATATATTTTAATTTATGTTATAATATATATTCATAAATTATATTATAATTTTCAGATATATTTAAATAATTAGACAATAGTTTTATAAATATATTAAGTTATATTTTAATATATAGTTATATTAATTTTTTTAATAGTCAATATAAAAAAAATCAATTTATATAATATAACATAATATATATTTTAATTTATATTATAATATATATTCATAAATTATATTATAATTTTCAGGTATATATAAATAATCAGACAATATTTTTATAAATATATTAAGTTATATTTTAATATATATATAGTTATATTAATTTTTTAATAGTCAATATAAAAAATTAATTTATATAATATAACATAATATATATTTTAATTTATATTATAATATATTCATAAATCATATTATAATTTTCAGGTATATTTAAATAATTAGATAATAATTTTATAAATATATTAAGTTATATTTTAATATATATATAGTTATATTAATTTTTTATCAATAAATAGTTTATATTTTATGAATTTTAAATATATAATATTAATATATATTTTAAATTTGTACTATATATACTCAATTATAATTATGATTATATGATAATTTATACTATATATACCCAATTCTTTTATTATTAGAGAGAGTAATTTTGATATATTGGGGAAGTATTTCTAGCTTAATGGTAAGAACACCTCAAAAGTTGCTTAATGAAAAAGTCTTTATTAAGATCATTAAGTTGAAAGTAAACAGCAAAATATAGCTGATCGATTAAACTGATTAAGGATTAAACTGATTAAATAAAAAGTAAACAAGTCCTAGACTAGGGTGGGGGCATATAGAAAAGGGACAAAAATATTACTGCGATACAATTTTACAAATTTTATTATGTTTTATTTGATTTAAGATATAGGACACTAAATGACGAGGTTGTTCGTGAAATATTAGGATCTCGACTTGATAAAAGTTAGGGTTGGGAATTTTCAACTCGAAACTCGTGGAATTGGTCGGAATCGAATCGAAATTTTTGGTTCGGTTCCTGATGTTGAAAATATGTATTTTGAACCGAATTCGAATTTAAAAATTCGGTTCGGGTTCGGTTCCTGCAAAAAAAAATTACAAAAAACCGAAATTACTTATTTACCTACTTTTTTTATTTGTATTAGTTAATTTATAAAGAAAAATAAAAAATCCTAAAAGTATACCACATAATTTATTGAAGTTCAAGTTGCTCTTTTCCATTTTGTTTGATATTTTTATTGTATCAATTGAACATTCAATATTGTATATTCACTATCTTATTTTTAATTGAACTATTGTTGTTTAGAAATTTAAAATGGAGTCAAACCTTGCTTTTAAATAAACTATTGTTGTTTAAAATTGAATTTTATAGATTGAAGCAGGTAAATAGATTCATATAAACATGAAAAATTGAAACCAAAATATTGTCGGAACCGAACCGAAATTTTCGATTCGGGTTATGTTCGGTTCCAGATGAACAAAAAATATGAAACCAAACCCGAAATGCACAATTCGATTCGGGTTCAATTCCTGAAAAAAATAATCAAAACCGAATTTTGGCAGCCCTAATAAAAGTTTGTTTGAGCTTGTTTAATAAGACTCGTTAAAATATATGAGTCAAATTCTTAATAGTAATAGGTACGTTAGTTCATGATCAGACTCGCTATGGACTCGTGAGAAAGCTTCTTAGGGTGGTGGCAACCATGACTATGAAATTATCCTCTACCTCTCAACCCACCAATAATATCATTCCACCTCACTCATACTTTTTTCATACCTCTACATACTTTTTTAGTGGCGACGGGTGCTTCCATACTTCTAACTAATTTTATTTTTTTATTTTTTATTTTCATAATTATATTAAACAATTTAATAAAAACATAATATTTCATTAATAATAAAAAGAAAATTACATAATACTTAAAAAAAAGAAAAAGAAATAACTAGTCATCGAGGTATGCTAAGTTTTGAGCCTCTACGTGCTCCGTAAGATCATATCGGAGACGGTAATGGATATCTTCATCGAGTAACTCTGGTAGTACACTATCGTCATATACTGGCGCGATCGGCTGATCCATTATATGTGTAACACCCCCAAACCACTCGGGAATATTACAGCGCCGCAGACCCTCTCCGCGAGGATCTACCAGGCTAAATACAAAACAATGCGTCACTTCACATGCCGACATGGCTACATAAAGGACCATTAGACCGATTAGGTCTTATATCACAACACACACAACAATACATACAAGACCCTTGCCCAGCACACATACCCACGCAGGGGCTAGAATACGATAACACTTCCATAATTCGAGAAAATAACACATCGGAGGAATAACCAACACGAATCTACCAAATACTCTATAAATGGTCTTCACGTGATTAGTATCTTCGTCTCCCATCATCCTTCGTATCGATCCTGTGGCTCGCTCCCCAGCTACCTGCAAGTACGGACGCACATGAGACATCCACCCCCGAATACTGGGGATTAGCAAAACTCCACTGTTTTGCTAGTGCAAGTATGGAACAGAAGTACAAGCCATACACAACGTGCTTCAAGAATATAATAATCTTGAATATATTTCCCGAGATAATTCACTTAATCGAAACAGTTTGATTTATAAAAGGTAGGAATAGAACCATGTATTTTATACAAAATATTTTATGATCTCGGGAGTTTGAAAACATTTGAAATAAATGAATTCTCAAGCCCTTCGAAAACACTTAGGTACATGGCCCAAAATCATCTTTCCAAAATACGATTCCAATAATAAAACGCGGTTTCACAACCCAATTCACAACACACGGGGTCCAAGACCCGAATCATAAGCCACAGGGTCCACGACCCGAATCACATAACACATGTTCCTACGGATTATTCGCGTCCTGTGCTAACAAGCCACGAACCTCAGATGCTCCCGTACAACATACCCGAGTAAATAACCCAATAGGAAGCCATACCAAATCACATGTCCTCGTGGCAACAACCACAGAACCATTCCAAATCACAACCATAAGTTATCCCGGCATCGGGCTAACAAGCCACGAACCTCGGAGTCCCCGCAAGACATACCCGATGATAACCCCACAAGTTATCTCGGTATCGGGCTAGCAAGCCCCGAACCTCGGAGTCCCCGCAAGACATACCCGGATTGGATAACCCTACGGTCACGCCCGACCCATACTAGAAAGTATGGATCCCGGAGATTCAACAATCCTACCCGGAGGCACATCACTATCAATGATCACATAACAATGAGCAAAATATCAAGCCAAGCAACACTTAAACATCACAACCTCCTTTCAAAGGAGTATCAACTAATATCACACCCAATACGTTCTTACCGAACAAGTACACATAACAATACGTAATCCCCGACAAAGGATTACGGTCTATTAAACTCACTCAAAGTGGTCATAGCATCTTTTCAACATACAAAACCAACACACATATCCCGAGAACACATATATTCGCATAGTACACGAATTATCGTTGAAAGACAACATTTATCGAGAACATACCGATCCATTTTTACGTTCATTAAACATTGGGTTTCGTATATAATCATTTATCAATAATTACGCCTACGAAACATGAAATGTATGGACAAGATACTTGCCTCGGTATCATGAGCGACGAAACGACGAACGGGCACGATCGGGCAACCTTCGGACCTCCAAAAACGATCAAGACTTCGACAGCCCACGAATACTACGAAAATAGCATCACCACGAATCAATAACACTAATCGAAATCCGAAACGATCCTAAAAACAACAAGGATCTAAGTATTCTCAAAGAAATCAAGAATCGTTGATCCGGGCGATAAAAATCGATGAACGGTTAACAAAATCTGAAGATTACGGTGAAGACAACCAAAAATACACAACCGATCGGATGAGATCGGTTAAGAATCACAAATCCAAGGAAAAACCCCAAATTCAAGAAACTAGGGTTCTAAGAAGAGATTACCTTGATCTGGACCAAGAAGACGATTAGATGTTGTTAAACATCTACAAATCCGCTTCGAGAGATGAAGCTAGAAGAAAAGATCGGTCTAATCGCCTCTGGATCTCACTCGTCGGAAGGGATGAAGAAAAGTGGAAAAATGACGACTTAATCTTTGCTGTCGATTTTATCTTTGATGATTATTAGCGCGCGCTAAACACCCTGCATTAGCGTGCGCTAACGGGGTCAACGCTCCAGAGAAACCGCATATAACACAGTTAGCGTGCGCTAGCCAAAAGCCGTAGCGTGCGCTAACGGGTCACAAAACAAGTCCAGTAGCCCCTGGACAGAACCGCACCTGCCGGGTAGTGTGCGCTAGAAAGAAGAGAGTGCGTGCGCTAAGCAGTCGATAGCGTGCGCTAGCTATCAGCCTTAGCGTGCGCTAACAAAGCTCCAGTCCCAGTCCAGTAGCTACTGGACTGCCAGTTAGCGTGCGCTACACATTCAGTAGCGTGCGCTAAAGACCACGCAGTTGTAATATCCGGTATTTTTCTTTCCCTTGTATTTTCATTTTTGGGTATATTTCTCGGTCATAGTGACCCACATGTATCTTTCAGTATGTCCTTCCTGTCAATTGTTGAATTGTACTCTCGTTATTGTTCGTTGTTTCAACTTTCCTCGCTTGAGTTCGACTTTGTTAGATCATCATTAATTTTTGGTGACTCCAAAAATTATAAATCTTTGCAATATTGTAGAACATCGAATTAGCTTTCCAATGGTTCAAACGGTGAGTCAATCGGAGTCCGGACGAGAGAGTTATGGTCGTTTCAGTTTTTGGCCGAGCACGCCCAGGAGCCTTTCGGCCGATAGGGGGGCCGATAGACTCTACTGCCGGCATCCCGTATGGGTATCGGTTGGGCCTATCGGCCGATAGGCCGGCCGATATGTAAATTTCTTCACCTTCGAACTTCCAGTAGCCTTTCGGCCGATAAGGGGGGGTCGATAGACCCTACTGCCGGCAATCCGTGTGACTATCGGTTGGGCCTATCGGCCGATAGGCCGGCCGATAGGTTCTGCTGTGTTGCACTATAAATGTGGTTTTGAGCGTGAACAGCTCATTATTTCCCTTCTTTTCCACCGAGTCGCGAGAGAGAGAGGTAGAGGGAGAGAGTTCTTCATCCTGGGGGTGTTACAGAAAATGGTATCAGAGCTCTAGGTTTATGGATACCTAGGCTTGTTGGTTTATTGGGTCTTGTGGTGTTTGGTTTTGCACATCATCGTCACGCTGCCATGATTCCGGTACTACCAGTGCCCGTAAGTTTTCTTTCCTCTGTTCATTAATTCCTTGTATCGCACCCTTGATTCTCGACTTGTGATTGTTCTTTTCTTGTACTGATCCTCGTATGGCTTTTGCTACTTATTTAACTCCAGTATGGATGCTGGAAGAGGTCGTGGTCGCGGTCGTGGACGCGGCCGGGGACGTGGGGCAGCCGGTGGGGCGGCCACGTCACAGTCTTCGGGAGCCGGCAGTACCGGCGACCGTCATAGCCATGCTTCTTCTCAGGAGCGTGCCGATCTTGGTATCGCGGCCGTTATGCAGCAGATGGTGAACCAAATGGCGGCGATAGCTCAGGCGGTTCAGAACCCAGATCAAGCCCATGCTAATCGGGGCGGAGCGGACCGTTGGCTCCAAGATGTCATCAAGATGCATCCTCCTCAGTTTTCGGGAGCTTCAGACCCGATTGGCTGGGAAGGGTGGATCAAGGAGATATCTAAGGTCTTCGTTGCCACTAACTGTCCCGAGGAACGTAGAGTCCCTATTGCTCAATATTTTCTCACTGGGGACGCTACGGACTGGTGGGAGGCCGTTGGGCCTAAAGACCATGCTGCTTCGTGGGCTGAGTTTCAAGAGTTGATGGAGACCGAATATTGCCCGTGGCCAGTCAGACAGGCTCGGGTATATGCTTTTTATGATGCTCAACCACGGGATATCCCCGTAGCTCAAGCCATTACTGATTTTAACAAAGAGTTGGGTTATGTGAAGACCCAAGTTGTCGAGGAGAGTGACAAGATTTTCCATTTCTCCAGACGGATGAAGTTGCCGATTCGGGACTATATGTCGGGGCTCGTATGCACTACATTGAAGGATTTTCAGAGTAGGGCCCTTGCTTATGATATGTCGGTGACGGCAAGTGAGGCGGCCCGTGAGAGTAAGAAGCAGAAGTCCGTTGGGAACTTTTCGGGCCACAAGAGTGGGGGTCAGCAGAGATCCCAATCTGCTAACTTCCCCGCCGGCGGTGGTCCAGCTCGTTCCGCTGGGGGTCCTCGTGGAACTACCAGTGCTCCTTTTCGTGATGCGAAGTGTTTCAATTGTGGTCGTATGGGCCACATCAGTCGTACTTGTTTGAGCCCTTTGCTGACGTGTAATCAATGTGGCCAGCCGGGCCACAAGGTCTTCAGGCCTTTGAGAGGGAGAAAATTCTTGGTGCCCGGGCTTCCATTCCAGCCTAGGAACCAAGTGTGAATCAGGATCGTTTGCTCCTCGTCTCCGCCGAGTACTAGTCGGGAAGAGGTCGGGTTCAGCCCTCTAAGGGGGAGCTTCTAGCGTTAGCTCCGCCCACCCGCGTGTCTATGAGATGCGGAGAGCCGATGATCCGGCTACCGTAGCGGCAGTACCGTTTATATTCTTTCTCATCCTGTCGGTGTGCTTTTCGATTAGGTGCTACGCATTCGTTTATATCTCCGGATTGTGTGCGCCGTTTGAGTCTCGACCGCTTGACACCTTGTGAGCCCTTCATCGTTAAGCTTCCTAGCGGTGATAGGATCGTTGGTGATCGGGAGGTTCGAGACCTGCTCGTGCTTATTTGTGAGAGGACTTGGCCCTCTAATCTTATTGTTGTGAGTATCGAGGGTGAGGATTTGATCCTTGGTGATGACCGGCTCGAGCGGCATGGTGCGATCATGAACTACCGCACGAGAGTCATCACTATGTTAGCCGAGGAGCCTGACAGAGCACTTTTCGCGGGCGAAAGAGGGGAAGCCGAAACTCGTTATTAACGCCTTGAAGGCGATGAAACTCCTGCGTAAGGGATGTATCGGTTATTGGTGCTATGCCTTGAAGGCGGGGGATGGTGGAGTCGAGCTTTCGTCGATTCCAGTTGTTAATGAATTCCCTGATGTTTTTCCTGACGAGTTACCGGGATTGCCACCGGATCGTGAGGTCGAGTTCGCTATAGAGTTAGAGCCGAGTGCGGCTCCTATTTCGAAGGCACCCTATCGCATGGCACCTTCAGAGATGTCCGAGTTGAAGAAGCAGTTGAGTGAGCTTCTTGAGTCGGGGTATGTTCGACCGAGCGCCTCGCCTTGGGGCGCACCGGTCCTGTTTGTGCGAAAGAAGGATGGTTCGCTACGTTTGTGTATCGACTATCGCGAACTAAACAAGGTGACCATCAAGAACAAGTATCCTTTGCCGAGGATTGACGACTTGTTCGACCAGTTGCAGGGAGCTTCGGTATTCTCGAAGATTGATTTGAGATCGGGGTACTATCAGCTCCGGGTGAGGGAGTCCGACGTACCGAAAACAGCTTTTCGGACGAGATACGGACATTATGAGTTTGTAGTTATGCCTTTCGGGTTAACTAACGCACCGGCGGTGTTCATGCAGTTGATGAACAAAGTCTTTATCGAGTATTTGGATAGGTGTGTCGTCGTCTTCATTGACGATATTCTTATTTATTCGAGGAACGAGGAAGAGCATGCCCATCATTTGCGGATAGTATTAGACATTTTGAGGGCCGAGCAACTCTATGCGAAGTTCTCGAAATGTGAGTTCTGGCTGAAGGAAGTGATGTTTTGGGTCACGTGATTTCCGAGGGGGTTCGTGTGGATCCGCGAAGATTGAGGCGGTGTTGGATTGGGCATCGCCCACAAATGTGAAGGAGGTCCGTAGTTTCTTGGGTTTGGTGGCTACTACCGTAGGTTCGTGAGGGTTTCTCAAAACTAGCTCGACCACTTACACAGATTGCTCCGAAATCCGAGGAGTTAAATGCGGACCGATGAGAGGCGATCGAGTTTTGAGGAGTGAAGAGGCGTTTAACTTCAGCCCGGTTTTGGCATTGCCATGTGGCAACGAGGGTTTTGCCGTTTATAGCGATGCTTGGGTCGTGGCCTTGGGTGCGTATTGATGCAAAGACGGCAAGACCATTGCCTATGCGTCGAGACGATTGAGGCCATATGAGCTTAACTACCCTACTCACGATTTGGAGTTAGCGGCGGTTGTCTTTGCACTCAAGATTTGGCGTCACTATCTTTTCGGCTCTGCATGTCGATTTTTACCGATCATAAAAGTCGAAGTACATATTTACTCAACGAGAGTTGAATATGAGGCGAGGAGGTGGTTAGAGTTGATTAAGGATTATGACCTCGAAATCCTTTATCATCCGGTAAGGCGAATGTCGTGGCCGACGCCTTGAGTCGGAAACCGATTGCGTTGCGAACGCTTGAGGTCCTTACGCCTCGGTCCGAGCTTCGGCGGGCTGTGCTCGGGTTAGATGTTGAGGTTTTGCATCATGGATCTGTTGGGCAACTTTGTGCCTTAGAAATTTCGTCGTCTTTGATCGATGAAATTAAACTGAAGCAATTAGAGGATCCGATGATTACTCAAATCCGAGAGAACGTTCTTAAAGGAAAGTCTCCTGGGTTTGTGATTCACGAGGATGGCGTTTTGAGATTCCAGAGTCGGCTTTGTGTGCCGAACGACTCAGAGTTGAGGCAGAGTATTTTACGGGAGGCCCATGCTACACCTTAT
Source organism: Orobanche coerulescens (assembly GCA_033398695.1). Lineage (NCBI taxonomy): Eukaryota > Viridiplantae > Streptophyta > Magnoliopsida > Lamiales > Orobanchaceae > Orobanche > Orobanche coerulescens. Next base: position 144,315,145 of record CM065815.1, on the reverse strand, counting down.
TCCGTTCATCCTGGTACGAGTAAGATGTACAAGGACCTGAGGAGGAACTTCTGGTGGAATGATATGAAGGAGGAAGTCGCACAGTTTGTGGCGAGATGTTTGACTTGCCAGCAGGTCAAAATCGAGCATCAGCGACCGGCTGGGTTATTGCAGTCACTTCCCGTTCCGGAATGGAAATGGGAAGATATATCGATGGATTTCGTTACGAGTTTGCCAAGATCGAGGTCGGGCATGAATATGGTATGGGTGATTGTTGATCGCCTGACCAAGTCGGCACATTTTCTGGGCATCAAGGACACTTGGGGCCCGGAGAAGTTAGCTCGTGTGTTTATTGCGCAGATCGTGAGACTTCACGGTACTCCGAAGTCTATTGTTTCGGATCGTGACGGCCGTTTTGTATCGCACTTCCGCAAAGTGCATAAGGCGTTAGGTACCCGGTTGCGTTTGAGTACCTCTTTTCATCCCGATCGGATACGGTCGGAACGCACTATCCGGACATTCGAGGACATGTTGCGTGCTTGCGCCCTCGATTGGAGTAGTGACTGGGAGGAGCATTTGCCATTGATCGAATTCACGTACAACAATAGTTGGCACGCGTCAATTCAGATGGCACCGTATGAGGCACTTTATGGGCGACGATGTCGATCGCCGATTTGTTGGAATGAGGCGTCCGATTTAGTCGGGACCGAGCCGGATGTCGTTTTAGAGACGAGGCGGAAGATAGAGTTAATTCGAGAACGGATGTTGATCGCCCGCAGTCGGCGAAGTCATATGCCGACGTCCGTCGTCGACCTTTGGAATTCGAGGTGGGAGACCACGTTTTGCTAAAGGTGTCGCCGACGAAGGGAGTTTTTCGTTTTGGGAAGAAAGGTAAGCTGAGCCCGAGATTTATTGGACCCTTTGAGATTCTCGAGCGAGTCGGTGAATTAGCGTACCGTTTGGCGTTACCTCCAGCCTTGGGTCATGTTCATAGCATTTTTCATGTTTCCCAGTTGAGGAAATATGTTCCGGATCCTAGTCACGTCATCGATTATGGCGACATTGATATTGCTGAAGATGTTACTTTCGAAGAGCGCCCTTTGAAGATTTTGGAACATCGTGAGAAACAATTGAGGCATAAGACCATCCCTTTGGTCAAGGTGCAATGGTCGAGACACGGTGTCGAGGAGGCAACTTGGGAAACCGAGGATAGCATGCGTGCTAGGTACCCCGAGTTGTTTGTCTCTTAAGTTTCGGGACGAAACTTATTTTTAGAGGGGTAGAATGTAATATCCGGTATTTTTCTTTCCCTTGTATTTTCATTTTTGGGTATATTTCTCGGTCATAGTGACCCACATGTATCTTTCAGTATGTCCTTCCTGTCAATTGTTGAATTGTACTCTCGTTATTGTTCGTTGTTTCAACTTTCCTCGCTTGAGTTCGACTTTGTTAGATCATCATTAATTTTTGGTGACTCCAAAAATTATAAATCTTTGCAATATTGTAGAACATCGAATTAGCTTTCCAATGGTTCAAACGGTGAGTCAATCGGAGTCCGGACGAGAGAGTTATGGTCGTTTCAGTTTTTGGCCGAGCACGCCCAGGAGCCTTTCGGCCGATAGGGGGGGCCGATAGACTCTACTGCCGGCATCCCGTATGGGTATCGGTTGGGCCTATCGGCCGATAGGCCGGCCGATATGTAAATTTCTTCACCTTCGAACTTCCAGTAGCCTTTCGGCCGATAAGGGGGGTCGATAGACCCTACTGCCGGCAATCCGTGTGACTATCGGTTGGGCCTATCGGCCGATAGGCCGGCCGATAGGTTCTGCTGTGTTGCACTATAAATGTGGTTTTGAGCGTGAACAGCTCATTATTTCCCTTCTTTTCCACCGAGTCGCGAGAGAGAGAGGTAGAGGGAGAGAGTTCTTCATCCTGGGGGTGTTACAGCAGTAGCGTGCGCTATGCCTCAAGCATTAGCGTGCGCTACACCACAAAAACTCACATAGTGATTTGAAACGCCTCCAAACACGTGTCCCAACAAGATACACCCAAACATGGCATGAAATTCCAACTATGAGGACAATGTCAATCCGATAAAACCCAGAAAACTCAACGATTCCGGAACAAAAATCTCGGGTATTACATTCTACCCCTCTTAAAAGAAGTTTCGTCCCCGAAACTTGAAACATATAACGAACGACGCAAAACAAACTCAGATAACACACGATATCCATTGCCGAAATAACAAAACACAACGAACGAAAATCAATACGGTCGAACAATTCAACAGTACATCAACCAAAACACGAGCTATACGCTGAACCAATACGAAATTCCACAGCCCAAGGGTTGGAGGATCGAACACAAAACAAATTCCCTGAACTTAAGGAAATTGCGAAGGAGTCCTAACGCTCAACAATCACGAAACGAGATCAACAAAAACTGAACCGTCAAACGATTGAGTTACAACGATCGAGACGACAACAGTCGATCAATCATGTTCGAATCACGACGAAAAATAATACTCAAACAACAACCCCAAAGTTCACATCTCGACTCGAGACAATATACGATCCGGTGAAGACAACAAGATGTGTATTCACATAAGATCCACAGGAAAGGGAATAGCAATTGGAAAGTCATAACGACAAATGGGTTATTATGAAACAATACCACAACTTGTTCGATCAACCAAAAGCACAAGACATGACAAGTTCAGAAAATATCAACGAACATAAACGATTCGACAGAGTCGAAAGTACAGATTTAAAAATCCGATTCACTTCAAATAAAAGAAGTTAATCTACGGAATATCGAAACAACAAAACGAGGGAAATAACATAACAAACAACTGATAGGCTAAGCCACTCAGGGGCTTCTCGGAGTCGATCCAGATATCGGTGCTCAATTTCGCACCCCGGAAGGCTCGGTAACCATCTCGCAAAACTGAACTCGGTGTCCCTCGAGTCCGCACCTGTAACACGTTACTGGCGGAGAAGGACAATGTGCACGAACATGTCCCGCCACATTACAGTTAAAACATCTCCTGGCTTTACCAGGAGTCAGAGCAGACGACTTGGAACTCTCAGTTCCACGCATCGAGCGATGGAGCTTCACAGCGGAAAGGCTACGACATTGAAAACTAGAAACACCAACTCCTGCACCGTCCACACGGTCATCGGACTTCCTCTGCTTCTTCGACTCGGACACACGCTCCGACGATAACGAAGCTAGTTCACAGGCTAATGCTCGATCTTGATAGTCCCTCAACGAAGTGCAATTGAATCCCGACATATACACGCGAATATCCGGCTTCATCCATCTGTCAAAGTGAAGGACCCTCTCTTCCTCGGTTCTCACCCGGTCTCGCACATAACTGAGTTGTTTGCTATAATCAATGATAGCTTGCGACACCGATATATCTTGCGGTTCTGCCAAGTAGAATTCGCGAATCCTCTGCTCTCTAATCGGTTTCGACGTAACTCGGCTTCCATAAATGCCTGGAACTCCACCCACGTGACATCACGATCACGAGGTTTAACAGCTTCCCACCAATTAGCAGCATCTTTGTCGAGAAGGTACTGAGCGATAGGTACCTTCCGCTCTTCAGGACATCCGACAGCCTCGAAAATCTTTCCCAACTGGAAAATCCAACCATCCCAGCCCAACGCATCCGCAGCACCGGCGAATCGAAGGGGATTCATACGAACTACCTCGTGAAGCCATTGATTTACACCAACATTCTGACTCGCGTCAATGCTACGTTGAACCACCTGGGTCAACTGAGTCATCTGAGTCGCTACTTGTTGCAATATAGTAGCAACACCCAAACTAAAATCATTCCCAGCGGCATTCTCTCGATTCCGCATCTGATCCTTGTGGCCATCAACGCCACGGTTACGACCACGACCTCTGCCCCTCGGCATACTAACAAACAATCAACCTAGGGTAACGAAAGATCATAACTCATAGCAAGATATTCACATCTCTGTCTTTAATCCAACATCATTAAATCATATACATATTACCATTTAATTCCAGCTAGAGCACAATATACAAACTATTTTACCAAAAATCTTCATTTATAATGCCGTTGTTATGCGATTTATAATGCAAAGAAATTGAAATCATCCACTATATCAAAATCATTTTTTGTACGGTTTCCGCGCCGGAACTCACCAAGTTGAAAACCATTTTCAAAAACGTTCCAAAATGCCAGAAAGGCCGATGACGGTAATACTTTCCAAATACTCCCCAAAAGTCATTTTCCAAATACCAAATACCGTCACCAAATACCATTTGAAATTACAAGCGTAGACGCGAAAACTCAATAGTTTCAAAATATATGTTAAATCACCTGACAAAAGAGTTAGGAAAAAGGGTCAACGAAATAATTCAAATTTACAAACCCAAAAGGTCATTTTGAAACACACACTATTTGGTAAAAGTACCCAAAAAGTCACTTTGGACTTTACACACGCAACGGATAAGAACACAGTTCAAGTTACACATAACCACACACAACAATTGTTATTCATGAACATATACCAAATCATGCCGAAAGTCGAAGGTTACAAATAAACAACAACATACGAATCCAAACGCCAACAATTTACATTCTCACTACATATCGTTTAACCGGAAAAGTTGAAGGCGAAAGTCACGTCTCAAGTAAACTATTGGTAGACCTCGTTTAAGCATTTAAAATATTTTGAAAATTTTCAATGCAAGATGAAAATATAATATGTGTAGTTTGAATTCTCAAAATCTTTGGTCTCGAGGTCATCATACGAAAATCAAATCATTTTTCCTTCTCATAGGATATTTTTAAATAGAATTTACGTGACTTCCCCAAAACATTTGAAATTGAAATACCACATTGATAAAATTTTATTGAGTAACCAATCCAAAACATCACTCCTGTAAAAACGATTTTACACAAAGATGTAAATATATATATACATACATACCGGTATTACTCTTTATTCCAACACAATACGAGAATCAAACAAGTATGGAGTAAGTATTCACGAGGCACAATTAAACTCCACATAATAACATAGAATCACGTAAACTCGTATAATACGAGACACAACAAGGTAGGGAGACTTACATCCACAGATCGCACGAAGATGATGGTTGTACCTCGATACTAATCACGACTGACAACTCGGGCGGCGTCGCGACACCACTCAGTCAGACCAAATCTGACAAGACAAGACCCGACAACACACAACTCAACCCGACAGCCTAGGTTTCCTCAACCTAAGCTCCGATACCATATTCTGTAACACCCCCAAACCACTCGGGAATATTACAGCGCATGAACCCTCTCGCGAGGATCTACCAAAGCTAAATACAAAACAATGCGTCACTTCACATGCCGACATGGCTACATAAAGGACCATTTGACCGATTAGGTCTTATATCACAACACACACAACAATACATACAAGACCCTTGCCCAAAGACACATACCCACGCGAGGCTAGAATACGATAACACTTCCATAATTCGAGAAAATAACACATCGGAGGAATAACCAACACGACTCTACCAAATACTCTATAAATGGTCTTCACGTGATTAGTATCTTCGTCTCCCATCATCCTTCGTATCGATCTGTGGCTCACTCCCGACTACTGCAAGTACCTAGGCCTTGTCTGAGATATCCACCCCGAATACTGGGGTTAGCAAACTCCTTTGTTTTGCTAGTGCAAGTATAGAACAAGTACAAGCCATACACAACGTGCTTCAAGAATATAATAATCTTGAATATATTTCCCGAGATAATTCACTTAATCGAAACAGTTTGATTTATAAAAGGTAGGAATAGAACCATGTATTTTATACAAAATATTTTATGATCTCGGGAGTTTGAAAACATTTGAAATAAAGGAATTCTCAAGCCCTTCGAAAACACTTAGGTACATGGCCCAAAATCATCTTTCCAAAATACGATTCCAATAATAAAACGCGGTTTCACAACCCAATTCACAACACACGGGGTCCAAGACCCGAATCATAAGCCACAGGGTCCACGACCCGAATCACATAACACATGTTCCTACGGATTATTCGCGTCCCGTGCTAACAAGCCACGAACCTCAGATGCTCCCGTAGAACATACCCGATTAAATAACCCAATAGGAAGCCATACCAAATCACATGTCCTCGTGGAAACAGCCACAGAACCCTTCCAAACCACAACCATAAGTTATCCCGGCATCGGGCTAACAAGCCACGAACCTCGGAGTCCCCGCAAGACATACCCGATGATAACCCCACAAGTTATCTCGGTATCGGGCTAGCAAGCCCCGAACCTCGGAGTCCCCGCAAGACATACCCGGATTGGATAACCCTACGGTCACGCCCGACCCATACTAGCAAGTATGGATCCCGGAGATTCAACAATCCTACCCGGAGGCACATCACTATCAATGATCACATAACAATGAGCAAAATATCAAGCCAAGCAACACTTAAACATCACAACCTCCTTTCAAAGGAGTATCAACTAATATCACACCCAATACGTTCTTACCGAACAAGTACACATAACAATACGTAATCCCCGATAAAGGATTACGGTCTATTAAACTCACTCAAAGTGGTCATAACATCTTTTCAACATACAAAACCAACACACATATCCCGAGAACACATATATTCATGTAGTACACGAATTATCGTTGAAAGACAAAATTTATCGAGAACATACCGATCCATTTTTACGTTCATTAAACATTGGGTTTCGTATATAATATTTATCAATAATTACGCCTACGAAACATGAAATGTATGGACAAGATACTTGCCTCGGTATCATGAGCGACGAAACGACGAACGGGCACGATCGGGCAACCTTCGGACCTCCAAAAATGATCAAGACTTCGACAGCCCATGAATACTACGAAAATAGCATCACCACGAATCAATAACACTAATCGAAATCCGAAACGATCCTAAAAACAACAAGGATCTAAGTATTCTCAAAGAAATCAAGAATCGTTGATCCGGGAGATAAAAATCGATGAACGGTTAACAAAATCTGAAGATTACGGTGAAGACAACCAAAAATACACAACCGATCGGATGAGATCGGTTAAGAATCACAAATCCAAGGAAAAACCCCAAATTCAAGAAACTAGGATTCTAAGAAGAGATTACCTTGATGTGGACCAAGAAGACGATTAGATGTTGTTAAACATCTACAAATCCTTCGAGAGATGAAGCTAGAAGAAAAGATCGGTCCTAATCGCCTCTGTATATCACTCCCGACAGAAGGGATGAATAAAAGTGGAAAAATGACGACTTAATCTTTGTTGTCCAAGTATTTATCTTTGGGCCGATTATTAGCGCTAAACTCCTGCATTAGCGTGCGCTAACGGGTCAACGCTCGGAAGAAACCGCATATAACACAGTTAGCGTGCGCTAGCCAAAAGCCGTAGCGTGCGCTAACGGGTCACAAAACCAGTCCAGTAGCCCCTGGACAGAACCGCACCTGCCGGGTAGCGTGCGCTAGAAAGAAGAGAGTGCGTGCGCTAAGCAGTCGATAGCGTGCGCTAGCTATCAGCCTTAGCGTGCGCTAACAAAGCTCGATCGATCGAGTAGCTACTGGACTGCCTCTGGACTGCCAGTTAGCGTGCGCTACACATTCAGTAGCGTGCGCTAAACACCACGCAGTAGCGTGCGCTATGCCTCAAGCATTAGCGTGCGCTACACCACAAAAACTCACATAGTGATCTGAAACGCCTCCAAACACGTGTCCCAACAAGACACACCCAAACATGGCACGAAATTCCAACTATGAGGACAATGACAATCCGATAAAACCCAGAAAACTCAACAATTCCGGAACAAAAATCTCGGGTATTACAATATGAACCGGTGATATTGCCTCCTCGTCGTCTTTTAAAATCATATTGTGAAATATGATACACGTATAAATGCGTTGTCGAATCTTTTCGACCGACATAGCCCGGAGAGGACGATTGAGAATAATCCATTTTGCCTTAAGACGACCAAAAGCTCGCTCGACATCTTTTCTTGCAGACTCTTGTAGCTTCTTGAATCTCTTTTCCTTCGGGTCAGTGGGATACTTGTATGCTTTAACAAACGTTGACTATGTAGGATAGATTCCATCGGTAAGATAATATCCACGTTTGAAAAGTCGTTCATTTACATGAAATAAACTGTTTGGCGCCGTTCCATTTCGCGCCGTAAGATACAATGGAGACTGATTCAAAGCATTGATATCGTTGTTTGCACCGGGAGGACCAAAAAATGAATGCCAAATCCACAAATCGTTTGAAGCGACGGCTTCATGCATAATAGTAGGGTATTGGTGATCACCTCGCTTATATTGGCCTTTCAAATGTTTAGGACAATTACGCCAAACGAAATGTGTACAATCAATGCTACCAAGCATTCCAGGAATGTGATGTTTTTCTTCATGTGCCTCGAATATGCGTGCAACGTCATGGGATGTCGGCCTACGTAAGAACTCTCGACCATATAATTCAATAACCGCATGGCAAAAATGATCAAGGCATTCTCCTATAAAAAAATATAACGAAAACATTATAAAAAAATCTAATGAAAACATTATTAAAAAAATATAGCGAAAACATTATAAAAAAATATAACGAAAACATTATAAAAAAATATAACGAAAGCTTAAATAGCAAAAAATGAGAATGTTAACCTGACGTTCTTCGTGCTATGTTTAAATAGTCATCAAATCTATCCGGGGGTTCACCCGTTGCGAGTTGCCGAATGGCCGATGTGCATTTATGTAATGCCGTGAAACTTTTTTTCCCCTCGCGTCTTGGCCCTCTTGAAACCATTCGAATCTCGCTTCAATATCACCAACAATTCTTAAAAACAAGCTTTTATTCATACGAAACCTATCACGAAAAACATGGTGGGCAAACTTTGGCCGTTCGACGAAATAGTCATTCTTTAGAGTTTCTAAAGCTTTTTCACGAAAATGGGTGACAGACTCCCGAGTTTCGGTAGAGGTTGTCGTGTCTTCAATAGAATCGTACACGGCTAAAAAGGTTGATAGAGTACTACCCGTGGAAAGCACAAGTTCGGAAGACTCGGCGGGAATAAATAACTCATCGGATGAAGAAGACAAACATTGTAAAAAAGATTGTGTGATATATGTGAATTGTTTGTGTGATTTGTAGGTAATTTATAAAGAAATTTTTTTTATTCAAACTCCTAACGTCTATATTTCAAAAGGAATTTATTTTTTATCCCAAACGGTCAAAAACTATTAAATGCCAACGGTCATATTTTTGTCCACTTCTTCCAAACCATTCAATTGTTTCTTACCGCTATGTCCAAACTGCTAATGAAACCTACTATCTGGCAGCGGTGTACACCGCCGGTTTGGGGCCAAACCTCCCTCAAACCGCTGACATTGCCACCACCCTTACATAATCTAGGCTAATAGTTTGGTTTGGATTTTAATTTTAATTTTCTTCGTAGTGTAATTATGACCTATAATTTATTGATATTAAAAATAATCTATTTTATATATATAATCAATTGACCTACATGTTATGATTAGGGGTGTTCAAAAATATCCGATATCCGATCCGAAATATTCGAAAATTTGAAGTTCCGGATATCCGACAATTCGGATATCCGAAAATTCGGATATCCGGAACTTCGGATTCGGATATCGGATAGTACTTTTCAGAAAAATCGGATATTCGAATATCCGAAATATCCCAAAAATCCTAAAAATTTTATTTTTTTATATTTTAAATAATAGAAAGTATTCGGATATTCGGATATCCGAATCCATATCCGTTTTTTTCGGATATTTGTATATTCGATATCCGAATCCGAATAATTTTTTCGAATATAAGGATATCCGAATATAATCCATATTTTTTTCCGAATATACAGATATCGGATATCAAAATATACTATCCGAATTTTCGAATATCCGAAATTTCGGATATTCGATTTTGAACACTCGTCGTTATGATTCTTCTATTTATTTTTTCATACTTATTTGATAATAAATGAATGAAGTCCAATTTCTCTAGGGTTCGACTCTATTGTGTTTGGGGTTGTTGGCTTTGGTACCTCTTGGAGACGACTCCGTTTACCGTAGTGGATCAAATTTCAATTATTCCATCAACTTGGTTGAAATAAAAAAACAATAAAAAATTACAGAATTTCCAAAGATGTTGACCTCATAGACCAAATTTGTTAAACCCTCAAAAATCATTATAGAAAAATCAACAACAAATCCACCATTGAAGCATATTTGTTTGAACAAGTCAGTGTGATAGTGCGTGGGCCATGCAAAATATGTGGAAGGTGTCATGTGATTCTCATACATGTTAGCCCAAAATATTCTTTTGAATGAAATCTCAGCATAAATCTTTTGGACTTTTTGACTACACCGAAGTGGAATTATAGTAAAAGTTATATTTTTATTATAATGAAAACTCTTTATACCAAAATATTTATATGTATTCCGTGATATCTTTCTCTTATTGGTGTCTTACCTAATACTGGTTGTAGGGGATATAAAGATGGAAAGTTATGAACCCTTTTAGAGGTAGTAGGATCCTATTAGATGTCTTACCTTATCTAGGAATCCTATGTATGGAAGGACTCTCATTGTAATGTCTATATAAAGACCCATCTATCAGTGTTATGAATACAATTGATTTGCTATCTTTTACTTTCTCCTGAAACACGTTATCAGCACGTAGCTCGAAGAAGAAAAAAAAATCGGCCCAGCATCGCTGCCGCCCAGCACCGCAGCCGACCACCGTCGCTGCCCAGCACCACCGCCGGACCTTCGCCACTACCCGCCAATCTAGTCCAGCCACATCCGCCGCCCAACACCGCCGCTGCTCACCGCCGCCGCCGACCACTACCGGACCGCCGCCGATCTAATCCAGCCACCACCGTCGGACCGCCGTCGCCGACCAACACCGGCCAATCGAGCCACGACCGCCACTAACCGCCTCCGCCGCTGACCACCGCCGCCGACCAGCTCCAGCCCAGCCAGTCCGACTCGGTTCAGAATCTCGGACCAAAAACCCGAACATCGACTTAATTTATTTTCGGAAACCGCCAAAATTGCGCCCCCGGTTTCACGTCATCGCATCGAGTACCAACCGGTAGATCGAAGCACACCACAAATTCATCCATATCACGTGCCTAATTTTATAATCGAGGTAATTATCTGAATTTGTCCCTATTCAATTCTCTGTTTTGGGAATTTTTTTTTATTGGGACATGGATTATTGGGTTCTTTATCTACCACGCTACATTGCGGTGGATGAGACCGCGAGAGAAGTCGGTATCTCTGCGTGTCGAAGAAAACTGTGTGACGGTCCTGGGGGAGTCACGGAATTGTTGAAAATCGATACTTGTGGTTGTTGCATACACCACGTATCTGGGTGCGATTTGATATCGCTGTTTTTGTCGACTTTACTAAACAACAATTAAGGGAAGTATATCGAGTAACAGTTATGTTACACGCTTTTAAAAGTATCGATTATGACCGTTTACATTGTCACTAAAAATCCAACAAGACTAACTTCCTCTTGTTTATATCTTGTAGATGGCACAAAGCTCCTATGTTCATCTGGAGTTTGACATCCTTGACCATGTTGGTAAGGAGTACCATAGGTGGGTCTCAGACGTTCGCTTGGCGTTCGTCGGTAAGAGATTTACCACCACCATCTTTCCCTTTAATAATGTGCATGATCAGCGCTTCCCCGAATTGCAACTTCAGTGGGAGCAAATCCGGTTTTTAGATTATGCGAATATGGAGGCTTATAACCAAGCCATCCTCGATCTTCGCGCTGATCTTGGTTTTTGTGGTGTCAAGAAGTCTGATCAAGACTTGATCGAGAAGACTCTTAACACGTTTCCCGTGGGAGCAAGTGTGATTGCTCATCAGCTGCGTTGCCTATGAGGAATGGAGAATTAAAAATTTTAGTGACCTTATCTCCCACCTCGCGAAAAAAGAAAGGCACCATGAGATTATTCTCAACAGCAATGCGCGCCCAACTGGTACGAAGCCGATTCCGGAAGTGAATCAGGCTACCCACAGGAAGGCACCACGACAAAAGAGAAAAGGCAACGCTACTCAGTTTCTGCAAGCGCCACGGGTGCATGACTCGAGCAAGCGAGGAAAAAGACGAGGTCGTCGTTCCAATGTGTGGAAGAGGCAAGGTGACTCGGTCACGGGTCTTAGTGGAGCCCAACCATGTGGACCGCCTCCTGCCACTGGGATTGGAACCACTCCAAAGGAAGGCCGGAATTGTTATACTTGCGGCTCAAAGGAACATACTTACCGCAATTGCAAGGCGCCAAAGAACATCCAAGCCTACTACAAGCACTATAAACAGTATTTGACTCAAGAGTCAAATTACATGGAGGAAGATAATGAGAATACAGAGGTGAACCATATTGAGATCCCTCCTCTCACCATTGCGGACAAAGACCAACATTTGGATGTTGCTGACTTTGACTAGATCATTGTAGTTTGACTAGTTTTTACACTTTGGTTATGTTTTGTCTTGTTTCTAGCTTTTTTTCGAGAACTACTTTGGGATTTTCTCTGAATGTAATAAAGTTGGCCATGATGAATAAAATCCTTTTAATTGTTGTGATTGTGCAAAAACGAATTTTATTTTTCCCTTCAAAATCATGTTTGGTTTATCACAAAACAATTGCTCAGTAAAGAATTACTTGGTTAATTTGATATATTGGTGGACTTCATTAAAACTTTTGATCAAGACTAGGCGCATTCTCCTTGGAATTTGTTTATGCTTTGAAAGTTCAAACGGAATCAGTGATTTTTAAACAGCCTTAGTTGTACCGACATTCATACTTTCTCTGCAAGTCTACCAAGTTGGAGTTACTGAAAGGATCATTAATCGAGATATAAATTGAATACCCCGATGCATTTTCAAGTGTTTAAACGCTCTTATGGACATATTGCCATAGTATTATATCAACAATAATGCCTTCCAAAAAGGTTTCAACCTTACTCTATCACTCAACAATAGGGAAATACCAAAATAGCAACTTGAAACGAGTACTGAGATCTGAGTTTAATGATCCAGAAAGTGCATGACCTATGGACAGAAATATACGGAAGTCTAGTTTCCAGAACAACTGACCGTTCGTCCATAGGCTTCTTAACAAATAAGTTATTGCTGTTTTAGTAAATAAAGGTCAAGCTATACGGAAATTATTTCCAGCGATTGTGCTAACTTTGATCCTAACCAACTTGGTCGAATTTCCCCAAACTCGAAGTTAATGAGATTTCGCTATATCTTTCATCACAAGACTAATCGACTTTCATGTCTTATTGTAGATCTCTCGTGGCGAAATTGAGTGCCTTGCTGATAGTGGAACAACCCCACACTATTCTTATGAATAGGCAATTATTTAAGGATATTGTGCCATATATATCCTCAGTGACAACAATGATTGGTTCCTCCCAAGTAATTCAAGGGAGGGGACCTGCTCATTACTTGCTATCTAATGGTACGCATATTAATGTCATAAATGCTCTCTATGCCCCAAGAGCAAACCGAACCTTGCTAAGTTTTAGGGACATCCGTGCCAACGGTTATCACCTTGATACACACTGTGAGAATGGGATAGAATTTTTGTGTGTTACTCTAGCAGAATGCGGAAGACGCTGCGTTTTCGAAAAAGTTATGAGTCTAAGTAGTTGTTTATACCAGACTACAATAAGGGTTATTGAATCCTACGCTGTGAGTCACGAACTTTGTGGTTCCGAAGCATACCAACTATGGCATGACCGACTCGGTCACCCTGGACGCGACATGATGATTCGGATTTTGAAAAACTCACACGGTCATCCGTTTTGCAAGTCCAAAAAACGATTGGAAGCACCACTCGATATCGGCATTGAAGTGAGTGAGTCTGATACCGTATCACCAGGATTAAAGATCGCACGCCCTGATAAGGTTGACGGTGCATCTTTCGTAAATCACGAGGCTTCCGTGGCAATTTTCAATGCCCATAAATCATTTTGTAAAGCTTGTTCACTAGCAAAGTTGATACCTTCTCCGTCCTTTGCTAAAGACTCAACACAAAATATTCACTTCTTACAAAGAATTCAAGGGGACATTTGTGGACCTATTCAACCAGAGTGCGGACCATTTAGATACTTTATGGTTCTGATTGATGCATCGACGCGATGGTCACACGTCGCTTTGCTATACACAAGAAATGCTGCATTTGCTAAACTCCTAGCACAAATCATCAAGTTACGGACTAACCAGCCCGACTTTCCAATCTCGCCATTAAGATTGGACAACGCTGGTGAGTTTACATCAAAATCCTTTGACGACTATTGCATGTCGATTGGGATTGAAGTTGAACATCCCGTCCCCCATATTCATTCGCAGAATGGCCTTGTTAAGGCTATGATTAAGCGGTTACAGCTTATCGCCCGAGCATTGGTATTGCACACCAAATTGCTGATTTCTGTCTGGGGTTATGCAATTTTGCATGCGGCTATACTTATTCGCTTTCGACCCACGGCCAATCAACCGTTTAGTGAATACCAGTTGGTAATTGGATGTGAGCCTGATATTTCACACTTACGCATTTTTGGTTGTGCAGTCTATTTGCCAATTACGCCTCCACAGCATACTAAAATGCGTCCGCAAAGACGATTAGGTATATACATTGGCTATGAATCGCCTAAAATTATCCACTATTTGGAACCTTTGACAGGAGATCTATTTACTGCAAGATTTGCAGATTGTCACTTTGATGAGACAAACTTTCCATCGTTAAGGGGAGAGAGGAATCGTACGATTCCAGTTGAACGCCAGGAAATTGTCTGGTGTGCTCCCTCCTTGCCTCATCAAGATCCCCACACGGCTCAATCCGAAGTGCAATGTATTCTCAGTCTTCAAAAAGTTGCAGATTCGATGCCCGACAACTTTACTGATACTTCGAAAGTGACAAGATCTACCATTCCCGCTACGAATATTCCTGCAAAGTTAGAAGTCCCAATTATAGGGCAAGGTTCAGCCGCCCAAAGGAATGATGCCCCCGGCATCGACCTTAGTGGTGGGACGGATACTTCGGCTGCTCTTATCCCTACTCGAAATAGGGGGAGGCCAGTGGGTAGAAAGGATACCAAACCTCGAAAAAGAAGAGGAACGGAGGCACAAAATCCTCTTATTATCGACACACGAGATTATCTCTGACTACGGATATGTCCTCGAATCAACAATGGAACAATCGACGGATGCATCGGAAACTTTGTTGATGTCAGAGAATAAAGAAATCTCAATGCAATGTACGAGTGAATACGTACTATTAGACAGGTCGTCCACGCTAGTCGATGATGCTTTTGTCTACTCCGTCGCTCAAGAAATTATTGAAGACCGATGCTGAGCCGCGCTCGGTTGCTGAATGTCAACGACGAGCCGATTGGCCGAAATAGAAAGATGCAATGCAAGCTGAACTAGACTCAATGGCTAAATGTGAGGTATTTGGCCGTATCGAGCCAGTACTCGTGGGCGTTAAATCAGTTGGACATAAGTGGGTCTTTGTTCGTAAACGCAATGATAAGAATGAGGTCATGCGTTACAAAGCAAGACTAGTTGCCCAAGGCTTCTCGCAGCGCCCTGCATTGACTACGAGGAGACATATTATCCCGTTATGGACATCATCACTTTCCGCTACTTAGTAAGTTTGGGAGTATCCGAAAAACTGAATATGCAGCTTATGGATGTGGTTAGGGCTGTAAACGAGCCGAACTATACCGAACCTTTACTGGGTTTGGTCCGGCTCGAAATTATTCGAACCTTAGGTTCGATTCGGCTATAAAATTTCGAACCTCAGAATTTGAGGTTCGATTCGGCTCGAAGGCAATTTTTTTATAGTTCGATTCGATTCGGCCGAATTTTCGAACCGTTCAAATATAGTTTGATTTGGCTCGAGTTAAAGTCCACTATAACTCTATAAGTCCAGTATAGTTCGAATATAGTTTGGTCCAATTCGCCGAAGCCGAATAGTTCGGCCTGGGATGGGGGGCTTATGTCTTGGGCCAAAGCCCCTCGAATCGAGCCGAACTGTTCGGTTCGATTCCCGAATCCTATTTTATAGGGTTCGACTCTACATTTGGTGCCCCGAATTGAGCCACAAATTGAGCTTTTCCGAGCCGAATCTTTCTAACCGAATCGAACTGTTACGTTTGTTCACAGCCCTAGATGTTGTTACAGCGTATCTTTATGGGGCTCTAGATACGGACATTTATATGAAAGTCCCCGAAGGGATTTCGTTGCCCAAATCAAGTAGCTCTAAACCACGAAGCGCTTACGCTGTGAAACTGCGTCGTTCACTGTATGGGTTGAAATAATCCGGAAGGATGTGGTACAACTGCCTACGTGAATACTTGGTTGGGAAGGGATACGAGAACAGTGATATCTGCCCATGTATTTTTGTAAAAAGAATAGATACAAGATTCGTGATTGTAGCTGTCTATTAGATGACATGAATGTTATCGGTGCCATAGATAAGGTCAATGAAAAGGCCTGCTACCTTAAATCTGAATTCGAGATGAAAGACCTGGGGAGGACTCGATTCTGCTTGGGCTTAGAGCTAGAACATCGAGATGATGGTATACTCATTCATCAATCTGCTGTAACACCCCCAATCCACTCAGGGATATTACACGCCGTAGACCCTCTTTTCGAAGATCTACCAGGCTGGTAACAACATTTAACATCTCGACAACGCCTTCAAGGCTAAATGACTCAGTAGACCGGTTTGGTCTTTCAATAAAAATATACAACTCAATCACAACATATACCCACGCAGGGGTCAAAATACAATAAACTCCCGTACAACGGGAAAAAGATACTGCAGCGGAAAAGAAAATACAACTAGACAAATACGACATCAACGGATCCTCGTGTGATTAGTATCGATCATCTTTCATCATCCTTCGTGCCATCCCTGTGTTATGCTCCAAAACCTGAATGCAAAAATAGACATCCACCCCCCGAATACTCGGGGGTTAGCAAAACTCCACTGTTTTGCTAGTGCAAGAACAAAGTGCAAATACGAGCCATACAATTCACATTCCACGAATAACAATAACCAAGGATCCTCAAAGATCCAAACGAAACGAAAAGTACTTCCCGAGGCAAGGGTTTGAGAAAACATTTCAAAATCGAAATATCATAAATCAATGGAAGTAATTTATAAAACGGTTTAGAATGCCATCGAGAGTTTTAATAGAAAACAATTTAGGATTATCCAATCCTACTTTTCAAAATCCAAAAGACAAAAGGGGTCACCGCCCCAAAGGTTTACTTTCCGAAAAATGACATTTACCAAACCGTTGGGATTTTAGCCCCAAATCCGTGAAACGACTTTTACAAAACCATTGGGATTTTAGCCCCAATCTCAGCAACTCACAGTACTCAAGAACGACCACAAGGTTCGTCTCCCAACATCAAAATACACAAATAAAAGATTTAAAACAAACAACAAAATACTCTAGTGCCATCCTAGCCAAGTAGGCCAAACGAACAACTTACCTCTTACACACTTAGTCAATGCATGCAATCATGAAAACCGTTCAAAAGCACTCATTTCCGGAAATGCCAATATCAAATCACATTTGTAAAATGCACCACAATTAACCGTCGATCCACGTCTCTGTGGACCCCTACCGAGACCCCGTCGGATCTAACCCGTAGTGGTTAAAAGCAAGCTCGTCGATCCACGTCTCTGTGGACCCCTACCGAGACCCCGTCGGATCTAACCCGTAGTGAGCATACACACACACACGTTACTCATGCAATACTAATATGCTAAGAATGTAAGTTCATTAAGAATACTCACTAGAGATGGCCATTAACTCGACACCATTGTCAAACTCTTCAAAACACCACAACAAGATTAAATACGGAATACACGATTCCATAACTTTAAACAATAGGAGTATTATCATCAAATTCTTCAACGTTCAAAATAACCAAATCATAATCAATCCCCAAAACACACCATTCACAAAACACACACGCCATTTGAAAGAAAGCCTTTAACGAGGCCAAACCGAAATCTTTTGAAACTTCATTTCAAACAACCAAACAAACACACCAAGACGATCACCGATCATCATATCCATAAAATAAGAAAAGTATGGGCAAGGTACTTGCCTCGAATAAGAACAACGCGGAGAATCGACCGAAGTAGGTTGGCCCGAACCGACTACGAACCCGCCGACTCCACCGAACGCCAACTCACGTTCATAAACTACGAAGGACAACTAATAACAATGAAATGAATTCCATAACACGACTCAAAGCCGTTGAATTCAAAGAACGAATGACGAAAGTTCACGGATTTCCCCCAAAACGGCCAAGAACACGATTCGTTCCGTCAAATCACGAAAACGGAATTCCAAGTTGAAATATGGATATACAATACATAGAATATGTTTAACAACATCATTTAACCATAATCAATCCATCGAAAACGGATGAAAAACGAGATCGGGGACAAATCCCACGAAAAGTCAATTCGAAGGAAATCAAGAAATATACTTCGATTCGACGAAGAACAATGGATTAAATGATGTTAAACACGAGAATACTACCAAGATTAATCATACCCATCATGAATTAATCAACAACACGGAACGAATCGGACGAAAATGCAAAAACCCCCAAATTCACGAAATTAGGGTTCTAAGGAAGATTACCTTGATTATTTGGATCAAAGGATGATATCGGATGATTTATTGATGTTATGAACTCAAGAACTTCATTGATTTGTTGTTAAA
Source organism: Orobanche coerulescens (assembly GCA_033398695.1). NCBI lineage: Eukaryota > Viridiplantae > Streptophyta > Magnoliopsida > Lamiales > Orobanchaceae > Orobanche > Orobanche coerulescens. The sequence continues at coordinate 144,296,322 of CM065815.1, read as the reverse complement.
CAACATGTCTTCGTCACCCATGAATCGCCAGCCGCGGACGGAGAAGGAAGGAAATGAAAAACGAAGGGAAATGTGGTGATGCTGTCATATATCTTTGGGCGGAACTAGCGTCGCTAGCCTTCCGGACTAGCGTGCGCTATCGGCCGATGACGGCCGAGCACTCTCGGCCATGGCCCGCATGACCCGGCACCACCGACCAGTGCCGACCATGACTCGTCCACTCGACTCCGCTAGCGTGCGCTCTGGCCGAAGCTGCGCGCGCGCTTGTCCGGAGAGCCACTGGACTAACAAACTTACCAGTAACGTCGCTGGCGGCCGGCGGCGTCGCTACCTGCCGGTTAGCGTGCGCTACGGCCAAGCGGCGTGCGCTACTGCCGATCTGGCCGAGTCCGTAACCTCGTAATCCCTCTGCCCGGGCGATGCGTCGCTGGCCACCGATAAGCGTCGCTACACTGCCGGTTAAGCGCGCCTGACCTTCCGGCGATGGCGTGCGCTCGTCGGTTCTGCCGCACCTATCCGGCGGTGCCCACAATCGTCCGGCGATCCATAACCGTCCGGCGATGCGACCACGGGGCTCGGCGACCCGATTTCCAAACGTCACGGGCGAACACGGCGAAAAGTTCGCGGACAACATCAACGGCCGAAATGAAAACATAATACCATAATTAGTCATACGCGACCAAGAAGCGGGTCGAGACAACAATTACAGAATCTGAGATACCCGTAACTTTCAAGAAATTACAAAATGGCCCAAAAGCGCTGGAAATCACGATACGTGATCGAATAACCAAACCGAAGTTCACAACACGTCTAACAAAGTTAAACGGACTTACGAGAAACTCGAAGCAGCGGTTTGAGCGAGATTCGCAAGAATCGAACTCAAGCGCGGAAAAGTCGCTAAAAGCACGGAACTCAACAAAAGCGACACCAAGCGAACTCGGATGTCAAAAGTGTAGAATTAATCATTCTCGGAATGACGAAGCGGTCATGATCGAAGTCGTCAAAGCGGACTCCGTCCGAAAAAAGAAATTTACCGAAAATCGAAAATTGCGGATATTACATTCTACCCTCCTTAAAAGAAGTTTCGTCCCGAAACTTAAAACAAGTAGGGAGAAGAAATATTCCGCCAGGAAAAACTCAACGAGATACACAAGAATGCGTAACTAACGCCCAACGGCGAAATGTTACAAACAACGCAAAGGAATATACGGCGTGTAAACACGCTCCACGGCGACCAACACAACGTCGCCGTTAGGGATATAATAAAACCAACAAATGACAAGCGTCATCAAACGGATAATATAGCCAAGTCAATTATCCGACAATCACAAAACACAACGAACGAAAATCAATATGATTGACCAACCCAACGGTACATCAATCAAAACGCGATCCAATCGCTGAACAAAATACGGAATTCCACCGCCCAAGGGTTTGAAGATCGAAAACGAGACTAATTTCCCGAACTTAAGGGAATTACAAAGGAGCCTGAACGCTCAACAATCACGAAACGAGAACAAAAACCGAACAAACAAACGATCGAGACAACAAAAATCGAACAATCATGTCCGAAACACGAAGGATAATAAAATTCAAACAACAACTCCAAGGTTCACATCTCGACTCGAGACAATATATGATCCGGTAAAAACAACAGGATGTGCATTCACATAAGATCCACAGGAAAGGGAATAGCAATTAAAAAGTCACAACGACAAACGAGTTATTCCGAAACAATACCACACTCGTTCGATAAACAAAAACAACGGGTAGGACAAGCTCAGAAATGTCAATGAACATAAATGGGTCGACAGAGTCGAAAACATAAGAGTTCCAAATCCGATCCACTTCGAATAAAAGAACTAATAGAACCAGATGATGTCACTCCCGAACAAGGTTCACAAGAATCGAACTGAACCCGAAAAAGTCACATCGATAACCAGATCGACCCGCAACAAGATCACAGCTCGTTCGGACGATGAAACCGAAATACAGAACAAGTTCATAAAGTATCAACGAACATGAGCGAATCGATAGACTGGAGAAAGAGAAAATACAGAAGTCAAAATAGTACGGGCATTACCTCCGACCTCGTCCACGAAACTCACAAAAACGGGAGCAAGGTAACAAGACATTAAACAACCGACACGTAACGGAACCATCACCGACGCACACGGTCATACCAAACCAAGCTCTAACAGCTCGCACATGCGCGACAACGCAGAAATCACCACGAGACGACAACATTTAACACCAACATCCCGCCTCTCACGGGGGCTAACACAACAAATGTGTGGAAAACGACTCAACGCTCACACCGCCAATTCGGTCATACTCGGGAGTAAACATCAAAATGACAACGCAAACATCATACATACATACCCAGCCCTCAAACGGGAATGGATAGGTTTTAAAAACGAAAACTTCATTTTGAAAATAATTTGAAGAATACCGGTTGACCTTGAGTATCACCTTACAAAAAGTACAAACGTGAAATATCGTTATCGAGACATTGGAGAACCATTTCGCATTTGCTAAAAATGAGGACACTTTCTCTTAGTGAAAACTTTCAGAATATTCGACCCTCGGGTCTAAATAAAAAAAAAAGTTTCTAAAACATTAAAAATACCTCAAAGCATTTTGGTCCTCGAAGTAGAAAATTTTTGAAATATATTGTGGCACCTAGGATGTACCACAAGAAAATAACTCATTTGAAAAGTATGTCTCGAAATTTATTTTTCTAAGATACTCAAGGTTTTCAAAAATTCAATAGGCCAGAATGCCCAAACTCACACATATCGACGTTCATTAAAACAACTCCTAGTACACGCATCAAAACGTTTAAAATCAAGACAATACATGTCTTTAAACGGAAATAAACGATAAAATACCACATTCAGAACAAAACCACTGACCCCATTCGAGGCCTCTAAAGACCCTCCCGCACTGGCTAGTGAACAAGTCGAACGTGTATAAGCACAAAGCTTCCACAAGAGAACTTGTAAAACGTGCAAATCGATTCGAAAGTCATCAGCCACGGACAAAACAACAATAAAAAGACATCACAAGCGACGAGACTCCTCGTATAAATCAAATACGAGAGTCGACTAAATACATATCGTGAAATAAAAATCCACATAAGGATTCCACCACTTAACAAATAATCATAAAAATAGCTCGTGTCATACGAGGCACAACACAAAGAAGGGAGACTTACTTCCACAGGTCGCACGAAGATGATGATCGCCCCACGATACTAATCACGACCAACAAACTCAAACGACGCGTCGCGACACTCGATCGGATAAAATCCGACGAAACAAGACTCAAACAACACGACTAGACCCGACAGCCTAGGTTTCCTCAACCTAAGCTCTGATACCATTTATGTAACACCCCCAATCCACTCAGGGATATTACACGCCGTAGACCCTCTCCTCGAAGATCTACCAGGATGGTAACAACATTTAACATCTCGACAATGCCTTCAAGGCTAAATGACTCAGTAGACCGATTTGGTCTTTCAATAAAAATATACAACTCAATCACAACATATACCCACGCAGGGGTCAAAATACAATAAACTCCCGTACAACGGGAAAAAGATACTGCAGCGGAAAAGAAAATACAACTAGACAAATACGACATCAACGGATCCTCGTGTGATTAGTATCGATCATCTTTCATCATCCTTCGTGCCATCCCTGTGTTATGCTCCAAAACCTGAATGCAAAAATAGACATCCACCCCCCGAATACTCGGGGGTTATCAAAACTCCACTATTTTGCTAGTGCAAGAACAAAGTGCAAATACGAGCCATACAATTCACATTCCACGAATAACAATAACCAAGGATCCTCAAAGATCCAAACGAAACGAAAAGTACTTCCCGAGGCAAGGGTTTGAGAAAACATTTCAAAATCGAAATATCATAAATCAATGGAAGTAATTTATAAAACGGTTTAGAATGCCATCGAGAGTTTTAATAGAAAACAATTTAGGATTATCCAATCCTACTTTTCAAAATCCAAAAGACAAAAGGGGTCACCGCCTCAAAGGTTTACTTTCCGAAAAATGACATTTACCAAACCGTTGGGATTTTAGCCCCAAATCCGTGAAACGACTTTTACAAAACCATTGGGATTTTAGCCCCAATCTCAGCAACTCACAGTACTCAAGAACGACCACAAGGTTCGTCTCCCAACATCAAAATACACAAATAAAAGATTTAAAACAAACAACAAAATACTCTAGTGCCATCCTAGCCAAGTAGGCCAAACGAACAACTTACCTCTTACACACTTAGTCAATACATGCAATCATGAAAACCGTTCAAAAGCACTCATTTCCGGAAATGCCAATATCAAATCACATTTGTAAAATGCACCACAATTAACCGTCGATCCACGTCTCTGTGGACCCCTACCGAGACCCCGTAGGATCTAACCCGTAGTGGTTAAAAGCAAGCTCGTCGATCCACGTCTCTGTGGACCCCTACCGAGACCCCGTCGGATCTAACCCGTAGTGAGCATACACACACACACGTTACTCATGCAATACTAATATGCTAAGAATGTAAGTTCATTAAGAATACTCACTAGAGATGGTCATTAACTCGACACCATTGTCAAACTCTTCAAAACACCACAACAAGATTAAATACGGAATACACGATTCCATAACTTTAAACAATAGGAGTATTATCATCAAATTCTTCAACGTTAAAAATAACCAAATCATAATCAATCCCCAAAACACACCATTCACAAAACACACACGCCATTTGAAAGAAAGCCTTTAACGAGGCCAAACCGAAATCTTTTGAAACTTCATTTCAAACAACCAAACAAACACACCAAGACGATCACCGATCATCATATCCATAAAATAAGAAAAGTATGGGCAAGGTACTTGCCTCGAATAAGAACAACGCGGAGAATCGATCGAAGTAGGTTGGCCCGAACCGACTACGAACCCGCCGACTCCACCGAACGCCAACTCACATTCATAAACTACGAAGGACAAATAATAACAATGAAATGAATTCCATAACACGACTCAAAGCCGTTGAATTCAAAGAACAAATGACGAAAGTTCACGGATTTCCCCCAAAACGGCCAAGAACACGATTCGTTCCGTCAAATCACGAAAACGGAATTCCAAGTTGAAATATGGATATACAATCCATAGAATATGTTTAACAACATCATTTAACCATAATTGATCCATCGAAAACGGATGAAAAACGAGATCGGGGACAAATCCCCCGAAAAGTCAATTCGAAGGAAATCAAGAAATATACTTCGATTCGACGAAGAACAATGGATTAAATGATGTTAAAAACGAGAATACTACCAAGATTAATCATACCCATCATGAATTAATCAACAACACGGAACGAATCGGACGAAAATGCAAAAACCCCCAAATTCATGAAATTAGGGTTCTAAGGAAGATTACCTTGATTCGCTGGATCAAATGATGATAACGGATGATTGATTGATGTTATGAACTCAAGAACTTCATGGATTTGTTGTTAAACAACATGGCTTCGTCACCCATGAATCGCCAGCCGCGGACGGAGAAGGAAGGAAATGAAAAACAAAGGGAAATGTGGCTGGTCTGTCATATATATACTGGGCCGGAACTAGCGTGCGCTAGCCTTCCCGGACTAGCGTGCGCTATCGGCCAGTACCGGCCGAGCACTCTCGGCCATGTCCCGCATGACCCGGCACCACCGACCAATTCTTCCGACCATGACTCGTCCACCCGACTCCCGCTAGCGTGCGCTACGGCCGGAAGCCTGCGCGCGCTAGCCGACCTGTCCAGTAGCCACTGGACTAACAAACTTACCCAGGTAACGTATGCTAGCCGGCCGGAAGCGTGCGCTACCCTTGCCGGTTAGCGTGTGCTATGACCGACAGCAGTGTGCGCTACTTGCCGATCCTGACCGAGTCCAGAACCTCAGAATCCCTCTGCCCAGGCCCGATAGCGTACGCTAGGCCACCCGATAGCGTGCGCTACACCTGCCGGTCAGCGCGCGCAGCCTTCCGGCAGTAGCGTGCGCTACGCCGGTTCCTGCCGCACCTATCCGGCCGGTGCCCGCAATCGTCCGGCCGATCCATAACCGTCAAGTCGATGCGACCACGGGGCTCGACGACCCGATTTCCGAAAACGTACGGAACGAACACAACGAAAAGTTCTCGGACAACATCAACGGCCCGAAATGAAAACATAATACCATAATTAGTCATACGCGACCAAGAAACGGGTCGAGACAACAATTACAGATACGGATACCCGTAACTTTTAAGAAATTACAAAATGGCCCAAAACGCCCGGAAATCACGATACGTGATCGAATAACCAAACCAAAGTTCACAACACGTCTAACAAAGTTAAACGGACTTACGAGAAACTCGAAACAGCAGTTTCGAACGAGATTCGCAAGAATCGAACTCAAGCGCGGAAAAGTCGCTAAAAAGCACGGAACTCAACAAAACGACACCGAAACAAACTCGGATGTCAAAAAGTGTAGAATTAATCATTATCATAATGACGAAACGGTCATGAGCGAGTCGTCAAAACGGACTCCGTCCGAAAAAAAGAAATTTACCGAAAATCGAAAATTGCGGATATTACATCTGCCTATGTCCAGAAAATGCTCAGGCGATTTAGTATGGACAAGGCACATCCTCTTGCTACCCCCATGGTTGGTCGAAGTCTGGAAATGAACAAGGATCTGTTTCGTCCTAAAGAGAGGATGAAAAGGTCCTTGGAGCAGAAACACCGTACCTTAGCGCAATCGGTGCGTTGTTGTATCTGGCTCAATGTACTCGCCCAGACATCGCATTCTCTGTAAATCTGTTAGCGAGATTTAGATCCACTCCCACGATAAGGCATTGGAATGGAGTAAAACACATCTTTCGATACTTGAAAGGCTCCAGTGATCTTGGATTGTTCTTTCCCTACGCAAGAGAGAGCGATATTCCGAAAGGAATTGTTGAGGTTAAGACATTGCATACCGACCGTCGATCTTCCTCTGATATTGCAGCTAAGCATGGCAACTTAACTACCAGAAGTGCTAATGCGAGCAAGCTTACCCCCTATGCAGAGAATCCTAACAATATGTTGGTTGGATTTGCTGATGCCGGTTATCTCTCTGACCCGCATAAAGGACGTTCCCAAACTGGTTATGTGTTCACCATTGGGAATACGGTGATATCTTGGGGATCTACCAAGCAGACCCTGGTCGCTACTTCCTCGAACTATGCAGAGATAATTGCATTGCACGAATCCGTAAGGGAGTGTATTTGGATTCAGTCACTCATAGACCATATACGAGGAACTTGTGGTTTAGATCCCACTATAGCAATCCCTACTTACATCTTTGAGGATAATGCGGCATGCATTGAGCAGATTAAGTTAGGTTTCATTAAGGGTGACAATACCAAGCATATCATGCCGAAGTTCTTTTATAATCGGCAACAGCAGAAATTGCTGAATATCGAAGTGAAACAAGTGAGTTCCAATGAGAATATCGCAGACTTGTTCACTAAGTCTCTGCCGAAATCTACATTTGATATACATGTGAGAAGCATCGGCATGTGTCGATTATCCGAGCTCAACTAATGATAGCTCGTTGGGATGAGCTGTTATGTATGACTCAAGGGAAGTATACTTCACATGATTCTGACATTTGTAGTTGGTGCGTTGTGATCTTTTTCCTCACCAAGTCTTTGTTTTTCCCACGGGATTTTGTTTGACTTGGAAAGGTTTTTTACCGAGGCAACATCTTATGCACCATGATAGTATTAGTGCTCGACACAGGGGGAGTGTTCCGGGATATCCTTCCCTTATTGGTGTCTTCCCTAATACTGGTTGTAGGGGGATACAAAGATGGAAGGTTCTAGACCCTTCTTGAGGTAGTAGGATCCTATTAGATGTCTTATCTTATCTAGGAATCCTATATATGGAAGGACTCTCATTGTAATGCCTATATAAAGGCCCATCTATCAGTGTTATGAATACAATTGATTTGCTGTCTTTTACTTTCTCATGAAACAATATAATCATTCGATTCACATTAATATTGTACCAAAACTTAATATATATTAGATTTTATTCCGATATCGATATATATACCAAACTTAACGATGGTTTTGGTATAAGCATTAGAAGTTGGTATATCAAAATACTGAACTAACAAAATATCGAACGAATTTTGGTATATATCAATATATTGGAAAACTATACTTTTTTTGGTATTTCAGTATGTACTGAAATACCCCAAAATTTAAATATTCATTAACCGTTACAGTACTAAAAAATTTCGGTATGATAAAAATATTTGGAATACCAAGAATTTCTACATTCTTGATAATTTTTCAATACGTTAAACTCGATATTTTTTTATTTTAGTATTTTTTTGTCACCTTTAATCTTAATAGCAGAAGAATATCTTGTATAATTTTTATCTTGAACATTTAATAAAAATATAGTTGCTTGGAGGGGTGTATTCAATAGGAATTTTGTGGGATTTTTTTGGAGTTTAGAAATCCTTGGGTATTCAATTTGGATTATTTTGAATCCATTAAAATCTTGAGATATTCAATTTGGATTTCAGAATGTCATTTAAAATCTTGATGTATTCAATTAGGATTTCAAAATGTCATGTAAAATCTTGGTGTATTCAATTTGAATTTAAAACAATCCATTAAAATCTAAAGGTATTCAAAAATCCATGGATTTTTTTGGATTCATTAAAATGGTGGGTTTTGATGGATTTATTAGTGTTTTTTGTAGGTTTTGAAATTTCACCAAAATCAGTGAGATTTTGAAGGATTTCTAAAAATCTATTTGTAAATCTGAAAGACTCTCCATCAATTTTATAAGATTCTACGATGATGATTATTAATACATGCATTATTTCGAATCCGCCAAAATCTCTAAAAATCCATGGATTATTATTAATCCACCAAAATCTGAATTGAATACACCCCTCTTAGACTATTTTTATTAAATGAATTGTTGGAAATATAAGATAAAATGGAGGAAATGGGGTGTTTTGAGCAGCCCATTTGAGAGAAAATTTTGAGTGGGCTCGACTACGAGTTAAAGTCGAGACTTAGTTGGAATACGTAGCACTCCGTACGAGGTTTCCAAAACATGTAAGAACACTCAAAATGATTGAGGTATGAATGAGATATAATGTTCCAAAGTGAACCCTTTAGAAATGGGTTTGGGATGCTATCCCACATTGAAAAAAGAAGGGAGAAATTGTGAGTATATAAGGAGATGTGGACAAAGGCATGTTCAAAAAGTGAGACATCTGTGGATGTGTGACTAGGCGCCCCTCGCACACACACACACACACACACACACACACGCCGCCGCCGCCCGGCCGGTCGGCCGGCCGGGTCGGCTCGGTCTCGGTCGAAGGGCGATTTGGGCGAAATGTCTCGGCGTCTCGAAGTTATTTTTTTACTGTAATTTTATTCGGTAAAATTTATTTTACCGAAAATACCTCGATTATAAATTCCGAATTTCGGATTCGGATAAATATCAATTTAATTGATAATTATCGAACTAAACAGACCTGGTCGGTTTAGAGTTCCTCCAGATACCAACTCTGATCGGTATAGAGTTCTTCCAACACACAACCTCCTCCAGCCTTCACCTATAAATACCCGGCTTGAGGGGCTCGTTTTTACACACCTTTTTGCAGACGAATTTTGAGAGCCTTTACAGCAAAATATTTTTTCTTTTTCGTTTTTATTCTTCGGTCGGTGATAGTAGACAGATTTTGTTCTAGTTCGTTGATGGCGCAGCGGATCACAGATTCGTTACATCGAGCTGTTGTTTTATCCTGGGAGGCAGACGTCAGACACCGTGGTGAGGATGAATTTGCTTTAAGGAGACAGATTATCTGGACTCAACAGCGAAACTTTCGTTATATTCGGGATCGACAGATTTCGTTTTGCTAACAAATTTTCTGCAGGGCTTATATATTATATATATTCGATATATATATATATATATATATATATATATATATATATATATATATTCTGTTGTTTTTCAAGTAATTGTTTTCAAAATTATTCAACAATCTTAAAGCAAACTTTTTTTTTTACTTGATTAAAACAGATCTATTTTCGAAAAGCTAATCAATATGGATTCTCAAAACCAAACAATGTCCACGGACGTTTCTGGAGGTGCGTCTCAGAAAATTGGCTCGGGTTCAGCGACTGGAGGTGCGCCTCTGATAACTGGATTGGGTACAACTTCGATTCTGATTACTAATTCGGTTTCAGTTCCGGTCAACCATGCGGACAAACCAGAGAAATTCAACGGGCAGAATTTCAAAAGATGGCAACAAAAGATGATGTTCTATCTGACCACTCTAGGCTTGTCTCGATTCCTCAAGGAGGATGCGCCAAAATATGACGAAGACAGTAACCAACAAACTCTGATGGTCATTGATGCTTGGAAAACTTCCGACTATCTGTGTCGGAACTATGTGATGAATGGCCTTGCCGATTCATTGTACAACGTGTACAGCAGTGCTAAATCAGCTAAGGCGTTATGGGACTCACTGGACCATAAGTACAAGATCGAGGACGTCGGTGCCAAGAAGTGGATTGTTGGACGGTTTCTCGATTACAAGATGATTGACTCCAAGACAGTAGTGAGTCAAGTTCAAGAGCTACAAGTGATCATTCACGAAATCCATGATGAAGGAATGATCATTAGCGAATCCTTCCAAGTGGCTGCTGTGATCGAGAAACTGCCCTCAACTTGGAAAGATTTCAAGAATTATCTCAAGCACAAGCGCAAGGAGATGAGTATGGAAGATCTGATCGTTAGACTTCGCATAGAGGAAGACAACCGAGGATCAGAGAAGAAGGTAAATGCTGCTTTGGCAAAGGCTAATGTTGTGGAAACTGGACAGACATCTAAGAAAGGCGACAATGGAAAGGGAACCAAGCTGGGACCTAAAGGAGGAATTGGGAAAAAGAAGAAAAAATTCCTTGGTAAATGCTACAACTACGAAAAGATGAATCATAGGGCGGCTGACTGCAGGCTGCCAAAGAAACCAAAGAAAAAGGAAGGTAATACAGCACATCTGATTACCGAGCAAGTGGAAAATCTTGACTTATGTGCTATGATCTCCGAAGTGAACTTAGTTGGCTCAAATACCAAAGAGTGGTGGATTGACACTGGAGCAACTAGGCATATATGTGCCAACAAATCAATGTTCTCCTCATTGATAGAAACTGATGCCGGTGATATACTGTATATGGGAAACTCTGCAACCTCAACTATCTTGGGCGAAGGCACGGTGATCTTAAAGATGACGTCTGGAAAGGAAGTGACTCTTAAACATGTGTTATATGTGCCTGATATTCGAAGGAACCTTATTTCTGGTACCTTGTTGATGAAGCATGGCTTTAGAACAGTTTTCGAGTCCGATAAAGTTATTTTGTCGAAAAATGGTGTGTTTATAGGCAAGGGATATGAATGTGATGGGCTAGTTAAGCTCAATGTAATGACTATCAACAATAATGAAATGAAGAATTCTTCTGCTTACTTGCTTGAGTCTCCTAATTTATGGCATGCTAGATTAGGACATGTTAATTTTAATGCAATGCGTAGACTTATTGCATTAGAACACATACCAAAGTTTAAAATTGATTTAAACCACAAGTGTGAAACTTGTGTAGAGGCAAAATTAACTCGATCTCCATTCCGACAAGTGGAAAGAAACACCAAACCTTTAGAATTAATACATAGCGACCTATGTGATTTGAAGTTTGTTCAAACTAGAGGTGGAAATAAATATTTTATTACTTTCGTGGATGATTGTACTAAATATTGCTATGTATATTTGCTTAAAAGCAAAGATGAAGCCATAGAGAAATTCGTTCTCTATAAAACGGAAGTTGAGAATCAATTGAATGCAAAGATAAAAATTTTGAGGAGTGACCGTGGAGGTGAATATGTGGAACCATTTGGCGAATTTTGCTCGCAACATGGGATTATTCATGAAGTCACTGCCCCATATGCACCACAGTCAAATGGTGTGGCGGAACGTAAGAATCGCACTCTGAAAGAGATGATGAACGCGATATTACTAAATTCAGGTCTGCCGCAAAATATGTGGGGATAAGCCATCTTAACGGCGAATTATCTCTTAAACAAGATATGCCGTAAGAACGGAGACAAAACTCCTTATGAATTGTGGAAAGGAGTCAAGCCTTCCTATAATTACATGAAAGTGTGGGGGTGTCTAGTAAAGGTGCTGATACCTACTCCTAAGAAAGTTAAAATAGGCCCAAAAACGGTTGATTGCATTTTCATTGGATATGCACACAACAGTAATGCTTACCGATTTCTTGTGGATGAATCCAAAGTGCCTGATATTCACAAGAATACGATTATGGAATCAAGGAATGCGTCATTCTTTGAGAACATCTTTCCTTGCAAGACTGCAAGTGAACCCCTTATCTCATCCGAACAGACTTCTGAACTAATGGATGAAGATAATGAAGACCAAATAATGGATAATGAGGATGAACCTAGAAGGAGCAAGCGACAAAGGACGGAGAAATCTTACGGACCAGATTTCATCACCTACTTGCTCGAAAAGGCTCCTCAGACTTACAAAGAAGCTGTAAGCTCGACGGATGGACCTCTATGGAATGAGACTATCAAAGAAGAGATTGATTCTATATTACAGAATCATACTTGGGAACTAGTGGATTTACCTCCTAAGTGTAAACCATTAGGAAATAAGTGGATTTTCAAGAAGAAATTGAAAGATGGCGCAGTTGATAAATATAAGGCTAGGCTCGTAGCGAAGGGATATAACTAACGTGAAGGCCTAGACTATTTTTATACTTACTCTCCTGTGACGAGAATAACTTCCATCAGGATGATACTTGCCATTGCAGCATTACGAGGCTTAGAAGTTCATCAAATGGATGTTAAAACTGCCTTTCTTAATGGGGACTTAGAAGAGGAAATCTACATGGAACAACCCGAGGGGTTCTCTGCTCCTGGACAAGAAAGAAAAGTCTGCAAGCTGGTAAAATCTTTGTACGGATTGAAGCAGGCACCAAAACAGTGGCATGAAAAATTTGATCATGTCATGATAAGCGGTGGCTTAATAATTAATGAATCCGAAAAATGTGTATATGTGAAAGACACAGAAGATGGCTATGTCATTTTGTGTCTATATGTAGATGATTTACTCATTACCGGCAGTAATGAAAGAATAATCAAATCGACCAAAGACATGCTGAGGTCGAGATTTGATATGAAGGATATGGGACTCGCAGATGTAATTTTAGGGATTAAAATCACACGAACATCGGAAGGTCTCATGCTGAGTCAAGCCCACTATGTGGACAAAATCCTTGAAAGATTTAATAAGGATGACTCAGGCACAGCCAAAACCCCAGTGGATATGACGTTGAGACTATCCAAGAATAAGGGTGAAGGAGTATCTCAACTTGAATACTCACGCATAATAGGAAGTCTGATGTACTTGATGAGCTGTACAAGACCAGACATAGCCTACTCAGTTAGTAAACTAAGTAGATACACGAGAAACCCCGGAAAGGATCACTGGAAGGCGATCATAAGGGTACTAAGATAATTAAGGGGTACTCGAGAGTATGGGCTGCACTATACCAAATATCCAGCAGTACTTGAAGGATATAGTGATGCAAATTGGATATCTGATATAAAAGACTCCAAGTCTACAAGCGGATATGTATTCACACTAGCCGGTGCAGAAGTGGCATGGAAATCTTCGAAACAGACTCTTATATCTCGGTCAACGATGGAATCCGAGTTTATAGACTTATATAAATGTGTAGAAGAGGGAGAATGGCTACACCATTTTCTAGAAGATATTCCAAGATGGGCAAAGCCTGTGACCGCAATATGTATTCATTGCGATAGTCAATCTGCGATTGGCAGGGCACAGAGCGTAATGTACAATGGTAAGTCTCGTCACATAAGGAGGAGATATAATACCATTAGACAATTAATATCAACAGGAGTTATCACTATTGATTATGTGTCATCAAAGGATAACATTGCGGATCCGCTAACCAAAGGGTTATCAAGAGACCTTGTTGATAAATCATCAAGAGGAATGAGTCTATTGCCTTGAGCTAATGGTTTTATAGAGGATACCCAACCTAAGCTGACTGGAGATCCCAAGATCTAGGTTCAATGGGACAACCAATCCATAAAACTGGGCACGATCACTGTGAGGGGTTACCCCGAACCGACCATTCCTAGGATGAAAACAGTGATATCCGCAGGGAGAGGTTAAGCTTATGCTTTTAATGATTCTTAAGTCGACAACGTATAGTCGGGTGGAGTAAAATACGGGTTTACTCAAAACACTTAAAGAGAATCACCTATGTTAGAGAGAAGAGGGGCCGCTTCAAAGGAGAATTGCTAAGGCACAATTCTTTAGAAACTCTCGCAGAACCAGGACGGTGTCCACGACCAAAATGGGCACAATAATGAGAACAAAACAAATCAGGAAGGGCACTTGTGAAGGATATACGATCACTTACACAAGCGGTCGGACAGTTCAAAGGCATCTAGTCACACTGTCTAGCCAGTAAGGAGAATATAACTTTTCGAGGGAAGGTTCAAGGAGCATACTCTACATATCCTATGCAATGCCTAACCGTAGTAACTATCACCAAGTCAACTCCGTGTCTGACGTGTGCTGTTGGACCATCAATCTCATTCATGTGGGGGATTGTTGGAAATATAAGATAAAATGGAGGAAATGGGGTGTTTTGAGCATCCCATTTGAGAGAAAATTTTGAGTGGGCTCGACTACGAATTAAAGTCGGTACTTAGTTGGAATACGTAGTACTCCGTACGAGGTTTCCAAAATATGTAAGAACACTCAAAATGATTGAGGTATGAATGAGATATAATGTTCCAAAGTGAACCCTTTAGAAATGGGTTTGGGATGCTATCCCACATTGGAAAAAGAAGGGAGAAATTGTGAGTATATAAGGAGATGTGGACAAAGGCATGTTCAAAAAGTGAGACATGTGTGGATATGTGACTAGGCGCCCCTCGCGCGCACACACACACACGCGCCGCCGCCGCCGTCCGGCCGGCCGGCTCGGGTCGGGTCGGGTCGGTCTCGGTCGAAGGGCAATTTGGGCGAAATGTCTCGGCGTCTCGAAGTTATTTTTTTACTGCAATTTTATTCGGTAAAATTTATTTTACCGAAAATACATCAATTATAAATTCCGAATTTCGAATCCGGATAAATATGGATACGGATAAATATCAATTTAATTGATAATTATCGAACTAAACAGACCTGGTAGGTTTAGAGTTCCTCCAGATACCAACTCTGATTGGTATAGAGGTCTTCCAGCACACAACCTCCTCCAGCCTTCACCTATAAATACCCGGCTTGAGGGGCTCGTTTTTACACACCTTTTTGCGGATGAATTTTGAGAGCCTTCACAGCAAAATATTTTTTCTTCTTCGGTCGGTGATAATAGAGAGATTTTGTTCTAGTTCGTTGAGGGTGCAGCGGATCACAGATTCGTTACATCGAGCTGTTGTTTTATCCTGGGAGGCAGACGTCAGACACCGTGGTGAGGACGAATTTGCTTTAAGGAGACAGATTATCTGGACTCAACAGCGAAACTTTCACAGGAACCGTTGGAAAATTTGAGTTAAAATGAGATTATCTGTTAAAATGAGACGGTGGCATAACTTGTAAAATTTGTGTTAAATTTTAACAGCGGTTATTGGAAAAACCGCTCTTAATTAACATCGGTTATAAGAAACCGTTGTTAAATAGAAACCTTAACAGCGGTTATCTAACAACCGATTCTTTGAAAAAAAAAAAAACTAAAAGGTAATGATACACATAGTTGAGGATATTTAAGAACCTGATAGTCGGATATGCATCTCTTGATTTAACTGGTAGCAGTACTGTAGGATTGGGGTTGTTATATTAACTGTAAATTTGGAACATCGGTATCAAAAAAATAAATAAAAACAAAAGAGAAAATCTTAGAAAATCTCTCTTTTTCGCAAGAGAACGTTTTTTTTTTTTTTTTTTTTTCAAACGTTCACAGGAACTGGTTCTGAAAATTAGGATCAAATGTAGTATAAAAAATCAAACACAGAAACACTCTTCTAATAACCCTCTTAAACCCCCCACCAACTGTTCGATAAAATGTCAATGCTCTGATACTTTTTTACTCTCTTGTCCTTCACGGCCACATTTTCCCGACATTCAAACTCGGAGAGAGAGAGTATTTACACAAAAAGAATGGACGATATAATGCGGCCCAGCCCGAGAAGGCAGGCTAGCCGGAGCATTGCTCGGAGTCTGAGCCGCGGCATGGAGGAGGTTTTCTCCCGAACTGCCACTTCCCGGAGGAAGAGCACGCGTGCCGAGGAAGACGAAGAAGCCCTGAGATGGGCCGCGCTGGAAAAACTGCCGACTTATGAGAGATTGAGGAAAACAGTTCTGAAATCGTTCATGGAGACTCCGACTAATGGTACTGTTAAGGTTGTTCACAGTGAAGTTGATGTGAGAAAGATGGACATGAATCAACGGCAAGAATTTATCGACAGGATTTTTAAGGTTGCTGAGGAGGATAATGAGAAGTTTCTGATGAAGCTCAGAGATCGTATTGATAAGTAAGCTTTTAACATTTTTTTTTTGTTGGTCCTTTCAGTTTTGGTAAAATATTACTTCTTCCCATTCAAAATATAAGTCTTTTTGGTTATTTACACTATTTTCATTTTATATGTCGTTTTGCACTTTTCAATGATAACTATTTTCATTTTATATGTCGTTTTGCACTTTTCAATGATAATTAATTATATTTTTTTCTCAAATGATGTGCAAACTTACTAAAAATAGCTTAGTTATTGGTAATTTTAAATGTATAGTGTGAATTTCAAAGCAATTTATTAAGTGTAAAGTAGAAAGTCAATATTTTCTTAATATGTGTGCATTCATCTAAAAAGACTTATATTTTGAATGGGAGGAAGTATTAATTAGGACATGTTAATTTTAATTTTAATAATAATTTATTAACATAGTTTTTTTCCATTTAAAATAATATATCAATATGATTATTACATACTCCCTCCGTCTCGGAATCAAATTCCCGAAGTGACATTGACACCTTGATTAAGAAAAGTGCTAAAATAAAATAATCTACTCTAACAAATAAGACCCCAAAAGAATCATTTTAATACATCATCACAATAAATTAAATATCGTGTCCAATATTTTCGGTCAAGAAATCATTGACGGAGAGAGTATAATTTAAATTTCCACAGCCTAAACCCTAATCTATTTCCATTTCCGTTCTATTGAGATTTCTATAAGTGTTAACAAACATGTCTTTTGAGCCCTCTTTTTTTTTTATATTTTACTATAGTTTAATCTTTTTGACCAAAATACGAGATTTTTGTATGTATTTGACAATTTTTATATAAAACATCACGGAATATTTATCGGCATCAAGACAAAACTATCGATATCGAGACAATATCGAAATAATACCGAAATTTATCGAAATATCGAAATATCGAAAATATCGTATCGAAAAATATCGAAATTTTCGATATACCGATTTTTTCAGTACGGTATGATACCATTACCGGTATTTTCGGTACGGTAACGATATGAGCTTTTGAAATTTTCGGTATACTGAGGTATACCGAAATATACGGAATTTTTTACGACATATACCGAAAATTTTCGACATACCAAAAATTATCAGTATACCAAACTCTATATAGTATATTGAATTTTTTTGATGTTTCTTAAAATTTTCGGTATCTGTGAAGTTTCGATATCGAAAAATTAACAGATATCTGAAACGATTTCGATATACCGATATTTCGGTACAATAACGGTATGTAAATATGCCATACCGAACCACCCCTAATATTTCCCACCAATGTAAAACATACATATTTGGCTAAAGTAAATGGCTAAATATATTTTCAACAACTCATCCTTATATCTCAAATAATACACATTATTCATAGCGATCGAATGTAAAATAAATCAGTTCTTATGGAAATAAAAGTCGGAAAGAATAAATTTTTAATTTATATATCCAAACAGAGCAACTAAATAATGAAAATGTGAAATAAGAAAATAATATATTGTTATTAAATGGAGTTTTATTTGCACGGGGGTTGGTATCAAAGAATTGACTTTTACCAAGTTTCTCTACTAAAACTTTGTCAACTTTTATGTGAGAAAAAATGAGTAAGTTGATCCAAAATATAATTATTCTACTACTAAGTGTATATTCAGTAAAAATAAATTAGTTTATAAATTTATTTATTTCTTGAATTTATTTTAAAATATTTATTTAATATGTCATATAAATTAATTTAGAAATTATAGCTTATTGAGATACTAATTAACGTAGCATCTCAATAAATTGGTTTATCATCTATCAGCTAACTTATCAGTTGAACTGGCAAACACACTCTAAGTAGTTAAAAACGCCAAAATTTAACAATTAATATTACTATTTAATTTAATAATAAAATAAATAATTGAATTTTTATCATTTTATTTTTTTATTTAGATAATTGAACATTTGTTTTAAATTAACTCAATTACTTTTCAAAAATTGAACAAACAAATTGTTATCGGAGGGACTAATATAAAATAAAATACTCCATAATTTTTATACTAAAACGTCCTTATCTAAAAGTTGGTAGTAGTATCTAAAGTTCCTTTACCGTTTCTTATATAGTTGTTGAAATTCTGCCACTCCGGTCACATCATCATAATCATAATAATAATAATAAGGAAAAAAATTGTCCTTTTAAATTTAATAGAATTCTTTTCTAATTTAAGTTTAACAACTCTTTTAATAGTTAAATTATCAGATTTGACCTTTACTCGAAGACATTTGAGTCACTTATCCGAGTAATACATTCGAGTCGCCTACTCGATTAACACAAAATACATTCAAATCACATATTCGAGTTATCGAAATTTCATTCGAGTCACATATTCGAGTGACTCGAAATATACTCGAGTGACTCAAATCGGTGACTCAAATGTATATTAGGTGACTTGGATGTAATTATGTGACTTAAATGCAATTTAAATGACTCGACTAGGTGATTCGAATGTGTTTTATGTTAATCGAGTAGGTGACTTGAAAGTGTTACTCGAATAGGTGACTCGAATGTTTTCGAGTAAAGGTCAAAACTGATAATTTAGGTCTGAAAAGAGTTGGTGTTAGAACTTGAGACAGGAAAGAATTCTACTATATTCACAATGGAGTATTACCACTAAAAATAATAATAATAATAATAATAATAATAATAAGAAGGTAAAAATAATACTCTTCGTAACGTGTCAATATGAATTTCTAGCCTTTTTGTATCGAGCAAGTCGTCGTCTTCTTAAATTAGAAAAAATAATATTTTATAAATACTCACTCCGTCCCAATTGTAATGTCCTGTTTGACTTTTTTCTAATTAAACTTTTTAAATTCTCATCATAAAATTATGACATAAATATATTTACTTATGATATATATTTTTCAAAGTATTATAATTTTGTATTTTTTTATTATTATAATATAATAAATCGTTATGGTTAAAATATTATTAGTTTGACCAGAAAAAAAAATCAAAATGGGATATTATCATTGGAATGGACGGAGTATAATTTTTAGAAAAATAATTTTTGATCAGTAGAAAATATTTTAGTAAGTAAGAATGAGTTTCAGTAAACAAAGTCCAATTTTAATAAGAAAAAATCGACAACTTCACGGGATAATACACTAGTAATCAGTAAAAATCAAGTTTAGTCAATTTTATCAAGCAGAAACCAAATTCAAATAGTAAAAATGAGTTATAATCAATTTCTACCAGTAAAAATAATTCTAACTCAGAGAAAATCAGGTCACGTGAAGTTTTGCTCTACTTGTGGAAGAATTTTTTTTTTTTTTTTACTACTATCGTGATGATTATCTTATATTTGGAATAATATTCAGTAAATATAAGTTTTAGTTAATAAAATCAATTTTGATCAGGAAAGGTACTTTTAGTAAGTGAGAATCAATTTCAATAAATAAAATTTGATTTTAATCAGGAAGAAATCGATAAAATATATTAAAGTCAATTTTAATCAGTAAATAATTTCAACTCAACAAAATCAATTTCAATAAATAAAATTTAATTTTAATCAGGAAGTCATCGATAAAATAACTTCAACTCATAAAATTTATTAAAGTCAATTTTAATCAGTAAATAAATTTCAACTCAACAAAAATCAGCTAAAGTAAAAGTGACCTAAAGATGTATGTATAGCTATAGTTGCTAAGAAATAGTTTCTAGCATTTTTTTTATCAACATGATAATTATACTATCCCAGGGCTATTCTACTGCCAGGCCAGGAAAATTTGATCTGACGTTAGGTTGGTACTAAAATTACATATTGATTCATATTTGTCGATTTTACTTTGTATATTCTTTTTGTTAGGGTTGAACTGTGCGGATTGGAATCAACAAATATGAAAAATATGCAATTTTAGTACCGGCCTAACATAAGATCAAGTTTCCCTGACCTGACGATAAGAAAATACATCTTAATTATACTAAATGTTTGTTCAGATTTGTCGATTCTAGTTTGTATATTGTTCTTGCCAGGATTAAACTGTACGGATTGAAATCGACAAATATAAGAAAAAAATATGTAATTTTAAAAACGGCCTAACATCAAACCAAATTTTTCTGGTATGCCGGTAGAAAAGGCATTCCTTCTATGCATACATTTGAATACTCTTTTTTTTTTTTACAAATTATCAAGTTCACGTGTATATACTTCACATGGAGAGAGACTATAACGATACCCAAACAATTAATGTATTGTCTCGGCAAAATAAAAAAATAATGGCAAACTATATTAACAAATTAACAAAAATAAAATTTAAAAAAACGTCTTTTGAATATGCCATCAATGATTACAATCACATCAGTCGAAGCAGACGATACCTGAATGGATCATTAGAATGTAATGATTTTTAATTAATAAATTTTGGTGATTAATTGATTGCAGAGTTGGGATTAACCTTCCTACCGTGGAAGTGAGTTTCGAGAATTTAACGGTGGAAGCCGATTGCTTTGTCGGAGATCGGGCTCTACCAACACTGCCAAATGCGGCCCGTAACATATTCGACACGGCGTTGAGTTGTTTTGGAATTGGGCTGGCCCAAAAAACAAAACTCACCATACTAAAAGATGCTTCGGGCATCATAAAACCTTCTAGGTAATACTCAACTTTCTTTAAATTTTAATGGTGATCGTAGAAAAAAGAAATATTCTAAGGGAAATATGTATGTCTGCTGTGGCGGAACTAGAATTTCTTTGTACGGGGTGATATTAAACTTTTTTTCCGATGCAATGATATTAATCTTTTTTAGATGAGTTATTAACAATAAAAATTACATTGAATAAACGAATCAATATTAATACGTAAAACTATACTAATAGAATTCAGAAACATACATTCGTTTACAAAACTGACTACTTTTTTTATTTTGGGTCAATATTTTTTTCAATTACAAAATATAATAATAAAAATATATCAATAGAATTTTTTTATGGGAGGGGGGGCCACCGCCCCTATCCGCCACCCCCTCCCTTCACCTCCGTATGTCTGACTATCAGACGGAATACATTTCTTCTTTTCGAATTCAAATTATTATTTTCCCGATTTTTTTTTTAAAAATAATTTATGTCAGATATTCCGTCTTTCAAAATATCAAGGCAAAAAGTTTCAAAAATTTTATTCTCTTCAAAAAATTTAAGGGAAATATTTATGTCAGACGGAATACATTAGTTATTAATTAAGTTAGGCAACTAAACACTCATTTTGGACCAACTCAATAGTTTCTAAAAAAACAATACAAACAAAATGAGACTTAGGGGCTGTTTGGCATGTTGGTAGTCGATCCGTCTTGGCATCCACCTAAGCGCCTCGGGCGTCCGAACGGCCGAGCCGATCCCGGAGCCAGACCGGTCATAAACTTGATCGTTTCTCGGGTTCGCACAAAGGGCCGGACCGGGCAGAGACCTTAGAGCCGACCCGGAATCCGGACCAGAAAGTCCGAGCAGACCCTATATGAAAACACTATAATCACGAATAAGGCCGACCAGAGTAGCAGGAGGCTGAAGGGCCGACCCCATTGTCGGTCATAACAGATAAATATCGAAAGCCCGAAGAACAGGCAGACAGGACGGTAAGTGAGAGTTGTCATATCCCTACACAAAGCTCACTTAAGAAGACGACACGTGTCAAAGGAGTCACCTCCATCGCGACACATGTCATCAGCATATTCATCCCAATCGTCCTACTGTCCTCTCATGAATGGCTGGAAACACCTATATATATGCCAGGAGAAGGCACAAAAAAGTCACTTTGGAAAATAGGAGAAAAAATATACAGATATCGAGAGACAAAAGAAGAGAGAGAAAAAGAGAGAAAGAAAGAATAGAGAAAAGGATAAGACTTGTAATTAACAAGCACCCATTTGTCTGGACGGCCAAAATATTTTGGCTACTCCACTCTTTATCAAGATCATCAATAAACATTTAATGGTCCAATATTTTTAATTCTGTTTATACGTCCCTCTTATTATTTTCTACGTGGCTTCGATCCATTCGTCCAGATCAGCACACGTGACGTTGACCAAATCAGACGTCAACAGATTGGCGCTAGAGGAAGGGCGGCTTGAACCTCCGACCTTGTGGTTAACAGCCACAACCTACGCTTTTCTCGTTCATATTGCAAGCGACCTTGTGGTTAACAGCCACAACCTACGCTTTTCTCGTTCATATTGCAAGCGACCTTGTGGTTAACAGCCACAACCTACGCTTTTCTCGTTCATATTGCAAGCGACCTTGTGGTTAACCGCCACAACCTACGCTTTTCTCGTTCATATTGCAAGCCAACCCTATGCTTTTCTTTAAAAGATTTCTTGTTAAGTATAGGATTCTCCATCTCTAACCACAAGTGACGAATTACCATCTGGCCCGTCCAAAGGGCCCGTTATGCGATGGAGGACACCGTTATGAGGTATACACGCTAAGAAGTTCTCTATCATACATGGACATATCGGACTATTCTTAGTGTGCACAGGACGAACACGGCTTCGCGCCAAACTGCAATCAGCACGCAGATGTTTTGAAAGAGTCTGATGGCGGAGCATTTTGACACACCTTGTGTTCATCCGGAAATAACCACGCCCACCAAGGGATGGTAAGATGAAAGCATAGGAATCATCGTAACTACGAGTCGAAAGCATAGGAATCATCGTAATATGAAGTTGAAAGCACAGGAGCCATCGTGATCACGGGCTCTGCTCGCTCAGTGACCCCTTAGAGGTCATAATTTGAAGGATATTGAGCGTCGATCAAAATTCGAGTGAATGTCTCAAAGTGGCCTCGTTTCCTTCAAATTAAAGTTGCGATCAACATACTGCGCAACATCTGAAAACTCCTTCGGAATTCCCATCCACCCGCGAGGGTCCTGATAATCCGAATGGTAATGGACCAGCTACCGAAAGCATCTCCAAGTATTGAGCCATGTGTTAGAAGAGCCGTGGCGGCCCTTACTAGGGAATTGGAAGTCAAAGCAAAAGTAATCCATAAAGGAGGTTTCCCCATAATCACCCGACCAGCGATCGTTAGGAGACCACCGGCGAGACTCAAAACTCCAAGTGATGAAAAAGCCGTGAAAAGTGGAAAATCCCGGTGAAACTAAAATGAGCCGAGGAGTAATCTGTAAGAAAAGAGGGGGCCGACCGACCGAGTCACTGACCGTACCGCGACGGCCGACCCAAGAAGGATCCCAGGCGTTCTACGATGACCCCGGTCGAAATTGGGATACACCCATAGGAGAAGTCGTTTCAAAGAACAAGGTCAATATGACCCCGAGAACTTGGACCTCGTTGCCCAAAAAGGCGGAACGTATTCTACGAAACATCCGAGGATTATCAGAGTTTCCAGGCTAATGACCTCATTGTTAAAATGAGCACTGGGGCCCGATACGGGACCTCCTGAATCCCAGTAACGAAGCCCGTCAGAACAGAGGTTGCTAGCTAGAATAGGTAAGTGACCAAGGGTCAATTCATTTGTTGAATGCCATTAGGGTACAGTTAATAAAATTTGATTTTATGTTCACCTCGGAAATAAAATGCACTATAAAGACCGAGTTCGCCTCGGCACCTCGAATGACCGGTTCCTCCGGCACTATAAGACCGAGTTCGCCTCGGCACCTCGAATGACCGGCTCCTCCGGCACTATAAGACCGAGTTCGCCTCGGCACCTCGAATGACCGGCTCCTCCGGCACTATAAGACCGAGTTCGCCTCGGCACCTCGAATGACCGGCTCCTCCGGCACTATAAGACCGAGTTCGCCTCGGCACCTCGAATGACCGGCTCCTCCGGCACTATAAGACCGAGTTCACCTCGGCACCTCGAATGACCGGCTCCTCCGGCACTATAAGACCGAGTTCACCTCGGCACCTCGAATGACCGGCTCCTCCGGCACTATAAGACCGAGTTTGCCTCGGCCCCCAGGTTTCAAGGAAGAAATCAAAAGTTCCAACCACTACGCTTCAAGATGTAAATATCCTGTGATATTATGATCTTTATTAGGATATTGATTTCACCAAGATTAAAAGTCCGAGCTCGCCTCGGCACCTTATAAGACCGGTCCACCCGGCACTGAAAGTCCGAGCTCGCCTCGGCACCTTATAAGATCGGCCCATCCGGCAGAAAAAACGGCGGTCTGACCAATAGAGCTCAAACACAAAAAGGCAACAAAAGCCATCAAAAGATCGTATTCACTCGAAATAAGTTCCATACAAAAATCAAGGAAGAGTGGCACGCAGGCCATACATGGGATAAAACAAAAAGTCTACTCGACCTTGTCCTCCTGATCGGCCGCCTGAGAAGACTGCCCCCCACCTCCTCCAGACAAGGTCTCCTCCGGATCTTCGACAGCTTCGGCGGCCTTCGACTCATCATCCCCGAGAGCTTCAACCTTGTGTCGACCGCACAGGACTTTATGTAGGCCTGGACTTCCTCAACGGTCTTCCCTTCCTTCATGAGATCCAACATCTCATAACAAGTGGAGACGTAGTTAAGGTTGATCAACTCCTCGTACTCGGGCGTCTTTTGAAAAGCAGCCGCTCCGTCAGCAAGGCCCCTGTCGTAACCCGCAGATTCGCAAGTCCGAACCCGCTCGGTCAGTTGCTCAAGTTGGGCCTTAGCGCTTTGCAAGTGAGCCTCGTACTCGGCCCTGATGTCCAGCCTTTGTTTTGCGCCTTCCCGGCCGCGGCCATCTCGTCGACCGTCCCTTTCCATATCTCGGCCTCAAAGGCCCGGCTCTCCAGAAGCTCCATCTTACCCTTCAGAGAAGCCATCTCCTCCTCCAAAGATTTGATAAGCGAAGGGCAGAGATGGTGTTCCTCCTGTAAGGCCTTCAGATCGGCCTCTGCCTTTTTATGTTTCCAGTGAGGCGATCGGCTCCCAAATGCCTTCACATAGGTGCACAACGCCGGCCCGAATAGCGTTGCCAAAATGGATCTGCTCGGCGGATCCATATCGTTGGTCACCCTCTCCATCTTTGGCGTCCGGCCCAAGAGGAACATGGTGGACTCAACCACCGAGGGGGAACACGATCGGCGATTCGGCGGTAGGAATGGCCGCTTGGACGTAGTCGAGGAACCGTGCAGTCTCGCCCTTTCATCCGGCACAAGGCTCTTCCCGATCCTTACTCATCGGGAGATAGTGGCCCTCCAAATCAATTAGGGGCTCCTTACCCTTTGCCGGCTGTCGGCAGGGCTCAAAGCAGCACGACGATCTCGGGAAGGGGAAACCCTCGGCCACAGTCAAGTTATCCTCGTGCTCGGCCTCTACTCTCTTCCGTTTGCCTTGCGCTCCCTACGCTCGGCGGCCTCTGCGGCCGGCCTCGCCACCCGGCGCAGCGTCTCTTCCGTCCGGTCGAGCTCCTACCCTTGGGGCTGGATGAAGAAGAAATATCAAAAAAAAAAAAAAAAAATGAGGCTACAGATGAAGACATTCATTCGGGTTAGTGGATCGAAGCCCGCGGCCAGAGATTGTCCTCGGTAATCAAAAGGTATGACTTCCTCCGATCAACGGAAGATCCAAGAGCCGTTCAACCGGTCGTCGAACAAGGAGGAGGTCTCAAGCCGGAATACGTTACGCACAAACAACAAATTATGAGCGTCGGACAAAAAGGTACGGCAGTCAAGAACACAACACTTACTCATTTTAGCAACAAAGTCTTCGGGGACCGGAGCTCGGCGTCCATCACGCCGAGTTCCCACTCATCAACCGAGCTCACCACGGTCCCACATAGAACCACCGGTCTTTCCAGCTATGGATGGTCTCCGCACCTCCACCAAATCCTTATACATCGCGTGCAGGTGTCAAATAAAACCAAAGGAACCGGATCGGCGACCGACCTCCATAAAAAGAGACTTAATCTCTTGAAACTAGGCTCGGGCCACCCATGCCGACTAAAAAGTATTAAAAGACCCACCATCCGGCCCAAGAATTCGGATGAATTTGGGCAATGCAAAGGCCCCACGCCTCAACCACCGGAAAGAACCAACGGCGAGAGGAACCTTAGCCCCAGACAACGAGAGCGGTAGTACACCGCCGTGCATCCAACCGGAGGGTGTGGGAGTCTCTCCTGCAGGTTCGAACAAACATCCGCACCACCGCGGGTATCTTAAATCGCCCCGCCAAGCCTCCAATGCCCATCGGTGACCATGCCGCATATCGAGGCCGAATCCCATTCCGCCTCGACAAAGGAAGGCAGCCGAGGCGAACCCAGCCCGATCTCGCCACTCGGCGACAACGACGTCGCCACCTCCACGTCTCGAAATTGCATCCCCGAATCCGCGACCTTGCGACATCGCTTCCATTCTCGTCGCTCCGGTCAACGCGAGCATCACCTATCGACAAATCCGCCACTCCGTGCAGTGCAGGGACACAACCGCCTCCTCGCCGTATTCCTCCGCTCCGACATCGTAAAATAAGAAAAAGAGGAGGAAGAGCAAGCTTACTGGGAAGTCTGCGAAACCCGAAAAGAAGAAAAATTGCCGAAAAAGATCTCTCTGCGGTAAAAATGGCGAAGGAAGCAATGAAGAAGAATACACTCTATATTTATAGGAGACAGGGCATTAATTACTAAAGCGGCGATTCATAATCATCACAAGAATTAAGAACGCGTGAGACACCGCGACGAATTACATCCGCCACGCGTCCCCTGCCGTGACTCTTGGAGATCCGAAGTCAAATCGATGCGACTCTCGAAGATATGACCCTTGAAGGATCTTATCCACCTCCAATCGGACCGACCTCAATCTGAGACGATTCCGGCCGCCAACCGGCACGACCACTGGACTCGGGGGCCCTTGTTGGTAGTCGATCCGCCTTGGCATCCACCTAAGCGCCTCGGGCGTCCGAACAGCCGAGCGATCCGAGCAGGCCGGTCATAAACTTGATCGTTTCTGCCCGCACAAAGGCCGGGCCAGGCGAGACCTTAGAGCAGACCGGAATCCACTGGACCGAGAAGGCACTTATATGAAAACACTATAATCACGAATAAGGCCGACCAGAGTAGCGGGAGGTCAAGGGCCGACCCCATTGTCGGTCATAACAGATAAATATCGAAAGCCCGAAGAACAGGCAGACAGGACGGTAAGTGAGAGTTGTCATATCCCTACACAAAGCTCACTTAAGAAGACGACACGTGTCAAAGGAGTCACCTCCATCGCGACACATGTCATCAGCATATTCATCCCAATCGTCCTACCGTCCTCTCATGAATGGCTGGAAACGCCTATATATATGCCAGGAGAAGGCACAAAAAAGGCACTTTGGAAAATAGGAGAAAAAATATACAGATATCGAGAGACAAAAGAAGAGAGAGAAAAAGAGAGAAAGAAAGAAAAGAGAAAAGGATAAGACTTGTAATTAACAAGCACCCGCTGTACGGACGGGCCAAAATATTTTCGGCCCGGCTCCACTCTTTATCAAGATCATCAATAAACATTTAATGGTCCAATATTTTTAATTCTGTTTATACGTCCCTCTTATTATTTTCTACGTGGCTTCGATCCATTCGTCCAGATCAGCACACGTGACGTTGACCAAATCAGACGTCAACATGGCAGTTGGTGAATGGATTGGTGCAGAATGATTAAGTGTTCTGAATAATTAAGAGGCTCTTATGATATAGTGCAAAATGAAATATAATTATTTTTTAATTGTTCAAAATGAAATCAGGACTCTTAGGGGCCGTTTGTTTGGCTCTCAACCATTAAAAGTCTACCTCTGAATCGCTCAGAGGCCACGGCTGTTTGGCAAAAATATTTTTACCTCTTAATGGTTACAAAGAGATCTGAACCATTAAGCATCCATACCCTCTCTCAACCATTCAGAGGCAAACAATTTCCAGATTTACCCCTCTTAAATTAAGAATTATTATTCATAATAATTATTATTATTTTTTAAATAAATTTCAATAAAAAAATTTTATACATAATTATTATTATAATTTTCTAAATGAATTAAATCAAAAAATATTATACATAATTATTATTATTATTTTAAATGAATTAAATTTAAAATATTATACATAATAATTATAATTATTATTATTATTATTTTAAATGAATTAAATTTAAAAATATTATACACAATTATTTATAAAAATTAGGGTTTTTATTTATAAAAAAGAGAGGTTTTAGTACGTAAGGAGAGGAAAAAATGGGAATTTTAATCGCTACTTTTATACATAGGGGTAAAATGGTAATTTGTTACCATTCGGAGTTACCATTCAGAACAGTTACCAAACAACCAAATTTCATTCTGCACTCAACCATACAAAGCCTCTCAACCATTCTGACCTCTCAACCATTCTGCACTAAATCATTCAGCAACTACCAAACAGCACCTTAATGAATAAAGAAGTGTCAGGATACAAATCTATTCAGAGGGTTTTGGAACCATTAAGAGGCAGATATTTTTTTCGCCAAACAAGAATTATCTCTTAACGATTCAGAGGTTGCTTCTTAAAGCAACCATTAAGAGGTAAACAAACAGCCCGTATTTAGTTTTAAGAGGCGTTGACGGTCAAACAAGAGTGTAATTCAAATCCTAAATGAACCCGTCTGATGGTAATGAGTGTAATTCAAATCTTAGACGAATCCATCAGACGGTCAAATAATTTAAACCTTAAATAAACTCTACATAGTATTATTTTTTGGTGTTAATTTTGGTGTGAATAAATTTGTGACAGGATGACACTTTTGTTAGGGCCACCATCCTCAGGCAAAACAACCCTTTTGTTGGCACTAGCAGGAAAATTAGACCCTAATTTAAAGGTTTGATATTTTAATTACTTAGCCAATCTCATTTTATCTTTCATGATTCTACCATGATTTCATAGTAATTGTATATAAGTTAAAAATGAATAAACATTAATTATATATATATAATTAATGTATTTGTTATTTTGAATAGGATGAAACGAATGAGAATGATTTCTTGAGTAAGAAATAGAATAATATGAATCATTGATTTTGCGCATGCATAAAATATATGTATTTCATGCACCAAAATACTAATGCATTAAAATTATGCATTTATATGCAGATAAATATCGGTGAATTAAAACGTGTATAACTTTTCGTGATAATAAATCTTGGCCATCAAGATTTATATAATCTTAACTCAAGATTTATGGACCAAACTCATTCTTATTTCTTAACTTAAACCTGATTTTCACCATCAATCATTCCCTATTTTGAAAAAACACACACACACACACACACATATATATATATATAGTACCTTTATTCTCGCACTGCGAGAACCACCTTTTATACTCCTAATAATACATAATGTACATCATGTCAATGCATACAACCCCTACTGATCATAACCCCTACTATATAGTAGGGGTTATAGATATAGTAGGGGTTATCATCAGTAGGGGCTATTATATTTAATAAAAAAAATTCAAAAAAAAAAATATATTTTACTATAATACCCTTTGAATTAAAAATATTTTTTAATATTTAAAAAAATCTCATTGGTTTAGAGGAGTTCTCATAGTTCTCGCACTTAACAGAGTTCTGAAATTACTTTTTAATTATGTATTTTTTTTATCTTAAAATAATAATTAATTGCTGCAAAATTATTAATAATATATAAAAATAAATTATTTATTTTTAATTTAGTCAAAATTACGAAATAAGAGTATTTATTTTTTAAAATACATCTTTATTTAATAATTGTTGAAAATTATTTAATAATATATAAAAATAAATAAATTTTTTTAATTTAGTTAAAACGGGGCACAACCCCTTCTTTTGGACCCAAGGCTCGCTCCGGCGGGCCAATCCGGGCGGAAGACATTGTTATATATATATATATATATATATATATATATATATATATATATATATATATATAGGGGCGCGTTCTATGCAGTACCAATATTAGATGCAGTACTTTACATTACTAATTTATGCATGAGTTTTGTACTAATTATGCATGAAATATATGCATTTCGTGCATCAAAATTTCAATACATTAATTCTCATAAAAATTTGATGCATATAATTTAATATTTTAATGCATCGATATTTTGATGCATATATTGTATATTTTAACGCGCCACTATATATATATATATATATATATATATATATATATATATATATGATCATATGGTAATGGCTTTTATGTTGTGAATTGAGAATAAATCTGAATAATTGATCTGTATGTGATGTACGGTCCATATTGTCTTATGCATGCAATATATGTATTTCGTGCATCAAACTTGTAATGCATAAAAACTCTGCAATATATGTCTTATACATTCTATGCATACGTTTTTGTGAGAATAAATTTAGGACATCCATTTAATCAAGATCTATGGATCAAATTCATTCTTATTTTTTAACTTAAGTATCATTCTCACCCGAACTCACCCATATATATATATGTATAGACAAAGATGAAGCGAAGAGATTTTTTTTTTTAAATAATTGGTATAGATTTAATGGCAACATTGTATATATATATGATCGTTACTTCAATTTATTCGTATTGTGCAATATATCATATATATGGAACAGACAAGAGGAGGAGTTACATACAATGGACATATGCTTCATGAATTTGTTGCTCGGAAAACATCAGCATATATTAGCCAAAATGACATTCATGTTGGAGAAATGACAGTAAAAGAAACCCTAGATTTTTCAGCTAGGTGCCAAGGCGTCGGATCGCGATTCGGTACGTATATGCTAAACAATCATATCGTATTTTTGCTCTATACCAATATACATTTTCATGCCAACATGGTCGGTCCGATTTTGTATTTTCGAGCATCGCCACCGTGCTATTATAAAAATTATAAAAAAAATAATTATAAAAATTAGTACACTACTTGGTCGGTCCGATTTTGTATTTTCGAGCATCGCCACCGTGCTATTATAGTATCGGTTATCCACTGGTATTGATGTAAATTTTAGTTTCCTATTCTGGGGCTAAGATTACGTTGAAATATTTGAACAGATCTTTTGAGTGAGCTTGCAAGGAGGGAAAGAGTAGCTGGTATTTTTCCCGAGTCAGAAGTTGATCTTTTTATGAAGGTAACTCGGGCTTTTCTACCGTCAGGTTTTGGCCTGACATTAAGACGATATTAAAATTACATATTTGTTCATATTTACTGATTTCAATTTGTATATTCTTCCTGTTAATGTTGAATTATACGATTTCGGTAATACCAAATCATAAATATATTAGTTAATTAAGATGTATTTTTTTGTCGTCGGATCAGGAAAACTTGGTCTTATATTAGGTCGATATTAAAATTGCATATCTTTTCATATTTGTTGATTCCAATCATCACAGTTCAACATTAACAAGAAGAATATACAAATCGAAATAAAAAAATAAGAACAAATATATAATTTTAGTACCGACCTAAGGTGAAACTAAGTTTTTCTCGTCTAACTGTTGAAAAGCCCAAGTTCCCTATTAAAAGCACTTATATCATGTCAAATATAAATACTAAGGTAATGGTCTTATATGACCCTGTTTCATCGATATGATTTTATTGAATTGAAATTATTTTTATCGAGTGCAATTGATTTTAATTTATTAATAATAAATTCTACTGAATAAAATTGAATTATACTGATTCACTAATGTATTTTATTTTATTATATGAAGGTATTGGCTTGAATTGAATTTCACTAACTAAAACTGATTATTACATATTTAAATTGTTTAATTTACCAATGAAGTTACTGACCCGAACTAAATTTTACTAATTATATTTGATTATTACATGTTTAAACTGTTTAATTTATTAATATGGGTTTATTCGCTCACTTATTTATTTTTGTTCCAACAGGCAACTGCTATGCAGGGAGTAGAGAGCAGCCTTATTACAGACTACACGCTGAGGGTAAAAAAAAAAAAATGAAATTAATTGAATTATTATTGTTCCTTTTTAAAGTGGGTAATATAATTATATTTTCAATGAAAAACACGTGTACGTTAACTAAACAATATTCAGAATATAATATAGGGTTAAATGCAAAAATTAAAATTACTAATATATTTTTTTAAGTAAATTAAATTCCCACTTTTTTTTTTTTATGCAGATATTGGGTTTAGATGTGTGCAGAGATACCATTGTTGGGGATGAAATGATCAGAGGCATTTCAGGAGGCCAAAAGAAGCGTGTTACAACAGGTTAATCCCATTATTATTAGGGTGAAAAATTGTTTTCACCTTTTACGTATAGCATTATATTTTTCTGTTCCAAGTTTAACAACAACTCTTTTGATATTCAAATTGTCGAAATTGATCTTTGCTCGAATAAATCCGAGTCATATATTGTAATTTCGAGTAACATAATTTCTAATCAATTTTAAATAATATACAATATTGAGGAAGATTGACAATCGGATAACACAATTAGACAATCGAGTTACCTGAATCCGGGTTACCGGATAAGATACGAGTCCCGTAACAAAATCAGGTAACTCGAATCAGATTCGGGTTACCCGAATCAAAATTCGAGTAACACTGCACATGCACATGTTGACTTTCGGAATTAACACTGCACAAGCACATCAGATTCGGGTAACATGTTTAACATTTTATGTTTAAACATTGGAGTAACACTTTCACATGCACATGTTTAACATTTTATATTACACGTTTTAAAATTTCGGGTAACTCGGATGCTCACATCAAAACTGATATCGTATATTTTTGCAAGTTCACTCGAAATTATGTTACTCGAAATTACAATATATGACTCGAATTTATTCGAGTAAAGGTCAATTCCGATAATTTGAGTATCAAAAAAGTTTGTACTATGTAAAAAGGCAAGACAAGTTATTATTATTATTATTATTATTATTATTATTGTACATGATGGATAGACCAACTAAACTAAACATTAAATTTGTGATATACAGGAGAGATGATTGTCGGGCCGACGAAAACATTGTTCATGGACGAGATATCGACGGGCCTGGACAGCTCGACGACGTTTCAAATAGTGAAGTGCTTGCAGCAAATCGTACACCTGACAGAGGCCACCATTTTCATGTCCCTCCTCCAACCAGCTCCAGAGACGTTCGATCTCTTTGACGACGTCGTTCTGTTGTCGGAGGGGCAAATCGTCTACCAGGGCCCGACAGAGGACGTCGTCGAGTTCTTCGAAAGCTGTGGGTTCAGATGCCCTGAGAGAAAAGGAACTGCTGATTTCTTGCAAGAGGTAATAAATAAATAAATAAATAAATAATACTACTAACATGCAGTTAGAAATATATCACAAAAGATTTCGAAATGGCAGATTACAAGTAAGTATAGCCGCAATTTAAATAAGCCGTTTAGCCGCAATTTAAATAATTATATTGTTCCCGTGCATTCTCACCCTTATCCCACTTTTCACTGGAACAGTTGTGGCATTGAGGTAATGTTATTGTTGTCGTGCATTCTCAAAAAATTACAAATTAACTTCCTATATTTTATCCAGACGGTACAGATCATCCCTCCTAGACGATAGAGGGAGGATGCAATCTTCTGAAAATAGAGGGGATAATGTGTGCAGTAGGGGAGAGTAAGGGTCTGTTTATTTTTTACTTAATCAGCTTAATGCTTAATCAGCTTAATCGGTCTTGCTGTTTACTTTCAACTTAATGATCTTAATAATGTCTTTTTTATTAAACAACTTTTGGAGTGTCCTTACCATTAAGACAAAAATATTTCCCCAATATACCAAAATTACCCTCTCTAATAATAAAAGAATTGAGTATATATAATATAAATTATCATATGATCTCAGGGGCGGACCTATTCATGGGCATGGTGGTGCAAGTGCACCACCAAAATTTTATAGAAAAAGTCATCTATACCTATATGAATATCTATTTAATCCCCACTTTTAACACTTATGTATATGTGTGTATAAGTATCTATGTGCGTTTGTTATTTGTATTTTTTATCTATCTAGCATTTGAAGTGGTTTAAGAGTTGAATCAATTCTATTATTTCTTTTATCAAATTATATAGAATGTATACATTATATTCTGTTAGTGTCAAGTACCTCCTCTCGTAATTCTTCGGCATTACTGGAGGTGCTGTGTGAAATCCTAAATGTGTCCCTATATAAAATGCTTTAGTATACCATAATATATTTATCAAAATCTTAGTACTAAATAAATAAATAAATAAGGCATATAAGAGAGCATATAACAATCATAAATAAAGCTCAATATTAAATTGAATAACTCTAATCAAATGAGCTACCATTTCAAGTTTGTTAATGTTCTGTATTAAATCGAACCTATGAGGATTCAAACTTGGGTCTATTACTAAACTTAATATTTAAACATACTATATGTCCTCCCGTGCGATGCACGGCGTAAAATATTAAATATTTTATTATATTAATAATATGTGATCGAATTTCAATAATATTATAAAATTATTATAAAATATACATGAGTCAGTATACATACATAGGTACATATACTATTATTTGATTTAATTTCATTTATAAATTCTTATCATGTGATCTAAGGGCACATGATAGGAAACCGTAAATTAATAAAGCACCGGCATTTGTTTTTTCATATAGGACAATATGAGTCTTATATCTAATTTTATAAATAAAAAATTAAATTATATTTATTATTATGAACTTTCATTATAGCCTACCCCAAAGTATTTTGGGACTAAGGCTCTGATGTTGTTGTTGTTGTATTATCAACTTTCATGAAAAGTATACAACCGGTATTCTTACTAATATAATTTTTTATATGATTTGACATTAATGTAATATATTTTACTATTTTATAATCAGAACAAAATAATTCTTAAAAATCAATAATTGTTTGTGAAAATAAACTAAAAATATATTTTTCTTCAATATTCTTATATTTTTATATTGAAATATTTTAATCATCTAAATATATTATAATGATATTTATATTACTTTATATATACTATATGGATGTCAAATTAAAGAACACGAAGTAAGAATTAATTTGATATATTTTTTTTTTCAAAAATAAAATTGATACGTAAAAGTTGTAATTTTTTAAACTATTATCTTAAAAATAAAAGGAATAAAATGAGAGAAAGTTTTTAATTGGTAGATAGTATATAATGGAATAACCCTCTAACCCACTCCTAAATTAAACGTCCATTTTTTTTAAGATTTTTAAAAAGAGGATTAACGTGGAGATGTCATATATGTCCTTAGATTTTTTGGCGACTCTCTTTTAATATTAAGTATAAATAGATGTGTAAAAGTTCGATATAAAATATATAAACATGACAGTAGTCTATATGATCATTGTATATTTGTAATATTTATATTAATATACTAATATAATTACATATCAGTATACATACGAAAGAACGTCATATATTTTTAATAAATATTTAGATTAAAGTCATACATTTTATACTTAATAATATACCATGAGATCCACAATGATATTAATTCAGTAGGCATAGGGTGATAAAGTATATTATTGTGACGTATTTAAGTAAAAATATAATCAACTTATTATATTTATTTATATAATTTTTCTTTTCACAAAAAGAAGAATCAATCAAAAAATTATTTTAACTAATAATATATATTTCTACTGAGAATTGTAAGTCTAACATGTCTATAATTTTTTTCCCAAATATTTTTAAAATAAAATAACTCAATAATCTAATATTATTATAATAAGGTGAAGAGTGAAGTAAAAGTATTGATCTTGTAAAAAGATAGATTTATTTCAAAAAAATTATTTGATTTTTGTATTTTATATACAAATAATTTAAAATCATGATATAATGTAATAATTATTCAAAAACAACTTATATTCAAAAAGAAATATTTTAATTATATATATGCCTAATGAATGTTAAATCAAATATCGTAAAAAGAAGATTAATTTAAAATATTAGTAATAAAAAACAGAGTTAAGACGATAAAACTATTAACTTCTAAATATTGAGAGAAAAATAAAAAGATCCATTAACTCTCATTCAAATAGGAATTAGTGTATTTTAAAAAAAAAAGATAATTAATCTAAAAAATCTACGTAAAAACACGTATTTTGTACAACTTTATTTTAATAGTAAAGTAGATTTTTCAATCCAACCACAATACGAAATTTTAATCTCATATTTTTTATATTTTTTTTGGAAAAAATATTATTTGTAGCCCTAGAAAATTAGAGATCTTATACGGGGCACAAGTCGCACCTCCTCAATACCTCATCCCCGTAATCGATGCACCAGTAAAATTCCGGTGCTGAATCCGCCTATGTATGATCTTAATTATAATTGAGTATATATAGTATAAATTTTTCGTTCAAAAAAAAATATTATAAATTTAAAATATATATTAATATTATATATTTAAAAGTCATAAAATATAAACTAATTATTGATAAAAAATTAATATAACTATATATATTAAAACTGAAAATCGATTTTTTTTTTAAATTAAAATATTGTCTAATTATATTATATTATATAATAAAACTGAAAATCGAAGATTTTTTTAACATCGATTTTTATTAGAATCATGTTAAATAATTTATTTTTATTTTTAACATCGGTTTTTAGCATAACCGATGTTAATTTGCTTTAAAATTGTCAATTATGTCACCACGTCTTTTTTAACATCGGTTTTCCAGAACCAATTTTAAACGGGCGATGTTAAATGTCTTTTCTGTAGTATTGAATACCATTCAACTTAAAAAATAAAGTACATTTTATCAAAAATGACTTAACTCATATTGAGGGGTAAAATGGTCATTTCTGTCATTCAGATAGTTCATCCAGAAAAGAAAGAAACAACAAGATATTTTTCCAAATCAGACAAATTAATTCACTCAGACAGCTTAATCCATTCAGAACTTAATGGAAAAAAAAGTAAAATTTAAGGTTCCTAAACTATGCTCCTAAATTAACCCCTAAAGCTTCCAGATACTATTTTGTGTCTCATATTTTACAAATGCATACACCATATATCCTATTTTATGCATAAAAATAATAATTTCATGTGGGCTCTACTCAATTATAGGTTTAAAATAAATTTAAGGTGGGTGAAAATTTAGGATTGAAAATAGGGAAGTGTAAAATT
Source organism: Orobanche coerulescens (assembly GCA_033398695.1). Lineage (NCBI taxonomy): Eukaryota > Viridiplantae > Streptophyta > Magnoliopsida > Lamiales > Orobanchaceae > Orobanche > Orobanche coerulescens. The sequence continues at coordinate 144,258,518 of CM065815.1, read as the reverse complement.
TTTTTGTACATAAGGTAAATAGCTAGTTTTCTCAAACAATGGGTAATCCTGTGTAATTACATGACTAAAATTAAAATTTTACGGACTTGAATGATGTATCCCCACCCGTATTTCCGTAGATCCGATTAATCATATTATATTAGAAATATATATATATATATATATATTTTGTGAAACAATGGGGTAATCCTGTATAATTTACATGGCTAAAATTATAATTTTACCGACTTGAAGGGCTATATCCCCAACCGTATCCCGTAGACCCGATTATATATATTATATATATATATAATATATATATATAATTATATATATTAAAAACATCAACCAGCCTACAGAGTTAACAAACTACAATTTAGTAATTTTGAAGGACAGCTGATTTATTTTTTGAAAATTAAATCAGGCAGTTTTTGTAATTATCCTGTAATAATCCAACAATTTAGGTAACCCTCTGAACTATGGTAGGAGTCCTACCAAGATAAAACGTTTGCAAAATGTTTCTGTAATTACATAAGAATATCAATTCCAGTCCCTATTTTTATTGGAATTTCATTCATGTGAGCAGCATATGTGATTCCCTAGTTGTTTTGCACAACAAAAATTAAGATTAGTTACACAGTTGCATGACCTTTTATGCAAATAGTTCATTTTATAGGACTGTTTTGCTACCGCCCTAAAGTTATATTACCAAATCGGCAGTTTCCATACACCCCAACCCCCATCCTCACCCCACCCCACCAAGGGTGGATAGAAATTTGGGGGGTAGGGCCCCAATGAGTTTCAGAAATTTGTATATTTTACCCTTAAAAGTTGTTTATTGTTTATTCTACCCCATAGATGCCCCCATTCTCAAACGGGTGGTGGTGGTGGTGGACCGGTCTGGGCTTTATTTCGATCGTTCCGGGCCGGTGCCAACTACATCCGGTCTTCTTCCCAGTCCCAAAAATTTACCACTAAAATTGGGAAACGACAACAAATTTAGGAAAAAACCCGAACCTGAGCAATCGGGCCGGTCCGAACTTTATTCCGATCCCAAACATTTTTGCTAACATTCTAGGCCGGTCCCAACTATACCCGGTCCCGGGCCTAGCAAATTCTGTTCGGTTTTGGGACTGAGCCTAGCTCTGTGTTTGGAGACCGAGAATATCCGATCTCTTTATAATAGAAAAAAATGCTTATTTTCCTTTATCTCCTTATTATATAAAAAGATATTGAATTTTTTTATATTAATTACATGTGTGCTCCGTATTTCCGCTAGTGACACACCTAACATGCACATTGTTATAAACAGGTGACATCAAGAAAAGACCAGGAGCAATACTGGGGAGACAGAAGCAAACCATATAGATACATCCCCGTACGAGAATTCGCCGGAACATTCAAGCGTTTCCACGTCGGCCTGCGCCTCGAGAACGAACTGTCCGCCCCTTACGACAAAACCCAAAGCCACAAGGCAGCGCTAGTGTTCAAAAAATACTCCATCTCCAAAAGGGAGCTTCTGGGAGCTAATTTCGACAAGGAGTGGCTTCTGATAAGGAGAAATTCATTCGTCTACGTTTTCAAAACCGTGCAAATATTCATCGTCGCCGTCATAACGTCCACTTTGTTCCTACGGACGCAAATGCATGACAGAAACGAGCAAGACGGGGCCCTTTACGTCGGCGCGCTTCTGTTCGGCCTCATATGCAATACTTTCAATGGATTCGCCGAGCTGTCCCTTACCATACAGAGGCTTCCGGTTTTTTACAAGCATAGGGACCTCCTTTTTCATCCGGCTTGGGCTTTTACATTGCCGACATTCTTGTTGAGGATTCCGATCTCGGTGCTTGAGGCGACTGTCTGGATGGTGACGACGTATTACACCATCGGATTTGCGCCCGACCCCAGCAGGTAAAATAGTAGTGCATTTTACCTTTTTTTTTTTTTTCTGCGAAACGGACTAAAGACTTTTATGATCATTCTCAGGTTCTTCAAGCAATTCCTGCTGATATTTGTTATCCAGCAAATGGCGGCAGGGATATTCAGGCTGATAGCAGGAATATGCAGGACAATGATTATCGCAAACACGGGTGGCGCTTTAACTCTATTACTCGTCTTCCTTCTGGGTGGTTTCATTCTTCCTAAAGGTTAGTGTCACAATATATATAATTTCTAGCATGGCAATAATTCTCTTAGTACTCGACTCGACTATAATGTTAAAGAATATATGCTAATATGGAAAGAAAATCGAAATAAAAGCAATAAAAGACGCACGGTTGTTTACCCAGAAATTCTGACCAAGTCCGGGGACGCTGCCAAGCCGGGATATTCAATATACAGTAAAACCTCGATAAATGAATATGATCGGGACCGGAGAAAAATATTCATTTAGCGAAATTATTCATTTATCGAAAGAAAATTTGAACATGTTATAAAGAGTTGGGACCAGAGAAAATTATTCATTTGGCGAGGTTATTCGTTTATCGAACATTCATTTATCGAGGTTTAACTGTAAGGTTTTCAAGAGAGTATATGTTACAATGACATTGACGGGTTATTTAAAGTCGAAACCAACTTGTAAATTACGTAAAGTCGATTGTAAATGTTGGGTACTGGACCGGCATAGTGTCGATAATTCAAGTACTAAAGAAAATGAAAATAACACGATCCCTTGCTTCTAACTTTTATTTAGAAATACTATCGACTTCGAATTCTCAATCATTTACGAGTATGATAATAAGCCGAAATGATTAGCCATATTTACCTTGATTTCACTACTTTGTTTCAATTGCAGAGCAAATTCCAGACTGGTGGGGGTGGGGTTACTGGCTTTCACCACTAACCTACGGCTACAACGCCATTGTGGTAAACGAAATGTTTGCTCCACGATGGATGAACAAAATGGTAATCAATAGATGATGTCCGGGATTTCTAACCTTTTACCTTTATGCAGAATTACCCATATCACCCTTATCTTATTTGTCGAGACAGCAATCTCGGCATCGAGACAGTCAATCTAGATTGACTGTCTTGATGCTGAGATTGCTGTCTCGATGCCGATAGACCTGCCATGATGTTAATAAAAAGAACTGCCCGAGTATACATATATATATGGAAAGGACTGTCATATTTTGATCAAACTGAACTAAAACTCAACTGTTAACAAATGGAAAATCGGAGTCGATGTTTGATGATCCCATGCATGCAGGCCTCAGACAACAGGACAAGATTGGGAGTGGCCATATTGAAAAACTTTGATATTTTCCCTGAAAAAAACTGGTACTGGATAGGAGTTGGTGCACTTATAGGATTCACGTTACTCTTCAACGTTCTATTCACTTTCTCCCTCATGTATCTGAACCGTAAGTTCTAATAATCTACTTATATAACTGTGTAAGAGATGGATATGCTATATTTATGTCCATGTCTGTGTGTGTGTGTGTGTGTGATGTGAGAAGCTCTAGGAAAGCCACAAGCTATAATATCGGAAGAGCAGGCAAGGGAAATGGAAAATGAGCAAGAAGATGATACACCAAGACTTAGGACAACAAAATCGAAGCAAGATTCCTTCCGTAGATCATTATCTACTGATGATGGGAACAACACAAGTAAAATAAACTTTAAAACGAACTTAAAATATATTTTTTTTAAAATTAAAATAGAATATTTGCTAATGCAAAACAATATTTTTGTTTTTTGGTTAATAGTGGAGATGGCAATCCAGCGTATGAGCAGTCTTTCCGGTGTCTATGGAGCAAGTCGGAACGAAAACTCGAGCGTAAGAGGAGTTGCACCAAAGAGAGGAATGGTTTTACCTTTCACCCCTTTATCCATGTCCTTTCACAATGTAAACTACTATGTCGATATGCCGCCGGTAAGAACCCATATCAAGCTCTGAATTTTCATTTTGAATGACGACTACCGGAGTGTTAATGCCGGCCTTTGCTTTGGTACTATAGCTTTTGGATAGTTTACACTTCCAATTGTGCTTTTGGGTTCCATTCTAAATTATGGTGAGCTACAAAACTACCCCTAAGATTTAGCCTAATAACGAAAAAGACTCAGTTATCTTTCAAAATTACATATAACCCCTTCAGGGTTTGTATTTACCTTGCGAAAGTACACCCTCAACCTTAAGTGTGGTCAAAAGGGGTTATTTGTAAGGTAAATACAAACTTCACGGGGTTATTTGTAATTTCGAAAAATTAGTGAGTTTTTCCCATAATTAGTCTAAACCGCAGGGGTAGCTTATGTAATTAACCCATTAAAATATGCAAAATCACTTTCATAACTTTTTCAGTTTTTAGCTTATATTTGCAAACACTGTCTATTTCTAATTATGACTTTCATAGTTAAGTTTTTGCGAACAGTCCCTGAGGTTTAGTTTAATTACGTAAACACCCACTTATCTTTCAAGATTACAAATGACCCCTTGCGGGTAGGGCTGACAATTTTCGGCACGACACGAAAACACGACACGGACCGACACGAAATTAATGGGTTAGTATCAAGCCTTATTGGGTTCGGGTTCTTATCAGGTTGACCCGGTAAGGACACGATAATTTCGGGTCGGGTTCGGGTAACCCGTTATAATTTATTTTTTTAATAACTATTTATTAAAAAAATAAATATTTAATAAATAATTTTTTAATAATTTATTTCTTTTAGACTCTCAGTTAAGGTTTATAATTCTTATTGTTTTTATCATTTTTTTGTTAGTATTTATAGGTTATCAGGTTGTTATCGTGTTGAAACAGGTTTTTAACGTGTCGTGTCGTTATCGTGTTGCTATCGTGTCGGGTCAACACGAATCCAATCGTGTTTTTATCGTGTTCGTGTCGTATCCGGGTCGTGTTCGGGTTTGATCTTATCAGGTCGGGTTCGTGTTCGGGTTTGGGGAATCCTTATCAGGTCGTGTTCGGGTTTGACCTTAACAGGTCTGGTTGTTATCAGGGCAACCCGATAACGACCCGACCCGCACCGCACGATTTGCCACCCCTACTTGCGGGTTAGTGCACCCTCAAAAGGGAGCTAGCTTTATTTGTAATTTCGAAAGATAAGTTGGGTTTTCTCGTAATTACTCTGAACCTAAGTGGTACTTTCTATAATTTTAGAATATGCAAAAGCACTTTCCCTCCAGAAGCAGAAGTTTTTATTTACGAACACTCCCTATATTATTTTACCCGGATGACTTGTTAATGAGTTGATCCACACTAAATATATCTATTCAACAGCATAAGAACAAACTTCTGTTTTATTTGACAGGAAATGAAGGAACAAGGAGTCACAGAGGACAAACTCCAATTACTCCGTGAAGTAACCAGCGCGTTTAGGCCGGGTGTTTTGACCGCGCTTATGGGAGTAAGCGGAGCGGGAAAAACCACACTAATGGATGTTCTCGCAGGAAGAAAAACCGGCGGTTATATCGAAGGCGACATCAGGATATCCGGATTTCCAAAGGATCAAGAAACGTTTGCAAGAATTTCCGGGTATTGCGAACAAAATGATATCCACTCGCCTCAAGTAACTGTCCGTGAATCATTGATATATTCCGCCTTCCTTCGACTTCCTAAACAAGCTAACAAGGAACAAAAGATGGTAAGATTATTTTCGATCCGTGGAATTGTTTACGATATCCTAAACAAGCTAACAAGGAACAAAAGACTTGGTGTAAATTTGTAACTTACTCCATTTAAATATATATACCCACGGCAGGCATTCGTTGATGAAGTGATGGATCTAGTCGAGCTAGACAATCTCAAGGACGCCATTGTTGGGATCGCCGGAGTAACTGGATTATCGACAGAACAGAGAAAAAGATTGACAATAGCCGTTGAACTCGTTGCTAACCCTTCGATCATATTCATGGACGAGCCGACTTCCGGTCTCGATGCAAGGGCAGCAGCCATTGTCATGAGGACCGTAAGAAACACGGTCGACACAGGGAGGACCGTGGTTTGCACGATTCATCAGCCTAGCATCGATATCTTCGAAGCATTTGATGAGGTAACATGCAAGAACTAAGGATAATTGCATAAAATACCCCTGAGGTTTGAGGTATTTACAACAAAACTCAATGAGTTATTGAAAAAAATACCATGTTTGGTTACGTCTCAATTATATTTTCTCCCTTGATAAGCAAAAAAAAAAAAAAAAAATTCAAAAATCCCCCTTACATTCATAAAAATTTAACTATTATCCCTTATATTTAAGGCAAAATCCAACCTCAAGGTCTTTTTTTGTAATTTCAAAATTCTTTTGGGTCTTTTTGCAATTATTCCAAACTTGAGGGGTGTTTTTGTAATTATTCCTGCAGATTATGTTGCCATTTATGCTGTTTTCACTTCTGACATCGTTTATCACACAATGCATCAGTTACTTCTCATGAAAAGAGGAGGTCAAGTAATTTATGCAGGACCCTTAGGCCAACACTCGCAGAAAATCATCGATTATTTTGAGGTACTTCATAAATTATAGTATTTTTTAAAATAATTTTGACTTGCTACAAGAAAAAAAAAAATATTGAGGTTATTTTGATTGCCATCCAATGTAGGCAATTCCTGGTGTCCCAAGAATTAAAGAGAAATATAATCCAGCTACATGGATGCTCGAAGCTAGCTCAGTGGCCGCAGAAGCCAGACTCGGAATGGATTTCGCCGAATACTACAAGACAACAACATTATATCAGTAAGTAAAGAAAAATAACTCTAATATTTTCAAATACTAATAGAAAAGGCGACCATCGGCTCTTGGCTCGAAAAAATGAAGTTTTTAGTACTTTTTAAATGTCGACTTCTATTTGTGATTCAACATACTTAATATTTTTCATTTGTGCTAGCTATACATTAAAAAAAATGAAATATATATGAAACATATTATACCAAATTAATATGGTCTTTCTAATACATCGCCATGTTCGATTTCTTTCAAACACTTCAAGAACCGGACCATATGCGAAAGAATATTCCGTGAAACAGTCTTGTCCAAGTATACCATATTCCACAATCAGCCAGAATGTTCGATGAATTCAATAAGATCATGAACTGTTTTTAAAGACTTTTCACTATTCTTTTGATTTTATTTTGAAAAATTAAAATTATATTCACATGCAATTGGAAGCACTTATTGGTTCGAATTTATTCGACTACTTAGCTTCTAGTTTGCAAACACTGTCAACTTCTGATTCTTAAAAGCAGAAGTTTTTACAGAAAACACTCCTAAACATCTACATAATCATAATTTACGTATACATAGTAAAAATCCATGATGCATGCATGGCTATCTCCAGGCGAAACGACGCTTTGGTAAAAGAGTTAAGCGTGCCGTCTCCAGGGGCAAAAGACTTGTACTTCGACACACAATATTCACAATCCACTTTGGGACAGTTTAAGTACTGCCTGTGGAAACAATGGTGGACTTATTGGAGAAGTCCAGATTATAATCTTGTTAGATATTTCTTCACTCTGGCTTGTGCGCTCTTGGTCGGGACAGTTTTCTGGAGAGTCGGAACGAAAAAGTTAGTAACTTTTTTTCACCATTTATTTCACTTCAGAATTTTTAGTAACAGGCACTAAGTACTTTTTTTTTTCTCATGGCTTTTCCAGGAACACGGATACAGATCTTTTGACTATCATCGGAGCAATGTACGCTTCGGTTCTCTTTGTCGGAATTAATAATTGTTCGACAGTACAACCTGTTGTAGGCATCGAAAGAACTGTATTTTATCGGGAAAGGGCCGCGGGGATGTACTCGGCGCTACCATACGCCATTGCACAGGTGAAATTCACACCCTCACGGTGTTGCTGCATAATCTTTTGGAATTACTACTACAACTATCTTGAGGTCTGGGGTAATTAGTTTGAGAGACAAGAAATATATAGCTAACTTTGAAAATTACAAGAAACACCCTTGAACTAATTGAAACTGCTAACAGGGTCAAATATTATTGTCATGACGTCCCTAAACTTTTTCAGAATATTACAAATAAGTAAACAAATATTGAGGCTATTTGTAATACAACACCAGCATTACCTCAATGCCTCAACGGCTCCCGCAAAAAGCGGGGTAAGGGGGGATCGAATGTAGGCAGCCTTACTCAGAGAGACTGTTTCCGGATGATCCAAAATGAAAATTGCATCGAGAATTGCATGGAATGACTAGTACTTCATGAGGAAAAAAAGAAGTGCAACCAGTTTAGTTAGTCATTTTGTTTTATTTCATTATAATACAGAACCAAAGAATAAGCAGTCTTTGGCTCCATTGGAAACAATGGAAAATTGAGGCTATTTGTAATATGTAGAAAAATTGAGGGATGTATTTGTAGAATATTAAGACATCAGGGTAAGAAAGACAAACTCAAACTTCATAGTGAGTTAAGTAGAGCCCGCAATTTTAAGCCAGCCCTGGACTGGCCCGGCCCTATAATACCATTTCGCGGCCATGTTTCATAGGTCCAGAAAATTGGCCAATTTGGCCCGGATCATTAGGCCAGTCGGCCACGCTGGCCCGATCGGTCCGCCTAAAAATAGTCTATATTTGCGTACATGGGCTGCGCATGGCCCTTCAAAATGACGGCCCACAGAAACTGCAAACCTGGCCCGGCATGATTTTGCACCCTGGCCGGGCCAGGCCGGCCAATAGCCAACTCTAGAATTACTGTATGTAATTTTCAAAGTTGCCTGAGTTTTTTTTTAATTACCACGAAGTGAAAGGTAGTTATTGTAATTATCCCTATCTTTTTAACAGAAATTAAGGACAAACATGTTTCACAACAGTCAACAAGAACCATGCATATTTCTTGATTATTTCCATTCTGAAGCCTTCATTTTCCCTACATTTGCTACACCAAGTACACGGCCAGACACAAGAAAAAATAAATTACAGTATTGGTCCCACACGATATCGTGCATTGCGATTTTAAACCCATGCCCGTAAAAATAGTCTCACGAGAACCATTTTTTCAAAAAAATAACCCCGCAAGTAGAATTGTTCTTATGGATACTATTCGGGGCCGGGTCCTAAGGGGAGCCAAGTGAGGCACCCGCCTCGGGCCACCGGCTCCAGGGCATCCGGGAGACCACTTTTTTCAAATTATTCAATAACTAACCTTCTGATTTATACTACTTGTTACTGTATTCTAGCCACATTTTCCAAATTTGCCAAAACACGAGGTGATTTTATACTGTTATTTGGCGCTATAAAACATACTACCTCCATCCCGTAAAAGCTTTCCCAGTTATTATTCATTGAGTAACTTAGGAAAGTAATATAAAATGTATAAGTAGTGGCAAGGTGAAAAATAAAATAAAAATAATATAAAATGTACAAATTGGTCCCACAATTTTTTTTTATTGTTGGGCAATTTATATATTTTATATTATTTCCTCAAGTTGGTGCACTAAAAGAAGTGTGAAAGATTTTATGGGACGGAGGGAGTACTATACACGTATATAATGTCACCTTTTAATTCTTTGACTCAGACCGTTAGAATCTCACCTCGTATTATTTTTCGGTCGAACACAAATTTATAGTATCTCAAAATGTACAACTAAAGAGTTCTTTCCGGTCGCCTAACTTCTTCAGGTCATCGTAGAAATACCATACGTGCTTATTCAAACTACATATTACACCGTGATAGTGTACGCTATGGTGAGCTTCGAATGGACAGCGGCTAAATTCTTTTGGTTCTACTTCGTCACCTTCTTTTCCTTCCTATACTTCACCTACTACGGAATGATGACTGTATCGATCACGCCGAACCATCAAGTAGCGGCGATTTTCGCAGCAGCATTTTACGGACTTTTCAATCTGTTTTCCGGCTTCTTCATCCCAAGACCAGTAAGTTATCTTTACTTTACGAGTGTTTGCAAATACTTCAAAAAAAATAAGTGATTATTGGCTTTTGGGTTTGGAGGGAAATAAAAGTTTTCAAATTGCAACTTTGCTTTTTAATTCTGCATAATTTTGTTTCATTTACAGATGAACACTTTTCACAATTAAAACTTTTAGATTTAGTCATTTAAGTAGTCATTCTTAAATTTTGGTCCCGAATCTTTTAAAACTTCGGACATTTGGCCCAATTTTTTGTGCCAAATCACTAAAATTCCCCCCAAAAAATCGACAAGTCAACAACACCTCACCGGGCATAACAAGCAATTTCCGATAGAAGTACACTATAATATTCGAATTTTAAAAAGATATTGGACCAAAATATAAAATAGATTACTTAGAGGACTAATTTCCAAATAATACATATTAAAGGGCCAAAAAAATTATTTCTCCAAATTGCAAACACTAATAACCAAGTTCTAACCACTTTTAGCTTAGAGCTTCTGCTACTAAAGGCAAAAGTTTTTTGCAAACACTGTCTCTACCTTAAAGCATGAATATCTTAGATAATCTTAAACACAAACAAGGTTTTAATTTCTATTTATTTTTTATTTTTCTCTTTTGGATGATCAGAAAATTCCCAAGTGGTGGATATGGTATTACTGGATTTGTCCGGTGGCGTGGACAGTATACGGACTAATCATCGGACAATATGGGGATGTCGAGACAACCATCAGAGTAGCCGGGATGAGTACACAACCGACGACTAAAGCATACATTCAAAGCCATTTCGGATATGATCCCGACTTTAAAGGGCCGGTCGCAGCAGTTCTGGTTGGCTTCACAGTTTTTTTCGCGTCCGTGTACGCGTATTGCATTAAGACACTTAACTTCCAAATGAGGTAATAGGAGTAAGATAGATATGAAACTCCAAGTGTAAAGTGCAAATACATATTTAAAACAAATGTGTAATAAATGTTAGATGTGTTTGTAAGAATCATAAATCTTTCTCCTTTATGAAACTTGAGATAATTGCTACAATTAGGTCTCATTGCATAGTAAAATCAACATTTACATCGTACAACATGACAATAAGTTGTTTGGACCACGCACACAAAAAATCAGATACAATACTTTTGAACATAAATTTAATATTTTTATTGCTTTAAGTAATAATTGAACATTTTTTACAATAAAAATAATATGTTTTATATCATATATAAAAGTGTTACTTGTTTTTTTTATCAGAAAGTATCACCCTCTCATTGTGAAACGGTCTCACACGAATTTTTATGATGGAAAAATGCTACGGTTTCGATTGAGATTAACAAGCGCCCCCATGAGCAAACCCAATCCTGTATAAATAACCGAAAATTTTATGCGAAAACAAGAAAATCAACTTTAAATTTATGGCTTACCATAGATATATAGGGCTTGTTTGCCAAATGACTGTTGGCGTTTGACTGTTTCGTTTGGATTGTTTGACTAGGTAATTGTCACTTTAATTGTTGTCCGTTCTATACCAAATGTGATTATTAGAAGGAAAAAAAGTGAAAAAGCAATAAAAAATGCTAATATAACTAACTTTGTCGTTTCGGCTTTAAAAATGGATTTTTATTCGTACATAAAAGCATTTACCAACCACATTTTCTTACCGTTTGACTTAATAAGAATCTTAAAGTCAATAGGAAAATCACTATGTGTCTACCTACACTTGAATTGGGGTATATGCCTGATCCAAAATTGAAATCTAAAATTGTTGTGATTATATAACTTTAGTGCATAAATCTTTTACGATGTTGAAGAGCCTCTGTAAATATGTTTCGTGAGATTTTTCATTCCCCATTTACAGTTATCGCATCCTACTAAAAATATTTTAGTTCACCGTAACATTTTCAATTATCAGACATTTTCAATTATCCCAGAGCGAGTGAAACATATTTTCCATGACCTCGTGGTGTTAAAACTTAACAGACATGGAGTGAACAAAATTCCAAAGTTTTTTCCCCATATATCGCGCATGATTATGATTAATATGTATATGCGTTTTTTATTAGTCATGTAATATGCTTGTTGTTTAGATGATTTCTTATGATCAAATCTTATATACCAAATCTTATTCAAGTATTTCGGTTTTAATTCTTGTTTTAGCATATGATTTATCATTTAACATGTTTGATATGTTGATATATATTTTTAGAGAGGAGTTCCAATATTGGGGTGCAGATTCATTGTTTTAAATGTTTTGTGCTTAAATAATGTTAAAATATTATGAGTATAATAGTACTCATACTCGGTAGGATGAATGAAATAATACTCATGTGCTCTGTAAAATTAGTATTATTGTACTCACATAATATAAGTACTAGTTTACCTATGTAATATGAGTACCTCCATTCGAACAAAAATGTACTATCATCTATTCGGCAAAATGACTGTAGTACTACTAAAATAGCTATATGAGTACATCATTATTACTCTTATAAATAATTAGCAAGAGGAGTACGGTAGTACATCTAAGCAAGGTTTAAATACCGAAGGGTTTAAGTTTGAGTGTCGACCCCTTAATATTGTGTCATGAACTTAAATATTTGGTTGGGAATCCTGTAAGTGGTTGTGAGGATATTTGATCTTGCGTACTTATGTGGTTGGTTTTCATTGACCTCTCATAACTCGATTTACATATTTATTTGGTCCCAATAGAGATAATAGATCTATATGTTATCGTGTAGACAAAGAACCATTTCAATTGAAACTAATCTTTTAATCCATTTATAATCTTAATGTTTCTCATATTTTTTATGTTTATTGCACATTTCTTATATTAACAATACTTACCAATCGCAGATTGGATTTATCTAAGTAAAATTTATTCTATATTTACCGAACAATATGTTGGAATCGTTAATGATTTTAATTTTATTTTGTAAAATTAAATATCATAGGATCGATCTACGCTCCGAGTAGATGATCGTGGTATATTCACTTTCTCTAAACCGATTCCCGTACGGATAAGTTCAAGTATTTGGGTTCGATCATTCAGAAGGAAGGTGAGTGTGAAGATGATGTCACTCATCGCATCAAGGCGGGGTGGCTAAGGTGGAGAGCAGCGACAGGGGTCCTGTGCGACAAGAAAGTCCCTCTAAAGTTGAAGGGTAAATTTTATAGAGCGGCAATCCGACCTGCAATGTTGTATGGCTCTGAATGTTGGGCGATGAAGAAGTCGCTTGAGAGCAAGTTGGAAGCGGCTGAAATGAGAATGTTACGCTGGTCGTGTGGTCGCACAATGTTAGATAGAATCTCGAACGGGGTCTTCAGGAACGCGCTAGAAGTCGCGCCCATTTCAGCGAAAGTTAGGGAAGGGAGATTGAGATGGTTTGGCCACGTCCGCAGGAGGCAGGCTTCTGCTCCGGTGAGGAGGGTCGAGAGTTTAGTAGATGTCGGGGAGAGGAGGAGAGGCAGACCGAGGAGGACGTGGGAGGAGCAACTGAGACTAGATTTGAAGGCCTTAAACCTTTCCGAGACCATGACTGTTGATAGGTGCACTTGGTGGCGCCAGATCAGAGTTGTGGATTCTTTAGTTGGGAGTGGTGCTGTAGTTGAGAGCATCAGGGATGGGTTGTCTCGGTTAACTTTGACCTAGAGCATTGCATTTTTACATTTATTGTATATTTTATCCTATTGCCTTTTGCGTGTCGTGTATTTTTGACAGGAGTCAGGCGCGAGTCAACCTCTCTCCGTTTGAGCAGCTCACTCCAGGTGAAGTAGCCAAATTCCTCTTAGGTAAGTCCCATGTGGATTAAGCCATGGGCTCAGGTATGGTATTGAGTTTTTTCGTATCATATGCTTCCATTTGTATTTTTCACTCAATATGTTGTGCACTAAGCTGAGGGTCTTCACGGAAACAGCCTCTCTACCGTAATAGGTAGGGGCATAGTCTGCGTACATCTTACCCTCCCCAGACCCTGCTCTGAGCGGGATATACTGGGTATATTTGGTTTGGTTTGGTTTGGTTTCTAAACCGATTCCCGGTGAGTGAGAAATAGTGAATTAAAGTTTGTCACTTAATTGTGAACAAATAAGAGATGGCTATCCCACATTGAATAATGAGCTATCATTATTCAAGTATATAAGGAGTTACCATTATTCATGTAATAATTAATGGCACATGTGTATGGGCTTAAAGCCCACACGCGCGCCGCCGCCGCCCGCTCGCCTTGGCCTCGACCGCGTGCCGTGGACCTTAGCCTTGGCCTTGGCAATTGGTCTTCGGGCCTGGTCGTAGGCTTGGACTTGGGCTAGGCCTTGGCTTGCTTAAATAATTTTTTAGACTAGCTCAACAATGTTGTTGGGTTCGTATGTGCACATAAGGATGTCCATGTACATCCCTCAAGCGGTTAAGGAGCTGAATACAATTCAGGTGCATAAAACGGGCAGAAACCTCCCAGGTGTGATATGGCCTATAAATAGGCTTGCATCCCTCTGCATTAGGCCATGCAATTTCGAAAATACTCTAGCATATTTCTCTGCATACAGTTCTTAGTTCATAGTAAAAGTTCCATCCTCACCTCGTTCCTGTTCGTCGGAGCTCGTGGGTTTGTGGTGCTACTACCTTTGAGACGAAGCCATTTTATCTTTGGGGACGATACGCCTGAACCGAGAGCACTACCGGGGCGTATCTCGTCTTGCGGAAAGAGGCCTTCATCGACTCGGCTATTAATTTTATACGGTTTTCTATTTTTCTTGTAATTTCAATTTAGTTTCGAGTTCTGTAATTTCTTTCTTACGTTCGTCTTCTGTAATTTCTGTTTTTTAAGTTGTACTTTTGTTTTTCGGTTGTAATTTAGTTTCTCCCGGCAAGTTTCTACGATACAGTTTCCAACAAATGCAAGACGAGATACTTACTTGCTGGTTTTACTAAACCCCACAACTGGAGATGTCGACTGCCGCTTCACCTACTCAAATAGCACTGCTGCCACTGCCTCCGCGAACGCCACCTCGACCTCCTTTGCTGCAACTATGTCAAATCTAATGAGCTCGACTACCTCAACAATAATTCCATGGGTGTTTTCGAACCCCTTTCTAACTACTGGTGGATCCACCTCGAGTTGCACCATTGGTTCCACTTTCAGTGGTACCATATGATCTATGTTGGGATCTACTGTTGGAGCCTACGGGTCAACACAAGTGATTCCTTTTTTGGAACAACCTCGGGGCCAAGGATGATGCCTACCGCCGAGAAGCCACCAAACTTTGGTGGAGCCGACTTTAAAAGGTGGCAACAAAAGATGTTGTTCTATTTAACAATATTGGGCTTTGCTAATTTCCTTAAGGAAGATGAGCCACCGGCGCCAAGTGCACAAGAGACTAGTTTCACTGTCCGAGCTACCTATGACAACTCGTACAATGGCGGTTATCTTTGTAAAAACTTTGTTCTGAATTCTTTAGAGGATAGTTTGTACAATGTATACTCTGTTGACTCAAAGCCAATCATGGAACAAGTGCAAGAGTTCCAACTCATCATTCATGATGTCAATGCCGAGGGAATGGTCATGTCGGATGCTTTCACCGTTGGAGCTGTGATCAAGAAGTTGCCCCACAGTTGGAAAGACTTGAAGAGCCACCTCAAGCACAAGCGAAAGGAGATGACTCTTGAAGACTTGATTGTGAAATTGCGCATCGAGTCAGACGTGCGCAAGAATGATCATAAACCAAAAGGTCTGATCGATGCTAAGGCCAATCTGTTGGAGCAAGGCGGTCCCTCCATTAAACGAGCTCGGCCAAGTATCCAAAACAAGAACAAAAGGAAGCAACCAGCTAAGAAGTTTGATGGTGATTGCTTCGAATGTGGCAAACTGTTGCAGACTTTGGTAAAGGTAAGTGTACGCTATCGTGAACAGGTAATAAAGTAGTGAGTAGAGTATCGTTCCCATAGGTGCTAACGTACTAGGTACCAATTTTATGGTCTTCTACCAGTATTATTTGAATAATCGAATTGGTATAGTGATATGAAATAATTTTCTAATTAACAAATTACTAATAAGCTAACAACTAAATAAAACAACTCAATTTAAATAGGGTAATAATCAAATGAGAAGAATTAGAGTTGTGTTTCCACCATGATTTGTCTGATGTGATTGTTTATGTATTATTTTCTAACATTCTAATTCAACTGATTGGAAGCGGAGAATCCCTAAAATAATCTAAAGCCTCTTCCGATGGTCGATAGAAAATACTACTAATTATCAACTCAATATATTCCTATATGAATTAATAACTCAATATAGACGTGTTGCCGGGCCAAAACTGCCGGTTTCGGGCCTCGAACCGGCGGTCCTCGGTCCCCAAAACACAGGACCAAGCCCGGACCGTAGACTAGCCCGACCGCCTGCAGCCGCTAGAAGCTCACGGTCCAGACCGGGCTAAAACTTGGCCGGCCCGGCCGCCAGCTTTTATATTTTTTTAACTTTTTTTATTATTATTTTTATTTTTTTCTTTTATATTTATTACTTTTATGAATAGAAAATGACAATTCTTAATGTTTTGATTTTTTTTTAAATATTTAAAAACTCATTAAATTATTGAAAAATGAATAAGAAAAATTACAACAAATAAGTTTGCATTAAGAATGAGAAAAATTATAAATGAATAAGGACACAATGATTTTGCAAATGAATAAGGACAATAATTTTGCATTAAGAATGAAGAAAATTACAACAAATAAGTTAAGCACAATTTAAGGAGTTTTACACTTAAATTCTTGAAATAAAAAAATAATAATAATAAAGGACATGAGCTCTCTACTCCACATCCGATCGATCCGTCTCGGTGAAGGCTTCATCTTTGCTCTCATTTGCATCGTCCCATTCCGGTTCTTGAGCTCTAAGGTCGGCCCTACACCAATCATCGAGCAACATGGTAGCTTCAATGTTCGCCGACTTCATCCTTGATCTTCTTTGATCTAGCATAAGTCTGTAACACCCCAAACTAGGTGGATATTACAGTGCTGTGGACCCCCGATTGGGACCCACCAGGCGAATGAAAATTAATGAATTAAATAATATAATTATAGTACCGAACCACAATATATCATCACTCACTCCGATGAGGAGTTTCATTACAACACACCCAAGATAATACAGAATACATGTATATTTTATATGAAGATAAAATATACAACACTGAATGAAATGAATATCCAAACGAAAGTCTGCAGCGGAAATAAAATAAAGAAAACACGAGTGAATGAAAAGGACTGGGGCCCGCTACTAGTATCACTGGGACTCCTCGCCGTCAGCGTTCTCTTCCCGTGCCTTACTCTTGCCATGACCTGAAAACAACATCCCCCAACGGCCGCCATACGTAACAACAATCCTCAAGAGTTGAATAAACACAATCATGATATATCTTAATTATGAAATGACGCTGAAGAGAGGCATCATAGTACGCCCGTAGTGGTATGTGCAAGTGCACAAGACGAGTGTCCGGACACACCCGTCCTTGTACCTAATTAGTCTCACGGAGGTACATTACCGTGTGCACAGTCCAATGTGTCGGTGAACCCAACACATGACCATCACGTGCCCGACTAAAAATTCCACACATCCCCACCCGGCCACGCAATATGAACCCAGAAGGTCATATGGGCAAGAAATGACCATGAAGAATAATAATAAATAACAATCCGATAAAGTCAAGAATGACTCACCGAGATGAAATGATAGTGGAATGAATGATGGCTCAATGAAATGATTAGAACCGTCGTTCCTCGTGAATGAAGTGATTAATTGAAAATTACAAGTCTCAATACGGTTAATACATTATGAATGAATTATGATTATGAATGAACAACAACGAAAGGAATGAATATCCTTTTAACCGAGTAAGAATTAACTTACACAACACCGATGAAGAATGTCCTTCCTCGAACAACATCCAAAAGGGATGTCGGTCGCTCGAACAACCTTGAATGACAATTACCAACAATGATCAATATACGAATCAAACACGATTATAACCGACTCAAACGTCGATACAACAATATCCAAACTTATTGAGGCATTCTAGCGAACACTTAGCAAACACACAACCTTTGATAATATCTAATCCCGAATATATCGAAACCAAACTCCAAACTGAGTATTTAAAACCGACAAAACAACTTCAATGATATCAATAATCCCATAGGAATTCACAATTCGAGTTAACGACAACATCTAATCGAAAACCCCCAAAAATATCAAAGTCAACCCCAAAGTGTTCTTGATTCGACCCCAATATTCATGAAATCCGAAATATACGACAATGAATCTGTAGGAATACATTTATCCAAGGTAGATAATCCATATCTAACATATTCTAACAACAATCCAAGCTCACACGAAGAAATCGGAAGGAAAAAGCCCAAAATCCGAAATTCTAGATCCAAGAGATTATTACCTTGATTTGATGTGATGGGGATGATGAAATGATGATTAATCCGAATGATAAGCTTGAAGATGATGATTGTTGATTGCACCTCGAAGAACACTCTCCAAATCGCCTGGAATCTCCCAAAACCGCCGAAGGAATGAAGTGGGATGATGAAATGGACTGCACTGTCTAATATATAGCAAATCCCAGTTAGCGTGCGCTAACGGGTGTACTGGGTAGTCCAGTACCCTCTGTTCGCGACGGTAGCGTGCGCTACGTACCTCTTGTAGCGTGCGATACAACCATGTACTTAGCATGCGTTAACACAATGTTAGCGTGCACTAACGAATTACCTGATGCCCAGTACTGGAGTCCAGAACCTCCTGTTCTATGCTCTGTTCGCGGTAGCGCGCACTACACACAAGATTCAGCGTGCGCTACTGACACCGATTACCGTACGCTAATATCTACTCATAGCGTGCACTAGGAATCATTCCTAAGCAGTCTAGTAGCCACTGGACTCTGCCTGATCCGTCCTTAGCGCGCGCTACACCGATTGCATAGCATGCGCTACTCCGACCTACTAGCGCGCGCTACTTACCATTCGTAGCGTGCACTACTTACAACCCAACGGCAGTCCAGTGCCTTCTGGACTGCCTGCTCGAAACATACTAGTGTGCGCTAGTGTTGAGAGGTAGCGTGCGCTACCTGAACTCAATTAGCGCGCGCTAAAGAGAGTTCATAGTGTGCGCTACTCCTCACACATATCCCATTATGAAGATGACAATGATGATAAACACGGCACGATTCTCTAACTAGATTGATGATGAATGACGATTGATACACGATACAATTACTCTGAACGGTGAATACAATGATTGAATATGAGTGACAAATGATCATTAATGAGTGAAAATTACTGAGTGACAATTACTGAATGATAATGACTGAATTACAACCGGGTATTACATACACCCCCCTTAAAAGAGTTTCATCCCCGAAACTAAGGGTCAAACAACTCGGGATGTCTCTCCCGCATACTATCCTCGGTTTCCCAAGTAGCCTCTTCGACTCCGTGTCTAGACCACTGGATTTTTACCAAAGAAATCGTCTTGTTCCTCAACTGTTTGATTCGCCGCTCTAAGACTCGTATAGGATGCTCCTCGTATGAATGATCATCGGCGATCTCGATTTCGTCGAACTGTAGTATGTGACATGGGTCGGCAACATACTTCCGTAACTGAGATACGTGAAACACATTATGAATTCGGCTCAACGCCGGAGGTAAGGCCAATCGATAAGCCAACTCGCCTACTCGATCTAAAATCTCAAACGGTCCAATGAATCTCGGACTCAACTTTCCCCTCTTCCTAAAACGGAAGATACCTCGACTCGGGGACACCTTGACCAAAACATGGTCACCTGTATCGAACTCTAATGGCCGATGACGGTTATCTGCATAAGATTTCTATCGACTCTGAGCGGTCAACAAACGACTCCTGATCAAAGCTACCTTCTCACGGGCGGCTATCAGCATATCGGGCTCGGTGCCGATTGATTCTGATAAGTCATCTAAACACAAAGGAGATCGACAACGACGACCGTACAAGGCCTCGTAAGGTGCCATCTTAATCGAAGCATGCCAACTATTATTGTACGTGAACTCGATCAACGGTAGTTGGGCTTCCCAATCATCTTTCCAATCGAGAACACATGCCCTCAACATGTCCTCCAAAGTCTGAATAGTCCTCTCCGATTGTCCGTCGGACTGAGGATGAAAAGTTGTACTGAGATTAAGCTGAGTTCCCATAGCACAATGAACTGATTTCCAAAAATGAGACACGAATCATCCGTCACGATCGGAAACGATACTTTTAGGAGTACCGTGCAGTCTCACTATCTCTTTGATAAACAACTGGTCCAGTCTCTCAGGACCCCACATATCCTTAATCTCAAGGAAATGAGCTGACTTAGTTAGACGATCCACAATGACCCAAATTATATTCATGCCACGACGACTCGTCGGTAAACTCGTGATGAAGTCCATTGAAATATTTTTCCACTTCCACTCTAGAATAGGGAGAGGTTTCAGCATACCTGCCGGTCGCTGATGCTCTATCTTGACTTGATGACAGGTCAAACATCTCGAAACAAATTCCGCGACTTCTCGCTTCATATTACTCCACTAGTAATTTTATTTCAAGTCTTTATACATCTTGCTAGACCCCGGATGAACGGAATAAGGGGTAGCATGAGCTTCTCTCAAAATCGAGTTTTTCAACTCGTCATTCACCGGTACGCACAACCGATTCTTAAATCGCAAAAGTCCATCCTCGTGGACCACAAACCCAGGGGCTTTCCCCCGAGTCACATCATCTCGAATGCGTAACAGAAATGGGTCCGAACCCTGATTCTCCCTGATCGCCTCCTCAAGTGGCGATGAAATCTCCAACGTACAAAGTTGCCCTTATACTCGCTGTAACCAGACCTCGATCTCGGGTCTCAGAAATTCCTATTGAAGTTCCTTCTGAACTGTTAATCGAGCAAGCATCTGCTCCTGAACGGACTTACGACTCAAGGCGTCAGCGACAACGTTCGCCTTGCCTGGGTGGTAAAGTATTTTAATATCATAATCTTTGATTAGTTCCAACCACCGTCTCTGTCGCATATTTAACTCCTTCTGAGTACATATATACTTTAAACTCTTATGATCGATGAATATCTGATAGGTAACGCCATAAAGATAATGACGCCAAATCTTCAATGCGAACACCACGGCTACTAGCTCCAGGTCGTGGGTCGGATAATTAGCCTCATAAGGTCTCAATTTCCGTGAAGCATAATCAATAACTTTCCCATTCTGCATTAGTACACATCTGAGACCCTGTCCGGACGCATCACTATAAACCAAAAATCCTTCCGTCCCTTGCGGTAAAGAAAGGACAGGTGCTGAAATTAACCGGCTCTTGAGTTCCTCAAAACTCTGTTGACATGCGTCAGACCACGTGTATTTCTTATCTTTCCTTAAAAGGTTCGTCATGGGTTGAGCGATTTTAGAAAATCCGTCAACAAATCGCCGATAATAGCCAGTTAATCCGAGGAAACTTCGGATTTCCTTAACATTCTTTGGAGGTTGCCAATCTCGGATAGCCTCTGTCTTCTAAGGGTCGACATGAAGTTCGTCTGATGACATTACATGTCCGAGAAACATCACTTCGGGCATCCAAAATTCACATTTGGAAAACTTTCCAAAAAGTTGCTCTCGTCTCAACACGTCGAGTACCTGATGAAGGTGAAACTCGTTCTCCTCCTGGTCATGAGAATAAATTAAAATGTCATCAATAAAGACAACCACGAACTGATCCAAATAGTTAATGAAAACCCAATTCATTGACTCCATGAATACCGCAAGTGCATTAGTTAACCCAAACGGCATTACCACAAACTCATAATGACCATAGCGTGTTCGGAACGTCATCCTTGTGATATCCGACTCTCGAATTCGCAACTGATGATATCCAGATCTTAAGTCGATCTTGGAAAATACTGAAGCTTCCTGAAGTTGATCCAAAAGATCATGGATACGGGGTAGAGGATACTTATTCTTGATCGCCACCCAATTCAATTCCCGCTAATCAATACACAAGCGGAACGAACCATTCTTCTTCTTAACAAATAGCACTGGTGCTCCCACGGGGACGCACTCGGTCGAATATAACCCTTCTCGGTCAAATCCTCTAATTGATTCTTCAACTCCTGCATTTCGGTCGGGGCCATCCGGTATGGTGCCTTCGATATTGGGGACGTACCGGGCTCCAACTCAATCGTGAATTCCACATCTCTCTGTGGAGGCAAACCAGGTAACTCGTCTGGAAAAACATCGGCATAATCTTTCACTACCGGAATATCCTCCAACATTAGTGATGATTTCTCGGTTTTGGTCATATAGCACCAATAACCAACAAACCCCTGACTGAGTAATTTCACTGCTTTCATCAAGTTGATGACTCTCCCGGAACAACTGGGATTACCTCCCTGAAATACACACTCAACTCCATCGTCTGAAATGATAGTGACCATACGCTTACGGACACTAATAACGGCATCGTGACGATCCATCCAATCAATACCCAGGATGACGTCGTCTCTCGGTAAATCTACCACGATTAGGTCTGCTAACCAATCCCGGCCATTAAGCTGAATCGGACAATCCTTAATCTCATGATTCCCGATAATTCTTCTACCACAATGACATAAGACTCACAACTAGTAGCACTACCCAGACGTAGTCTACTCAAACATGACTCGGAAATGAATGAATGCGATGCACCAGTATCAAAAAGGGTACACACAAGTTGAGATATAATATCGAGTGTACCTGAGATCATCCGGGCCTCTGGATCGTCGGTCTTCTTCATCTCATAAATGCGGGGCTTGCCGGCCCCCGAACCGGATGCTCCTGTCTGATAGCTCTTGGCTCCGCCTTTATTTTCTCCTGTCGTCTTGAACGATGCGGACTGAGTGGCCTGATTCTGCACCGCTGAATGTCTCGGGGCCTGAGATGACGCCG
Organism: Orobanche coerulescens; assembly: GCA_033398695.1. Taxonomy (NCBI): domain Eukaryota; kingdom Viridiplantae; phylum Streptophyta; class Magnoliopsida; order Lamiales; family Orobanchaceae; genus Orobanche; species Orobanche coerulescens. The sequence continues at coordinate 144,235,729 of CM065815.1, read as the reverse complement.
GAGTAGGTTTAGAGTCTCTTCGGTAAAAACGGGCCTTATGCCCAGCAATCCCACGGTTATGGCACGTGAAAGTCTGCCTCGGACACTTGGTGCTGAAATGACCCTGTTTTTCACAGTTGAAACAAGTGATGGCCGAACTGGCCGCTCGTGACTGAGATTCTGTGGGTCTAGGTGCCATAGAAGGTCGCTCAAAAAAAGTAGAGCCCGCACGAGGTTTCTTGAAAGTGGCCTGACTGCCGTCAGACTGATTACGATTCTTTGACTTCTTGCCAGCAGATGAAGGTTGTTGCTTAGCAATCTCCTTAGCAGTAAGCTCATAATAAGTAAGAACTTTCTCAATGAATTAGGCCAGAGTGGTGCAATTGTGATTAAGCAACTACATCCGCATACGAGGCTTCAATCTCTTGCTGAAATACTTGATCTTGTCCGCCTCAGAGTGAATAATGGACGAGGCGAAAGGAAGTAGCTCCTGAAATTTCTCGGCGATGGCTAGAACATCATCGTCCGCTGAGAGGTCGGGAGTGAGTAATTCTGACAACTTGACCTCCCTGAATGGGGCTGGATAATACCTCTCCATCATGAGAGTCCTGAATTGATCCCATGTACAAGATCCGTCGGTGGGCTTCAACGATAACCACCATGAATGTGCGCCCTTACCAAGATAGTAAGCCGCAACTGAAACTTTGTGTCCCTGAGGACAGTCCACCATAGCAAACAGTTTCTCGAAATGCTCAAGCAGTGAATGATATCCGCCGGCTCAGATGAGCCCTCGAAGGTAGGTGGTCTCTGGCGAGAGATGTCGCCAATGATACTGCTCACACCTCTCTCTTGCCTCTGAGGTGGCGGCAGAGGAGCCTGTTATTTTGAGTAGTTGAGTTATGCATCGTCTCCATCAGTTGTGCCATCTGAGTCATTTGGGCCATCATGCCCTGCATAAAAGCGAATGGATCAACCCGAACACCTTCTGACTAAGCTGTGTCCCGGGTACGACTCCCTTATAGTGAATGATTACGTCCAGGTGAATGAGTGGCAGCGTCACTGCTCGATGAATTAGCATTATTCCTTGCATTAGTGCGTGTATTCACATGAGCTCTCGGGTTTCGGCCCGCACCACGGCCTCTTCCCCCGCGTCCTCTGCCAGCTCTTTCCATACTGAAGTGGAAAGTCATATGATAATTATATATCTCGCATGAATATCACATTATGATTACGTTATGAAATGATGAAAATGAGCATACGCACTCAAATACAATGATTACATGAATGATCAACTGAAGTGACGTGATTATCTGATGAAATTCTTGAAATGATTATCTTGAACAAGTTAACAAGATTAATGATATGATCCTCAGATCAACAACTGAACAATGACATGAAGTGAGTGATTAATGAATTAACTTGATCGACTTGATCACAAATGAAAATGATGAATGAGTATTGTTGACTGTTGAATGATGACTGAGTGATTCTTATTGCCAGAAATTATACCACGACGTCAGAAATCTTACTGTTCTTTGGTCTGAGGGGCTCGGCTCTTGCACAGGTCATACGTGACCCGAAAGTCCAATTATACTAGTCTGATGAACAATGATTTCAAATGAGACATGACTAGGAAGGTAGTATTCAAAACCACGCTCTGATACCAACTCTGTAACACCCCAAACTAGGCGAATATTACAGTGCCGTGGACCCCCGACTGGGACCCACCAGGCGAATGAAAATTAATGAATTAAATAATATAATTGTAGTACCAAACCACAATATATCATCAGTCACTCCGATGAGGAGTTTCATTACAACACACCCAAGATAATACATAATACATGTATATTTTATATGAAAATAAAATATACAACACTGAATAAAATGAATATCCAAACGGAAGTCTACAACGGATATAAAATAAAGAAAACACGAGTGAATGAAAAGGACTGGGGCCCCCTACTAGTATCACTGGGACTCCTCGCCGTCGGCGTTCTCTTCCCATGCATTAGCCTTGCCATGACCTGAAAACAACATCCCCAAATGGGGTCAGTTACACAGAACAACAATCCTCAAGAGTTGAATAAACACAATCATGATATATCTTAATTATGAAATGACGCTGAAGAGAGGCATCATAGTACGCCCGTAGTGGTATGTGCAAGTGCACAAGACGAGTGTCCGGACACACCCGTACTTGTACCTAATTAGTCTCACGGAGGTACATTACCGTGTGCACAGTCCAATGTGTCGGTGAACCCAACACATGACCATCACGTGCCCGACTAAAAATTCCACACATCCCCACCCGACCACACAATATGAACCCAGAAGGTCATATGGGCAAGAAATGACCATGAAGAATAATAATAAATAACAATCCGACAAAGTCAAGAATGACTCACCGAGATGAACTGATAGTGGAATGAATGATGGCTCAACGAAATGATTGGAACCGTCGTTCCTCGTGAATGAAGTGATTAATTGACAATTACAAGTCTCAATACGGTTAATACATTATGATTATGAATGAACAACGAAAGGAATGAATATCCTTTTAACCGAGTAAGAATTAACTTACACAACACCGGTGAAGAATGTCCTTCCTCGAACAACATCCAAAAGGGATGTCGGTCTCTCGAACAACCTTGAATGACAATTACCAACAATGCTCAATATACGAATCAAACACGATTATAACTGACTCAAACGTCGATACAACAATATCAAAACTCATTGAGGCATTCTAGTGAACACTTAGCAAACACACAACCTTTGATAATATCTAATCCCGAATATATCGAAACCAAACTCCAAAATGAGTATTTCAAACCGACAAAACAACTTCAATGATATCAATAATCCCATAGGAATCCACAATTCGAGTTAACGACAACATCTAATCGAAAACCCCCAAAAATATCAAAGTCAACCCCAAAATGTTCTTGATTCGACCCCAATATTCATGAAATCCGAAATATACGACAATGAATCCATAGGAATACATTTATCCAAGGTATATAATCCATATCTAACATATGCCAACAACAATCCAAGCTCACACGAAGAAATCGGAACGAAAAAGCCCAAAATCCGAAATTCTAGATCAAAGAGATTATTACCTTGATTTGATGTGATGGGGATGATGAAATGATGATTAATCCGAATGATAAGCTTGTTGATGATGATTGTTGATTGCACCTCGAAGAACACTCTCCAAATCGCCCGGAATTGCCAAAAACCGCCGAAGGAATGAAGTGGGATGATGAAATGACGAAATGGACTGCACTGTCCAATATATAGCAAATCCCAGTTAGCGTGCGCTAGCTCCTGTGCGTAGCGTGCGCTAACGGCTGTACTGGGTAGTCCAGTACCCTCTGTTCGCGATGGTAGCGTGCGCTACATACCTCTTGTAGCGTGCGCTATGTAACACCCCGAGATATTCGGAATAATTACAGCGCCGTAAACCCTTTAGATAAGGATTTACAAGGCTAATTTTAAAAGAAGTGTAAAAACAATACAATCGAACAACTGAAGTTCAAATACAGATTTGATTCAACCGATCAAATAAGTTAACTTATACAACCATATCGAATTGACTTTATTAAAACAGACGTACTCGAGTACTAAACGAACCAAGAATCACAATAACAATAACATCAATCACATCACTGAGCCATTTCATCGTCTCCGTTTGCATCGTGGTTGCCTCCCGCTCCTCGGCTACCGAACATCAAAACAATGTCCACTTCAAGGGGTTAGCAAAACAATGCTAGTACAAGTATCATCATACAATAAATCATTAATGCATCATAAAACATGCAAAACGGACTTCCGCCACCGGAATCCAATGATGCGAATCCTCACGATTCCATCAACACAATACAAGGTAATCCAGCGATCCAGCGCCCTCAGCATAGATCCCCATGATGATCCCGTCGGACCAACGCATGGTGGAAAACCCGTCCAACGATCCAGCGCCCTCAGCATAGATCCCCATGATGACCGCGTCGGACCAACGCATGGTGGACATTCGATCCAGCGCCCTCAGCATAGATCCTCATGATCCCCTCGGATCATTTAAACCATAAATCAATCAACTATGCATACACATATGCATTTCAGTATGTTCATCAATACGAACAAATATCAACGAATATCACGAGAATTTTCAGAAATACATTTCATATTCAACAATATGAACAAAACCACAAGCATGATCAAAGTTTCAATATAAATCGAACTCGACATATGATACTTGCCTCGAAATGGCAAGGACGAAACACCTCGATGATCTCAACACACTCGAAGGCCGCCTCCTTTGATCAACGTAACAAGCTCGAACCTTAACAAAAGGAATGATATACAAATCATCTCAAGTCGAACGATGGCCTAACAATTCGTTCTACGGCCCAAAAGTTCAAAATAAACAATCTGCTCGATCGCTTGGCATGCGCTACGTATCCTACGTAACGTGCGCTAAGCTCGCCTGTTAGCGTACGCTATCGTGTAAGACTAGCGTGCGCTAGCCACGAATCGGCAGCTTGAATCGGCTGATACATAACGCACGCTACGTACGTATTGTGCGTTAACTGAACCCCGATAGCGCACGTTAACTCACATATGTTAGCGTGCGCTAATCCTGCATGGCAGAATACTGCTAACGGAAAAACTGGGTTGAAAGGTGGTGAATTCATGAATTCTATGTTGATACAACAAATCATCCTCAAGTCTGTCATGCTAATAAGGTTTGTGGAAGTTCCATGATCATGAGGTACAAATATACGGATAATCAACTCAACATCAAATCTTATTTTCGATCTTCAAGAAATATACCAAGTTTTGACTATTCCAAGTCCCAAAACATATGATTCCTTACGTAAAACATACGAACTAGGTAATTTTCATATACTGGTCGATTGGTTTGGAAGATACATAACATGCTTAAGAATCCTCATACAAAATGGTTCAATGGATCATACGATGAATAAGTGTCGAAACGTCGAAAATATCCTTCTAACACATGATGTACGACTAAAAATGAATCTAACTAACTAGACGAACATAATCAACATCCTTTAGAACACAACTAGTATTGGTGAAGAATCACCTACCTCAAGGTAGTGAAGAACACGGAGGAAAATGAAGCAATCCGACACCGAAAGCTTGAACACCAATCTCCAATGATATACGATCTTCAATCACGAACTAGGATGTTGATATGAAGTGTTTAGGATGAAGGGAGTTATGTTCTAAGTGTAAGAACTCGGGTAATGGGAGAAGAAAGAACTGAAATCACGAATAGGATGCTGTCCTATTTATAAGAAATGGCTATTAGCGCGCGCTAATACCTGCTCGTAGCGTGCGCTAACGTCTCACTGTCTTAACTGTACTCAGCACTTAGCGTGCGCTACGCATATAACTGTAGCGTGCGCTAAGGCGTTGACTCGGCTTTTCCCGAAAGCCATCCAGGTACATCCGACACGATCCGACAGGGGTCCCCCGGCCAGATCTCACCTACCGCACGTCCCAATCAAATTGACCACACATAGCGTGCGCTAATGACCCTTAGTAGCGTGCACTATGAATCCACGTTAGCGCACGCTAAACATAGCCGATAGCGTGCGCTACATGCGCAGATTTACAATCTTTAAATCACAACCACGAAATTAAACGATCGACAACATCGGATTATGAAATACGGAGAATAGTACTCAGGAAAAAGTATAATCATTACAATATCACAAGTTCCAATTACATAACAGAAATCTCGGGTATTACATCCTTCCTCCCTAAAAAGAAGTTTCGTCCCAAAACTTAAGATGAAAACAACTCCGGATATCTAGTCTTCATACTGTCCTCCGTTTCCCAAGTGGCCTCTTCGACTCCATGTCGTGACCATTGTACTCTAACCAAGTGTATTGGCTTATTCCTCAATTGTTTGATCCGGCTCTCAAGTATCTTGATTGGTCTCTCTTCGAAGGTGCCATCATTGGCTATTTCGATCTCGTCGAAATCAATGACGTGACTGGGGTCCGGTACATACTTCCGCAATTGGGATACGTGAAACACATTGTGAACGTGACTCAGCGATGGCGGTAAGGCCAACCTGTATGCTAAATCTCCCACTTTCTCGAGGATCTCGAATGGTCTGATATATCTCGGACTAAGCTTGCCTTTCCTCCCAAAACGGAAAATCCCTCGTGTAGGAGACACCTTCAATAGTACATGGTCCCCAACGTCGAACTCTAGAGGGCGACGACGTACATCTGCATAAGACTTCTGTCGACTCTGGGCAGTCAACAGTCTCTCTCGAATCAAAGCTATCTTCTCTTGAGTCTGAATAATCAATTCCAGTTCCGTCCCGATCAAATCCGAGGAATCATCCCAACACAGGGGTGATCGGCATCTTGTCCCGTACAAAGCTTCAAAAGGTGCCATCTTAATAGAAGCATGCCAACTGTTATTATAGGTGAACTCGATCAAGGGCAAGTGAACTTTCCAATCAGTCGACCAATCTAATGCACAAGCTCTAAGCATGTCCTCTACTGTTTGAATAGTCCTTTCGGACTGACCGTCCGTTTGGGGATGATAGGCTGTGCTAAAGTTGAGCTCAGTCCCCAGAGCCCTGTGAACTGCTTTCCAGAAGTTTGACACGAAGCGACCATCTCGATCCGAAATAATGGTCCTCGGTGTCCCATGCAATCTGAATATCTCCGCAATAAATACTCGTGCCAATCTCTCGGGTCCCCATGTATCTTTAATTCCCAGGAAATGAGTCGACTTGGTTAGTCGATCAACTACAACCCAAATCATGTTCATTCCCGTTCTAGTCCTTGGCATACTAGTGATGAAATCCATCGAGATATCCTCCCACTTCCACTCAGGGATCGGAAGCGGCTTCAACATTCCGGCAGGTCGTTGATGTTCAATCTTAACCTGCTGACAAGTCAAACACTTCGAAACGTACTCCGCTACGTCCTTCTTCATATTCCCCCACCAGAAGTTTTGCTTTAAATCCTTATACATCTTACTACTGCCTGGGTGAATAGAATAGGGCGCGCTATGAGCTTCCTTCAAAATTGTCCGTCTCAAATCATCATCCTCGGGAACGCAAAGTCGACTCTGAAATCTCAGAACTCCATCGTCCTGTATCACAAATCCTGGGGCTTTTCCTTTCTTTACTTCGTCACATAATCGAAGGATCAGAGAATCGTTCAATTGTTTAGACTTGATCTCCTCGACTAGTGATGAAGTCAGTTCCATCACATAAAGTTGCCCTTGGATTCCTGGTGCCCACACTTCAATCCCCTCGCGGATCAGTTCTCATTGAATACTGGTTTGGGACGTAAGTGCTTCCAACACTCGAAGAGAAACATGTTTTCGGCTCAAGGCATCGGCTACTACGTTTGCTTTCCCCGGATGATAGAGAATCTCCAAGTCGTAATCCTTGATCAATTCCAGCCATCTTCTCTGCCTCATGTTTAATTCTTTCTGACTGAAAATGTACTTGAGGCTCTTATGATCTGTAAAGATCTGACAATGAGTGCCGTACAAATAATGTCGCCAAATTTTCAAGGCAAAGACCACAGCTGCTAGCTCCAGATCATGAGTCGGGTAATTAATCTCGTACAGTTTCAATTGCCGAGAGGCATAAGGAATCACTTTATCCTTCTGCATCAACACACAACCCAAACCCTGATTTGAAGCGTCGCTGTATACCATGAATCCATCAGTTCCCTCTGGCAGCGCTAATATAGGTGCTGTCGTCAGCCTCCTCTTAAGTTCGTCAAAACCAGCCTGGCATTTCTCATTCCACATGAACTTTTGAGTTTTCTGTAACAGCTGGGTGAGCGGACGAGCAATTTTGGAAAATCCCTCTACAAAGCGGCGATAATATCCCGCAAGTCCTAAGAAGCTTCAGACTTCTTTCACGTTTTTAGGAGCTTCCCATTCCAAGATTGCTTCGACTTTCTTCGGGTCCACCTGAACTCCGTCGGCTGATATCACATGCCCAAGGAAGGTTACTTCCTTAAGACATAACTCGCATTTTGAAAGTTTTGCATACAGCTGTTCCTTCCTCAAGGTACTCAAAACCACACGCAGATGTTCGGCATGCTCCTCTGCGTCCTTCGAATATATCAAGATGTCGTCAATGAAGACTACCACAAATTTATCCAAGTATTCCAAGAATACCCGATTCATCAATTGCATGAATACCGCAGGAGCATTGGTAAGTCCAAACGGCATTACTACAAATTCATAATGCCCGTACCGGGATCTGAAAGCAGATTTCGGTATATCCGATTCCTTAATCCTCAACTGGTGGTATCCTGATCGCAAGTCAATCTTCGAGAATATCCTTGCCCCTTGCAGTTGATCAAACAAGTCGTCGATCCGAGGTATAGGATACTTATTCTTGATTGTCATCTTGTTGAGCTCCCTGTAATCAATACACAGTCGGAGGGATCCGTCTTTCTTCCGGACAAAGAGAACGGGCGCTCCCCAAGGAGAAACGCTCGGTTGGAAATAGCCTTCTGTAACAATTCCTCCAGTTGCTTCTTGAGTTCATACATCTCGGTTGGCGCCATGCGGTATGGTGCCCTGGAAATAGGAGTTGCTCCAGGCTCTAATTCGATAGTGAATTCCACTTCTCTCTGCGGAGGTAACCCAGGTAGTTCGTCAGGAAATACATCTGAGAACTCATTCACGACTGAAATAGACGAGAGCTCTACTCCTTCCTCTTTCCTCATGGCATAGCACCAAAGTCCGTGATATCCCTACTTCAGTAATTTCACGGCTTTCATTGCTTTGATCAATTTTCCCGAGCTTCCCAGTCTCCATCCTCGGAATAAGTGTTCAGATCCGTCATCAGCAATGATAGAAATGACTCTCTCTCGGTAATTCAGAACAGCTCCATAACGATTGAGCCAATCATCTCCGAGAATTAAATCGTCACCGTAGATGTCGACTACAATGAGATTCGATGGCCACTCTCTTCATTCTATAGATACTGGGAAATCCCTAGCTTCTAGGGTTCCCACAATTTTCTCTCCGCTTGGTAATCCCACAACATAAGGTTCACAATTATACAAGCACGAGATTTTCAAACGATTAACACAGTTCAAAGATATAAAAGAATGCGTAGCTCCCGAATCGAACAAGACACTAACTGGTTGCAAAAGGATCTGAATCGTACTGATGCAACAAATGTTCGATCATCGATTTCCTCATTTCGCATAAAAGCGGAGGAACGGGCCCAAGATCGATGTCTCTCTCTTTCCAACGCTCGCCGTTGAAATCCACTGCCGTCGGTTCACACTCGTCTCCTTCGAATCGGAGCCGAGTGCGAGTACCAAAAGATCGGGTCGCATTTCCACAAAATGTTGCGCGATGTCCTTCTGTCCACACTCGAAACAGTCACAAAGGCGCGAAACAATCACGTCGAACATGTCCCACTTTGCCACGCTTATAACACTTCTTCCCCGCTCAAACAGCTTGGTGCCGCCGGAACTTCTTTCCACCTCGAGAAGGATGCGGAGGTCTCATGGATGAACGAAAAGAGGACTGACCCCTGCGAGGTCCGCTACTCTTATCCTCCGTGAAGTTACCAGACACCTTCTGTTTCTTTGCTTCCGTCGCTTTCTCTACTGCTGCCTCCTTCATATCATAGGCCAACGCCTTGTCCTGATACTGTCGCAAGGTGGTACATTCAAATCCGGACATATACTGTTGAATTTCCGGCTTCATTCGCATGTCAAAATGAAAAATCTTCTACGCCTCGGTCCTGACCAAGTGGCGCACATAAGTCAGCTGGTGATTAAAAGTCTTAATCACGTCTGTCACAGATGCTCCCGAATCTTGTGGTGAGAAAAACTCCCGAACTCGGGCTTCTCTAACTGGGCGAGGACAATACTGCGCCTCCATCATCAATTTGAATTCTGTCCAGTCAACATTGTGCTCCTCCGGTCGAATGGCCTCCCACCAGTCGAAAGCCTCACCGGTCAAAAGATACTGGGCGACCGGAACCTTCCTATCGTTGGGACAGTTAATCCCCGCAAAAATCTTCTCTAATTCCTTCAGCCAGTGATCCCAAGAAAGCGTCTCAGCAGAACCGTCAAATTTTGGAGGGTGCAATTTAATTACTTCGGTAAGCCATCTATCTCCTCGATTTTCCACGTTATGCTGTTGTCCCATCGCCGTCTGCATGCGATCCACAACTTGAGCAAACTGGTTTATATGGGCAACTACCTGCTGAAGCACTCCCGGCACGTTAGGATCTGCATTATTATTTGCCGATCCCTGCTGTCCCCCGGAATGGGAATCCGTTCGACTAGCGGCTATTTCTGGGGTAGATACCGACTCTTCTTGCCTCGCATTTCCACGTCCGCGTCCACGACCACGTCCGCGTCCACGACCTCCTCTCAACATACTGTAAACATAAATACTCAATATCCAGGACAAACTTTCTCAAAGTACATCCATCAATATTTACAAGGCATGAATTAAATAAAACAGTAGTATTCGAGATTAGGAAACTTACAGCCACAGTCCACACGACGATGCTGGCTCAGCAGTGATGTTACCAACGACCAATAATCAAATAACGTAAACAGACCCAACTAACCCGACTGCCAAGATATCCATAAATCTTAGCTCTGATACCATAATCTGTAACACCCCGAGATATTCGGAATAATTACAGCGCCGTAAACCCTTTAGATAAGGATTTACAAGGCTAATTTTAAAAGAAGTGTAAAAACAATACAATCGAACAACTGAAGTTCAAATACAGATTTGATTCAACCGATCAAATAAGTTAACTTATACAACCATATCGAATTGACTTTATTAAAACAGACGTACTCGAGTACTAAACGAACCAAGAATCACAATAACAATAACATCAATCACATCACTGAGCCATTTCATCGTCCTGTCGGTACTGTGGTTGCCTCCCCGCTCCTCGGCTACCTGAACATCAAAACAATGTCCACCCCCGAAGGGGTTAGCAAAACAATGCTAGTACAAGTATCATCATACAATAAATCATTAATGCATCATAAAACAAGCAAAACGGACTTCCGCCACCGGGATCCAACGATGCGAATCCTCACGATTCCATCAACACAATACAAGGTAATCCAATGATCCAAATTTCTCAGCATAGATCCCCATGATGATCCCGTCGGACCAACGCATGGTGGAAAACCCGTCCAACGATCCAGCGCCCTCAGCATAGATCCCCATGATGACCCCGTCGGACCAACGCATGGTGGACATTCGATCCAGCGCCCTCTGCATAGATCCTCATGATCCCCTCGGATCATTTAAACCATAAATCAATCAACTATGCATACACATATGTATTTCAGTATGTTCATCAATACGAACAAATATCAACGAATATCACGAGAATTTTCAGAAATACATTTCATATTCAACAATATGAACAAAACCACAAGCATGATCAAAGTTTCAATATAAATCGAACTCGACATATGATACTTGCCTCGAAATGGCAAGGACGAAACACCTCGATGATCTCAACACACTCGAAGGCCGCCTCCTTCGATCAACGTAACAAGCTCGAACCTTAACAAAAGGAATGATATACAAATCATCTCAAGTCGAACGATGGCCTAACAATTCGTTCTACGGCCCAAAAGTTCAAAATAAACAATCGCTCGATCGCTTAGCGTGCGCTACGTATTCTACGTAACGTGAGCTAAGCTCGCCGTTAGCGACGCTATCGTGTAAGACTAGCGCGGCGCTAGCCACGAATCGACAGCTTTGAATCGGCCGATACATAACGCACGCTACGTATTGTGCGTTAACTGAACCCCGATAGCGCACGTTAACTCACATATGTTAGCGTGCGCTAATCCTGCATGGCAGAATACTGCTAACGGAAAAACTGGGTTGAAAGGTGGTGAATTCATGAATTCTATGTTGATAAAACAAATCATCCTCAAGTCTGTCATGCTAATAAGGTTTTTGGAAGTTCCATGATCATGAGGTACAAATATACGGATAATCAACTCAACATCAAATCTTATTTTCGATCTTCAAGAAATATACCAAGTTCCGACTATTCCAAGTCCCAAAACATATGATTCCTTACGTAAAACATACGAACTAGGTAATCTTCATATACTGGTCGATTGGTTTGGAAGATACATAACATGCTTAAGAATCCTCATACAAAAAGGTTCAATGGATCATACGATGAATAAGTGTCGAAACGTCAAAAATATCCTTCTAACACATGATGTACGACTAAAAACGAATCTAACTAACTAGACGAACATAATCAACATCCTTTAGAACACAACTAGTATTGGTGAAGAATCACCTACCTCAAGGTAGTGAAGAACACGGAGGAAAATGAAGCAATCCGACACCGAAAGCTTGAACACCAATCTCCAATGATATACGATCTTCAATCACGAACTAGGATGTTGATATGAAGTGTTTAGGATGAAGGGAGTTATGTTCTAAGTGTAAGAACTCGGGTAATGGGAGAAGAAAGAACTGAAATCACGAATAGGATGCTGTCCTATTTATAAGAAATGGCTATTAGCGCGCTAATACCGCCGTAGCGTGCGCTAACGCCTCACCGTCTTAATCAGATTTCAAGACTTAGCGTGCGCTACGCATATAACTGTAGCGTGCGCTAAGGCGTTGACTCGGCTTTTCCTGAAAGCCGTCCAGGTACATCCGACACGATCCGACAGGGGTCCCCCGGCCAGATCTCACCTACCGCACGTCCCAATCAAATTGACCACACATAGCGTGCGCTAATGACCCTTAGTAGCGTGCGCTATGAATCCACGTTAGCGCACGCTAAACATAGCCGATAGCATGCGCTACATGCGTAGATTTACAATCTTTAAATCACAACCACGAAATTAAACGCTCGACAACATCGGATTATGAAATACGGAGAATAGTACTCAGGCAAAAGTACAATCATTACAATATCACAAGTTCCAATTACATAACAGAAATCTCGGGTATTACACGCTACAACCATGTACTCAGCATACGTTAACACAAAATGTTAGCGTGCGCTAACGAATTATCTGATGCCCAGTACTGGAGTCCAGAACCTCATGTTCTCTGCTCTGTTCGCGGTAGCGCGCGCTACACACAAGATTCAGCGTGCGCTACTGACACCGATTAGCGTATGTTAATATCTACTCATAGCGTGCACTAGGAATCATTCCTAAGCAGTCCAGTAGCCACTGGACTCTGCCTGATCCGTCCTTAGCGCGCGCTACACCGACTGCATAGCGTGCGCTACTCCAACCTACTAGCGCGCGCTACTTACCATTCGTAGCGTGCGCTACTTACAACCCAACTGCAGTCCAGTGCCTTCTGGACTGCCTGCTCGAAACATACTAGCATGCGCTAGTGTTGAGAGGTAGCGTGCGCTACCTGAACTCAATTAGCGCGCGCTAAAGAGAGTTCATAGCGTGCGCTACTCCTCACACAGCCCACTATGAAGATGACAATGATGATAAACACGGCACGATTCTCCAACTAGATTGATGATGAATGACGATTGATACACGATACAATTACTCTGAACGGTGAATATAATGATTGAATATGAGTGACAAATGATCATTAATGAGTGAAAATTACTGAGTGACAATTACTGAACGATAATTACTGAACGATAATGACTGAATTACAACCGGGTATTACAAAGTCCTCCGATGCTAAAGGCTTGTTCTACGGAAATGGTGGATGCCGGGATGGCAAATAACTCCTTTGAAATGATGGAGAGTATTGGGTACTCCTCTCTTTTCGACCACCACTTCAACACATCGATCGACGGACCACTATCTTCAACACCAAATACAAAACGAGTTTGCAAGAACATATCTAATTCACTATTACCTTGCCCCATTGGAAGTTCATTGCTTCTATTTTGCATCATTCTATGCATTTGTTGAACTAAAGGATCACTTTCATTCATGTCAAAAGGAAAATCACATGAAGGCATCATAGAAGAAGGCATTGTAGAAGAAGGAAAACCACTACCATGTTTTAATCTATATTCTTGAAAAAGAGATCTCAAACTCCTATCAAGATCTATCTTGATTTGTGGCACGGAAGGAAGATCAAAGAAGACCCCTTCACCATCAATTACAACATCACTCAAGTCCATTTGAGCAAAAGCATCATAATAAATACCAAGCATTTGACAAATACCATCATACTTCCATTTAGGATCTAAGCACTTAGCAAGCAAGAAAACCATAGGAATCTCCCTAAAATACTTGAGCCATTTTTGAACCATAAAATAAATCACACCTTGCATGTTTGGCCTACTAAAACAACTCTTAAAAGACAAGGCAATATACATGCAATGTTCCAATACTTTAACGGAAGTACAATAATAAATACCCGATAATTGTTTAGTAGCATTATGAAAAACTTTTAACAAATGATACAAATCCATACATGAATCCCAATGACTCTCATTAAGAACCAATTGCATGCTTGAGAACTCTTTTCTAAAAAAATCGCATAAATAACTCTTATACTCTAGTGTACTATTAATCATATCATAAGTAGAGTTCCAACGATGAGATACATCTAATTTGAAACAAGTATAAACAATACCCTTTGCGCAACAATATTTTTGCCATTTTCCCCAAAGGTTTTGATTTGTGCAAATACTTAACGACATTTTTAATAGGAACAACGGAATCTTGAAAAATACTAAGCGCATCTTGAACACATAAATTTAAAATATGATAAATGCATCTAGAATGAAAATATTTTCCTTCAAATAATGGTGCACATGCTTCAACAAGTTCCGGAATACTAGCGGTGTTCGCCGATGCATTATCAAAACCAACGGAAAATACCTTGTTAACCAAACAATACTCATTCAAAACCGTAATAATAATTAAAGCAATATTTTGAGCCGTGTGAGGCTCTTCAAACTCCCTAAAGGCAATCAAACGTTTTTGCATAATCCATTTTGCATCAATCCAATGACAAGTAATTCCCATGTAACTATTTTTATTATAAGCATCGGTCCAAATATCGGCACAAATAGAAACTTTTTGAGACAAACAAACTAAATATTTCATTAAATCTTATTTTTTGTCAAAGTATTGTCTCTTAATTCTCTTAAGCATTTGAGTTCTAGCTACCTTGCTAACATTGGGCCCCAAACCATCTTTATAAGAAGCTTTATACGTTATTCTATCCGCATAACTAAAAGGTTGTTTTTCCATGGCACAATATCTAGCACAAGCATCTTCATATCGATTTTTGTCAAATTTAAATAAAGCGGAAGAAGACATACCCGTCGCCGAAGTTGAACTAGTACCTCGAATTTTCGTTTGAGAAGTAGATATTCCGTACTCGAACGGATGAAACCCCTCCATGTGCCTTTGTAGTGTTCCGTAGCCGCCCTTCTCGATCCATTTGTAGTGCTTTGTGCAATAGTTGCAATAAGCAATGAATCTCCTTTGACCATCGGATAGAGGAGGTTCTCCTTCATTGATAGGAGCCAATTCTCTTTTAAAATGTTTAACGAAGATTTCAGACTTGAGAGGCTTATGCTTACTTGTTGGCGGAGGAGGAGGTTGGTTTTGTTCGTCTTCTTCGTGCTCTTCGTCCTCTTCATCATCATTTGTTGAGCCACGAAATTCGTATCCCGTGCTCTCCATCGTATGAACCATCTCTTCAAATCGGGCATCTTCTTCGGCTTAAATTCATTCGGCGACTTGTCTAGAAATTTCCTCCGCCAAATCGGCCCTTCTAGGCCTTTGAGTTTGAAAATTTCCTCCTCCACTTCGTTGGCCAAGTTCAATGGCCTTGCCCTTGCCCTTGTTGTTGTTGTTCTTTGAGGTAGACATGGAGAGAGTAGAGAGTAGAGATTGAAATTTGAGAGACAATTAGAGTGTGATTATTGGTGAATTTTGAGTTAGGAAGATGTAATATTTATAGTGGGGATGGTAGGGGAAATGGGGGATTAATGGGGAAGTTTGGAGTGGTGGAAGTATGCTGCCAACGGCTATTTTCTGATAGAGACGTTGGCATGGCAGCAGTCACTGGACTGCTGCTATTTTTTTTTCTGATTTTCCTCTAGGCGTCTGCTTGCCGGCCGCCAATGGGCCGATGCGAATCGATTTAACCTTTTAGGACCGGTGGGCCCTAACCATCGGTCCTCGGTCCCAATTCCCCCGACCCTAGCCCAGCTCGAGCTTTTCGGTCCCGGTTCGGTTCGGGCCCGTTGACCGGTGAGCCCGGGCTAAATCCGTTGACTTAGGGCCGGTTGCGGGCCAAAACCGGCGGGCCTGAAAGCCCAGGTACTTCTAACTCAATAGCTAATCCGGCACAGTGGTTCCTCGACAGAAACAATGCTTCACAATTCCTACGAGTATATTCCTATCTCATAGAACAATTATGATTTTCCTCACCAGTTCCACACTTACATCTCTTCTTCCGATTAAATAAAAGCGTTTAAGACAATTCAACTATTCGCCAGATAATTGAAAGCATTAAAATCAATGAGTAAAATCCAATCTTGTTGAACATATGATAAGAAACAAAAAAAATATGAAATCACATCTTCAAAATCTAGGTTTTATCACAACCCTAAAATAATAGTTTAACCAAACATAATAGTAAAATAATTCATCATCAAAATCAAAGACATAAGTATAGATGAATCTTCACAACAAAGAGACAATTCCTCGCGTCTTCTGCGGTATTCTTCACTTCGTTGGAATCCTGCCTCCTCCCCAAGATGATGATCATTAGCTTGTGGTTGTATCAACTTTTATAACCTCCCATCTGACCTAAAATGCGTTCCCAAAAATGTATCTCCAATCCTTGCAAAAGCGGTCGAAGTTGTAGAGTTGCATTAGGGTTTCGCCGCCGAGGGCCGTGGCCCCGAGATAAGTGTGTCGCGGCCCTAGTCACATGACCGCCCAATTTTGGGCCTTCCATCAGCACGGGCCGCAGCCCTGAGGTGTCTGTTCCGCGGCCCTCGGTACAGTTCGTTTTAGCTTGCTACATGTTGAGTCTACGACGCGGCCCGGCTTCGTGTGACGCGGCCCTCCACTAAAAATTGGCGTTTTCCACCGGTTTGACTGATTTTAGCCGTACTATATCTTCAACCTTCAAATAAACAAAAACTCCATCATATTTTTATCATTAATGATTAAATTGTGCCAAATAACTAGAAATAAATCGTGTTTAATATGCACAAAATAATGTTCAACAAATACCCCCAAACTTAACTCTTTGCTTGTCCTCAAGCAAAATTAACTCCAAGTACAATAAAAATATCGTGGAAAATCGTGCAAATTCATATCACTCAACTTATTAATGACCTGATAATCTCAAAGAATAATCCGAATACCGTACTAGCGGGTCGCCTCATGGATTTTGATATTAAAACAATTATTTCTCAAAGTACCATTTTTCATGCTAGTCTCAGCTCATGAAAGTAGCCAAGGCTCGAAGATCAATAGACTTGGAATAGGCAGACCGACAAAATGAATGGTACAAGAGATGGAGGATACAATAAGCTAAATCGCCTAGTCTCAGAGCCTCATGACACAACCACACGAAATGCAGCATAACTCATAAGATTTCCATGATGGCATTCCCCGGACAGCCATCCCTCTTTATTTAATCACTATTATTATGGTTTTAGGAGCGACGAGTTAACCACTAGGTTTCAACTCCCGGAATGTTTCATCGGAAGAATCCTAAGGTGGAGTTCCATAATCATGTATTGGGAGACCGTTTGACGTAAAAGACACTCATGAGGCTCGTGAATGCTCCTAGTTACTAAGTCTCCCTCCACATCGGAGTAAAAACACGAGGCTTTACTTTTATTTGGTTTTAGGCCAGACGAGTTAACCACTAGGTTTCAACTCCCGGAATGTTTCATCGGACGGGTGGATTTCCATACTCATGTTTTGGGAAACCGTTTGACGTAAAAGACACTCATGGGGTGACACGTCTTTTGTGTAACTATCGCAAGTGCACGATATCGTATCAAGTAGTAAGTGGACTTTTTGAGTCCGGTTTATTGATCCCACGAGGAAGTTAGGTTATATATTGAATTATACACTATTTAACTATTTGTTATAGAGATTTATATGATTGAAACACACAATTTAAGAGTTTGGTTTGACAATTGCAAAGAAAATGCAATAATAGTTCTAAAATTCAAGGAAATGAAAGATTGCACTAATAATATATTAATAAAAGATAAAATGAAATAGTTGAGATTACAAACTTAGTTCATCATTAGTTATAGAAGATGTATAGGAGATCATAAGATGAATTTACTTATTATATTATGTAGATTCGATTTTCCTTAAAAAGACGGTTCCTCTTTCGAATGTCAAAACGCCCCTTATATATTGAATCAATCCACTATATTTCTATGTTGATTGGCTTCAATACATAGCATTAGGTTTTATGATAACTCAAAGAATCATCTAAGGTCTAGAGGTATATTTCTATACCCTAGTACAACTTAGAGTGAAGATCATTTGATCTAATCAAACATATTTTCTTTCGAAACATATGAAGACCATAAATATCGTCATTTATTGGCCAAATAAATAAAGATTGGTAAAACAATGAAAATCACACACAATAATAAGTAATTCATAATAGATCTTTATACAAACTTAAATAACATGACTGACCTGGTTTATAATCTCAACTTAAGTAACTTAGCCCATTAAGGGTTTATTCAACATATTACAAGCTTTAGTGGTCATTAATAGTTGAAAAAGTGAAAGAATTGATCCTAACTCCCTTAGTAGATAAAGGAGAAAGAAGCAATAAACTCCCTCAACAACATAATCTAAACCACACTTACACAAATCACTCAAGAACACAAGTGTGTTCTTCACATAAAAAGAAAAAGTATTACGAAGTGAGAAAATATAAGATGAATGATGAATAATGATGGATCTAAGGGGTCTATTTATACACCTAAAGTCATCTAATAGTTCCAAAACTCCAGCATTATTACAATAGATCGGATCAATGCCAGCCATCCCCTCAATAATAGACCAAAAGTATAAAAAATTAGACAATGATCATAATCAGTCAAGAGTTACGGCCGTAACTGTAACACCCCAAACTAGGCGGATATTACAGTGCCGTGAATCCCCGACTGGGACCCACCAGGCGAATGAAAAGGATGAATTAAATAATATAATTGTAGTACCGAACCACATTATATTACCAAATACTCCGATGAGGAGTTTAAGTACAACACACCAGACAATATCAATACTAGTATATTTTATATGAAGATAAAATACACGACACTGAATGAAACGGAGTATCCAAATGAAAGTCTGCAGCGGAAAATAAAGGACAATAACATGAATAACTGAAAGATCGGGGCCTCCTACTAGTATCACTAGGACTCCTCGACATCAACATGCTATTCCCGTGCGTTTGCCTTGCCATGACCTGAAAAACAAAATCCCCAAACGGGTCGATAAAGAACAACAATCCTCAAGGGTTGAAAATACACAATCATGATTATATCTGAAGTTATGAAAAAAATTCTTAATTATGAATTACGCTGAAGAGGAGTACCATAGTACGCCCGTCGTGTTTTGTGCGAGTGTACAAGACGAATGACCGGACACACCCATCCTTGTACCTAATTAGTCTCACGGTGTAACGCTTTCCCGTGTGCACGGTCCAATGTATCGGTAAACCCAATACACAACTATCGTGTGCCCGACTAAAAATTCCACACAGCCACACCCGGCCACGCAATATGAACCCAGAAGGTCACATGAACGAGAATGACCATAATGAATATCAATGATTAATAATTAGACAAGGCCAAGAATGACTCACCGAGATGAAAATAATAGTGAAGTGATTGATAACCCAATGCAATGATTTGGAACCGTCGTTCCTCGTGAATGAAATGATTATTCGACAATTACAGGTCTCAAAATGATTAATATAATGATGAATGAGTTATGATTATGAATGATCAACAACAAAAGTAATGAATATCCTTTTAACCGAGTAAGAATTAACTTACCCAACACCGGCGACAATTATCCTTCCACGAACAACGTCCTAATTGAGATATCGGTCGCTCGAACAACCTTAAATAATACAATTACCAACAATCCGTTCAATATACGAATCAAACACGAATATAACGAACTCAAAATGTCGATACGACTAAACCAAGTCCATAGAGGCATTAAATCAAACACGTTGCGGCCAAACTCCGATTGTTTACAAACAAACCTCAATATACCAATATCAAATCCCCCAAGAAGTGTTTCAAACCAACAAAACATCTTCAATATGATTAATAATCCAAGACGAATATCTGAAAACGTGATTATAACGACAATTAATCAAAACCCCCCAATTTCAACTCGATATTCAAAGTGTTCTTGAATAATCCCTCAATAATCCAATGAATCCTTATACAAACTCATAATCATATACATATCCCTTCATATAACATGATAATCGCGTCCAAAACATCATATCTCAACACAAAATCGAAATCCAAGATGTTGAAGAATTTACCTCTTGAAGATCCAACCAATTCGATCCGATGAAAACGTGTAAAATCGACTATCCAAGCTTCCCAAATGATTGAAGGTGATGAAAAATACACACTCAAATGATAATTGATGAAGAAATATCTCCCTCAAGCTATTCTCTCTCGGTTGCAGGTGAAGAAGTGGGAAAGAAATGGAAGAAATGAGCTGAAATGCTCAAAAAAACGAATTTATAGGGGTTGACTGGTGACAGACTCGACCGTGTCCGCCTCGACACGGTCGCGACGCGCACTGGCCGGCAGGACTCGACCGTGTCTCGCTTGACACGGCCGCGGCGCGAGGGGCCTTCCGATAGTGACCCGTCCGACGACTCGGCATGACTCGACCGTGTCCCCGAACACGGCCGGCGTGTCAGCGATCGGTTCGCTTATCCGGAAGAGTTCGACTCGGCCGTGCTGACACACGGCCGGGTCCTGTGATGAAACATCGGCATTTCCGGACGAGTACGACACGGGCCGTGTCGACGACACGACCGAAGTTCGGTCGGCAGTGATCGGCCAATAACTGAAAAAATGAGCGGGTGAGCTAAAACGACCATAACTCTCTCGTCCGGACTCCGATTGACTCACCGTTTGAACCATTGGAAAGCTAACTCGATGCTCTATAATATTGCAAAGATTTAGAATTTTTGGAGTTACCAAAAATTAATGGTGATCTAACAAAGTCGAACTCATATGAGGAAAGTTGAAACAATGAACAATAACGATACACAACTCGAAGTTTTTCCGAACGGTGAACACGGTGAATGAACATGATTGATGAATGATTATAATTGAGTGAAAATCCACTGAGTGACAATCACTGAATGAAATTACTGAATGATAATGACTGAATTACAACCGGGTATTACATACACCCCCCCTTAAAAGAGTTTCGTCCCCGAAACTAAGAGTCAAACAACTCGGGATAACTCTCCCGCATACTATCCTCGGTTTCCCAAGTAGCCTCTTCGACTCCGTGTCTGGACCACTGAATCTTGACCAAAGGGATCGTCTTGTCCCTCAACTGTTTGATTCGCCTCTCCAATACTCGTACAGGACGCTCCTCGTACGAATGATCATCCGCGATCTCGATTTCGTCGAACTGAAGTATGTGACTCGGGTCGGCAACATACTTCCGAAACCAAGAGACATGAAACACATTATGAATTCGGCTCAATGCCGGAGGCAAAGCCAATCGATAAGCTAACTCGCCTACTCGATTCAAAATTTCAAACGGTCCAATGAATCTCGGACTCAACTTCCCCCGTTTTCCGAAATGGAAAGTACCTCGACTTGGGGATACCTTGACCAACACGTGGTCACCCGTCTCGAACTCTAGTGGTCGACGACGATTATCTGCATATGATTTATGTCGACTCTGAGCTGTCAACAAATGACTCTTGATCAAAGCTACCTTCTCCCGGGCGGCTATAAGCATATCGGGCTCGGTGCCGATTGATTCTGACAAGTCATACCAACACAAAGGAGATCGAAAACGACGACCGTACAAGGCCTCGTAAGGTGCCATTTTAATGGAGGCATGCCAACTATTATTATACGTGAACTCGATCAGTGGTAGTTGGGCTTCCCAATCGTCCTTCCAATCGAGGACGCATGCCCTCAACATGTCTTCTAATGTCTGAATAGTTCTCTCTGATTGTCCGTCGGACTGAGGATGAAAGGCGGTACTGAGATTGAGCTGAGTTCCCATAGCACGATGAACTGATTTCCAAAAATGAGACACAAATCGTCCGTCACGATCGGAAACGATACTCTTAGGAGTACCGTGCAGTCTTACTATCTCCTTGATGAATAACTGGGCCAGTCTCTCGGGACCCCACGTATCCTTGATCTCAAGGAAATGAGCTGATTTAGTTAAGCGGTCCACAATCACCCAGATCGTATTCATGCCACGACGACTCGTCGGCAAACTCGTGATGAAATCCATAGAAATGTATTCCCACTTCCATTCTGGAATAGGAAGAGGTTTTAACATACCTGTCGGTCACTGATGTTCAATCTTGACTTGTTGACAGGTTAAGCATCTCGAAACAAATTCTGCGACTTCTCGCTTCATATTACTCCATCAGTAATTTTGTTTCAAGTCCTTATACATCCTGCTAGACCCCGGATGAATAGAATAAGGGTAGCATGAGCTTCTCTCAAAATCGAGTTTTTCAACTCGTCATTCGCCGGTATGCACAACCGGTTCTTAAACCTCAAAAGTCCATCCTTGTGGACCACGAATCCAGGGCTTTCCCCTGAGCCGCATCTTCACGGATGCGCAACAATGAAGGGTCTGAACTCTGATTCTCCCTGATTGCATCCTCAAGAGATGATGAAATCTCTAACATACAAAGCTGTCCCTGAACTCACTGAAGCCAGACCTCGATCTCGAGTCTAAGGAATTCCTGTTGGAGCTCCTTCTGAACTGATAAACGAGCAAGCATCTGCTCCTGAACGGACTTACGACTCAAGGCGTCGGCGACAACGTTTGCCTTCCCCGGGTGGTAAAGGATCTCGATATCATAATCTTTGATTAATTCCCACCACCGCATCCGTCGCATATTTAACTCCTTGTGAGTAAATATATACTTCAATTCTTATGATTGGTGAAGATGTGACAGGTGATGCCATAAAGGCAACGACGCCAAATCCCCAACGCGAAAACCACGGCTGCTAGCTCCAGGTCGTGGGTTGGATAATTGACTAGCTAATCCGAGGAAACATCGGATTTACTTAATATCTTTCGGAGGTTGCCAATCTCGGATAGTCTCCGTCTTCTGAGGGTCGACACGAACTCTGTCAGATGAAATTACATGCCCGAGAAAGTCACTTCGGACCTCCAGAACTCACATTTGGAAAACTTTCCATAAAGTTGCTCTCGTCTCAACACGTCGAGAACCTGATGAAGATGAACCTCGTATTCCTCTCGGCTACGAGAATAAATCAAAATGTCGTCGATGAAGAAAACAACAAACTGATCCAAAAAGTCGATGAAAACCCGATTCATTAACCCCATGAATACCACAGGTGCAATAGTTAGCCCGAACGGCATAACTACAAACTCATATTGACCATAGCGTGTATGAAATGCTGTCCTCGCGATATCCGACTCTCGAATCCGCAACTGGTGATATCCAGATCTTAAGTCGATCCTGGAAAATACTGAGCCTCCCTGAAGTTGATCTAAAAGATCATCAATACGGGGTAAAGGATACTACTCTTGATCATCACCCTGTTCAACTCCTGGTAATTTATACACACACGAGACGAGCCATCCTTCTCCTTGACAGATCACACTGGTGCTCCTCTCGGGAACGCAATCGGTCGGAGATAACCTTTCTCGAACTATTCCTCAAGTTGAATCTTCAACTCCTGCATTCTGTTCGGGGCCATCCGATACGGTGCCTTCGATAAAGGGGACGTACCGGCTCCAACTCACTCCTGAATTCCCTTACTCTATGTGAAGGCAACCAGATAACTCGTCTGGAAATACATCGTCAACCGATGACAATGATACTACGAATGATTGAACATTTCGATTGCCCTAGAATGGTCAATCGATAAAAAGAGATACCAATAATGATTGAACAACTCGATTGCCTTAGAAAGGCCAATCGATGAAGATGATACAATGAATGTTTGAATAACTCGATTGCCTTTGAAAGGCCAATCGATGTAAATGATACAATGAATGATTGAATGACTCGATTGTCTTTGAAAGGCCAATCGATGGAAATGATACAAGGAATGATTGAATAACTCGATTGCCTTAGAAAGGCCAATCGATGGAAATGATACAAGGAATGATTGAATAACTCGATTGCCTTAGAAAGGCCAATCGATGAAAATGATACAATGAATGATTGAATAGTTCGATTGTGGAATTTCTCTGCTTTCGTCATAATAATAATTCTTCTGGAACAACGGGGATTACTTCCCTGAAGCACACATTCGATAACCAACGACGGAAAGATAGCGACCAAACGCTAACAAACACTGAGGATAGTATCAAGACGATCAAACCAACTAATACCGAAAATTACATCGTCCTAAGATAAATTCACCACGATTAGATCCATCAACCAATCGCGGTCATTAAGCTTAATTCGGTATGATTCCGAAAATTCTTCCATCGTCAGGTAGACCGATGGTATGAGGTCCACAAGCAATAGGACTATCCCGAAATAAATCTATTCAAGCATGATTCGAAAATGCAAGAATGCGGTGTACCAGCATCAAAAGGTACAGACAAGTTGAAATAAAATTACGAGTATACCTGAAATCATTCGGACCACCGGATCGTCGATCCTCCTCATCATATGAATCTGGGACTTGCTGGTCCCCGAACCGGACGCTCCCGTCTGATAAATACGGGCTCCAACTCTATTTGCTTCCATTGCCTTAAACGACGATGACAAAGCGATCGATTACAAACGCTGGTTGCTTCGGGCTCGAGATGCCGGAGCCGACTTGGAGTCCTTTCGGCAAAAACGGGCCCTATGCCCCGCAATTCCACATTATGGCATATGACACCGCCTCGGACATTTAGTACTGAAATGACCTTGTTTTGCACAGTTGAAACAGGTGATGGCCGAGCTGGCCGCTCGGGATTGAGATCCCGCACGATCATGCGCCGTAGAAGGTCGCTCAGAAACGCTAGGGCCCACACGAGGCTTCTTGAAGGTTGACTGACTGCCTTCGGATAGATTACGCTTCGTTGATTTCCTGTTGACATATGCAGGTTGCTGCTCAGCAATTTCCTTAGCAGCTGGCTCATACGGGAGAGTTCTCTCGATTAAACCGGCCAGAGTGGCGTAATGATGATTGAGCAATTGCATATGGGTCATCATGGCCTGCATAAAAGTGAGTGGATCAACCCGAACATCTCCCGATCGAGCCGAGTCCTGGGCACGATTTCCCGGCAGCGAGTGATTATTTCTCGGGTTTCGGTCCGCACCGCGGCCTCTCCCCGTGCATCCCCTGACAGTTCTCTCCATACTGAAGTAGGAAGGTCGCATAATGATTATATTTCCCTGCATGATTATAACGTTATGATTATGTCATGAGATGATGAAAATGAGTATACATGCTCTAACTTAGTGATTATATGAATGATTTACTGAAGTTACAAGATTATCTGATTAAATTCTTGAAATGATTATCTTGAATAACTTAACAAGATTGATAATATGATCATCCATATTGACAACTGAGTAATGAAATGAATTGAGTAATTAATGAGTTAACATGATCGTCCTGATTATTAACTGAGTAATGAAATGAATTAAGTGATTAATGAGTTAACATGATCGTCCTAATCACAATGAATGATGATGTTTGAGGATTGTTAATTGATGAATGATGAATGAATGACTATTGCCAGAAATTATACCATGGCGTTAGAAATCTTACAGTTCTTTCGGTCTGATTGGCTCGGCATTTGCACAGGTCACACGTGACGCGAAAGTCCAATGATACTAGTCTGATAACGATGCTTTCAAATGAGACATGACTCGGAAGGTAGTATTCAAAACCACTCTCCGATACCAACTCTGTAACACCCCAAACTAGGCGGATATTACAGTGCCGTGAATCCCCGACTGGGACCCACCAGGCGAATGAAAAGGATGAATTAAATAATATAATTGTAGTACCGAACCACATTATATTACCAAATACTCCGATGAGGAGTTTAAGTACAACACACCAGGACAATACCGAATACTAGTATATTTTATATGAAGATAAAATACACGACACTGAATGAAACGGAGTATCCAAATGAAAGTCTGCAGCGGAAAATAAAGGACAATAACATGAATAACTGAAAGATCGGGGCCCCCTACTAGTATCACTAGGACTCCTCGACATCAACATGCTATTCCCGTGCGTTTGCCTTGCCATGACCTGAAAAACAAAATCCCCAAACGGGGTCAGTTACAAAGAACAACAATCCTCAAGGGTTGAAAATACACAATCATGATTATATCTGAAGTTATGAAAAAAATTCTTAATTATGATTTACGCTGAAGAGGAGTACCATAGTACGCCCGTAGTGTTCTGTGCGAGTGTACAAGACGAATGACCGGACACACCCGTCCTTGTACCTAATTAGTCTCACGGTGTAACGCTTTCCCGTGCGCACGGTCCAATGTATCGGTAAACCCAATACACAACCATCGTGTGCCCGACTAAAAATTCCACACAGCCACACCCGGCCACGCAATATGAACCCAGAAGGTCACATGAACGAGAATGACCATAATGAATATCAATGAATAATAATTAGACAAGGCCAAGAATGACTCACCGAGATGAAAATAATAGTGAAGTGATTGATAACCCAATGCAATGATTTTGAACCGTCGTTCCTCGTGAATGAAATGATTATTCGACAATTACAGGTCTCAAAATGATTAATATAATGATGAATGAGTTATGATTATGAATGATCAACAACAAAAGTAATGAATGTCCTTTTAACCGAGTAAGAATTAACTTACCCAACACCGGCGACAATTATCCTTCCACGAACAACGTCCTAATTGAGATATCGGTCGCTCGAACAACCTTAAATAATACAATTACCAACAATCCGTTCAATATACGAATCAAACACGAATATAACAAACTCAAAATGTCGATACGACTAAACCAAGTCCATAGAGGCATTAAATCAAACACGTTGCAGCCAAACTCCGATTGTTTACAATCAAACCTCAATATACCAATATCAAATCCCCCAAGAAGTGTTTCAAACCAACAAAATATCTTCAATATGATTAATAATCCAAGACGAATATCCGAAAACGTGATTATAACGACAATTAATCGAAAACCCACAATTTCAACTCGATATTCAAAGTGTTCTTGAATAATCCCTCAATAATCCAATGAATCCTTATACAAACTCATAATCATATACATATCCCTTCATATAACATGATAATCGCGTCCAAAACATCATATCTCAACACAAAATCGAAATCCAAGATGTTGAAGAATTTACCTCTTGAAGATCCAACCAATTCGATCCGATGAAAACGTGTAAAATCGACTATCCAAGCTTCCCAAATGATTGAAGGTGATGAAAAATACACACTCAAATGATAATTGATGAAGAAATCTCTCCCTCAAGCTATTCTCTCTCGGTTGCAGGTGAAGAAGTGGGAAAGAAATGGAAGAAATGAGCTGAAATGCTCAAAAACGAATTTATAGGGGTTGACTCATTGACAGACTCGACCGTGTCCGTCGACACGGTCGCGGCGCACACTGTCGGCAGAGGACTCGGCCGTGTCCCGCTTGACACGGCCGCGGCGCGAGGGGCCTTCCGATAGTGACCGTCCGACGGCGACTCGGCATGACTCGACCGTGTCCTGGAACACGGTCGGGCGTGTCGGCGATCGGTTCTCGCTTATCCTAAGAGTTCGACTGCCGCGCTGCATTTACACGGTCGGGTCCTGTGATGTAAAACATCGGCATTTCCGACGAGTACGACACGGGCCGTGTCGGACGGCACACGACCGAAGTTCGGCCGGTGATCGCCAATAACTGAAAAAATGAGCGGGTGAGCTAAAACGACCATAACTCTCTCGTCCGGACTCCGATTGACTCACCGTTTGAACCATTGGAAAGCTAACTCGATGCTCTATAATATTGCAAAGATTTAGAATTTTTGGAGTTACCAAAAAATTAATGGTGATCTAACAAAGTCGAACTCATATGAGGAAAGTTGAAACAATGAACAATAACGATACACAACTCGAAGTTTTTCCGAACGGTGAACACGGTGAATGAACATGATTGATGAATGATTATAATTGAGTGAAAATCCACTGAGTGACAATCACTGAATGAAATTACTGAATGATAATGACTGAATTACAACCGGGTATTACAGTAACATTGTGGAGTTACGGCCGTAACTATGATGACTTACGGCCGTAACATTGAGGAGTTACGGCCGTAACATGGCTTCATAAATTTGCATTTTTGTGAGTTATGCCTGTACACGCCCGTATGGAGTTTCAGACTTCATTTTCAGCCCAGAATTTCTTAGACTTTGCGTTTTTGCCCAAATCTTCTTCGGATGATAACTTTTGATATATAACTCTGATTTTGAATCCGAAAAGACTGCCGAACTCGTCTCGGAAAGCCCTACAACATGAATACATAAAAAATTCAACAAAGAGAATATTTTATAAACATGTTATTTCTTGAGTAAATCAGTAATTCAATCCGATTAAGACTAAATTTAGACCTTCATCCGATAAATAATAAAATTATTAAAAGCTAATTAATTCTAAGAAAAAACGAGTAGACTAGATCAATTATGGATGAAATATATCGATAAAAACCATGGATAAGTGTATAAAACTGACACTTATCACACCCCCAAACTTGAATTCTTGCTAGTCCCGAGCAAGACTCTTTATTATTCACGCTCAAAATAAAATGAAATAAGACACAAAATAAGAAAAATAATACACATACAAATTAAGAAAAATAATTATATATATAAAGAGGATAATAGATCGAAATGCCATTAATACACAATAACCAGTTTTATACAGTAGATAGAAATGAATCAAGATTCAAAATAAATCTACTAATGATTTTGAAGTTAAAACACGATTTTATTTTTGTAATTCCAAAATGCAAGGTTTCCCCCTAAAAGATTGATTATTTCTTTCCACTCGTGATACACACGACTCCCTTTAATGGTTGCTCTCGATCACTCGTTTATTTTTCGACTCAATATGAAAAAGAATTTCATCGGCGTCATCAAATATTGTGATTGTTCACGAAATTGAGTGTATTGAAATTCAGCCACCAATTAATTCAATTCTGCTTATAATCTATATCCCTTTTAGTGATAGCTTTCACACTGTTATTTGCTAACGTGTAGCTCTTTTCACCAACACATTTTCCATCTCTTTTTTTAGGTGATAGCTTTCACACTGTTATTTGCTAACGTGTAGCTCTTTTCACCAATACTTTTTTCATCTTTTTTTTTAGGTGATAGCTTTCACACCGTTATTTGCTAACGTGTAGCTCTTTTCACCAACATAATTTCTATTTTTTTTAGGTGATAGCTTTCACACCGTTATTTGCTAACGTGTAGCTCTTTTCACCAATGACTCCCTTTTTTTTATGGAATAGAATTTTTGCAGAAAATCATTTATTAGTTAAGCATGAAAAATCAAAAACTCTACAAATTAAGTAAATTTCAGTTCTATTTTTCATCAACCGACTAATTCTTCTTTTCTCAAGGTAACGAATGACTCGATTTTATATGATAACTACAAGGCTTGGAAAGAGAGATTAAGGCTCAAAAATTTTGGAATATACAATTTTTTTACCGGTTAAAACGATTTTAGAAGCTTGTATATAACTAATTTATTGGTGTTATGGCCAAATCTAGAAATCTTACAAATCAAAATAAACAAAATAAAAAATACGCTTACCTAAAAAATCAAAGCCAAATAAAAATAATAAAAACACACCACACACTACATGTAATATCCGCAATTTCGAATTTCGGTAATTTTCTTTTTTTCGGCGGAAGTCCGTTTTGACGACTCGCTCATGACCGTTTCGTCATTTCGAGAATAATTAATTCTGCACTTTTTGTCATCCGAGTTCGTTTCGGTATCGTTTTGTTGAGTTCCGTGCTTTTTAGCGACTTTTCCGCACTTGAGCTCGATTCTTGCGAATCTCGTCCAAATCAAGTTGTTTGAGTTTCTCGCAAGTTCATTTAATGTTATTATTCATGTTGCGAGCTTTGGTTCGGTGTTTCGATCACGTATCGTGATTTTCGGACGTTTTGGGCCATTTTGTAATTTCCCAAAGTTTGGGGTAATTATTTCCGTCGTCGAATTCCGACACTTCGGATGGTCGGAATCGTGTGTTCACTTAGTGCTTGGATTCGTCTTTGCGAGTACTTCGTAACCGTATCTTCGATTTTTACTCGAGTTCGGGTTTCGGGTCGTCAAGCCGTCGAGTGGCCACGGCCGAGCCACGGCCGAGCAGGCTGGCTCGCCGAGTTACGGCCGTAAGGTGCCGATTACGGCCATAAGGTGTCCGAGTTACGGCCGTAAGGCGTGATCGGGTACGGCCGTATGGCGCTGGCGGCTTCCTGACGAAGGCCGGTTACGGCCGTAAGGTGTGCGAGTTACAGTAGTAAGTGTCCATTTGGTCTTTGGCGATTTTTGACGAATGCTTACGGCCGTAAGGCTGCCGAGTACGGCCGTAAGGTGTCCGAGTTACGGCCGTAAGGCTCGCCGTTACGGCCGTAACCTCGCGGCTATATATAGCTCGGGCTCGGCAGACTTCATTTTCTTCTCGTTTTCCCACTTCCTTCCTCCTCTTCCGCGGTTGGAGACTTATGGATCATGGAGGCATGTTGTCATACATCCAATCCATGAAGTTCTTGGGTTTATAACATCAATCAATCATCCGGTAACCTCCTCCGATCTACCGAATCAAGGTTAGATTTCTTGAAATCTAGTTTTGGGGAATTTGGGTATTTTGGTTGTTTTCGTCCGATTAATCCGATTTAACTTAGGATTATGATGGATTAATGATTATTTAGATGTTTTATATCATTTCCCTTGTTATTCCATGGTTGGATCGTATCGATTCGTTATTTGGGTCGAGTTCTTGACCGACGCCTTGAAGGTGTCCTAAAATGTCTTAGAGGGGTTTTCGGGCGTTCTACGATTATCCTTCCTCGTATGATCATTGATTTATTCATTGTATGATGTTAGGGTCGAGTTTCTTGCGAAGAAACCGCGTTGAACCCTTCCGTTCGTCGTCTTCCTTTTCGATGACATCGGGCGTTTCGTAACTTCCCGTTGAGCCGTGTTCGTCGGACTACTTGCGTGCCAATTTCGAGGCAAGTACCTTGCCCATACTATTCTTGTTTTGTGAATGTGAAAATTGGTGATCGTCTTTATATATTTGTTTGATTGTTTAAAACGAGTTTTCAAAAGATTTGGTTAGCCTTGTTAAAGGCCCTCTTTCAAAATCGTGTGTGTTTTGTGATTGGTGTGTTTCTCGAACGAGTATGTGAATCTTATGGACATGTTTGGTGTTGATGATGCACTTGGTATTTGCGTGTGGACGTATATTGTTTCATTTCGGTGCATTGTGGTTGACGTGTTGTTTTTACTAAGTGGTTGATGCCTCTCGGTGAATTGTTTGGATATCCTCGGTGTGATATATTACTCGTGCTTGAGTTTGTTTAGCTAGCCAGCGCGGGAGGGTCCTTCGAGGCCTCGTGCGGGAATCAATGATATTACTCTGTTCCCAAGGCAATGCTATGTGTTGTGATTTGTTTAGCTAGCCAGCGCGGGAGGGTCCTTCGAGGCCTCGTGCGGGAATCAATGATATTACTCTGTTCCCAAGGCAATGCTATGTGTTGTGATTTGTTTAGCTAGCCAGCGCGGGAGGGTCCTTCGAGGCCTCGTGCGGGAATCAATGATATTACTCTGTTCCCAAGGCAATGCTATGTGTTGTGATTTGTTTAGCTAGCCAGCGCGGGAGGGTCCTTCGAGGCCTCGTGCGGGAATCAATGATATTACTCTGTTCCCAAGGCGATGCTAGGTGTTGTGATATGTTATTTAGTGAATGTATTTTACTCACCGTGTGTTGGTTCGACGGGGCCACGACGGGAATTCCAATGGGTGAGTCCAGGAATCACGAGTAAAAACTTCACGAGTTGGTATTTGATTTTTCGTCCGTCGAGGACACGTGACTTGAGTTTTGCCCCTGTGAACTGTTGTCGTTTTTTTTTCTATTTGCGAAAACAAACCTTTGGGCTGTGACCCCTGTTGATTTTTGGAAAGAGAAGGATTTCATAATCCTAAATTGTTTTCTATTAAAACTCTCGATGGCATTTTAAACCGTTTTGTAAATTGTTTCCCTTATTTGCGATCTTTCGGTTTTGGAAATGTTTACCCAAACTCTTGCCTCGGGAAGTACTTTTCTTTACGTTTGGATCTTTGAGGATTCCTGATTATTATTGTTCTTGGAACTTGTATTGTATGGCTCGTATTTTTGCACTTGTACTTGCACTAGCAAAACAGTGGAGTTTTGCTAACCCCCGAGTATTCGGGGGGTGGATGTCTATTTTTGCATTCAGGTTTTGGAGCATAGCACAGGGTCGGCGCGAAGGATGATGAAAGATGAACGATACTAATCACACGAGGTTCCGTTGATGTCGTATTGGTCCAGTTGTATTTTCTTTTCCGCTGCGGTATCTTTTCCCCGTTGTACGGGAGTTTATTGCATTTTGACCCCTGCGTGGGTATGTGTTTGGAATTGAGTTGTATGTTATTATTGAAAGACCCAGTCGGTCTACTGAGTCATTTTAGCCTTAAAGGCGAGGTTTAGATGTTTGATTTTAGTTATCAGCCTGGTAGATCCTCGAGGAGAGGGTCTACGGCGTGTAATATCCCTGAACGGATTGGGGGTGTTACATAAATGGTATCGGAGCTTAGTTTGTGGAAACCTAGGCTGTCGGGTCAGTGGTGTCTGTTGAGTTTTGTCTTGTCGGATTATGTCTGACTAAGTCGTGTCGCGACGCGTCGTCTGAGTTTGTTGGTCGTGATTAGTATCGTGGGCGATCATCATCTTCGTGCGACTTGTGGCTGTAAGTCTCCCTTCTTTGTGTTGTGCCTCGTGTGACACGAGCTATTTTTATGATTAATTGTTAAGTGATGGAATCCTCTTATGGATTTTGATTTCGTGATATGTGGTTATTTGACTCTCATATTTTGTTCTTATGAGGAGCTTGATGTTCTTTGTCTTGTGCATGTTTGACTTTATTTCTTTTATCCGCTGCGTGAGTTCTTTTGTAATAGCTTTCGGTATTTTACCGACTGAGTTTTATTTTGAAAACCAATTCCTTAACCGAGTTTTTGGCATTATGGCCTTGATCATTTTGGCGAAATTCTTATGACGGTATTTAGCATTTTGTAAATGGCTTCTGTGAGTTTTTTTGAAATATTACCGTCATCGGCCTTTTTGGCATTTTTGTAAATGGTTTTTAGCCTGGGGTTCCGACGCGGGACCCACAGCGCTATGATGTTCCGTGTGATTACCTGAAATTTTTGGGCATTCTAGCTTTTTTTTTTTTTTGGCATCGTCCTTTTTGGCATTGAATTATTTTCGAAAACTTGAGTATCTTAGAAAATAAATTTCGAGACGTACGTTTAAAATGAATTGTTTTCTCGCGGTACTTCCAGGGTGCCACAATATGTTTCAAAATTCTTCTACCTCGAGGTCCAAAATGTTTTGAGATATTTTCAATGTTTTATAAACACTTTTACTTAGACCCGAGGGTCGAATATTCTGAAAGTTTTTCACTATCAGAAAGTGTCCTCATTTTTAACAAATGCGAAATGGTTTTCAAAAGTCTCGATAACGATGTTTCACGTTTTTACTTTTTTTTGAAAGATGATACTCGAGATCAACCGGTGTTTTTCTAAACTATTTTCAAGAGGTGGTTTTCATTTTTTTTAAAAAAAAACCTATCAATTCCCGTTTGCGTTTGGGAATGTATGTATGATGTTTGTATTGTCGTTATGGTGTTTGCTCCCGAGTATGATCGAATTGGTGGCATGAACGTCGAGGCGTTGCCACGCATTTGTTGTACTAGCCCTCTGTGAGAGGTGTGAACTGGTGTTTACTGTTATCACCTCGTGGTGATTTGCGTGTTGTCGCACGAGTGTGGGTTGTTAAAGCTTGAGTTGTACATTTGTGTACATGTATGATTGTTTCATGATGGTTGTAATTATGTGCTGGTTATTGTTCGGGCCGTTAAGGTTGCCGAACGATACCGTCGTTGCTGTATTGTATGTGTGTGTATTACTTTACGATGGAAATCGTTGTATATGATATGTGTTATGATTGTTTGTTGTGCTGAGTTGGCATCTCTGCTATGTTGTTTTGCGACGTTATGCCCCATTATATCTAGCATTTTGTATTTTCGGTATGCCGAGCCGAGACGTTTCAACCGCGATGTGCTGGGGCATGCACGTGTAATTGTCCTTCTCGTCGGTAACACATTTCGAGTGCGGACTCGAGAGACACCGAATTCGGTTTTGCGAATTGGCTACCGAGACTTTCGGAGTTTGCGCTTCAGACAGATATTAGAATCGGCTTTGAGAGGCCTTTGAAGGATGTTTCGCCGATTTCTGTTGTGTCGTCTCCTTGATTTCGTTATTGTGAGTATCGGGGACGACCTTCTTTTATAAGAGGTCGAATGTAATACCCGTATTGTTTTTGGACTTCTTTATTTTCTCTTTCTTGATCTATCGATTCGCCCGTGTTCGTTGATACCGTCTGAGCTTGTTCTGTATTTCGGTTTCATCGTTCGAGCGAGCCGTGATCTTGTTTTGGGTCGATCTGGTTATCATTGTGACTTTCCGAGTTCGGTTCGATTCTTGTGAACCTGTTCGGAAGTAACATCTTTTAGTTCTACTAGTTCTTTTATTTGAAGTGGATCGGATTTGGAACTTCGTATTTTCGACTCTGTCACTCGTTTATGTTCGTTGACATTTTACGAGCTTGTCCTGCCCCTTGCTTTTGTTAATCGAACGAGGGTGGTATTATTTCGGAATTACTCGTTCGTCGTTGTGACTTTTCAATTGTTTATTCCCTTTCCTGTGGATCTTATGCGAGTGTGCATCTTGTTGTTTTCACCGGATCATGTTTTGTCTCGAGTTGAGATGTGAACCTTGGAGTTGTTGTTTGAATTTTATTGTTCTTCGTGATCGAACACGAGTGTTCGATTTTTGTTGTCTCGAAAGTTGTGGTTCGATCGTTTGATTGTTCGGGTTTTGTTGATTTCGTTCCGTGATTGGTGAACGTTCAGGCTCCTTCGTAATTCCCTTCAGTTCGGGAAATTAGTCTCGTTTTCGATCTTCCAACCCTTGGGCGGTGGAATTCCGTAATTGTTCAGCGATCGGTTCGCGTTTTGATTGATGTATCGTTGGGTCGGTTAATCTTATTAATTTTCGTTCGTTGTGTTTTGTGATTGTCGGATAATTGACTTGGCTATATTATCCGTTTTATGACGCTTGTCATTTGTTGGTTTTATTATATCCCTAACGGCGACGTTGTGTCGGTCGCCGTGGAGCGTGTTTTCACGCCGTATGCCTCTTTGCGTTTCTTGCAGCATTTCGCCGTTGGGCGCGAGTTTTCTATTTTTGTGTATCTCGTCGAGTTTTCCTGGCGGGTATATTGCTCCCCCCTACTTGTTTTAAGTTTCGGGACGAAACTTCTTTTAAGGAGGGTAGAATGTAATATCCGCAATTTCGAATTTCGGTAATTTTCTTTTTTTCGGCGGAAGTCCGTTTTGACGACTCGCTCATGACCGTTTCGTCATTTCGAGAATAATTAATTCTGCACTTTTTGTCATCCGAGTTCGTTTCGGTATCGTTTTGTTGAGTTCCGTGCTTTTTAGCGACTTTTCCGCACTTGAGCTCGATTCTTGCGAATCTCGTCCGAAACTGTTGTTTCGAGTTTCTCGCAAGTTCATTTAATGTTATTATTCATGTTGCGAGCTTTGGTTCGGTTTTTCGATCACGTATCGTGATTTTCGGACGTTTTGGGCCATTTTGTAATTTCCCAAAGTTTGGGGTAATTATTTCCGTCGTCGAATTCCGACACTTCGGATGGTCGGAATCGTGTGTTCACTTAGTGCTTGGATTCGTCTTTGCGAGTACTTCGTAACCGTATCTTCGATTTTTACTCAGGTTCGGGTTTCGGGGTCGTCCGGGCCGTCGGAGTGGCCACGGCCGAGCCACGGCCGGAGCAGGGCCTGGCCTGGCCGAGTTACGGCCGTAAGGTGCCGGTTACGGCCATAAGGTGTCCGAGTTACGGCCGTAAGGCGTGATCGGGTACGGCCGTATGGCGCCTGGCAGCTTCCTGACGAAGGCGATTCTGTAAGGTGTGCGAGTTACGCAGTAGTAAGTGTCCATTTAGTCCGGGGCGATTTTTGACGAATGCCGATTACGGCCGTAAGGCTGCCGCGAGTACGGCCGTAAGGTGTCCGAGTTACGGCCGTAAGGCTGCCGATTCTGGCCGTAACCTCGCGGCTATATATAGCACAGGCTCGGCCAGACTTCATTTTCTTCTCGTTTTTCCCACTTCCTTCCTCCTCTTCCGCGGTTGGAGACTTATGGATCATGGAGGCATGTTGTCATACATCCAATCCATGAAGTTCTTGGGTTTATAACATCAATCAATCATCCGGTAACCTCCTCCGATCTACCGAATCAAGGTTAGATTTCTTGAAATCTAGTTTTGGGGAATTTGGGTATTTTGGTTGTTTTCGTCCGATTAATCCGATTTAACTTAGGATTATGATGGATTAATGATTATTTAGATGTTTTATATCATTTCCCTTGTTATTCCATGGTTGGATCGTATCGATTCGTTATTTAGGTCGAGTTCTTGACCGACGCCTTGAAGGTGTCCCAGAAATGTCTTAGAGGGGTTTTCGGGCGTTCTACGATTATCCTTCCTCGTATGATCATTGATTTATTCATTGTATGATGTTAGGGTCGAGTTTCTTGCGAAGAAACCGCGTTGAACCCTTCCGTTCGTTGTCGTCTTCCTTTTCGATGACATCGGGCGTTTCGTAGCTTCCGGTTGAGCCGTGTTCGTCGGACTACTTGCGTGCCAATTTCGAGGCAAGTACCTTGCCCATACTATTCTTGTTTTGTGAATGTGAAAATTGGTGATCGTCTTTATATATTTGTTTGATTGTTTAAAACGAGTTTTCAAAAGATTTGGTTAGCCTTGTTAAAGGCCCTCTTTCAAAATCGTGTGTGTTTTGTGATTGGTGTGTTTCTCGAACGAGTATGTGAATCTTATGGACATGTTTGGTGTTGATGATGCACTTGGTATTTGCGTGTGGACGTATATTGTTTCATTTCGGTGCATTGTGGTTGACGTGTTGTTTTTACTAAGTGGTTGATGCCTCTCGGTGAATTGTTTGGATATCCTCGGTGTGATATATTACTCGTGCTTGAGTTTGTTTAGCTAGCCAGCGCGGGAGGGTCCTTCGAGGCCTCGTGCGGGAATCAATGATATTACTCTGTTCCCAAGGCAATGTTATGTGTTGTGATTTGTTTAGCTAGCCAGCGCGGGAGGGTCCTTCGAGGCCTCGTGCGGGAATCAATGATATTACTCTGTTCCCAAGGCAATGCTATGTGTTGTGATTTGTTTAGCTAGCCAGCGCGGGAGGGTCCTTCGAGGCCTCGTGCGGGAATCAATGATATTACTCTGTTCCCAAGGCGATGCTAGGTGTTGTGATATGTTATTTAGTGAATGTATTTTACTCACCGTGTGTTGGTTCGACGGGGCCACGACGGGAATTCCAATGGGCGAGTCCAGGAATCACGAGTAAAAACTTCACGAGTTGGTATTTGATTTTTCGTCCGTCGAGGACACGTGACTTGAGTTTTGCCTCAGGAATCGTTGTCGCTTTTTTCTATTTGCGAAAACAAACCTTTGGGTCATGACCTGTTGATTTTTGGAAAGAGAAGGATTTCATAATCCTAAATTGTTTTCTATTAAAACTCTCGATGGCATTTTAAACCGTTTTGTAAATTGTTTCCCTTATTTGCGATCTTTCGGTTTTGGAAATGTTTACCCAAACTCTTGCCTCGGGAAGTACTTTTCTTTACGTTTGGATCTTTGAGGATTCCTGATTATTATTGTTCTTGGAACTTGTATTGTATGGCTCGTATTTTTGCACTTGTACTTGCACTAGCAAAACAGTGGAGTTTTGCTAACCCCGAGTATTCGGGGTGGATGTCTATTTTGCATTCGGGTTTTGGAGCATAGCACAGGTCGGCGCGAAGGATGATGAAAGATGAACGATACTAATCACACGAGGTTCCGTTGATGTCGTATTGGTCCAGTTGTATTTTCTTTTCCGCTGCGGTATCTTTTCCCCGTTGTACGGGAGTTTATTGCATTTTGACCCCTGCGTGGGTATGTGTTTGGAATTGAGTTGTATGTTATTATTGAAAGACCCAGTCGGTCTACTGAGTCATTTTAGCCTTAAAGGCGAGGTTTAGATGTTTGATTTTAGTTATCAGCCTGGTAGATCCTCGAGGAGAGGGTCTACGGCGTGTAATATCCCTGAACGGATTGGGGGTGTTACATAAATGGTATCGGAGCTTAGTTTGTGGAAACCTAGGCTGTCGGGTCAGTGGTGTCTGTTGAGTTTTGTCTTGTCGGATTATGTCTGACTAAGTCGTGTCGCGACGCGTCGTCTGAGTTTGTTGGTCGTGATTAGTATCGTGGGCGATCATCATCTTCGTGCGACTTGTGGCTGTAAGTCTCCCTTCTTTGTGTTGTGCCTCGTGTGACACGAGCTATTTTTATGATTAATTGTTAAGTGATGGAATCCTCTTATGGATTTTGATTTCGTGATATGTGGTTATTTGACTCTCATATTTTGTTCTTATGAGGAGCAGTGTTGCTGTCTTGTGCATGTTTGACTTTATTTCTTTTATCCGCTGCGTGAGTTCTTTTGTAATAGCTTTCGGTATTTTACCGACTGAGTTTTATTTTGAAAACCAATTCCTTAACCGAGTTTTTGGCATTATGGCCTTGATCATTTTGGCGAAATTCTTATGACGGTATTTAGCATTTTGTAAATGGCTTCTGTGAGTTTTTTTGAAATATTACCGTCATCGGCCTTTTTGGCATTTTTGTAAATGGTTTTTAGCACGGGTTCCGCGGGACCCACACCCCTATGATGTTCCGTGTGATTACCTGAAATTTTTGGGCATTCTAGCTTTTTTTTTTTTTTTTGGCATCGTCCTTTTTGGCATTGAATTATTTTCGAAAACTTGAGTATCTTAGAAAATAAATTTCGAGACGTACGTTTAAAATGAATTGTTTTCTCGCGGTACTTCCAGGGTGCCACAATATGTTTCAAAATTCTTCTACCTCGAGGTCCAAAATGTTTTGAGATATTTTCAATGTTTTATAAACACTTTTACTTAGACCCGAGGGTCGAATATTCTGAAAGTTTTTCACTATCAGAAAGTGTCCTCATTTTTAACAAATGCGAAATGGTTTTCAAAAGTCTCGATAACGATGTTTCACGTTTTTACTTTTTTTTGAAAGAT
Source organism: Orobanche coerulescens (assembly GCA_033398695.1). NCBI lineage: Eukaryota > Viridiplantae > Streptophyta > Magnoliopsida > Lamiales > Orobanchaceae > Orobanche > Orobanche coerulescens. Next base: position 144,195,982 of record CM065815.1, on the reverse strand, counting down.
GATACTCGAGATCAACCGGTGTTTTTCTAAACTATTTTCAAGAGGTGGTTTTCATTTTTTTTAAAAAAAAACCTATAAATTCCCGTTTGCGTTTGGGAATGTATGTATGATGTTTGTATTGTCGTTATGGTGTTTTCTCCCGAGTATGATCGAATTGGTGGCATGAACGTCGAGGCGTTGCCACGCATTTGTTGTACTAGCCCTCTGTGAGAGGTGTGAACTGGTGTTTACTGTTATCACCTCGTGGTGATTTGCGTGTTGTCGCACGAGTGTGGGTTGTTAAAGCTTGAGTTGTACATTTGTGTACATGTATGATTGTTTCATGATGGTTGTAATTATGTGCTGGTTATTGTTCGGGCCGTTAAGGTTGCCGAACGATACCGTCGTTGCTGTATTGTATGTGTGTGTATTACTTTACGATGGAAATCGTTGTATATGATATGTGTTATGATTGTTTGTTGTGCTGAGTTGGCATCTCTGCTATGTTGTTTTGCGACGTTATGCCCCATTATATCTAGCATTTTGTATTTTCGGTATGCCGAGCCGAGACGTTTCAACCGCGATGTGCTGGGGCATGCACGTGTAATTGTCCTTCTCGTCGGTAACACATTTCGAGTGCAGACTCGAGAGACACCGAATTCAGTTTTGCGAATTGGCTACCGAGACTTTCGGAGTTTGCGCTTCAGCACAGATATTAGAATCGGCTTTGAGAGGCCTTTGAAGGATGTTTCTGTCGATTTCCTGTTGTGTCGTCTCCTTGATTTCGTTATTGTGAGTATCGGGGACGACCTTCTTTTATAAGAGGTCGAATGTAATACCCGTATTGTTTTTGGACTTCTTTATTTTCTCTTTCTTCAGTCTATCGATTCGCCCGTGTTCGTTGATACTGTCTGAGCTTGTTCTGTATTTCGGTTTCATCGTTCGAACGAGCTGTGATCTTGTTTTGGGTCGATCTGGTTATCGCTGTGACTTTCCGAGTTCGGTTCGATTCTTGTGAACCCTGTTCGGAAGTAACATCTTTTGGTTCTACTAGTTCTTTTATTTGAAGTGGATCGGATTTGGAACTTCTGTATTTTCGACTCTGTCGACTCGTTTATGTTCGTTGACATTTTCTGAGCTTGTCCTGCCCCTTGCTTTTGTTAATCGAACGAGGGTGGTATTATTTCGGAATTACTCGTTCGTCGTTGTGACTTTTCAATTGTTATTCCCTTTCCTGTGGATCTTATGCGAGTGTGCATCTTGTTGTTTTCACCGGATCATGTTTTGTCTCGAGTTGAGATGTGAACCTTGGAGTTGTTGTTTGAATTTTATTGTTCTTCGTGATCGAACACGAGTGTTCGATTTTTGTTGTCTCGAAAGTTGTGGTTCGATCGTTTGATTGTTCGGGTTTTGTTGATTTCGTTCCGTGATTGGTGAACGTTCAGGCTCCTTCGTAATTCCCTTCAGTTCGGGAAATTAGTCTCGTTTTCGATCTTCCAACCCTTGGGCGGTGGAATTCCGTAATTGTTCAGCGATCGGTTCGCGTTTTGATTGATGTATCGTTGGGTCGGTTAATCTTATTAATTTTCGTTCGTTGTGTTTTGTGATTGTCGGATAATTGACTTGGCTATATTATCCGTTTTATGACGCTTGTCATTTGTTGGTTTTATTATATCCCTAACGGCGACGTTGTGTCGGTCGCCGTGGAGCGTGTTTTCACGCCGTATGCCTCTTTGCGTTTCTTGCAGCATTTCGCCGTTGGGCGCGAGTTTTCTATTTTTGTGTATCTCGTCGAGTTTTCCTGGCGGGTATATTGCTCCCCCCTACTTGTTTTAAGTTTCGGGACGAAACTTCTTTTAAGGAGGGTAGAATGTAATATCCGCAATTTCGAATTTCGGTAATTTTCTTTTTTTCGGCGGAAGTCCGTTTTGACGACTCGCTCATGACCGTTTCGTCATTTCGAGAATAATTAATTCTGCACTTTTTGTCATCCGAGTTCGTTTCGGTATCGTTTTGTTGAGTTCCGTGCTTTTTAGCGACTTTTCCGCACTTGAGCTCGATTCTTGCGAATCTCGTCAAAGCTGTTGTTTCGAGTTTCTCGCAAGTTCATTTAATGTTATTATTCATGTTGCGAGCTTTGGTTCGGTGTTTCGATCACGTATCGTGATTTTCGGACGTTTTGGGCCATTTTGTAATTTCCCAAAGTTTGGGGTAATTATTTCCGTCGTCGAATTCCGACACTTCGGATGGTCGGAATCGTGTGTTCACTTAGTGCTTGGATTCGTCTTTGCGAGTACTTCGTAACCGTATCTTCGATTTTTACTCAGGTTCGGGTTTCGGGTCGTCGGAGTGGCCGGCGAGGCCGAGCCACGGCGGAGCAGGCCTGCTCGCCGAGTTACGGCCGTAAGGTGCGATTCTGGCCATAAGGTGTCCGAGTTACGGCCGTAAGGCGTGATCGGTACGGCCGTATGGCGCTGGCGGCTTCTGACGAAGGCCGATTCTGGCCGTAAGGTGTGCGAGTTACGGCCGTAAGTGTCCATTTGGTCTTGGCGATTTTTGACGAATGCGGTTACGGCCGTAAGGCCTGCCGAGTACGGCCGTAAGGTGTCCGAGTTACGGCCGTAAGGCTGCCGATTCTGGCCGTAACCCTGCCGGCTATATATAGCCTGGGCTCGGCCAGACTTCATTTTCTTCTCGTTTTTCCCACTTCCTTCCTCCTCTTCCGCGGTTGGAGACTTATGGATCATGGAGGCATGTTGTCATACATCCAATCCATGAAGTTCTTGGGTTTATAACATCAATCAATCATCCGGTAACCTCCTCCGATCTACCGAATCAAGGTTAGATTTCTTGAAATCTAGTTTTGGGGAATTTGGGTATTTTGGTTGTTTTCGTCCGATTAATCCGATTTAACTTAGGATTATGATGGATTAATGATTATTTAGATGTTTTATATCATTTCCCTTGTTATTCCATGGTTGGATCGTATCGATTCGTTATTTGGGTCGAGTTCTTGACCGACGCCTTGAAGGTGTCCGGTAAAATGTCTTAGAGGGGTTTTCGGGCGTTCTACGATTATCCTTCCTCGTATGATCATTGATTTATTCATTGTATGATGTTAGGGTCGAGTTTCTTGCGAAGAAACCGCGTTGAACCCTTCCGTTCGTTGTCGTCTTCCTTTTCGATGACATCGGGCGTTTCGTAGCTTCCCGGTTGAGCCGTGTTCGTGGACTACTTGCGTGCCAATTTCGAGGCAAGTACCTTGCCCATACTATTCTTGTTTTGTGAATGTGAAAATTGGTGATCGTCTTTATATATTTGTTTGATTGTTTAAAACGAGTTTTCAAAAGATTTGGTTAGCCTTGTTAAAGGCCCTCTTTCAAAATCGTGTGTGTTTTGTGATTGGTGTGTTTCTCGAACGAGTATGTGAATCTTATGGACATGTTTGGTGTTGATGATGCACTTGGTATTTGCGTGTGGACGTATATTGTTTCATTTCGGTGCATTGTGGTTGACGTGTTGTTTTTACTAAGTGGTTGATGCCTCTCGGTGAATTGTTTGGATATCCTCGGTGTGATATATTACTCGTGCTTGAGTTTGTTTAGCTAGCCAGCGCGGGAGGGTCCTTCGAGGCCTCGTGCGGGAATCAATGATATTACTCTGTTCCCAAGGCAATGCTATGTGTTGTGATTTGTTTAGCTAGCCAGCGCGGGAGGGTCCTTCGAGGCCTCGTGCGGGAATCAATGATATTACTCTGTTCCCAAGGCAATGCTATGTGTTGTGATTTGTTTAGCTAGCCAGCGCGGGAGGGTCCTTCGAGGCCTCGTGCGGGAATCAATGATATTACTCTGTTCCCAAGGCAATGCTATGTGTTGTGATTTGTTTAGCTAGCCAGCGGGAGGGTCCTTCGAGGCCTCGTGCGGGAATCAATGATATTACTCTGTTCCCAAGGCGATGCTAGGTGTTGTGATATGTTATTTAGTGAATGTATTTTACTCACCGTGTGTTGGTTCGACGGGGCCACGACGGGAATTCCAATGGGTGAGTCCAGGAATCACGAGTAAAAACTTCACGAGTTGGTATTTGATTTTTCGTCCGTCGAGGACACGTGACTTGAGTTTTACCCCTGTGAACTGTTGTCGTTTTTTTTTCTATTTGCGAAAACAAACCTTTGGGCTGTGACCCCTGTTGATTTTTGGAAAGAGAAGGATTTCATAATCCTAAATTGTTTTCTATTAAAACTCTCGATGGCATTTTAAACCGTTTTGTAAATTGTTTCCCTTATTTGCGATCTTTCGGTTTTGGAAATGTTTACCCAAACTCTTGCCTCGGGAAGTACTTTTCTTTACGTTTGGATCTTTGAGGATTCCTGATTATTATTGTTCTTGGAACTTGTATTGTATGGCTCGTATTTTTGCACTTGTACTTGCACTAGCAAAACAGTGGAGTTTTGCTAACCCCCGAGTATTCGGGGGGTGGATGTCTATTTTGCATTCAGGTTTTGGAGCATAGCACAGGGTCGGCGCGAAGGATGATGAAAGATGAACGATACTAATCACACGAGGTTCCGTTGATGTCGTATTGGTCCAGTTGTATTTTCTTTTCCGCTGCGGTATCTTTTCCCCGTTGTACGGGAGTTTATTGCATTTTGACCCCTGCGTGGGTATGTGTTTGGAATTGAGTTGTATGTTATTATTGAAAGACCCAGTCGGTCTACTGAGTCATTTTAGCCTTAAAGGCGAGGTTTAGATGTTTGATTTTAGTTATCAGCCTGGTAGATCCTCGAGGAGAGGGTCTACGGCGTGTAATATCCCTGAGCGGATTGGGGGTGTTACACTACACACCATTAACACAATCATACGATTCAAAACAAAATAAACACAACAGTTCAAAAATAAACAAAATAAACACAACAGTTCCAAAACACCCCCAAACTTAAAGATAAAACTGTCCCAAGTTTTTTAGAATTGAAAAGCAAGTGAGAAAACAGAAAACTCCCTGAAATTTTAGGTTTTTGATCCTCCAGGTGTGTCGTCAGGGATGTTTAGAAAACGGAAAAGCTTTTCAAAGCACTTCTCCATTTCTATTTGTCGATCGATTATTTCATTCTGGTTTCTCAATATTTCTGCCTGGGATGTCTCTAATCCCCGAACTCTTTCAAGCAAATCTGTCTCAAAAGGCGTCAAGTCTTCTCCGGCATCGTCCTCGGGCTCAAATTCCTCCTCGTGGCTACTTTCCTCTTCCGGTTCCACACGTGCCCGTTTGATCCTTAACTGAGTACTTCGAAAAATACTACTCCTGTCGTTTAGTCGATCCCCATGGGTCAATATATCACCCCCTGCCGAAATTTTCACCCTCTGGTTTCTGCAAATACCGGTGATAAGGCAGGGGTACGGCATCTTTTGCCTAGTAGGGACCGTGCCGACATAGTGGCAAATAGTATTATAAATGTGAGTACCCAAATCCATTTTGGCCCCTCGGTGGATAGCAAATAAACCTCTCAGATGGCCAATGGAAACTGTAGTCAGAGTCGAAGTCGGGTAAATACTCCCGGCTGCCCACATCCATAAGTACCAAGCATCATCAATGAGATCCGCCTTGTTGTATCGGGGTTTGATGATCCCAATACTGTCATGGAGCTCGCTCACTAATGCCCATCGTAACACCCTATCATCCGGCACATCCTCATTAGGTAAGATGGAAATGTCTACCGCATTAGTGGAATCAACCCTCAAATACTTGTTAATCACATCCGGTGAAAAATTAATCACTTTCCCATTCACCATCGTATGATGATATGTAGGCGATCCCACCTGCCCAATGAATTTGTTGAAAGTATTGTAAAAGTTTAGGGTTAAGGTGGGGTTACCATTTGGGAGTTCGGACACGAATTTTTCCCACCCGTTGTTTATGAACTTTTGGATGAACGGTGTAGTGATAGTGTCGGTATCCAAATCGCCAATGAAATCATCAAGTTTGAACAACCGCTCTTTAATGCACCGCGTGTTTTGAATTCTTTGCGGTTGTGCCGGTTCTTGAGACGACGAACCGACCTTCTCTTTTCCTTTTGAGGATTTCTTAGGTGCCATCCCTAATGATTTAGGTGTTAATGTTGAAAGGAGAATGAATTGTGATGAGGAATTTGACTTCTTGAAAGTATGGATCGAAAAGGGGAAATTTTCGCCTCTCTGTCTGTGTTTCCCGATGGGTTTGTGAATATTCTTCTAAAACCCATACTTTTTTTATATAGTAGGCGAGTTATGGCCGTAACTTTGAAGAGTTATGGCCGTATGGTGCTTTCGTCTTTTGACAATTTTTTTTAGTTACGGCCGTAACATACAAGAGTTACGGCCGTATGATGCTTTCGTAAAAAAAAAAATATCACACTGGAACAACATACGGCCGTATTACTTAGAACTTACGGTCGTATCAGTATTTCGTTAAAAATGTATTTTCAAAACAAAAGGGATACGACCGTAACATACATGTGTACGGCCGTAAGATTGTGGATACGGCCATATATATATATATTTGGTTTTTTAGAAATTTATATTTATTATGTGTGAAAATAATGCAAGAAAGACTCCTTGGATTTTTTTGAATGATATGTTCCTTGCTCCGGTTGTTGAGTCTTTCTGTATTACCCCCAAACTTATTTTGCGAAAATAAAAGAAATTGGGTTGCCTCCCAATAAGCGCTTTGTTTAACGTCCTTAGCTTGACTTCTCGTCTGATCAATTTGGTATTTCCAGTGTTATGATTGACTTAGCTGTCGAGAATTCTCCTCCTAGATATGGATTTAACCGTTGGCCATTTACTTTGAAACTCCCGTCGATTGTATTATAAATCTCCACAGCTCCATGAGAAAATACCTCTTTGATTGTGTATGGGCCCGTCCACCGTGATCGCAGCTTACCCGGAAACAGACGCAGTCGTGCATTAAAAAAGAGAACTTGGTCTCCTGCTTTAAAATCTCTTCTCAAAATTCGGTTGTCATGCCATCTTTTTGTTTTTTCTTTGTAGATTTTGGCATTTTCATATGAGTCGAGTCGGATTTCATCCAACTCATTTAACTGCAGCAACCTTTTCTTCTCAGCCAACTGTTCGTCAAAGTTTAATTTTTTTATAGCCCAAAAGGCTCGATGTTCAAGTTCTACTGGCAGGTGACAGGCTTTTCCAAAAATCAAACAAAATGGAGACATACCTATCGGTGTTGTAACATCCCCAAAACCGTATGGGAATATTACACGCCGTAGACCCTTTCCACAAGGATCTACCAGGCTAAACATCCATAAACAACCAAATGCTTGCCCGACCAGGGTCAAACAATAAAATGATACAGACCGATATGGTCACTTACACGTGAATACACAGACCGATGAGGTCACACAACCCAATCGATAAAACTGACTTAAATAACATTACCCACACAGGGGTCGAAATACAATACAGCGGAAGACTGAAATCAACTCTGACAACACAACAAAATCAAAATAACTCTCGACTCATGATTAGTATCGCAGCTCGTCATCCTCTTGTGCCAATCCTGTGACTGCTCCCCTGAATCTGCATGTACCTGGACGCAAAACAGACATCCATCCCCCGATTACTTGGGGGTTAGTAAAACTCCACTGTTTTAATAGTGCAAGTATCAAATCATACGAAATGTAACAAGCAATTAATAATCGTGATCAAATATAATAATCAAGTATCAAATATTCCCGGGAGGTTTTCACAAGAGAAGATAAGCTATGAAGCATTCGAAAATAAGATTATCATCTCGGGAATTTTTAGAATTTCAAAACCTTAAGACCTCAAGTCCTGATTCACAAAACCTTTCGAAAAACTTAAGGGCCTTAACCCAAAACTTGTTTCATAATTCAACAGCTTACAATACCGAAATATTTCCATAAATCTCGTGGGGCTCGCCCAACATTCTTTCTTAAAACTTTTCTGTAAAAACTTTGATTTGAAAAGTATCATGCTCATGACACCGTGATCCACTGTCACGTGTCTCCGTAGGTTCAACAACCCGCACGGACTACATCACGCACAATTAAACAAACATAATCAATTCCGACACCGTGATCCATTCACGTGTCTCCGTAGGTTCAACAACCCACACGGACTATTAACCAAACATAACCAATTCCGACACCGTGATCCATCACGTGTCTCCGTAGGTTCAACAACCCACACGGACTATTAACCAAACATAACCAATTCCGACACCGTGATCCACCTGTCACGTGTCTCGTAGGTATAACAACCCGCACGGACTATATCAATCACAACAATCACACACACAGTCCCGACACCGTAGTCCACCGCCACGTGTCACCGTAAGCCCCGTCGAGCTCACCTTGGCTGACGCACCGTGTCCGAAACTCATGGTCCATCGCCATGCGTTATCGTAGGTCTCGTCGGACCGGCCACGATTGGACCTCAGTACCTCACTAAGTTCTGATCCCGTAGTCCACTGCCACGAATCCTCGTAGGTCCCGTCGAACCAACACGAGTGAACTTAGCGGTCACACACATATTCACATTCACATTACATACAACAATGAGCACAATTAATCAATCACCTTGATCACCACAAAATCGTACATTGCACGCACATAACACAACCTCGACACTCGCAACAACTATCATCAATCAACGACATTTAACCAACATAACACACATTCGGTACACAATACATTGTACAACCAAGTGTACAACCATCCCATATGTACGTCGCGTTCCTGCACAAATGGCACAATGCCTAACACGTATACTGATATAACACTATTATCACAAAGCCTTCAAATTGCGGAAAACACAACCAACTCAAACGGAACATATTTACGAAGGCAAGCAAAGTCATCATACATCTCATACGTAATTACTAGTCACAAGATACAAGTCGTATAGTAAGATACTTGCCTTAATAACCGCTACCGAACGCTCCGAAGAACACGGTTCGACCGGGAAGCTCGAACCCCAAAGAAGGCAACGAACGGAAGGGTTCCGACTCGAGTTCTTCACAAGAATTCGCTCCTAAGTCACAACGATATCAATTCATTCACAATTCTACGAAAACGTATGGAACTTCCCAAGTTCTACCCATTGAAGCATTTTATCGGACACTTTGAGGGCGTAGTCCAATTTAATCGATTATTCAAAGAAATACTCAAATCCGTTCCATAAAACTTCAAGGGTATTGAATGATTACAAGTTTACAATCAAGTTCTAACAATAATATGAATCAAAACGAAGCAAATCGGCCAAAACACCAAGAAATCTCAAGAACACCCAAAAACCAAAAGTTTAGGTGTTCTTACCTTCGATCCGGGTGGAAGATGATGTTAATCTATGATTCCAACTTCCAAAACATGTTGCTCTATGTCATATCCATCCAAATCCATCCATTATTGACGAAGAAACGCGAAGAAACGAAGAAAAAGGGTGAAAATGGCCGGATGACTCGGTCCAGGCCCTTAAATAGCCGACCCTGGCCGGCCGCTTACGTACGTAATCGGCCAGGGCCTACGTACGTAATCGGCCAAGGCCGAACTCCCTGGACTGATTCTGCCGGACATGTTACGTACGAATCGAAGGTCATTACGTGCGTAACCGGCATTACGGCCATTATCGCTGGCCATTACGGCGTTACTCGCCAGCTCGCCAACAGTGCCTCGGTCGATCCGACGGTCCGAAAAATCCCGAAACTCCGACCTGAACGTAAACCGAAAACACGATTATGAAGTACTCGCAAAGACAAATCCGAATACTAAGAGAACACCCGATTCCGACCACCCGAGGGCTCGAAATTCGACAACGAAAGTAATTACCCCAAACTTTGGGAAATTACGAAAATGGCCCAAAACATCCGAAATACCTGATACACGATCGAAACACCAAACCTAAGCTTACAACATGAATAATAACATTAAATGAACTTCCGAGAAACTCGAAACAACAATTTCGGACGAGATTCGCGAGAATCGAACTCAAGTGCGGAAAAGTCGTTTAAGAACACGGAACTCAACAAAACGATACCGAAACGAACTCGGATGACAAAAAGTGCAGAATTAAATATTCTCCGAATGACGAAAAAGTCAAAAGAGAGTTTTCGAAACGGACCTCCGCCGAAAAATGAAAATTACCGGAAATCCGAAATTGCGGATATTACATCGGTGTCTTATAAGATGTTCTGTAAGCCCACAACGTATCATCCAGCTTTTTCGACCAATCTTTCCGAGATGAGTCGACTGTCATCTCAAGTATACGTTTCAGTTCACGATTGGAGACCTCGACTTGTCCACTGGTTTGTGGGTGATAAGAGGTAGCGACACGGTGTTTTACTCCGAATTTGGTCAGTAGAGCCTTAACCTGGTGATTGCAGAAATGAGATCCGCCATCATTGATAATAACTCTCGGAGTTCCGAAGCGAGTGAATATATTTTTCTTTAGAAAATTTACCACGACTCTAGCTTCGTTTGTTGGTAATGCAATAGCCTCCACCCATTTAGATACGTAGTCCACTGCTACAAGGATGTATTCATTAGAGAACGATGATGGAAAGGGTCCCATGAAATCAATTCCCCAAACGTCGAAGATTTCAACTTCAAGGATGAAATTAATTGGCATTTCATTTATTTTTGACATGTTTCCATGTCTTTGGCACCGGTCACACTTAGAGACAAGTGTATGTGCATCTTTGAACAGAGTGGGCCAATAGAATCCTGCTTCAAGAATTTTTGCTACTGTTTTTGAAGCCCCAAAATATCCTCCATAGTGAGAGGTATGACATCTTTCCAATACCTTCTCCATTTGTTCTTCCGGTATGCATCTCCGGATGATTTGATCAGGTCCTCGTCTGAACAATAGAGGATCATCCCAGTAATAGTATTTCAACTCGGAGAAGAATTTTTTCTTTTGATGATGGGAAAAATTTGTGTGAATTATTCCACTTACAAGGAAATTGATGATGTCTGCATACCATGGTGCATTTTGTTTTTCCTGCACATTAGAGATTTGGAACAATTGTTCATCCGGAAATACTTCATTTATTTCCTTCTCTTGAGCATTGTTTTGGTCTAGTCGTGAGAGATGATCCGCCACTTGGTTCTCTGTTCCCTTTCTGTCTCGGATTTCTATGTTGAACTCTTGCATAAGTAAGACCCATCGGATTAGCCTTGACTTAGCATCTTGTACTACAACATTATAGGCCTATTGCGACACACGCTCAGGCGACAGTGTCACTGAACTACCACACTTATGCTTCTAGTGTCATATATTTGCATCATTTATGCGTCACATACATATTGTGTCGTAGTTTAGTGACACACGCACGACACTCCTTTTTATGTCTCGAAATTACGACAATTTATTTGCGACACCTCCATCAAATGTCATAATTATACCACATTTTTAGAACAGTGTTGCATCTAGTGTCGTATATTTACGTCACTTGTGTGTCACATACATATTGCGTCGTAGTTTAGTGACACACGCACGACACTCGTTTTGTGTCTCAAAATTGAGACAATTTATTTGTGACACCTCCATCAAATGTCATAATTATACCACATTTTTAGAACAGTGTTGCATCTAGTGTCGTATATTTACGTCACTTGTGTGTCACATACATATTGCGTTGTAGTTTAGTGACACACGCATGACACTCGTTTTGTGTCTCAAAATTGAGACAATTTATTTGCGACACCTCAATCACATGTCATAATTATACCACATTTTTAGAATAGTGTTACATCTAGGGGTGTTCAAAAATACCCGACCCGAACTACCCGGCCCGAATACCCGATGACTCGAACTAAATATTTCGGGTATTTTTAAAATTTTTAAATTTTTTTTGGGCCGGGTACCCGACCCGAAAAAAAGTCATATAATCGGGCCGGGTCATGGGCCGACTTGTTGCGTAAATTGGTGCCAAAACCCGATTATGTTTTAATAATTAGTTTTTTTTATAAATTTAATTATTTAATTTGCAATTATATGAAATTTTATCTTTCAACTAATATGAAATATATTTAATATGAGAATACATGTTAATGTATTTTCACTCATGGTATTTATTCTCACTAGTTTGGAAATTTATAAAATCTTTAAATAAAAAATAATATATTCTTTCATATATATAATTAAATATTGAATTAAGCATAATTATATAATAAAAAAAATGATATATATAAAAATATATCAAATGTCATAATTATACCACATTTTTAGAACAGTGTTGCATCTAGTGTCGTATATTTACGTCACTTATGTGTCATACATATTGCGTCGTAGTTTAGTGACACACGCACGACACTCGTTTTGTGTCTCAAAATTGAGACAATTTATTTGTGACACCTCAATCACATGTCATAATTATACCACATTTTTAGAATAGTGTTACATTACATCTATTGCCGTATATTTACGTCATTTGTGCGTCATCTATATTTTGTATCGTATTGTAGTGACATGGATGCGACACTCATTTTTGTGTTTCTAAATTGTGCTGATTTATTTATGACACCTCAATAAAATGTCACTATTATACCATAGTTTTAGAATAGTGTTGCATCTAGTGTCGTATATTCACGTCACTTGTGTGTCACATACATATTGTGTCGCAATTTAGTGACACACGCGCAACACTCGTTTTCATGACTCTAAATTGCTACAATTTATTTGTGACACATTAATCAAATGTCATAGTTATACCATATTTTTAGAATAGCGTTACATCTAGTGTCGTATATTCATGTCATTTGTGCGTCATCTATATTTTGTGTCGTATTTTAGTGACACGACGCCGACACTCATTTTTGTGTTTCTAAATTGTGTCATTATTTATGAGACCTCAATAAAATGTCACTATTATACAACACTTTTAAATTGGTGTTGCACACGAATGGCACACATTGCATCACTTTTTGTTATGGAGTTTGTACTAGTGGCACAAAAATAACAATAAAAATAATTTTAAATACCAACAAATATTTCACTAAAATCTAAGTCAAAATCAAATTTAACTGATCTGTAAGCTCTAAATTTTCAGAGGATAAACTTTCGCCCTCGTTTCTTCATGGACGAAGAAACAACGTCGTTTAAAGTATTTTGAAAAATTCCGGCTATATTGATGTAAATTGTACAACGTCAGGAAAATTAGGACTGACTACAAAATTTATTTGGGACTGATTCAGTCCAATAGTTGTGGGACTATCTATGATTTAAACTCTGCTGATATTTATTAATCGAAACTATGGTTGATAATGAGCAGATATGTACGATCACACAAAAATGTGATCCCAGATGATCATTATGGCAGTGGATCGATATTTGCTACAATGAGCACATTTCTTCTCGCACCTAAATTTGAAGCATCATTTCACTTAACTAATCAACTATATAGCTCAAGATATGCGATCTACTGAAAGCAAATCACTTACTAGCATCATATCTCAAGAATATGATGGAACGCATCTATCGAATTGCACAGTATAAACAACTCAGGGCCGAACCAAAACTGCCCAAATGGGCTCTAGATATAGAAATGTCACAACTTTATTTAAAGAAGATTGTACTAATAAGAAACCAAAGTCTACTGGGGAAACATCATAAAATCTGACATCCTTTTCAATGATGTGTATTTCTTCAAAATACTAGGCAAAGGTCAACTCTTAAAACATATTCTCATATTTCTTTCAAAAGGTTAGTTCAATATGCTAGAATATAACTCGGCTTCATACGGAGTCACAAGCAGTGGATTTCTGAAAGTTCTTGTTTGAGACGAATAATTGGGTACGAGGATTAGCCGACTGATGTCCTCTGACGACGGAATTCCAAAGAAGAGAGAGGCACACCTTCCGGGATCGTATTATGATGCAATACAGCCGAGTTGTACCGTTTTCATGTATTGGATATTGTGGTGGCATGTGCGTGTTTTCCGGTCCACATGGATTCAGTACTCTTTGTGAGAAGAGAGAGCACGACCATACTCGGGTCCGCATCTAAGTGGGACGAGATCAGTGATCCCTTGAAGCCTGAAAAGTATCGTAGTTTTTAATTAGAAATTTAACTTAAAAGGAACTCACATTCAAGTAAAACCGTACGTGGATCCAACCGAGCACAAATTTGTACTCAACTCAAATTCAGATAACCGACTCGGTTATTTTGTGAAAGATACACGCACATGCCTAAAACAAATATTATATCTCAAAACTCAAAATAAAACCATCTTATACAAATCAATAGCCCAACGAGGTGCAAAGAGTATATGTCAAAATTGAATGAGAATAAATGAAATGAAAATCAAAATTATTCAACCTAGAGCGAAAATATGAGTACTTACAATCTTTTCTTCAGTGGGTTTTCCAACTTTGCCGTTTCTTGAACAAATAAACAAATCTATCTTTGAAGGTTCTTTACCATGCTCCCGACGAAACTATTGAGACAATAATAATTATAATCAGTGACTACGAGAGCGTACATGCCTTAGACTTTCCTACATATTTATTACAAAAACTCAGATTTTGCCAAGAGTTTGAGAGGAAAGAACACATTAAGGGATAATGTTGCATTTCATATTACTTCCTCTTTACCAAGTGGAGCATGCAGAAGCAAGGAACTAGATTTTAACTTAACCTCAGGACAGCATACAAAACATATCAAAAAATCTGATCTCCATGACAAGAAGGAACCGAGCAGCAAGGGACAAGAGGAACCGAATGAGATACAAAACATATCAAAAATCAACATATCCAAGAATCTGACCAAATCGATGAAACAAGAAAAAAATCTGAAGAAGGGGGGTAACATTAAAAACTTTACCAAATAAAGAAGAAGGCACTTCTCTCAGTATATAGAATGATTTATTTATAAGACGATTTTTATAAAAATAAATAAAACATGTATACTAGAGTACCATACAAGATGAATTACTACCAAATCCCTGAACAAGTATACACAAATAAAGTACATAAACAAACATATGAAAGATATACCTGGTTCGAAACAGTCTTGGCCATGCGGTGGAACTCTTTCTTCAAGATAACTTATTATTTTTGAATTTTAAATAAAAGATCTGATTTTTAATATTATTATTCAAGATAATTTTTCTTAAAAAATAAAAGTTCCGATTTTTTTTCAGATTTTCTAAATTTTGCGGAATTTTCCAGAATTTTTTTTATTTTTTTTCAGATTTTTTAGATTTTCAAGAATTTTCAGATTTTTTTTACTTTTTATTTTTCTGACGGAAATTCTTAACTCCATCCATAACATTTGTGTGATTTCAAATTTTTTGAAAGGTTTTGGTGTCGGATGAAATAAAAATGTGGTGTAACTCCAAAAGCTTTTAGTGTAAATTTTTTTTTCCCCTATATAAAAACTAACAGGCATATATAACAAATGATCATGGTGGGAAAAAAAATCATAAAGATGCTCAATAAAATTAATCTAAGAAGTTGAACTTACTGCATACCGAAATTCCTAATCATCTTCACTCTCATTAGGTGGTATAACATCTTCAAAAAAATCATCATCATCATTGGGATCAATATCATCACTTGCGGAGTGATCTGGTCCTTGTTCTAAATCATGAACTCTATTTTCATCAGAGTGATCACTTCTTACGAGTGTCTACCCTTCAACATCTGCTTTAGCATAAGATATGATCTCATTTTCAATATTTGTTTCACCTTGATAAGAAAACAGCTCATCCTCGGTGCTTCCAAATTCATTAATCTCAGGGTCAACATTGAATATAGCTCTAGGGGTCATCTTCAAAGCTACATGCCAATCTGGATCAACTGGATCTTGTATATACCATGCTTGTTGAGCTTGAGATGCTAGAATAAATGGCTCATCCATCACGTTTCCTCTATATAGTAAGTGAGCAAAGTTCACCAAAGTGAAATTAAACTCATCGTGTTTCAATCCTGAATTACGATCAACCCAATCACACTTGAACAGAATAAATTTTATGTCATTGGTGTACCTCACTTCTATTATATCCTTTAAAACACCATAAAATGACACGTCACCTAATATAGGATTCTTATCCTTGCTGCTTGAAAAACTACTCATAGAAGCATTCAAGAACACTCCACTATTGCAGGTTTTCTCATCATCTCCGCTTCTTAGTGTGAAAACGAAGTCCATTTACAAGATACCCGGTGTAACGACGAGCCCATTTACTTGGTCCAGAACTAGGAATGCAATATCTTGGTGTACATTAGTAGCATTACTTGAATTTATCATTTCATATACCTATACATTTTAACAGAAAATCTATAATTTAAATATGTACTCACAACATATTATATTATAAAAAATAAATAGTTCATAACACTATTGGAAACAGGTTAATTACATACCTTTTTCTTAAACCAATCATGAAAGGTTTCAGCATGAAGCTTTTGCATATTAAAACTTGACATGCGTCGATTACCACGTCGTAGTACACCCAAATGTTCCCTGCAAATTCAAATATTATCAACTTAGCTATAAAAATTAAAGGTTCAAACATAAATGAAATATAGTGTATATGTGAAAACCTTTTAAACTTGTCGAGAATAGGTAGATTATTGAGCACATATCTATGTGCTTGAACCCATTCTATGTCGTCAAGCATAAATCTTTCTTCTCTTCCTAAAGGTCGACCATTATCTTGGGTTGAGCCATTCTCACCGCCTTCACTGTTTCTACTTGGTCTATTCAACTTTGATTCAACATCACTTAAATACATTGAACAAAATATCATACACTCCTCGGCAAGATATCTGTAATATCCGCATTTTTCTTTCCCTTGTAATTGTATTTCCGGTGTAATTCTCGATTTTAGTGACCCTCGAGTATCCTTCAGTGTAACTTTTCCGTTACCTTTTGATCTGATTCTCGTAATTGTTGTGCGGAACCGCCGTTTCGGGGTTGCCGTGGATTCATTCTATGCTATGATGCGTTTTGAGGTGTTCCGTTTGACGTTTCGTTCATAATTCGGTATTTTGGGTCGTTTATATTCTGTATCTAGCGCACGCTAAATTTCCTGTATAGCGCACGCTAGAAATCCATTAGTAGCGCACGCTACATTTAATTCGTAGCGCACGCTAACGATTTAGCCACAGGAGTGGCGATTCGGCTCGACCCTGCGGACTATCGGATTAGCGCACGCTATCTCGTCTAGCGCACGCTAATGTCGGGAGACTAGCGCACGTTAAATTGTTCAGTAGCGCGCGCTAGTGTGACTGTCCAGTACTGGGCAGTTTACTACTGAACTCAATCAGATGCTAGTTAGCGCACGCTACGCTGGTATGGTAGCGCACGCTAACGGCTCAGGTGAGGTTTGGGCAGTGGCTACTGGACTCGGCTGATGTTCAGGTAGCGCACGCTATTGGTCGATAGCGCGCGCTACCGAGAGGTTATTAGCGCACGCTACGCATGTATGGTAACGCACGCTAACCGCCAAAAACCTGGCTTCTGGACTGGGACGCTAACAGGAGGGTTTGTAACCCTATCCCGTTAGCGCACGCTAACCTTGAGGTCTTAGCGTGCGCTAACACTCCCTGGCTATATAAACCAGGGAGTTGACCGAGATAATCACAAAATCTCATTTCTTCCTCTTTCCGCGGCCGAGCGACTCCAGAGATGATTTGAGGCGATTTTCTTCTTCCAATCACTTCAGAGATCCTTGTGCTTGAGTTCTTGGTGTAAGACTAACATCATCCACTTGTGTTTCTCATCCTAAATCCAAGGTAATCTCTTAGAACCCTACTTTTGGATAATTTGGGGGTTTTGGGATTTTCTTCCGATCCGTTCCGTTTCGTTGATGGATTCATGATGAATATTATTAATCTTGTTGGTATTCTTAGTTTCCCTACGGATTCATGGTATATTTCGTGATTTTTAAGGAATCGAGAGGGTTTGGTTGTGGTCCGCCCTCGTTGTTGTTTATATACGAATATACATGAATCGTAGGCGGGTTTCTGGTGTATTCCATTTCCTTAATCGTGTAGAGTTGGTTGTGATTTTGTTATTCGAATCGTTATGTTCATTTCGCGGTTCCTTGCGGTCGTGTTCAACTCTTCCGTTCCGTTCGTGTCATCGTCTAATTAATCGAGGCAAGTATCCTTATGAACTTACAATCTTGACATAGTAGTTTTGTATGAGAAATTGTGTGCGTGTGTATGCTCACTACGGGTTAGACTCGACGGGGTCTCGGTAGGGGTCCACGGAGGTGTGGATCGACGAGCTTTGCTTTTAACCACTACGGGTTAGATCCGACGGGGTCTCGGTAGGGGTCCACGGAGGTGTGGATCGACGGTTAATTGTGGTGAATTTTACAAATGTGATTTTGATATTGGCATTTCCGGAAATGAGTGTTTTCGAACGGTTTTCTCTATTGCATGCATTACTATATGTGTAAGATGTAAGTTGTTCATCTGGTTACTTGTACTAGCGTAAATGCTAACCCCTTCTGGGGACCCATTTTGGGGAAATTCGTTTTATGAATTTCAGGTCAGGTTCATCGAGACGAGCGGGCGCTGGACCAGTACACGGATGATGGCCGTGCGTGATGATTGTGCACAAGTGATGTTTTAGTGTCTTTTACCTTTTCGTATTTTGTGGTTTTGAACCAATAGTTGTACTCGAGTACTTAAGGGGTTCTTGTTCGTTTGGATTGTATCGTTGCTTATTATGTTGTGTTGGATGATGATGTTGTATTGACCGGTTGAACCGGGTGGTTTATTCTGTTTTGCGTCTTTATGACATGGTGTTGGTTTGTCATTTATGTGAGTAAATGAGTATGATGCTGTTCAGTCTGGTGGGTCCCATATAGGGATTCACGACGCTGTAATATACCTCGAATATCTTGAGGGTGTTACAGAAAATGGTATCGGAGCTCTAGGTTTATGAATACCTAGGCTTGTCGGTATATTGGGTCTTGTGGTGTTTTGTTTTGCACATCATCGTCACGCTGCCATGATTCCGGTACTACCAGTGTCCGTAAGTTTTTCTTCCTCTGTTCATTAATTCCTTGTATCGTACCCTTGATTCTCGACTTGTGATTGTTCTTTTCTTGTACTGATCCTCGTATGGCTTTTGCTACTTATTTAACTCCAGTATGGATGCTGGAAGAGGTCGTGGTCGCGGTCGTGGTCGTGGACGCGGCCGGGGACGTGGGGCAGCCGGTGGGCGGCCACGTCACGGTCTTCGAGGCCGCGATCGGCGACCGTCATAGCCATGCTTCTTCTCAAGAGCGTGCCGATCTTGGTATTGCGGCCGTTATGCAACAGATGGTGAACCAAATGGCGGCAATAGCTCAGGCGGTTCAGAACCCGGATCGGGCCCATGCTAATCGGGGCGGAGCGGACCGATGGCTCCAAGATGTCATCAAGATGCATCCTCCTCGGTTCGGGAGCTTCAGACCCGATTGGCTGGGAAGGGTGGATCAAGGAGATATCTAAGGTCTTCGTTGCCACTAACTGCCCCGAGGAACGTAGAGTCCCTATTGCTCAATACTTTCTCACGGGGGACGCTACGGATTGGTGGGAGGCCGTTGGGCCCAAAGACCATCTTTGCCGTGGGCCGAGTTTCAAGAGTTGATGGAGGTGAATATTGCCCGTGGCGATCGAGACAGGCTCGGGTACATGCTTTTTATGATGCTCAACCACGGGATATCCCCGTAGCTCAAGCTATTGCTGATTTTAACAAAGAGTTGGGTTATGTGAAGACCCAAGTTGTCGAGGAGAGTGACAAGATTTTCCATTTCTCCAGACGGATGAAGTTGCCGATTCGGGACTATATGTCGGGGCTCATATGCACTACATTGAAGGATTATCAGAGTAGGGCCCTTGCTTATGATATGTCTGTGACGGCGAGTGAGGCGGCCCGCGAGAGTAAGAAACAGAAGTCCGCTGGGAACTTTTCGGGCCACAAGAGTGGGGGTCAGCAGAGATCCCAATCTGCTAACTTCCCCGCCGGCGGTGGTCCAGCTCGTTCATTGGGTCCTCGTGGAACTACCAGTGCTCCTTTTCGTGATGTGAAGTGTTTCAATTGTGGTCGTACGGGCCACATCAGTCGTACTTGTTTGAGCCCTTTGCTGACGTGTAATCAGTGTGGCCAGCCGGGCCACAAGGCTGCTTTCTGTGCTGAGAGGGAGAAAATTCTTGGTGCCCGGACTTCCATTCCAGCGCCTAGGGAACCAAGTGTGAATCAGGGATCGTTTGCTCCTTAGTCTCCGCCGAGTGCTAGTCGGGGGAGAGGTCGGGGTCAGCCCTCTAAGGGGGGAGCTTCCAGTGTCGGCTCCGCCCATCCGCGGGTTTATGAGATGCGGAAGACCGATGACCAGTGACTCTGTGTGGCGACAGGTACCGTTTATATTCTTTCTCATCCTGTCAGTGTGCTTTTCGATTCCGGTGCTACGCATTCGTTCATATCTCTGGATTGTGTGCGTCGTTTGAGTCTCGACTGTTTGACGTCTTGTGAACCCTTCATCGTTAAGCTTCCTAGCGGCGATAGGATCGTTGGTGATCAGGAGGTTCGAGACTGTTCTGTATTTATTTGTGAGAGGACTTGGCCCTCTAATCTTATTGTTGTGAGTATCGAGGGTGAGGATTTGATTCTTGGTGATGATTGGCTCGAGCGTCATGGTGCGATCATGAACTACCGCACGAGAATCATCACTATGTTAGCCGAGGACGGCACCGAGCACTCTTTCGCGGGCGAAGAGGGGAAACAGTCGTTGTAACGCCTTGAAGGCGATGAGGCTCTGCGAAAGGGTGTCTTGGATATTGGTGCTACGCCTTGAAGGCGGAGGATGGTGGAGTCGAGCTTTCGTCGATTCCGGTCGTTAGTGAGTTTCTGATGTATTCCCGACGAGTTACCGGATTGCCACCGGGCGTGAGGTTGAGTTTGCTATAGAGTTAGAGCCGGGCGCGGCTCTATTTCAAGGCGCCGTATCGCATGGCACCTTCGAGAGATGACGAGTTGAAGAAGCGGTTGAGCGAGCTTCTTGAGTCGGGTATATTCAAGCGCCTCGCCTTGGGGCGCACCGGTCTGTTTGTGCGGAAGAAGGATGGTTCACTACGTTTGTGTATCAACTATCGCGAACTAAACAAGGTGACCATCAAGAACAAGTATCCTTTGCCGAGAATTGATGACTTGTTCGATCGATTGCAGGAGAGGCTGCGGTATTCTCGAAAATTGATTTGAAATCGGGATACTATCGGCTCAGGGTGAGAGAGTCCGATGTGCCGAAACCTTTCGGACGAGGTACGGACACTATGAGTTCGTAGTCATGCCTTTCGGGTTAACTAATGCGGCGGTGTTCATGCGCTTGATGAACAAAGTTTTATCGAGTATTTGGATAGGTGCGTCGTCGTCTTTATTGTGATATTCTTATTTATTCGAGGAATGAGGAAGAGCATGCCCATCATTTGCGGGTAGTATTAGACATTTTGAGGACCGAGCAACTCTATGCAAAGTTCTCGAAATGTGAGTTCGCCGAAGGAAGTGATGTTTTTAGGTCACGTGATTTCGGTAGGGGGTTCGTGTGGATCCGCGAGAAGATCGAGGCCGTGTTGGATTGGGCACCGCCCAAGAATGTGAAGGAGCTCGTAGTTTCTTGGGATTAGTGGCTACTATCGTAGGTTCGTCGAGGTTTCTCGAAACTAGCTCGACCACTTACCTGATTGCTCCGAAATTTGAGAAGTTAAATGCGGAATGACGAGAGCGATCGAGTTTTGAGGAATCAAGAAGCGTTTGACTTCAGCCCCGGTTTTGGCGTTGCCATGTGGTAACGAGGGTTTTGCCGTTTATAGCGATGCTTGGTCGGGGTCTTGGGTGCGTATTAATGCGGACGGTAAGACCATTGCCTTTGCATCGAGACAGTTGAGGCCGTATGAGCTTAACTACCCTACTCATGATTTGGAGTTAGCGGCAGTCGTTTTTGCGCTCAAGATTTGGCGTCATTATCTTTTCGGCTCTGCATGTCAGATTTTTACCGATCATAAAAGTCTGAAATACATATTTACTCAGCGGGAGTTGAATATGAGGCAGAGGAGGTGGTTAGAGTTGATTAAGGATTATGACCTCGAAATCCTTTATCATCCGGGCAAGGCGAACGTCGTGGCCGACGCCTTGAGTCGGAAACCAGTTGCGTTGCGAACGCTTGAGATCCTTACGTCTCAGTCTGAGCTTCGGAGGGCCTTGATCGAGTTAGATGTTGAGGTCTCGTTGCCGGGAGCTGTCGGGCAACTTTGTGCTTTAGAGATTTCGTCATCCTTGATCGACGAAATTAAGTCAAGCAATCGGAGGATCCGATGATTACTCAAATCCGAGAGAACGTTCTTAAGGGAAAGTCTCTGGGTTTGTGATTCACGAGGATGGTATTTTGAGATTCAGTCGGCTTTGTGTGCCGAGCAGCAGAGTTGAGGCGAGTATTTTACGGGAGGCCCATGCTACACCTTACTCCGTTCATCTGGTTCGAGTAAGATGTACAAGGACTTGAGAAGGAACTTCGTGGAATGACATGAAGGATGAGGTCGCACGATTTGTAGCGAGATGTTTGACTTGTCGGCGAGTCAAAATCGAGCATCGAGACCAGTAGGTTATTGCGATCACTTCCCATTCCTAATGGAAATGGGAGGATATATCGATGGACTTCGTCACGAGTTTGCCGAGATCGAGGTCGGGCATGAATATGGTATGGGTGATTGTTGATCGTCGACCAAGTTGGCACATTTTACGGGCATCAAGGACACTTGGGGCCGGAGAAGCTCGTGTGTTTATCGCGCGATTGTGAGACTTCACGGTACTCAAGTCTATTGTTTCGGATCGTGATGGCCGTTTCGTATCGCACTTGGCGGGCGGTGCATAAGGCGTTGGGTACCCGTTTACACTTGAGTACCTCTTTTCATCCCGATCGGATGGACAATCGGACGCACTATCCGGACGTTCGAGGACTTGTTACGTGCTGTGCTCTCGATTGGAGTAGTGACTGGAGGAACATTTGCCCGATCGAATTCACGTACAACAACGGTTGGCACGCGTCGGTCGGATGGCCGTATGAGGCACTTTACGGCGGCGATGTCGATCACCGATTTGTTGGAATGAGGCGTCCGATTTGGTCGGACCGAGCCGGATGTCGTTTTAGAGACGAGGCGGAAGATAGAGTTAATTCGAGAACGGATGTTGGCGCCAGTCGGCGAAGTCATATGCCGACGTCCGTCGTCGACCTTTGGAATTCAAGGTGGGAGACCACGTTTTGCTAAAGGTGTCGCCGACGAAGGGAGTTTTTCGTTTCGGGAAGAAAGGAAAGTTGAGTCCGAGATTTATCGGCCCCTTTGAGATCCTCGAGCGAGTAGGTGAATTGGCGTACCGTTTGGCGTTACCTCCGGCCTTGAGTCATGTTCATAGCGTTTTCCATGTTTCCCAGTTGAGGAAATATGTCCCGGATCCTAGTCACGTCATCGATTATGGCGAGATTGATATTGCGGAAGATATTACTTTTGAGGAGCGTCCTTTGAAGATTTTGGAGCATCGTGAGAAACGATTGAGGCATAAGACCACACCTTTGGTCAAGGTGCAGTGGTCGAGACACGGTGTCGAGGAGGCAACTTGGGAAACCGAGGATAGCATGCGTGCTAGGTACCCCGAGTTGTTTGTTCCTTAAGTTTCGGGACGAAACTTATTTTTAGAGGGGTAGAATGTAATATCCGCATTTTTCTTTCCCTTGTAATTGTATTTCCGGTGTAATTCTCGATTTTAGTGACCCTCGAGTATCCTTCAGTGTAACTTTTCCGTTACCTTTTGATCTGATTCTCGTAATTGTTGTGCGGAACCGCCGTTTCGGGGTTGCCGTGGATTCATTCTATGCTATGATGCGTTTTGAGGTGTTCCGTTTGACGTTTCGTTCATAATTCGATATTTTGGGTCGTTTATATTCTGTATCTAGCGCACGCTAAATTTCCTGTATAGCGCACGCTAGAAATCCATTAGTAGCGCACGCTACGTTTAATTAAATAGCGCCACGCTAACGATTTAGCCACAGGAGTGGCGATTCAGCTCGGCCCTGCGGACTATCGGATTAGCGCACGCTATCTCGTCTAGCGCACGCTAATGTCGGGAGACTAGCGCACGTTAAATTGTTCGATGGCGCGCTAGTGTATTTGTCGATCTTGGGCGCTTACTACTGAACTCAATCATATGCTAGTTAGCGCACGCTACGCTGGTATGGTAGCGCACGCTAACGGCTCAGGTGAGGTTTGGGCAGTGGCTACTGGACTCGGCTGATGTTCAGGTAGCGCACGCTATTGGTCGATAGCGCGCGCTACCGAGAGGTTATTAGCGCACGCTACGCATGTATGGTAGCGCACGCTAACGGCCAAAAACCTGGCTTCTGGACTGGGACGCTAACAGGAGGGTTTGTAACCCTATCCCATTAGCGCACGCTAACCTTGAGGTCTTAGCGTGCGCTAACACTCCCTGGCTATATAAACCAGGGAGTTGACCGAGATAATCACAAAATCTCATTTCTTCCTCTTTCCGCGGCCGAGCGACTCCAGAGACGATTTGAGGCGATTTTCTTCTTCCAATCACTTCAGAGATCCTTGTGCTTGAGTTCTTGGTGTAAGACTAACATCATCCACTTGTGTTTCTCATCCTAAATCCAAGGTAATCTCTTAGAACCCTACTTTTGGATAATTTGGGGGTTTTGGGATTTTCTTCCGATCCGTTCCGTTTCGTTGATGGATTCATGATGAATATTATTAATCTTGTTGGTATTCTTAGTTTCCCTACGGATTCATGGTATATTTCGTGATTTTTACGGAATCGAGAGGGTTTGGTTGTGGTCCGCCCTCGTTGTTGTTTATATACGAATATACATGAATCGTAGGCGGGTTTCGGGTGTATTCCATTTCCATAATCGTCTAGAGTTGGTTGTGATTGTGTTATTCGAATCGTGAGGTTCATTTCCGCCGGTTCCTTGCGGTCGTGTTCAACTCTTCCGTTCCGTTCGTGTCATCGTCTAATTAATCGAGGCAAGTATCCTTATGAACTTACAATCTTGACATAGTAGTTTTGTATGAGAAATTGTGTGCGTGTGTATGCTCACTACGGGTTAGACTCGACGGGGTCTCGGTAGGGGTCCACGGAGGTGTGGATCGACGAGCTTTGCTTTTAACCACTACGGGTTAGATCCGACGGGGTCTCGGTAGGGGTCCACGGAGATGTGGATCGACGGTTAATTGTGGTGAATTTTACAAATGTGATTTTGATATTGGCATTTCCGGAAATGAGTGTTTTCGAGCGGTTTTCTCTATTGCATGCATTACTATATGTGTAAGATGTAAGTTGTTCATCTGGTTACTTGTACTAGCGTAAATGCTAACCCCTTTTGGGGACCCGTTTTGGGGAAATTCGTTTTATGAATTTCAGGTCAGGTTCATCGAGACGAGCGGGCGCTGGACCAGTACACGGATGATGGCCGTGCGTGATGATTGTGCACAAGTGATGTTTTAGTGTCTTTTACCTTTTCGTCTTTTGTGGTTTTGAACCAATAGTTGTACTCGAGTACTTAAGGGGTTCTTGTTCGTTTGGATTGTATCGTTGCTTATTATGTTGTGTTGGATGATGATGTTGTATTGACCGGTTGAACCGGGTGGTTTATTCTGTTTTGCGTCTTTATGACATGGTGTTGGTTTGTCATTTATGTGAGTAAATGAGTATGATGCTGTTCAGCCTGGTGGGTCCCATATAGGGATTCACGGCGCTGTAATATACCTCGAATATCTTGAGGGTGTTACAATATCCCTCAGCTATTGATCCCTCTGGGTGACTATGAGAGCGAACATGATTTTTCAATGTGCACAAATACCTAAACAATAAAAATATTATTGTCTGAGACATTAAAAGCATGAATATTGTCTGAGACTCAGCATTAGAAGCATGAATATTGTCTGAGACTCAGCATTAAAAGCATGAATATTGTCTGAGAAAAGCATATCAAGCCAGTACTAGTAAGTGGAACTTGTTACACCAAGAACAAGGAAATCAGAATCAGATGTACATGCATGTTGCTTTAGGTTTCTGACTAATTCGCTAATCAAAAGAGATGCATATCCACAATTCATAATTAGTAACAACAACAACAACAACAACAACCATTATCCCGCTATGTAAGGTTGGCTATATGGATCAGATCAGGCCATCATTTTTGGTCAATTGCCATATTTTCATTTATTTCTAGATATAAAGTATCTTTTAGATAGTTTTTTACAAATTTATTTAGGTCTTCCCTTTACTCTTTTAATGCGAGTAAGGGATTCCTACTTTAAATATCGCACCATGCATCTAAATATTTCCTCTGTACATGTCCCAGCCATCTTAAGCGTGTTTCTCTAACTTCTTATCATACATTGATGCTACTCCCACTTTTTTCATAAAATATTCATTTCTTAACCTATTCAATCTAATGTGTCCGCATATCCATCTTAACATTATCCTTTCTGCTAACCTCATTTTTTTATCCGTGTCCATATTTAACTATAATATAAAAAAATTAAAGGAATTAAGATGACCTTCAAAATGTTCCACATAGATCAAAGACTTCTCTGATTACAAGGCATATTTTGCAAGACCATAAAACTATTCGAAGTAATTAACCTTTATAGTTGAGTGAAAAATGCATGGAAAATAAGAAAACATAATATAAATACATGTATCCAGGAGTCCTGAAAGGTAATATGAAACCCAAATCATATCAGTACCAATGATTTCTCTGTCTTCCACGAAATCCATTTTATTATTAATAATAAAATAATGAACTGTTAACACTCAAAAATTTTCTAGCAACCACCACTTCCACCACCACCACCGCTGTTAAATGTACAATCTTAACCTCATAATATCGATGTAATTTAAATTAATATTAAGTATTACCTCTCAATTGGATACATCGAACAAAATTGAACAGACCGACAAGTTTAGCCTCTTCCGCAAGTGGATCGTAAATGCTCCATAACATCGAAAAATGAAGGTGGAAATATTTTTCCAAATCACAAAGCACCAATGCAACTTGAGTCTCCAAAGCTTCAAATTCTTCTTCACCGTGAACTTTCGAATACAATTGCTTGAAAACATCACATAAGCCAATTAGTGCTTTGCGTACATGTTTAGGAGCTGATCTTCTCAAGGCAATTGGCATCACCGTTGCATTAGAATGTGACAATCATGACTCTTGAGACCGGATATATTGAATGAGCTAAATTGACACATTTTGATATATTTGATGCATACCCATCCGGTACCCGACATTCTTCAAGACCTTCAAAAATATCTTTCTCATTCTTGTTCAATGTGAAACAAGAAGGGGGTAGATAAATTTTATCACCTTTTTACGAGGATGTAGTGACTTAGAATGCCCGGCTCTTCGAGATCATATCTTGATTTAAGATTATCTTTTGTTTTATCAAGAACACCAAGCAAAGTCCATAAGATACTCTCCAAAACATTCTTCTCTATGTGCATGATATCAAGGTTATGGGGAACAATATTTTCATTCCAGAAGGTAATTGAAAGAAAATGCTAACCTTCTTCCAATTGTATCGCATTACAAGTATCACTTGGTGACTTCTTTCAATTTCCTCTTTTTCCCTACTTTTTGGGCACTATACTTTCCAAAGTTATTTGGCATGCCATCTAACTGCTTCAATATCTCTGAACCTAATAATCTTTTAGGTTTAGGAGCATTATCGACATAACCATCAAAATGAGTAGGATCTCTGCGATACTTATGATTACTTGGAAGAAACCTACGATGCCCCATATAACAAAACTTACCCCCATTATTTAGCCAACGAGATTGACAACTTTTGTTACAACAAGGGCATGCATATGCACCCTTCGTGCTCCAACCCGACAACATAACATAAGCAGGAAAGTCATTTATAGTCCAAAATAGCGCAAAGACGAATCGAACATACCTTTGTCTATCGTCATATGTAGGAACCCCAGATTCCATAACTCTTGAAGTTCATCAATCAAGGGCTGCAAATAGACATCAATATCATTTCCTGGACTTCGAGGACCATCAACAAGTGTAGATAAAATAATCGATGTTTGTTTCATACACCTTCCGGGAGGTAAATTATAAGGAACGAGAAGAACTGTCCAAGTGTCATGAATTGCTCATTGACCCAAATGGATTAAAACCATCTGCCGCTAGCCCCAGTCGAACATTACGACAATCTGTGGCAAAGTCTGGATACTTTTCATCAAATGATTTCCACACTTTAGAGTCTGCCGGATGCCTAAGCTTACCATCTCTAGTGCGTTCTTCTGCATGCCATCTCATTAGCTGAGACGTTTTTGAAGACATATATAATCTTTGGAGTCTCGGTTTTAAAGGAAAATACCGAACAATTTTTGCTGGGACTCTATGTTCTCTTTTAGTTGAACACTCATCTTGCACCCCAAATGGCTTATATCTAGAAGTCTTGCAGTGCTTACATGCTTCATCATTCTCTGTATCCTTCCAATACAACTGACAATCGTTAGGACACGCATGAATCTTTTTATACTCAAGTCCCAATTCTTTGATTATTTTCCAAGCTTCTCTATAAGAGCTTGGAAACATCTCAATGTGTTGAAATGCCTCATTCAATACTTGTATCAACATTGTGAATGAATTGTTGCTCCACCGACAAAGCGATTTAACATGCAACAATCGCACAATAAATGATAGGATGGTAAAGTTCTTACACCAGAAATAACTCAACTTGAGATTCTTCAAAAGATTAAAGAACTTTTCAAAGTGTTTTCGTCAAAGTGATTTTGAGTGTCTTCTTTCTCCTTGAGAGCTTTCAGATTAGTACCCAAACCATTTGTATTGTCATTAACGAACCATGATGATATGGAGGCACAAATACATCATGCAATAACCCTTCCATATCATCATTTTCAGTTCTTTCTTCAGAGGCATTCACAACTTGATCAAGATATTTTGATCGTTCACCATGATGCACCCAATTAGTATAACCATGCTGAAAACCCTTAACCATAATATGATAATATACCTCATCTCGGGATGTGTTCTCGAATTTCTGCAGTCACGGCAGGGACACTTTATCTCTTGCTCAGGCTTCTTGTTTGTGTATGCAAAGTCAAGGAAATTCTCTAAACCCCGCTTAAAAGCATCAACTGAAGTTCATTCTTTTATGTAAATCCACGATTTATCCATCTACCTGTTCAAGTTACCCCATCACATAATGATTTTAACAAAATATAATCAAAAAACAGGCATTAAGCATTGTAATGTATTCCCACTAAAAAGTTAATTTATTCAACACAAAATATGTGAAGTAGAAATAGTCAGTAACTTAATCTATCATATTAATAGCAATATAATAGGATGCAACCAGTGCTACAACATTACCGAAGGCAGTCCGTGACATCAAACATAATGGATTTTTTAAATACAATATAAATTCAACAACACACCTCTAACATAATTAAATTCAAATTAAACCATATTCAACAAATAAAAACTGAAACTTTAAGTTACATACCTGACTATACTGCAAGAGCCGGGGAAAGGCGAGGTTGGACGGCGGTAGGCAGCGACCGAGTCAAAGAATGGTTGCGCGAGCGCCGGAGAAGAAATTATGATTCTTGCAGCCGATTATCTTTTTATGCTGGTGGTGGTAGATGGTTGTTGGAAAAAGGGGAAGACTGTAACACCCCCAATCCGCTCAGGGATATTACACGCCGTAGAACCTTTCCTCAAGGATCTACCAGGCTGGTAACGACATTTAACATCTCGACAATGCCTTCGAGGCTACAATGACTCATTAGACCGATTTGGTCTTTCCACAAATACATACAACTCAAATACAACTCATGCCCACGTAGGGGACAAAATACAACTACACCCGTACAACGGGAACAATACAGCAGCGGAAAATAAAGTACATCTGAACAATAACACGATGTACGGTTCCTCATGTGATTAGTAACTAACATCTTTCATCTTCATTCGTGCCGACCCCGTGTTATGCTCCAAAACCGAATGCAAAACAGACATCCACCCCCGAATACTCGGGGTTAGCAAACTCCACCGTTTTGCTAGTGCAAATACAAAGTGCAAATACGAGCCATACAATTCACATTCCACGAATAACAATAACCGAGGATCCTCAAAGATCCAAACGAAACGAAAAGTACTTCCCGAGGCAAGGGTTTGAGAAAACATTTCAAAAACGAAATATCATAAATCAATGGAAGTAATTTATAAAGCGATTTAGAATGCCATCGAGAGTTTTAATAGAAAACAATTTAGGATTATCAAATCCTACTTTTCAAGACCGAAAGACAAAGGGGTCACCGCCCCAAAGGTTTACTTTCGAAAAATGACATTAACCAACCATTGGGATTTTAGCCCCAAATCCGTAAACGACTTTTACAAAACCATTGGGATTTTAGCCCCAAATCTCATCAACTCACAAGACACAAGAACGACCGGGAGGTTCGTATCCCAACATCAAAATCCACAAATAAAGGATTTAAAACAAACAACAAAATACTCGAAGGCCATCCTAGCCAAGTAAGCCAAACGAACACTTACCTCTTACACACTTAGTCAATGCATGCAATCATGAAAACCGTTCGAAAGCACTCATTTCCGGAAATGCCAATATCAAATCACATTAGCAAAAATGCACCACAATTAACCGTCGATCCACACCTCCGTGGACCCCTACCGAGACCCCGTCGGATCTAACCCGTAGTGGTTAAAAGCAAAGCTCGTCGATCCACACCTCCGTGGACCCCTACCGAGACCCCGTCGGATCTAACCCGTAGTGAGCATACACACACACACACGTTACTCATGCAACACTAATATGCTAAGAATGTAAGTTCATTACGAATACTTACTAGAGATGGCCATTAACTCGACACCATTATCAAACTCTTCAAAATTACGATAACAAGATTAAATAAGGAAATACACGATTCCATAACTTAAACAATATGAGTATCATCATAAAATCCTTCGACGTTCAAAATAATCAATTCATAATCAATTCTCAAAACACCGTTCACAAAACACACGCGTTTTGAAAGAAAGCCTTTAACGAGGCCAAACCGAAATTCCTTTGAAACTTCATTTCAAATAACTAAACAAACACATCAAGACGACCACCGATCATCATATACATAAAACGAGAAAAGTATGGGCAAGGTACTTGCCTCGATACCACGAGCACGGAACCACGAACGGATACGGCTCAACCGGGAAGCTTCGGAACGCCCGATGCTAACGAAAAGGAATACGACAACGAACGGAACGGAAGAATCAAGTACGACCGCGAGGAACCGACGAAAATGAACCTAACGATTCGAATAGCACAATCACAACCACTTCTAAACGATTACGGAAATGGAATACACCCGGAAACCCGCCTACGATTCATGTATATTCGCACAAAAATAACAACGAGGGCGGACCACAACCAAACCCTCTCGGTTCCGTAAAAATCACGAAATATACCATGAATCCGTAGGGAAACTAAGAATACCAACAAGAATAATCATATTCATCATGAATCCATCAACGAAACGGAAAGAATCGGACAAAACCCCAAAATCCCCAATTATCCAAAAAGGTAGGGTTTCAAGAGATATTACCTTGAGTGATTCAGGTGTTAAGATCCGTAGAACACGCGTTAGATTGATTATCCGAGCCTCACAACCGAAAAGAAATGATGAAAATCGACCCCCGGATGAAGAATTCTCTCTCCCTCTATATCTCTCTCTCGCGATGCCGTGCAAAATGGGGAAGGAAATGAGCAGTTCGCTCAAAACGACACATTTATAGTGTAACACAGCAGACCCTATCGGCCGGCCTATCGGCCGATAGGCCCAACCGATAGCCATACGGAATGCCGGCAGTAGGGTCTATCGACCCCCCTATCGGCCGAAAGGCTCCTGGAAGTGCTCGGCCAAAACTAAAACGACCATAACTCTCTCGTCCGGACTCCGATTGACTCACCGTTTGAACCATTGGAAAGCTAACTCGATGTTCTATAATATTGCAAAGATTTATAATTTTTGGAGTTACCAAAAATTAATGATGATCTAACAAAGACGAACTCATACTTAGAAAAGTCGTTTAGTAATCCTGAATTCAACAAAGCGACACCGAAACCCGAACCTGAATACGAACCGAAGATACGGTTACGAAGTACTCACAAAGACGAATCTAAGAGCTAGTAGAACACACAATTCCGACCACCCGAAGGCTCGAGATTCGACAACGGAAGGTAATTACCCCAAACTTTGGGAAATTACGAAAATGGCCCAAATGCCCGAAAATCACCATACGTGATCGAATAACCAAACCGAAGTTCACAACACGTCTAACAAAGTTAAACGGACTTGCGGGAAACTCGAAACAGCAGTTTCGGTCGAGATTCGCAAGACTCGAACTCAAGTGCGGAAAAGTCGCTAAAAAGCACAGAACTCAACGAAACGACACCGAAACGAACTCGGATGTCAAAAAGTGTAGAATTAATCATTCTCAGAATGACGAAACGGTCATGAGCGAGTCGTCAAAACGGACTCCGACCGAAAAAAAAGAATTACCGGAAATCGAAAATTGCGGATATTACAAAGACAAAAAAAGTTGCCTGGTGAGAAAAATAGAAAACGAAAAAGTTCTTCATAAGAATAAAAAAAAGCTAAGTTGCCTGGTGAGAAAAATAGAGAAAAACGAAAAAAAAAATAATGCAACGCGCCTGGTGAGAATCGAACCAGGCACCTACGGGAAATATGTTAGTGCTCCTGCCACCTTGTCCGGTAGTGGCTTCCGCGATATATTATGCACAAGAAATTTTTTTATATGTACAAATAGAGTAAAACGAAAAAAAAAATATTGGAGCACTGGTGAGAATCGAACCGTGCACCTACGGAAATATGTTAGTGCTCGCCACCTTGTCCTAGTGGCTTCCGCGATATATTATGCACAAGAAATTTTTTATATGTACCAATAGAGTAAAACAAAAAAAATATTGCAACGTGCCCGGTGAGAATCGAACCGTGCACCTACGAAATATGTTAGTGCTCCCGCCACCTTGTCCTAGTGGCTTCCGCGATATATTATGCACAAGAAATTTTTATATGTATCAATAGAGTAAAACGAAAAAAAATATTGCAACGCGCTTTGGTGAGAATCGAACTGTGCACCTACGGAAATATGTTGGTGTTCCCGCCACCTTGTCCTAGTGGCTTCCGCGATATATTATGCACAAGAAATTTTTTTATATGTACCAATAGAGTAAAACAAAAAAAAAATATTGCAACGCGCCTGGTGAGAATCGAACCAGGCACCTACGGGAAATATGTTAGTGCTCCTGCCACCTTGTCCGGTAGTGGCTTCCGCGATATATTATGCACAAGAAATTTTTTTATATGTACCAATAGAGTAAAACAAAAAAAAAGACTGTATAAATGTAAACTTACAAAATAACAAATAATGTATATAACTTCAGTGTAAACTTACATAATAACAAATAAACTACTAATATAATTTGAATGTCTCGGGTTCGAGTCCTCCGCGCAACCTTTAAATTTATGTGATAATTTAATATATAGTAATAATTTGCTTCAAAAAAAATTAAAGAAAAAGGAAACTACTAATAATTTGTCATATGTATAGCATAATCTTATATAAATGTTCTTCGACAACAAAAAATAATGATTATATCGAGTTAATCGGGTCAACTCAGTCGATTTTCACTGGCTTTACTTCGTATTGGAAACAAAGCGTATATAACTTCTGTAAACTTACATAATAACAAATAAACTACTAATATAATTTGAAGGTCTCTGTTCGAGTCCTCCGCGACGCAACCTTTAAATTTATGTGATAATTTAATATATAGTAATAATTTGCTTTAAAAAAATTAAAGAAAAAGGAAACTACTAATAATTTGTCATATGTATAGCATAATCTTATATAAATGTTATTCGACGACAAAAATAATGATTATATCGATTAATCGGGTCAACTCGGTCGATTTTCACGCCGGCTTTACTTTGTATTGGAAACAAGATCGTATATAACTTCAGTGTAAACTTACATAATAACAAATAAACTACTAATATAATTTGAATGTCTCGGGTTCGAGTCATGCGCGACGCAACCTTTAAATTTATGTGATAATTTAATATATAGTAATAATTTGCTTCAAAAAAATTAAAGAAAAAGGAAACTACTAATAATTTGTCATATGTATAGCATAATCTTATATAAATGTTCTTCGACAACAAAAATAATGATTATATCGCTTAATCGGGTCAACTCGGTCGATTTTCACGCCGGCTTTACTTTGTATTGGAAACAAGATCGTATATAACTTCTGTAAACTTACATAATAACAAATAAACTACTAATATAAATTGAAGGTCTCGGGTACGAGTCCTCCCCGACGCAACCTTTAAATTTATGTGATAATTTAATATATAGTAATAATTTGCTTAAAAAAATTAAAGAAAAAGGAAACTACTAATAATTTGTCATATGTATAGCATAATCTTATATAAATATTCTTCGACAACAAAAATAATGATTATATCGCTTAATCGGGTCAACACGGTCGATTTTCACGGCTTTACTTCGTATTGGAAACAAGATCAGTATATAACTTCAGTGTAAACTTACATAATAACAAATAAACTACTAATATAATTTGAATGTCTCGGGTTCGAGTCCTCCGCGACGCAACCTTTAAATTTATGTGATAATTTAATATATAGTAATAATTTGCTTCATAAAAAATTAAAGAAAAATGAAAATACTAATAATTTGTCATATGTATAGCATAATCTTATATAAATGTTCTTCGACAACAAAAAATAATGATTATATCAGTTAATCGGGTCAACCTGGTCGATTTTCACGCTGGCTTTACTTCGTATTGGAAACAAAATTGTATATAACTTCAGTGTAAACTTACATAATAATAAATAAACTACTAATATAATTTGAATGTCTCGGGTTCGAGTCCTCCGCGACGCAACCTTTAAATTTATGTGATAATTTAATATATAGTAATAATTTGCTTCAAAAAAAATTAAAGAAAAAGGAAACTACTAATAATTTGTCATATGTATAGCATAATCTTATATAAATGTTCTTCGACAACAAAAAATAATGATTATATCAGTTAATCGGGTCAACCTGGTCGATTTTCACGCTAGCTTTATTTCGTATTGGAAACAAAACTGTATATAACTTCAGTGTAAACTTACATAATAACAAATAAACTACTAATATAATTTGAAGGTCTCGGGTTCGAGTGTAACATCCCCAATCCACTCAGGGATATTACACGCCGTAGACCCTCTCCTCGAAGATCTACCAGGCTGGTAACAACATTTAACATCTCGACAATGCCTTCAAGGCTAAATGACTCAGTAGACCGATTTGGTCTTTCAATAAAATATACAACTCAATTACAACATATACCCACGCAGGGGTCAAAGTACAATAAACTCCCGTACAACGGGGAAAAGATACTGCAGCGGAAAAGAAAATACAACTAGACCAATACGACATCAACGGATCTTCGTGTGATTAGTATCGTTCATCTTTCATCATCCTTCGTGCCGACCACGTGTTATGCTCCAAAACCGAATGCAAAATAGACATCCACCCCGAATACTGGGGTTAGCAAACTCCACCGTTTTGCTAGTGCAAATACAAAGTGCAAATACGAGCCATACAATTCACATTCCACGAATAACAATAACCAGAATCCTCAAAGATCCAAACAAAACGAAAAGTACTTCTCGAGGCAAGGGTTTGAGAAAACATTTCAAAATCGAAATACCATAAACCAATGGAAATAATTTATAAGACGGTTTAGAATGCCATCGAGAGTTTTAATAGAAAACCATTTAGGATTATCAAATCCTACTTTTCAAAATCCACAAGACAAAAGGGGTCACCGCCCCAAAAGTTTACTTTCCGTAAAATCACCTTTACCAAACCGTTGGGATTTTAGCCCCAAATCCGTAAAATGACTTTTACAAAAATGTTGAGATTTTAGCCCCAATCCATAAAATGACTTTTACAAAACCATTGGGATTTTAGCCCCAAATCTCATCAACTCACAGTACACAAGAACGACCACAAGGTTCGTCTCCCAACATCAAAATCCACAAATAAAGGATTTAAAACAAACAACAAAATACTCTAGAGCCATCCTAGCCAAGTAGGCCAAACGAACAACTTACCTCTTACACACTTAGTCAATGCATGCAATCATGAAAACCGTTCAAAAGCACTCATTTACGGAAATGCCAATCATCAAACCACATTTGTAAAATGCACCACAATTAACCGCGGACCCACAGCTTCGTGGATCCCTGCCGAGACCCCGTCGTATCTAACCCACAGTGGTTAAAAGCAAGCTCGCGGTTCCACAGCTTCGTGGAGCCCTACCGAGACCCCGTCGGATCTAACCCGCAGTGAGCATACACACACACACGTTACTCATGTAATACTAACATGCTAAGAATGTAAGTTCATTAAGAATACTCACTAGAGATGGCCATTAACTCGACACCATTATCAAACTCTTCAAAACACAATAACAAGATTAAATACGGAATACACGATTCCATAACTTTAAACAAGAGGAGTATCATCATCAAATCCTTCAACGTTCAAAATAATCAAATCATAATCAATTCCCAAAACACACCGTTCACAAAACACACACGCATTTGAAAGAAAGCCTTTAACGAGGCCAAACCGAAATATTTTGAAACTTCGTTTCAAACAACCAAACAAACACACTAATACGATCACCGATCATCATATCCACAAAATAAGAAAAGTATGGGCAAGGTACTTGCCTCGATATCACAATCGCAACGAGACGACGGATAGGACGCGGTCGAATAGCCCCGAACCCCCGAACAATATCAAGAACGCGATAGCACCACGAGTATTACGAGAATAACACCACACGAATCATCAATCACCAAACGGAATTCAACATCGGAATCCTCGGACACCTATAAACCTCCGGAAGTAACAATAACACATGTTTACGACGAGAATCAAGGCCAAAACAACGGAAACCCCAACAAACTATCGAAGGGAAACTCATTGGGACATTTAATCGAACACTAAATGTTCAATAATTCCCAAGAACACTCGAATCGTCGATCGAGTTAAACAAACTTGATATATGGATATACAACCCATAGAACATGATTAATAACATCATACTACACCAATCGATGTATCAAAATCGGATTAGAAACGAAATCAAGAACAATTTCTCCAAAAAGTCAACTTGAAGGATAATCAAGAAATATACCTTGATTTGGATGAAGGATTCAAGTAGAGGTCGAAAATCTACAACAAGACTTGAGGTAGATGATCTCTACAAGTTTTGGAGCACTCAAATCGCCCAAGAATCGCCCACAATCGCCTAAGATGAAGGAGGAAGAAGAGAGGAGAAAAATGAAGTTTTTCTCCTCGCAAATCTGCTAAAAACGCAGAAAAAGTCCGTGTGCCGCGGCACAGACAAGTGTGCTGCCCAGTGGCCACCAAAAACGCCCAGGAATCAGCTTAGTGCCGCGGCACAGCCTGAGTGTGCCGCGGCACACGGTACAGCCCCCTTCAACACCAAAAAGGCACACCGTGCAGTCTTCGCTATTTCGACCATAACTCCTTCGTCTAGACTCCGATTGACTCACCGTTTGAACCATTGTAAAGCTAACTTGATTCTCTATAATGTTGAAAATATTCAGAATTTTTGGAGTTTCCAAGAATTAATGGTGACTTTACAAAGTCGAACTCCCCACGTGAAAAAGTCGATTAAGGACACGGAACTCAACAAAACGACACCGAAACGAACTCGGATGACAAAAAGTGCAGAATTAATCATTCTCGGAATGACGAAACGGTCATGATAGAGTTGTCAAAACGAACTTCCTCCGAAAAAAAGAAAATTACCGAAATTCGAAATTGCGGATATTACATTCTACCCTCCTTAAAAGAAGTTTCGTCCCGAAACTTAAAACAAGTAGGGGGGAGCAATATACCCGCCAGGAAGACTCGACGAGATACACAAAAATAGAAAACTCGCGCCCAACGGCGAAACGCTGCAAGAAACGCAAAGAGACATACGGCGTGAAAACACGCTCCACGACGACCAACACAACGTCGCCGTTAGGGATATAATAAAACCAACAAATGACAAGCGTCATCAAACGGATAATATAGCCAAGTCAATTATCCGACAATCACAAAACACAACGAACGAAAGTCAGTATGATTGACCAACCCAACGGTACATCAATCAAAACGCGAGCCAATCGCTGAACAAATACGGAATTCCACCGCCCAAGGGTTGGAAGATCGAAAACGAGACTAATTTCCCTAACTTAAGGGAATTAGGAAGGAGCCTGAATGCTCAACGATCACGAAACGAGGACAAAAACTGAACAAACAAACGACCGAACCACAACGGTCGAGACAACAAAAAGCGAACAATCATGTTCGAATCACGAAGAACAATAAAATTCAAACAACAACTCCAAGGTTCACATCTCGACTCGAGACAATATATGATCCGGTGAAAACAACAACGTATGCATTCACATAAGATCCACATGAAAGGGAATAGCGATTTGAAAAGTTACAATGACAAACGAGTTATTCCGGAACAATACCACCCTCGTTCGATCAACAAAAGCAAGGGACAGGGAATGTTCAGAAAATGTTAACGAGCATAAACGAGTCGACAGAGTCGAAAACACAGGAGTTCCAAATCCGATCCACTTCGAATAAAAGAACTAATAGAACCAAATGATGTCACTTCCGAACAAGGTTCACAAGAATCGAACCGAACTCGAAAAAGTCACAACGATAACCAGATCGGCCCACAACAAGATCACAGCTCGTTCGAACGATGAAACCGGAATACGAACAAGTTCTGAAAGTATCAACGAACACGAGCGAGTCTATAGAATTGAGAGAGAGAAAATACGAAGCCAAAAACAATACGGGTATTACCCCGACCTCATCCACGAAATTCACAAAAACAGAGCAAGGTAACAAGACATTAAACAACCGACACATAACGGAACGATCACCGATGCACACGGCCATACCAACCCAAGCTCTAACAGCTCGCACATGCGCGACAACACGTAAATCACCACGAGACGACAACATTCAACACCAACATCCCACCTCTCACAGGGGGCTAGCACAACAAATGTGTGGAAAGCGACTCAACGCTCACACCGCCAATTCGATCATACTGGAGTAAACATCATAATGACAACGCGAACATCATACATACATACCCAACCCTCAAACGGGAATGGATAGGTTTTAAAAAAACGAAAACCTCATTTTGAAAATAATTTAGAAGAACACCGGTTGATCTTGAGTATCACCCTTCAAAAAGTACAAACGTGAAACATTGTTATTGAGACTTTGGAGAACCATTTCACATTTGGTAAAAATGAGGACACTTTCTTTTAGTGAAAAGCTTTGAATATTCGACCCTCGGGTCTAAGTAAAAGTGTTTATAAAACATTGAAAATATCTCAAAACATTTTGGGTCCTCGCGTAGAAGAATTTTGAAAGATATTGTGGCATCTTGGATGTTCCGCGAGAAATTGATTCGTTTGGAAAGTACGTCTCAAATTTATTTCTAAGATACTCAAGTTTTCAAAATAATTCAATGCCAAAAAGGACGATGCCAAAAAGGCTAGAATGCCCAAAAATTTCGTAATCACACGGAACATCATAGCGCGTGGGTCCCGCGTGGAACCCAGTGCTAAAAACCATTTACAAAAATGCCAAAAGGTCGATGACGGTAATATTTCAAAACTCACAAAAGCCATTTACAAAATACTAAATACCGTCAAAAGAATTTCGCTAACGCGATCAAGGCCATAATGCCAAAAACTCGGTTAAGGGAAGCGGTTATCGAAATAAAACTCGGTCGGTAAAATACCGAAAGTCATTACAAAAGAACTCACGCAATGGATAAAAGAAATACAGTTCAACATGCACAATCCAAAGAACACTACTCCTCATAAGAATAAAATATTAGAGTCAAATAACCACATTGAACAAAACCATCGCCCCATTCGAGGCCTCTAAAGACCCTACCGCACTGGCTAGTGAACAAGTCGAACGTGTATAAGCACAAAGCTTCCACAAGAGAACTTGTAAAACATGCAAATCGATTCGAAAATCATCAGCAACGGACAAAAACAACAATAAAAAAAACATCACAAGCGACGACACTCCTCGTATAAATCAAATACGAGAGTCGATTAAATACATATCGTGAAATCAAAATCCACATAAGGATTCCATCACTTAACAAATAATCATAAAAATAGCTCGTGTCACACGAGGCACAACACAAAGAAGGGAGACTTACTTCCACAGGTCGCACGAAGATGATGATCGCCCCACGATACTAATCACGACCAACAAACTCAAACGACGCGTCGCGACACGACTCAGTCAGACTAAATCCGAAGAGACAAAACTCAATAGACACCACTGACCCGACAGCCTAGGTTTTCACAACCTAAGCTCTGATACCATTTATGTAACACCAACAATCCACTCAGTGATATTACTCGCCGTAGACCATCTCCTCGAAGATCTACCAGTGGTAACAACATTTAACATCTCGACAATGCCTTCAAGGCTAAATGACTCGATGGACCGATTTGGTCTTTCAATAAAATATACAACTCAATTACAACATATACCCACGCAGGGGTCAAAGTACAATAAACTCCCGTACAACGGGGAAAAGATACTGCAGCGGAAAAGAAAATACAACTAGACCAATACGACATCAACGGATCCTCGTGTGATTAGTATCGTTCATCTTTCATCATCCTTCGTGCCGACCCTGTGTTATGCTCCAAAACCCGAATGCAAAATAGACATCCACCCCGAATACTCGGGGTTAGCAAAACTCCACCGTTTTGATAGTTCAATTACAAAGTGCAAATAAGATCCATAAATTTAAAATTCAACGAATAACAATAACCGTGAATCCTCAAAGATCCAAACAAAACGAAAAGTACTTCTCGAGGCAAGGGTTTGAGAAAACATTTCAAAATTGAAATACCATAAACCAATGGAAATAATTTATAAGACGGTTTAGAATGCCATCGAGAGTTTTAATAGAAAACCATTTAGGATTATCAAATCCTACTTTTCAAAATCCACAAGACAAAAGGGGTCACCGCCCCAAAAGTTTACTTTCCGTAAAATCACCTTTACCAAACCGTTGGGATTTTAGCCCCAAATCCGTAAAATGACTTTTACAAAAATGTTGGGATTTTAGCCCCAATCCATAAAATGACTTTTACAAAACCATTGGGATTTTAGCCCCAAATCTCATCAACTCACAGTACACAAGAACGACCACAAGTTTCGTCTCCCAACATCAAAATCCACAAATAAAGGATTTAAAACAAACAACAAAATACTCTAGAGCCATCCTAGCCAAGTAGGCCAAACGAACAACTTACCTCTTACACACTTAGTCAATGCATGCAATCATGAAAACCGTTCAAAAGCACTCATTTCCGAAAATGCCAATGATCAAACCACATTTGTAAAATGCACCACAATTAACCGCGGACCCACAGCTTCGTGGATCCCTGCCGAGACCCCATCGGATCTAACCCACAGTGGTTAAAAGCAAGCTCGCGGTTCCACAGCTTCGTAGAGCCCTACCGAGACCCCGTCGGATCTAACCCGCAGTGAG
Source organism: Orobanche coerulescens (assembly GCA_033398695.1). Taxonomy (NCBI): domain Eukaryota; kingdom Viridiplantae; phylum Streptophyta; class Magnoliopsida; order Lamiales; family Orobanchaceae; genus Orobanche; species Orobanche coerulescens. Next base: position 144,154,170 of record CM065815.1, on the reverse strand, counting down.
CATACACACACACACGTTACTCATGCAATACTAACATGCTAAGAATGTAAGTTCATTAAGAATACTCACTAGAGATGGCCATTAACTCGACACCATTATCAAACTCTTCAAAACACAATAACAAGATTAAATACGGAATACACGATTCCATAACTTTAAACAAGAGGAGTATCATCATCAAATCCTTCAACGTTCAAAATAATCAAATCATAATCAATTCCCAAAACACACCGTTCACAAAACACACACGCATTTGAAAGAAAGCCTTTAACGAGGCCAAACCGAAATCTTTTGAAACTTCATTTCAAACAACCAAACAAACACACTAATACGATCACCGATCATCATATCCACAAAATAAGAAAAGTATGGGCAAGGTACTTGCCTCGAAATCACAATCGCAACGAGACGACGGATAGGACGTGGTCGAATAGCCCCGAACCCCCGAACAATATCAAGAACGCGATAGCACCACGAGTATTACGAGAATAACACCACACGAATCATCAATCACCAAACGGAATTCAACATCGGAATCCTCGGACACCTATAAACCTCCGGAAGTAACAATAACACATGGTTACGACGAGAATCAAGTCCAAAACAACGGAAATCCCAACAAACTATCGAAGGGAAACTCATTGGGACATTTAATCGAACACTAAATGTTCAATAATTCCCAAGAACACTCGAATCGTCGATCGAGTTAAACAAACTTGATATATGGATATACAACCCATAGAACATGATTAATAACATCATACTACACCAATCGATGTATCAAAATCGGATTAGAAACGAAATCAAGAACAATTTCTCCAAAAAGTCAACTTGAAGGATAATCAAGAAATATACCTTGATTTGGATGAAGGATTCAAGTAGAGGTCGAAAATCTACAACAAGACTTGAGGTAGATGATCTCTACAAGTTTTGGAGCACTCAAATCGCCCAAGAATCGCCCACAATCGCCTAAGATGAAGGAGGAAGAAGAGAGGAGAAAAATGAAGTTTTTCTCCTCGCAAATCTGCTAAAAAACGCAGAAAAAGTCCGTGTGCCGCGGCACAGGACAAGTGTGCCGCGTCCCAGGGCCACCAAAAACGCCCAGGAATCAGCTTAGTGCCGCGGCACAGCCTGAGTGTGCCGCGGCACACGGTACAGCCCCCTTCAACACCAAAAAGGCACACCGTGAAGTCTTCGCTATTTCGACCATAACTCCTTCGTCTAGACTCCGATTGACTCACCGTTTGAACCATTGTAAAGCTAACTTGATTCTATATAATGTTGCAAAGATTCAGAATTTTTGGAGTTTCCAAGAATTAATGGTGACTTTACAAAGTCGAACTCCCCACGTGAAAAAGTCAATTAAGGACACGGAACTCAACAAAACGACACCGAAACGAACTCGGATGACAAAAAGTGCAGAATTAATCATTCTCGGAATGACGAAACGGTCATGATAGAGTTGTCAAAACGAACTTCCTCCGAAAAAAAGAAAATTACCGAAATTCGAAATTGCGGATATTACATTCTACCCTCCTTAAAAGAAGTTTCGTCCCGAAACTTAAAACAAGTAGGGGGGAGTAATATACCGGCCAGGAAGACTCGACGAGATACACAAAAATAGAAAACTCTCGCCCAACGGCGAAACGCTGCAAGAAACGCAAAGAGACATACGGCGTGAAAACACGCTCCACGACGACCAACACAACGTCGCCGTTAGGGATATAATAAAACCAACAAATGACAAGCGTCATCAAATGGATAATATAGCCAAGTCAATTATCTGACAATCACAAAACACAACGAACGAAAGTCAGTATGATTGACCAACCCAACAGTACATCAATCAAAACGCGAGCCAATCGCTGAACAAATACGGAATTCCACCGCCCAAGGGGTGGAAGATCGAAAACGAGACTAATTTCCCAAACTTAAGGGAATTAGGAAGGAGCCTGAATGCTCAACGATCACGAAACGAGGACAAAAACCGAACAAACAAACGACCGAACCACAACGGTCGAGACAACAAAAAGCGAACAATCATGTTCGAATCACGAAGAACAATAAAATTCAAACAACAACTCCAAGGTTCACATCTCGACTCGAGACAATATATGATCCGGTGAAAACAACAACGTATGCATTCACATAAGATCCACATGAAAGGGAATAGCGATTTGAAAAGTTACAACGACAAACGAGTTATTCCGGAACAATACCACCCTCGTTCGATCAACAAAAGCAAGGGACAAGGAAAGTTCAGAAAATGTTAACGAGCATAAACGAGTCGACAGAGTCGAAAACACAGGAGTTCCAAATCCGATCCACTTCGAATAAAAGAACTAATAGAACCAAATGATGTCACTTCCGAACAAGGTTCACAAGAATCGAACCGAACTCGAAAAAGTCACAACGATAACCAGATCGGCCCACAACAAGATCACAGCTCGTTCGAACGATGAAACCGGAATACAGAACAAGTTCAGAAAGTATCAACGAACACGAGCGAGTCTATAGAATTGAGAGAGAGAAAATACAGAAGCCAAAAACAATACGGGTATTACCCCCGACCTCATCCACGAAATTCACAAAAACAGGAGCAAGGTAACAAGACATTAAACAACCGACACATAACGGAACGATCACCGATGCACACGGCCATACCAACCCAAGCTCTAACCGCTCGCACATGCGCGACAACACAGAAATCACCACGAGACGACAACATTCAACACCAACATCCCACCTCTCACAGGGGCTAGCACAACAAATGTGTGGAAAGCGACTCAACGCTCACACCGCCAATTCGATCATACTCGGGAGTAAACATCATAATGACAACGCGAACATCATACATACATACCCAGCCCTCAAACGGGAATGGATAGGTTTTTAAAAAAAACGAAAACCTCATTTTGAAAATAATTTAGAAGAACACCGGTTGATCTTGAGTATCACCCTTCAAAAAGTACAAACGTGAAACATTGTTATTGAGACTTTGGAGAACCATTTCACATTTGGTAAAAATGAGGACACTTTCTTTTAGTGAAAAGCTTTCAGAATATTCGACCCTCGGGTCTAAGTAAAAGTGTTTATAAAACATTGAAAATATCTCAAAACATTTTGGGTCCTCGCGGTAGAAGAATTTTGAAACATAGTGTGGCATCTTGGATGTACCACGAGAAAATGATTCATTTTGAAAGTACGTCTCGAAATTTATTTCTAAGATACTCAAGTTTTCGAAAATAATTCAATGCCAAAAAGGACGATGCCAAAAAGGCTAGAATGCCCAAAAATTTCAGGTAATCACACGGAACATCATAGCGCTGTGGGTCCCGCGTCGGAACCCCAGGCTAAAAACCATTTACAAAAATGCCAAAAAGGCTGATGACCGTAATATTTCAAAAACTCACAAAAGCCATTTACAAAATACTAAATACCGTCAAAAGAATTTCGCCAACGCGATCAAGGCCATAATGCCAAAAACTCGGTTAAGGGAAGCGGTTATCGAAATAAAACTCGGTCGGTAAAATACCGAAAGTCATTACAAAAGAACTCACGCAATGATAAAAGAAATACGATTCAACATGCACAATCCAAAGAACACTACTCCTCATAAGAATAAAATATTAGAGTCAAATAACCACATTCGTAACAAAACCATGGCCCCATTCGAGGCCTCTAAAGACCCTACCGCACTGGCTAGTGAACAAGTCGAACGTGTATAAGCACAAAGCTTCCACAAGAGAACTTGTAAAACGTGCAAATCGATTCGAAAATCATCAGCAACGGACAAAAACAACAATAAAAAAAACATCACAAGCGACGACACTCCTCGTATAAATCAAATACGAGAGTCGATTAAATACATATCGTGAAATAAAAATCCACATAAGGATTCCATCACTTAACAAATAATCATAAAAATAGCTCGTGTCACACGAGGCACAACACAAAGAAGGGTGACTTACTTCCACAGGTCGTACGAAGATGATGATCGCCCCACGATACTAATCACGACCAACAAACTCAAACGATGCGTCGCGACACGACTCAGTCAAACTAAATCCGACGAGACAAAACTCAATAGACACCACTGACCCGACAACCTAGGTTTTCACAACCTAAGCTCTGATACCATTTATGTAACACCCCCAATCCACTCAGGGATATTACACGCCGTAGACCCTCTCCTCGAAGATCTACCAGGCTGGTAACAACATTTAACATCTCGACAATGCCTTCAAGGCTAAATGACTCAGTAGACCGATTTGGTCTTTCAATAAAATATACAACTCAATTACAATATATACCCACGCAGGGGTCAAAGTACAATAAACTCCCGTACAACGGGGAAAAGATACTGCAGCGGAAAAGAAAATACAACTAGACCAATACGACATCAACGGATCCTCGTGTGATTAGTATCGTTCATCTTTCATCATCCTTCGTGCCGACCCTGTGTTATGCTCCAAAACCTGAATGCAAAAATAGACATCCACCCCCCGAATACTCGGGGGTTAGCAAAACTCCACTGTTTTGCTAGTGCAAATACAAAGTGCAAATACGAGCCATACAATTCACATTCCACGAATAACAATAACCAGTATGACACAAAGATCCAAACAAAACGAAAAGTACTTCTCGAGGCAAGGGTTTGAGAAAACATTTCAAAATCGAAATACCATAAACCAATGGAAATAATTTATAAGACGGTTTAGAATGCCATCGAGAGTTTTAATAGAAAACCATTTAGGATTATCAAATCCTACTTTTCAAAATCCACAAGACAAAAGGGGTCACCGCCCCAAAAGTTTACTTTCCGTAAAATCACCTTTACCAAACCGTTGGGATTTTAGCCCCAAATCCGTAAAATGACTTTTACAAAAATGTTGGGATTTTAGCCCCAATCCATAAAATGACTTTTACAAAACCATTGGGATTTTAGCCCCAAATCTCATCAACTCACAGTACACAAGAACGACCACAAGTTTCGTCTCCCAACATCAAAATCCACAAATAAAGGATTTAAAACAAACAACAAAATACTCTAGAGCCATCCTAGCCAAGTAGGCCAAACGAACAACTTACCTCTTACACACTTAGTCAATGCATGCAATCATGAAAACCGTTCAAAAGCACTCATTTCCGAAAATGCCAATGATCAAACCACATTTGTAAAATGCACCACAATTAACCGCGGACCCACAGCTTCGTGGATCCCTGCCGAGACCCCATCGGATCTAACCCACAGTGGTTAAAAGCAAGCTCGCGGTTCCACAGCTTCGTGGAGCCCTACCGAGACCCCGTCGGATCTAACCCGCAGTGAGCATACACACACACACGTTACTCATGCAATACTAACATGCTAAGAATGTAAGTTCATTAAGAATACTCACTAGAGATGGCCATTAACTCGACACCATTATCAAACTCTTCAAAACACAATAACAAGATTAAATACGGAATACACGATTCCATAACTTTAAACAAGAGGAGTATCATCATCAAATCCTTCAACGTTCAAAATAATCAAATCATAATCAATTCCCAAAACACACCGTTCACAAAACACACACGCATTTGAAAGAAAGCCTTTAACGAGGCCAAACCGAAATCTTTTGAAACTTCGTTTCAAACAACCAAACAAACACACTAATACGATCACCGATCATCATATCCACAAAATAAGAAAAGTATGGGCAAGGTACTTGCCTCGAAATCACAATCGCAACGAGACGACGGATAGGACGCGGTCGAATACCCCCGAACCCCCGAACAATATCAAGAACGCGATAGCACTACGAGTATTACGAGAATAACACCACACGAATCATCAATCACCAAACGGAATTCAACATCGGAATCCTCGGACACCTATAAACCTCTGGAAGTAACAATAACACATGGTTACTACGAGAATCAAGGCCAAAACAACGGAAATCCCAACAAACTATCGAAGGGAAACTCATTAGGACATTTAATCGAACACTAAATGTTCAATAATTCCCAAGAACACTCGAATCGTCGATCGAGTTAAACAAACTTGATATATGGATATACAACCCATAGAACATGATTAATAATATTATACTACACCAATCGATGTATCAAAATCGGATTAGAAACGAAATCAAGAACAATTTCTCCAAAAAGTCAACTTGAAGGATAATCAAGAAATATACCTTGATTTGGATGAAGGATTCAAGTAGAGGTCGAAAATCTACAACAAGACTTGAGGTAGATGATCTATACAAGTTTTGGAGCACTCAAATCGCCCAAGAATCGCCCACAATCGCCTAAGATGAAGGAGGAAGAAGAGAGGAGAAAAAATGAAGTTTTTCTCCTCGCAAATCTGCTAAAAAACGCAGAAAAAGCCCGTGTGCCGCGGCACAGGACAAGTGTGCCGCAGCCCAGAGCCACCAAAAACGCCCAGGAATCAGCTTAGTGCCGCGGCACAGCCTGAGTGTGCCGCGGCACACGGTACAGCCCCCTTCAACACCAAAAAGGCACACCGTGCAGTCTTCGCTATTTCGACCATAACTCCTTCGTCTGGACTCCGATTGACTCACCGTTTGAACCATTTGAAAGCTAACTTGATTATCTATAATGTTGCAAAGATTCAGAATTTTTGGAGTTTCCAAGAATTAATGGTGACTTTACAAAGTTGAACTCCCCACGTGAAAAAGTCGATTAAGGACACGGAACTCAACAAAACGACACCGAAACGAACTCGGATGACAGAAAGTGCAGAATTAATCATTCTCGGAATGACGAAACGGTCATGATAGAGTTGTCAAAACGAACTTCCTCCGAAAAAAAGAAAATTACCGAAATTCGAAATTGCGGATATTACATCGAGTCCTCCGCGACGCAACCTTTAAATTTATGTGATAATTTAATATATAGTAATAATTTGCTTTAAAAAAATTAAAGAAAAAGGAAACTATTAATAATTTGTTATATGTATAGCATAATCTTATATAAATGTTCTTCGACAACAAAAAATAATGATTATATCAGTTAATCGGGTCAACCTAATCGATTTTCACGCTAGCTTTACTTCGTATTGGAAACAAGATTGTATTTAACTTTTTTTCACCGTCACTAATCTCTCCTTTTCTTTTCTAAATAATAATAAAAATTTTTGTAAAGAACTCTAATTCTTTTCTTTTCTTTTCTTTTTTATTATTGCTACAATAATAAAAATAGTAGCAAAGAACTCTAATTCCTTTCTTTGAGGAAAAATCAGATGTATTCTTCTTTCTCCAACCTTCACTAGCGGTACGTAAAGAAGCCTATTTTGAGGAAAGAAGCCATTTATGGCATACGACGGATAAAGGAAAATTTTGATTATGGTGATTCCTTGATTCCTTTTATAATACATCTATAGAAAAGGAAAATTTGCTTATCATATATTTCATTCCTCTGCGAGAAATCGAGAAATCGCGGGAGAGTAGAAACTCATTCGTAGCCCTAATTTTCCACCATCGTCACGAATCAAATCGGCAGAGAGGTAAGACTCGATTTCAACTATTTTTCTTTTTCTTTTTATTTTTCCAAAGACTAATCAAAGAAAAATCATGCAAATTTCGGTTGTTTTGTATGGTTAATCTCATACATGAATTTAAGAGTGACAACTTGAAAATATTGTAGTTGTGGTTCTGTGTGAAGAAACCACATCAGAAAATATTTAGAAGTAATGTGATATCATTTCTTTTTCTTGAAAATATTTGTTTGCAGACATCCATGGCTCTATTTGTGAAGAAACCTCGACGCTCAATCGGGCCAATGCTAGACACCATAGTTCTGAAACACGTAACCAAGCTAATACCAATAATGGTTCGACTCGATGGATCATTTTCCGACAACAATTCAGTGGACCAATGATACTACCCAAAGCCCATTTGATGATATTGGAAATGAAAACGGTGATGATGAGCCTCATGTTATCAAGATGAAGATGATGCCAACAATGAGGTAAACTAAACTGTTAATGTTTTATTTATCTATTTAAAATAATAAATTTATTATTAAACTCTTAAAAACAAAACTGATTAATAGGTTTAGTGAGAAGAGGACAAAGCAAAGTGGGATACGAATGGGGTAATGGAAAAGTTTTGATTTTAGAAGTAGATTCTCAAAATAATATTGTTGGTAACAATGCCACTATGTTTTTATCTCAAATGGGTAGTCAGGCAAAGGATGGAAACAAGTTACCTCTTTCGTATACGGACTGGAGGGCAGTTCCTAATATACAAAAAGACCTTGTGTGGGCTGAAGTGAAGGTATGTATATTCAAATTTTAATGTTATTTTCAATATAGTAGATGAACTTGGATAGGTCAAGGTTCATTTCCTCAAAAATAAGGTAGAATCCATCTTATTTATCGAAAGCATTAAGCAACCTGCTTAACAAATCCATGTCAAATGTAATTCATCTTTAACATGCACATTTTTTATTATTACATTATACCTACTTAGTGGATGCTCTTACCACTTGAGCTAACCCACTTTGTCTTTGACAAGTAAATCTTCCGTTCACAATGCAAATGAATGTGTTACTTTTTAATTAGTTCGAACATTAGCAAATGAGCCCAACAAAGGAGACAGAACAAAAGGTCAAAATTATGTATCAGGCAAATAAAACATTCCAATGCATGCTTTCCATATGACATAGAACAAAATATGTACAAGTCTTCTTATTTAAATGTATGCTTTTATATTTTGCTCGTAGGATAATACTAACTTGACTGATAGCTACAAGAAGAATTGTATGAAGAAACTCGGGAAGCTCTGGAAAGATTGGAAAAACAGACTAAAAGCAAAATTTTATACTCCTTCTCGATATGATAAAAGCAGTGTACTATCCAAATGTCCACCAAGAGTGGAAGCTGATCAATGGCCATTATTGGTGAACCATTGGAGCTCTAATGGTGCAAAGGTTAGCTAACTTAATTTAAATATATACATATATACATACAGGGGAGATTATAATAGAAACCATCTCCCATATGTTAACTAAGAACCATTATAGATTTTAGATTTTTTTTTGGATTAAAAGTATATATCCACTCTAATATTAGCCTGTTCACCAATATAGTAATGCATATCCATCTCAAATTGTTGCAACCAAAAGAGACTTGGCTGGTGGTAGAACTGCAATAAATTTCACTTTCAGAACTGAGTATTTCCTATAAACCCCCTTCAGTTTCTGCCCACTCGCCGCCATAGAATGAAAACAAACCAGCAGCTTAGCACATTTCATAATCTCTTGTTCTGACTTGGCTAGTAGCTTATTTTATTTTATATCGTGACCTGCATTTTCGACGAGTTTTTATCTATTATTTATCATTATTGGAAGCTTCACGTTATAATATTAACATTTGTTTCTTTGTTAATTGACAGAAGCTTAGTAAAGCCAACAGAAATAGCCGAAAACATGTTCAGCTGCCACCTAGAATGGGAAGAAAAGATATGGCATGTGTTAAAGAAGAGGTAGTATACATGTTTTATTTATTTTTATATAAATCGTCTTATAAATAAATCATTCTATATACTGAGAGAAGTGCCTTCTTCTTTATTTGGTAAAGTTTTTAATGTTACCCCCCTTCTTCAGATTTTTTTCTTGTTTCATCGATTTGGTCAGATTCTTGGATATGTTCAGATTTTTTGATATGTTTTGTATGCTGTTCTGGTTCCTTGCTGTCCTTGCTGTTCTGGTTCCTTGCTGTCATGGAGATCAGATTTTTTGATATGTTTTGTATGCTGTCCTGAGGTTAAGTTAAAATCTAGTTCCTTGCTTCTGCATGCTCCACTTGGTAAAGAGGAAGTAATATGAAATGCAGCATTATCCCTTAATGTGTTCTTTCCTCTCAAACTCTTGGCAAAATCTGAGTTTTTGTAATAAATATGTAGGAAAGTCTAAGGCATGTACGCTCTCGTAGTCACTGATTATAATTATTATTGTCTCAATAGTTTCGTCGGGAGCATGGTAAAGAACCTTCAAAGATAGATTTGTTAATTTGTTCAAGAAACGGCAAAGTTGGAAAACCCCTTGATACTCAAACTGAAGAAAAGATTGTAAGTACTCATATTTTCGCTCTAGGTTGAATAATTTTAATTTTCATTTCATTTATTCTCATTCAATTTTGACATATACTCTTTGCACCTCGTTGGGCTATTGATTTGTATAAGATGGTTTTATTTTGAGTTTTCAGATATAATATTTGTTTTAGGCTAAGTTGAAAGAGTTGAAGAGGAAGTTGCCGGATGAATTGGTGGATGACATTGATGCTAATGATGAGATTTTTGAACAAGTTATTGGAAAAGAAGCTACTGGATGTTTACGCGCAACAATGCGACTTTGAAGAATAAAACTCGATTTTCACTTCTCGAGAAGATTTTGACCAAGGCCCAAGAAAAATATAGTGAAAAAGTCGAAAGCATTGAAAAGAAATTTGAAGAGCAAATTTCAAAATTCAAGGATGAATATTTTTCTCAAATGGAGATGCTTCAGTCTAAACTTCACATGTTAGAGGATCAAAATATCATTGTAAGTTCTAATAAATTCAAAATTATAATTTCATTACTACAAGATCGTTTAATTCATAGTTTTAAATAAAAATGTTGCAGGCATCGTGGTCGTCTTTTAGTTCTCGCGCATACAAGCTCCCAATAAAGGGTTATTACTAGGAGCTAATATTTTGAGAGCACTAATGATGACAATGGAACTGATCTTGAGGTAAATTATCGGTTCTCTCATTAATATTGTACCTTATTTTCCAAATTTAAATAGTATTTTTTGTGATCAATTTTGTTAGAGAGAGAAAGTAACAAATAACTCGGAGAAGGACAACACACGTGAAGATGCTCCATGTACACAGGTATTTTGATAAAACAATATTTTACCAATAATTTAACTTATTTATTTGTACAATATAATAAAAAAATTATATAAATTACATAGGAGCAAGGAAAAACTGGAAGAAAGAGCAACAGGAGGAAGGAAAAATAGCAATGAAGAGCTTGCAGCTATGGAATTTGCATTCTTGCATAGAGATATTTTTATTTCAATTTTTTTTTTTTTGAATAATTGATGGTATGCTACTATGTTGAATAAGTATTTATAATTTCACTTTTGTCGTTTAGAAATTATTTGTTATTATGTGTTGAACTTTATAACTAGTTGAAATATTATTTTTGGTGTATTTTGTGACTTTTTGTTATTTGTTTTGTACAATATAGTGCTTTAAAATGACGTAGCATGTGTAGCTAAAATCTACAACATATTAATTGTAATGTCACAAGCCATGTGACGCAAACTAACATGCGTCAACGCGATTAATGACGCGTAGAGTGTTGCAAAATTTATATAACAATTAATTTAGTGATGCAAAAAATATCGTATAAATTGCAATATTAATTAAAAGTGTCACAAAAAGAAAACTTCACGTTCATTCTAATGTCGCATGCTAGTGTCACAAATAAGGAGGCGTCATTTCCACTAACGTCGTAAATTTTGACGCAGACTAACATGCAATACTATGACTAATGACACGTAATGTGACGCCAATTTTAGATGGCAAATAAATTAATGTGGCACAAAATGACGTATATGTTGTGACACAAGTAAAAAAGTGTTGTGGAAATAAAACGACACATTCATTCTCATGTCGCAGGCTAGTGTCGCAAATAGAAGCGTCATTTTAACTAATGTCGTGTAATGTGACGCATACTAACATGCAACGCTATGACTAATGACACGTAATGTGACGCTAATTTTATATGGCAAATAATTTAATGTGGCACAAAATGACGTATATATTGCGACACAAATAAAAAAGTGTTATAGAAATACAACGACACATTCATTCTCATAGTGTCGCAAATAGAAGCATCATTTTAACTAATGTCGTGTAATGTGACGCATACTAACATGCAACACTATGACTAATGACACATAATGTGGCGCTAATTTTATACGACAAATAATTTAATGTGGCACAAAATGACGTATATGTTGCGACACAAACGAAAAAGTGTTGTAGAAATAAAATGACACATTCATTCTAATGTCGTATGCTAGTGTCGCAAATAGAAGCGTCATTTTAACTAATGTCGTGTAATGCGACGCATACTAACATGCAACACTATGACTAATGATACGTAATGTGACGCCAATTTTATTACGACAAATAATTTAATGTGGCACAAAATGACGTATATGTTGTAATATCCGGTATTTTTCTTTCCCTTGTATTTTAATTTTTGGTATATTTCTCGGTCATAGTGACCCTCGTGTACCTTTCGGTGTGTCCTTCCTGTCAACTGTTGAACTGTATTCTCGTTATTGTGGTGCGGAACCGCCATTTCGGGGTTGCCGTGGATCCATTTCGTGTTATTGGTTCCCAAATATTGATTCCTATCGTTTTATTCTCTTTCCGGATCATTTTTATCATTTTGGAACCCAATAGGGGGTGTGTGCCGCGGCACACAAATTTCTTCAGTTGTTGGCCAAACGAATCAGATTGCAGTGCCGCGGCACACCTATCCGTGCCGCGCACAATGCCAAAGGCCGCGCACACCTATCCGGTGCCGCGCACACTCGTGTGTCATCTGCGACCAAAACTCGCTCAGACGGTGCCGCGGCACACGCAGCCGTGGCCGCGGCACAATGCCAAACTCAGGAGTGAATTTTGGCTGGCCGCGGCACACCTAAGCCGTGCCGCTGCACACGAAGCGGCCAACCGTGCAACTCGTCTTTATTAGACGAAATCGCCCGCTGCCTTCTTCATTTTCACCGCATCGCGAGAGAGAGTGTAAGAGAGGGATAGAGTTCTTCATCTTTATCCATTGGGGGTCGATTTTCACCATTTTTCTTCGATAGTGAAGCCCGGTAATCAATCTAGCGCGTGTTCTACGGATCTTGGTACTTGTATCCCCAAAGATAATATTTCTAGAACCCTACTTTCGATTAATTTTGGGGTTTTGGGATTTTCTTCCGATTCGTTCCGTTTTGTTGGTGGATTCATGATGTATATGATTAATCTTGTTGATATCATTAATTTCCCTACGGATTCATGGTATATTTTCATAGTTTTGCGGAATCGAGAGGGTTTGGTTGTGGTCCGCCCTCGTTGTTATTTTGTGCGAATATACATGAATCGTAGGCGGGTTTTCGGGTGTATTCCATTTCCGTATTCGGCTAGAGTTGGTTATAATTATGTTCTTCGCATCGTTAGGTTCGGTTCCGTTGATTCCTAGTGTTCGTCGGTGATTATCCTTCCCGTTCGTTGCGTCATCAAAATATTCAAGGCAAGTATTTTTGGAAACCTTTATGCTTAACTTGAAATGGTAATGTATATTGTGTGTGATTTGCTCACCTCGGGAGGGTCCGACGGGATCACGGGGGGGATCTATGGCTTCGTCCTGGATTCATGAGTTTGATTCGCTAGCCAGCTCGGGAGGGTCCTTAGAGGCCTCGAGTGGGATTCGTGGCTTCGTCCCGGTCCTAGGTGACGTGTGGTGCTTGGTTTGTTTTATGAATGTGGCCAGCTCGGGAGGGTCCTTAGAGGCCTCGAGTGGGATTCGTGGCTTCGTCCCGGTCCTAGGCAAATTAATTGTGACTGTTTGTTTCCGGAAAAGACATGTCTGGTTTTGACTTTTGAAATTGATATTTGTGCATGTACTATGAAATGTGTAAGCGATTGGTTTGCCTTGATTACTTGTACTAGCGTAATTGCTAACCCCTCTGGGGACCCGTTTTGGGGAAATTCTTGTTATGGATTTCAGGTTATGATTATCCGGACGAGCGGTGCACCGGACAAGACGAGGACGTTGGTGGTCGTTGACATGTGCATTTGGGTCTTTCTATTTCTTTCGTCCATTTCGATTTGGTTGTTCTAATAATTATAAACTCATAGAGTGTACTCGCGAGTACTTAGGCTTTTCATTTCAAACTCCGTATTGTGTTACTTTTAAATTGTTACATTGTTGGTTGATGATCATTTCGCCGGTTGCTCCGGGAGTAACTTTAATGTCTCATAATTAAATGTGTGCCCTCGCTAACCGGGATGGTTAGTCGAGTGGAGTTTTTCTTGTTTTTAGCCTGGTGGGTCGCTTGTGGTGTGTACACGTCGCTGTAATAATCTCTGAATATCTCGGGGTGTTACAGAAAATGGTATCGGAGCAAGGTTTATGGATACCTAGGCTTGTTGGTTATTTTGGTCTAGTCGTGTTTTGTTTTGCACATTGTCACACCGCCAAAGATCCCAAGATTTCCAAAGTGCTCGTAAGTTTTCTTATTCGGCTCTTTTGTTTCTTGCATTGTATTTCCACTTTTGAATTGTAGTTGTTTTTTCTCCTTACTCATCATCGATATACTTCGTTATCTCTCAACATCGTATGGATGCCGGAGGAAATCGTGGTCGTGGTCGTGGTCGTGGTCGTGGACGCGGCCGGACGTGGGGCAGCCGGTGGGGCGGCCACGTCGCATTCTTCGAGCCGGCAGATCGGTGACCGTCACAGTCATGCTTCTTCTCAGAGCGCGCCGATCTTGGTATTGCGGCCATGCGGCAAATGGTTAACCAGATGGCGGCTATAGCTCAGTGGTCCGTAACCCCGATCGTGCCCATGCTAATCGGGCGGAACGGATCGTTGGCTTCAGGATGTCATCAAGATGCATCCTCCCGATTTCGGGAGCTTCGACCCGATCGGGCCGGGAAGGGTGGATCAAAGAGATATCCAAAGTATTCACCTGCTACCAATCGCCCCGAGGACCGTAAGGTCCCTATTGCTCAATATTTTCTCACGGGAGATGCTACAGACAGGGAGGCCGTTGGTCCCAAAGATCATGTTGCTTCATGGGCCGAATTTCAAGAATTCATGGAGACCGAATATTGTCCGTGGCCGGTTAGACAGGCTCGAGTGCATGCTTTCTATGATGCTAAACCACGGGATATCCCCGTATCTCAGGCCATTGCCGACTTTAACAAGGAGTTGGGTTATGTGAAGACCCAAGTTGTCGAGGAGAGCGACAAGATTTTCCATTTTTCCAGGAGAATGAAACTGTCCATTCGGGACTATATGTCTGGGCTCGTCTGTACTACTCTGAAGGATTACCAGAGTCGAGCCCTTGCTTATGATATGTTGGTGACCGCTAGCGATTTGGCTCGTGAGAGCAAGAAGCAGAAGTCGGTCGGAAATTTTTCTGGTCCCAAGAGTGGAGGCCAGCAGAAATCTCAGGCTGCAAATATTTCTACGGGCGGTTCGGCTCGTTTCTCTGGGAGCTTTGAGTGCCGCGAACCGCCGTCCGGACCCTGGATGCTTTAACCGTGGCAACCTGTGCCACGTGAACCGGGATTGTCTTCGTCCACCTTTAACTTGTCATACTTGTGGTCGGGCCACAAGGCTTCTTTTGCGAGAAACTCAGACAGCCATGGGCGCCTGCTTCTCACCCAGCACCTATGGAGCCGAGTGTGAACCAGGGCTCATTTGCTCCGCCACCTCCACCGAGTGCCGTCCGAGGTAGGGGTCGGGGTCAGCCCGCTAGGGGTGGAGCTTCCAGTGTCGGCTCTGCTCAGCCGCGTATCTATGAGATGAGGAGAGCCGATGATCCAGCAGCTACTGTGGCGACAGGTACCGTTCATATTCATTTCCATCCTGTCAGTGTGCTTTTTGATTCGGGTGCTACGCATTCATTCATTTCTCTAGAGTGTGTACGCCGTTTGAGTCTCGACTGCTTGTCACCTTGCGAGCCTTTCATCGTTAAACTTCCTAGCGGTGATAGAATTGTCGGTGATCGAGAAGTCCGGGACTGTTCTGTGATCATTTGTGAGAGGGCTTGGCTCTCTAATCTTATTGTTGTGAGTATCGAGGGCGAGGATTTAATTCTCGGAAATGATTGGCTCGAGCGGCATGGTGCAATCATGAACTACCGCACGAGGATCATTACCATGTTAGCCGAGGACGGCACTGAACACTCTTTCGCGGGGCGAAAGAGAAACCAGAAGTTTGTTATTAACGCCTTGAAGGCGGTGAAACTCCTGCGAAAGGGGTGTACTGGTTATTGGTGCTACGCCTTGAAGGCGGAGAATGGTGGAGCCGAGTTTTCATCGATTCCAGTCGTTAGTGAGTTTCCTGATGTATTTCCTGACGAGTTGCCGGGATTGCCACCGGATCGTGAGGTTGAGTTTGTTATAGAATTAGAGTCGGGCGCGGCTCCGATTTCGAAGGCGCCGTATCGCATGGCACCTTCAGAGATGGCTGAGTTGAAGAAACAGTTGAGTGAACTTCTGGAGTCGGGGTATGTTCGACCGAGCACCTCGCCTTGGGGCGCACTGGTCTTGTTTGTGCGTAAGAAGGATGGTTCACTACGTTTGTGTATCGACTATCGCGAACTAAACAAAGTGACCATCAAGAACAAGTACCCTTTGCCGAGGATTGACGACTTGTTCGATCAGTTGCAGGGAGTTGCGGTGTTCTCGAAAATTGATTTAAAATCAGGGTACTATCACTCCGGTGAGGGAGTCCGACGTGCCAAGACAAATTTTCGGACGAGGTACGGGCATTATGAGTTTGTAGTTATGCCTTTCGGGTTAACTAATGCGCCGGCGGTGTTCATGCAATTGATGAACAAAGTTTTTATCGAGTATTTGGATAAGTGTGTCGTCGTCTTCATTGACGATATTCTTATTTATTCAAGGAATGAAGAAGAGCATGCCCATCATTTGCGGATAGTGTTAGACATTTTGAGGGCCGAGCAACTCTATGCGAAGTTCTCAAAATGTGAGTTCTGGCTGAAGGAAGTGATGTTTCTGGGTCACGTGATTTCAGCCGAGGGAGTTCGAGTGGATCCGCAGAAGATTGAGGCAGTGTTGGATTGGGCATCGCCCACAAACGTGAAGGAGGTCCGTAGTTTCTTGGGTTTGGCTGGCTACTACCGTAGGTTCGTCGAGGGTTTCTCAAAACTAGCTCGGCCACTTACACAGTTGCTCCGTAAATCCGAGAAGTTCGTCTGGACCGAGAGGCAATCGAGTTTCGAGGAGTCAAGAAGCGTTTGACTTCAGCCCCGGTTTTGGCGTTGCCGTGTGGCAACGAGGGATTCGCCGTTTATAGCGATGCTTCGGGCCGTGGTCTTGGGTGCGTATTGATGCGGACGGCAAGACCATTGCCTATGCGTCGAGACAGTTGAGACCGTATGAACTTAACTACCCTACTCATGATTTGGAGTTAGCGGCGATGCTTTTGCGCTCAAGATTTGGCGTCACTATCTTTTCGGCTCGCATGTCGATTTTTACCGATCATAAAAGTCTAAATATATATTTACTCAATGAGAGTTGAATATGAGGCAGGAGGTGGTTAGAGCTGATTAAGGATTATGACCTCGAAATCCTTTATCATCCGGCAAGGCGAATGTCGTAGCCGACGCCTTGAGTCGGAAACCGATTGCGTTGCGAACACTTGAGGTCCTCACGTCTCGCCCGAGCTTCGGCGGGCTTTGATTGAGTTTGGTGTTGAGGTTTTGTTGCCTCGGAGTCGCCGGCAACTTTGCGCTTTAGAGATTTCGCTGCCTTTGATCGATGAAATTAAGTCAAAACAATTAGAGGATCCGATGATTACTCAAATCCGAGAGAACGTTCTTAAGGGAAAGTCTCTGGGTTTGTGATTCACGAGGATGGTGTTTTGAGATTCAGTCGGCTTTGTGTGCCGAACGATCCAGAGTTGCGACAGAGTATTTTGCGTGAGGCCCATTCCACACCCTATTCCGTTCATCCTGGTTCGAGTAAGATGTACAAGGACCTGAGGAGGAACTTCTGGTGGAATGATATGAAGGAGGAGGTAGCACAGTTTGTGGCGAGATGTTTGACTTGCCAAAGTCAAAATCGAGCATCGACCGGCATTTAGTTATTGCGATCACTTCGCTCCGGAATGGAAATGGGAAGATATATCGATGGATTTCATTACGAGTTTGCCGAGATCGAGATCGGGCATGAATATGGTTTGGGTGATTGTTGATCGTCTGACCAAGTCGGCACATTTTCTGGGCATCAAGGACACTTGGGGCCCGGAGAAATTGGCTCGTGTGTTTGTCGCGCAGATTGTGAGACTTCACGGTACTCCGAAGTCTATTGTTTCGGATCGTGATGGCCGTTTTGTATCGCACTTTTGGCAGGCGGTGCATAAGGCGTTGGGTACCCGTTTGCTTTTGAGTACCTCTTTTCATCCCCGATGGATGGACCGAACGCACTATCCAGACATTCGAGGACATGTTGCGTGCTTGTGCCCTCGATTGGAGTAGCGACTGGGAAGAGCATTTGCCATTGATCGAATTCACGTACAACAATAGTTGGCACGCGTCGATTCGAATGGCACCGTATGAGGCACTTTATGGGCGACGATGTCGATCGCCGATTTGTTGGAATGAGGCGTCCGATTTAGTCGGGACCGAGCCGAATGTCGTTTTAGAGACGAGGCGGAAGATAGAATTAATTCGGGAACGGATGTTGACGGCCCAGAGTCGACAGAAGTCATATGCCGATGTCCGTCGTCGACCTTTGGAATTCGAGGTGGGAGACCACGTTTTGCTGAAGGTGTCACCGACGAGAGGGGTTTTCCGTTTCGGGAAGAAGGGGAAGTTGAGTCCGAGATTTATTGGACCCTTCGAGATTCTCGAGCGGGTCGGTGGGTTAGCATACCGTTTGGCGTTACCCCCGGCCTTGAGTCACATTCATAGCGTTTTTCATGTTTCCCAGCTGAGGAAATATGTTCCGGATCCTAGTCACGTCATCGATTATGGCGAGATTGATATTTCTGAAGATATTACTTTTGAGGAGCGTCCTTTGAAGATTTTGGAACATCGTGAGAAACGACTGAGGCATAAGAACATCCCTTTGGTCAAAGTGCAGTGGTCGAGACACGGTGTCGAGGAAGCAACTTGGGAAACCGAGGATAGCATGCGTGCTAGGTACCCTGAGTTGTTTGTTTCTCGAGTTTCGGGACGAAACTTATTTTTAGAGGGGTAGAATGTAATATCCGGTATTTTTCTTTCCCTTGTATTTTAATTTTTGGTATATTTCTCGGTCATAGTGACCCTCGTGTACCTTTCGGTGTGTCCTTCCTGTCAACTGTTGAACTGTATTCTCGTTATTGTGGTGCGGAACCGCCGTTTCGGGGTTGCCGTGGATCCATTTCGTGTTATTGATTCCTATCGTTTTATTCTCTTTCCGGATCATTTTTATCATTTTGGAACCCAATAGGGGGTGTGGGCCGCGGCACAAGATGTGTGTGCCGCGGCACACAAATTTCTTCAGTTGTTGGCCAAACGACAGACTGCAGCCGCGGCACACCTATCCGATGCCGCGGCACAATGCCAAGCCAGGCCGCGGCACACCTATCCGGTGCCGCGGCACACTCGTGTGTCATCTGCGACCAAAACTCGCTCAGAGGTGCCGCGGCACACGCAGCCGCCGCGCACAATGCCGAAAACACAGGAGTGAATTTTTGGCACGTGCCGCGGCACACCTAAGCTGTGCCGCGGCACACGGCGGCCAACAGTGCAACTCGTCTTTATTAGACGAAATCGCCCGTCGTCTTCTTCATTTTCACTGCATCGCGAGAGAGAGTGTAAGAGAGGGATAGAGTTCTTCATCTTTATCCATTGGGGGGTCGATTTTCACCATTTTTCTTCGATAGTGAAGCCCGGGTAATCAATCTAGCGCGTGTTCTACGGATCTTGGTACTTGAATCCCCAAAGGTAATATTTCTAGAACCCTACTTTCGATTAATTTGGGGGTTTTGGGATTTTCTTCCGATTCGTTCCGTTTTGTTGGTGGATTCATGATGTATATGATTAATCTTGTTGATATCATTAATTTCCCTACGGATTCATGGTATATTTTCATAGTTTTGCGGAATCGAGAGGGTTTGGTTGTGGTCCGCCCTCGTTATTTTGTGCGAATATACATGAATCGTAGGCGGGTTTTCGGGTGTATTCCATTTCCGTATTCGGCTAGAGTTGGTTATAATTATGTTCTTCGCATCGTTAGGTTCGGTTCCGTTGATTCCTAGTGTTCGTCGGTGATTATCCTTCCCGTTCGTTGCGTCATCAAAATATTCAAGGAAAGTATTTTTGGAAACCTTTATGCTTAACGTGAAATGGTAATGTATATTGTGT
Organism: Orobanche coerulescens; assembly: GCA_033398695.1. NCBI lineage: Eukaryota > Viridiplantae > Streptophyta > Magnoliopsida > Lamiales > Orobanchaceae > Orobanche > Orobanche coerulescens. The sequence goes on along the minus strand of CM065815.1, from coordinate 144,133,995 downwards.
GTGATTTGCTCACCTCGGGAGGGTCCGACGGGATCAAGGGGGGGATCTATGGCTTCGTCCTGGATTCATGAGTTTGATTCGCTAGCCAGCTCGGGAGGGTCCTTAGAGGCCTCGAGTGGGATTCGTGGCTTCGTCCCGGTCCTAGGTGACGTGTGGTGCTTGGTTTGTTTTATGAATGTGGCCAGCTCGGGAGGGTCCTTAGAGGCCTCGAGTGGGATTCGTGGCTTCGTCCAGGTCCTAGGCAAATTAATTGTGACTGTTTGTTTCCGGAAAAGACATGTCTGGTTTTGACTTTTGAAATTGATATTGGTGCATGTACTATGAAATGTGTAAGCGATTGGTTTACCTTGATTACTTGTACTAGCGTAATTGCTAACCCCTCTGGGGACCCGTTTTGGGGAAATTCTTGTTATGGATTTCAGGTTATGATTATCCGGACGAGCGGGCACCTGGACAGTACGAGGACGTTGGCCAGGGTCGTTGACATGTGCATTTGGGTCTTTCTATTTCTTTCGTCCATTTCGATTTGGTTGTTCTAATAATTATAAACTCATAGAGTGTACTCGCGAGTACTTAGGCTTTTCATTTCAAACTCCGTATTGTGTTACTTTTAAATTGTTACATTGTTGGTTGATGATCATTTCGCCGGTTGCTCCGGGCGTGACTTTAATGTCTCATAATTAAATGTGTGCCCTCGCTAACCGGGATGGTTAGTCGAGTGGAGTTTTTCTTGTTTATAGCCTGGTGGGTCCCTTGTGGGGGGTCCACGGCGCTGTAATAAACTCTGAATATCTCAGGGTGTTACATATGTTGCGACACAAATGAAAAAGTGTTGTATAAATAAAACGACACATTCATTCTACTGTCACAAACAAGGAAGCGTCATATTAACTAATGTCGTGTAATGTGACGCAAACAAACACGCGTCACCACGACTAATGACGCGTAATGTGTCGCCAATTTTATATGACAATCAATTTAGCGTGGCAAAAATTGTCGTATATGTTGCGACACAACTGAAAAAAAGTGTCATAAAAATGCTACACGGGCTGTTATGACATAATTTACAATGACGCAGAAAATGTCGCAAATTAACATTTGCGACATTAAAACAAGTGTTAGCGACACTTTTCCGATGTCGCAAAAAGCCCAGTATCTTGTAGTGTTGCTTTGTCATTAAATATTTCAAATCTGAATGATCAGTGTAGACAATGACTTTCGATCCCAATAAGTAGGATCGAAATTTATCAAAGGCATAAACCACTGCAAGCATCTCTTTTTCAGTTGTTGTGTAGTTCAGTGCATCATCATAGTCCGGCTATCATAATGGATCACTTGCATCATTTTGTCCTTCTTCTGGCCCAGCACGGCCCCCACAGCATAATCACTTGCATCGCACATCAGAATGAATGGGATAGTCCAATCTGGAGAAATGATGATTGGAGCTGATGTAAGCTCATCCTTCAAAGTTGCAAAGGCCACGTGGCATTCATTTTTGAAAAGGAATGGTGTATCTCTCTCAAGCAAAGAACAGAGAGGTTTTGCTATTTTTGAGAAATCTTTTATGAACCTCCGATAGAATCCTGCATGCCCGAGAAAACTCCTTACTCCTTTCACCGAAATTGGTGGAGGAATCTTTGCAATCACTTGGATCTTTGCCTTATCGACTTCAATTCCATCTTGTGAGATTCTATGGCCAAGTACGATTCCTTCCTGGACCATGAAGTGAGATTTCTCCCAATTGAGAACTAGATTTATGTCTTGACATCTTTCCAAGACCATGCCTAAGTGATTTAGGCATTTATCAAATGTATCTCTGAAAACCGAGAAATCGTCCATGAAAACTTCAATGAATTTTTCAACCATGTCTGAGAATATTGACATCATGCATCTCTGAAATGTGGCTGGAGTATTGCACAATCCGAATGGGATTCTTCTATAGGAAAATGTTCCGTAAGGGCATGTGAATGTTGTTTTCTCTTGGTCTTCTGGGGCTATGACGATTTCGTTGTACCCTGAATAGCCATCGAGAAAACAGTAGTAAGAATTTCCCGCCAATATATCGAGCATTTGATCAATAAATGGGAGTGGAAAATGATCTTTTCTGGTCGTCTTGTTAAGCTTCCTGTAATCAATGCACATTCCTGTTATGGGTCGTGTCGGTATAAGTTCATTGTGTTCGTTCTCTATGATTGTGATTCCACTCTTTTTGGACACCATATGTACAGGGCTCATCCACGGACTATCTGAGATTGGATAAATGATTCCTGCGTCAAGTAATTTAAGAATCTCTGCTTTCACAATTTCCTTCATGTTTGGATTCAAAGGTCATCTTCCATCAAAATTTTGTGTGTGCATATAGAGGGGCTTATTCCTCTAATGTCCGCAATAGTCCATCCAATTGCTCTTTTGTGATTCCTCAATACCCTTAGTAATTTCCCTTCTTCAAGTTCGGTCAATATGTTAGATATGATGACCGGAAGTGTAGAGGAAATGCCCAAGTAAGCGTATCTCAAATGTGTGGGTAGAGGTTTGAGATCAAATATTGGAGCTTCTTGTAAACAAGGGAGGGGTTTAGCGGAGCTTGTCCCCAACTCTTCAAAATGTGAATGCCTTCTTAAGGGTGGTAGTGCTTCTAGATAGTTAACTATTTCGGCCAAGTGATATTCTTCTTCCATGCTGGTTAGAGAAATTGCTATACATGTCTTAAGATGATCTTTAGATAGAATCTTCTCCAAAGACTTGTTTACCATGGCTTCAATTGCGTCTATTCTTAGACAATAATCATCTATGGAGGGATGATTCAGAGTTTTTAGGACATCGAAGATGACATGTTCGTCTTCCACTCTGAGAATTAGCTTTCCTTCATAGACGTCAACAAGAGCACGTCCGGTTGCGAGAAATGGTCGTCCCAAAATAATGGGAATATCCTGATCTTCTTCCATGTCAAGGATGATAAAATCCGCTGGAAATATGAATTTATCAACCTTGACGAGCACATCTTCTATTATCCCGCGTGGATATTTGATTGACCGATCAGCTAATTGTAGTGAAACTATTGTTGCTTTTGCTTCTCCCAAATTCAGTTGGTTGAAAATTGACAGGGGCATCAAGTTGATACTTGCCCCTAAATCACAAAGAGCTTTGCCAAAATTCACTTCACCAATTGTACACTAGATTGTGAAAGTTCCCGGATCTTTTAGCTTGGGTGGCAACTTCTTTTGTAGTATTGCGCTACATTCCTCTATTAGCATGACAGTTTCATATTCTTCAAGCCTTCGTTTGTTGGAAAGAATATCTTTCATAAATTTGGCATAGCTTGGCATTTGTGCTAGAGCATCGGCAAAAGGTATGTTGATGTGTAGCTTTTTGAAAATTTCCAAGAATTTCCCGAATTGAGCATCGAGCTTGTGATTCTTCAACAGTTAAGGAAATAGGATAGGTGGAACATAAGATTTTGCAGTAACTGGACCTTTTTGATATGAAGGTCCTGATTCAGATTCTTTTTCTGATTCTTGATTTTGTTTATTTTTTTGTTTTTCCAGATGATTTTCCACAGAAATTTCGGGCAACTGCACTCCACTTCTTGTTGTGATAGCTTGGACATTTTCCCTTGGATTTACCTCGGTATTGCTAGGTAACATGCCATGAGATCTTTCTGAAAGTATTTTGGCCATTTGGCCAACTTGTGTCTCAAGATTTTTAATTGAAGCATCATTGCGTTGTTGATAATTCAGTTGTTGTTCAGCTAGCTTCGTGATTGCTTCTTCCCACCCGGGCTTCTTTTCTTGATGCGTTGGATTCAACACATTGTTGTTGTTTGCATAAGGAAATTTTGGATGATTTTTGTACCCTGGATTGTATGTTGGCCCGTAAGGATTGTATGCTTGCCTTTGGAAATTCTGAGCATACGCCACTTGTTCTGGTGGTGGTGGTGACTGCTCCTGTTGCACTAAGGGACAGATAGTGCTGTTGTGAGTTGCTCCACAAATTTCACATGAAAAAGCTGAAACTTGTGGAGTTTGCACCGTCTTCACAGATTGAGGAGTTGAAAAAGACATGTCCTCGACTTTCTTTGATAAAGCTTCAATTTTTGCCAACATAAGTGAATAAGAATCCACTTCAAAAACACCATTTGGTTTCTTTTGGATATTTCTGTCTGGCCATCTTGCACTTTGTTCACTTATAACCTCAAAAAGATTATAAGCCTCTTTCATAATTTTGTTGCCAAGTGAGCCATTTGATGATGAATCGACATTGGTTCGCCATGTAGGTAAAATTCCAGAATAGAAGTAATTGACTTGTGCTCCCAAATTGAAACCATGGTTAGGACATTTTTGTAGCATATCTTTGTATCTCTCCCATGCTTCGTGAAATGACTCTGAATCTTGTTGACGAAATGTAGAGATTTCGTATTTGAGTTTCGCCACTTTTATTGGTGAAAAGTATTTAGTGGTGACTTTTTGAACAAATTCGGGCCAATTTGTTATGCTTCGTGGTGGCAAAGTATCTAGCCACTCTCTTGCTCTGTCCTTCAAAGTGTGCACGAAAAATCTCATTTTGATCGCCTCGTCATTTACATTTGGATATTTGAAATTTCCACAAATCTCCACAAAACGGTTAATATGGAGATATAGATTCTCGTCGGTTCTTCCATAGAATGAGTTGTTTTTGGAGAAGAGATTGATGACATCGGGGCGAATTTGAAAATTTTCCACTCCAAATGGTGGATAGATCACACTTGATTGCACGCTCAAAGATGAGGGGTTCATGAATTCCCCAAATAGCATGTTGTCTTCATCTATTTCCGGCACAATAGGATGTTGTTGATGTTGAATGTTTTGAACATTAGGTATTCCCCCTACTGGAGGAATTCTTTCGTTATCGTTTCATTGGGGGAGACATGAGTTTGGTTCGTCCGCCATTGATGGTGAAGAAATAATGCTTGTTTTTTGTTCTCTTCGCCTTCTTCTGAATGTGGCTACAATCTCGGGATCTAGTGAAACTAAATCGCGATTGTACGTTCTTCGCATAGACAAGAGAATCTACAACAAAGAAAAAGTTGTATTTATAACAATAGTTAATAATGTAATATTTCAAAAATAACACTTATACTTCTCCGGCAACGACACCAAAAACTTGACACGTCTTTTGTGTAACTATCGCAAGTGCACGATATCGTATCAAGTAGTAAGTAGACTTTTTGAGTCCGGTTTATCGATCCCACGAGGAAGTTAGGTTATATATTGAATTATAAACTATTTAACTATTTGTTATAGAGATTTATATGATTGAAACACACAATTTAAGAGTTTGGTTTGACAATTGCAAAGAAAATGCAATAATAGTTCTAAAATTCAAGGAAATAAAAGATTGCACTAATAATAGATTAATAAAAGATAAAATGAAATAGTTGGGATTACAAACTTAGTTCATCATTAGTTATAGAATATGTATAGGAGATCATAAGATGAATTTACTTATTATGTTATGTATATTCGATTTTCCTTAAAAAGACGGTTCCTCTTTCGAATGTCAAAACGCCCCTTATATATTGAATCAATCCACTATATTTCTATGTTGATTGGCTTCAATACATAGCATTAGGTTTTATGAAAATAACTCAAAGAATCATCTAAGGTCTAGAGGTATATTTTTATCCCCTAGAACAACTTAGAGTGAAGATCATTTGATCTAATCAAACATATTTTCTTTCGAAACATATGAAGACCATAAATATCATCATTTATTGGCCAAATAAATAAAGATTGGTAAAATAATAAAAATCACACATAATAATAAGTAATTCATAATAGATCTTTATACAAACTTAAATAACATGACTAACCTTGTTTATAATCCCAACTTAAGTAACTTAGCCCATTAAAGGTTTATTCAACATATTACAAGCTTTAGTGGTCATTAATAGTTGAAAAAGGGAAAGAATTGATCCTAACTCCCTTAGTAGATAAAGGAGAAAGAAGCAATAAACTCCCCCAACAACATAAGCTAAACCACACTTACACAAATCACTCAAGAACACAAGTGTGTTCTTCTCACAAAAAGAAAAAAATATTACAAAGTGAGAAAATATAAGATGAATAATGAATAATGATGGATCTAAGGGGTTTATTTATACACCTAAAGTCATCTAATAGTTCCAAAACTCCAGCATTATTACAATAGATCGGATCAATGCCAGCCATCCCCTCAATAATAGACCAAAAGTATACAAAATTAGACAATGATCACAATCTGTCAAGAGTTACGGCCGTAACATTGAGGAGTTATGGCCGTAACTATGATGACTTACAGCCGTAACATTGAGGAGTTACGGCCGTGACATGGTTTCGTAAATTTGCATTTTTGTGAGTTACGCCCGTACACGCCCGTATGGAGTTTCAGACTTCATTTCCAGCCCAGAATTTCTTAGACTTTGCGTCTTCTTCGGATGATAACTTTTGATATATAACTCTGATTTTGAATCCGGAAAGACTGCTGCACTCTTCTCGGAAATCCCTACAACATGAATACATAAAAAACTCAACAAAGAGAATATTTTATAAACATGTTATTTCTTGAGTAAATCAGTAATTAAATCCGATTAAGACTAAATTTACATCTTCATCCGATAAATAATAAAATTATTAAAGGCTAATTAATTCTAAGCAAAAACGAGTAGACTAGCTCAATTATGGGTGAAATATATCGATACAAATCATGGATAAGTGTATAAAACTGACACTTATCATGGGGCTCATGAATGCTCCTAGTTACTAAGTCTCCCTCCACAGTGGAGTAAAAACTCATTTTTGAGGAATTAACAACTGTCCGAATAAATGCATAATCGTACGCACTTCATTTAATGCTTACAAGGTCAATGTCACTAGACGACTAGCTAGGTGAAGAGTGCAACCAAACAAATATATACGGTGGCTCATGTATTGCGAACACTACAAACAAGTCTATCTCATTTCCTGAATGCCAAGGTTTCCACCATGACGCAAAAATTAGCACTAAAATGAGTACTCAAGTGTAAAATAGCATAAGGTGAACTCGACTAGAATTATCTGGTTCTTCAAATATATTTCAGTTATATATATTCAGTCTTACGCATGGTTGCACGACTTACTCACGAAATATTAAAAATATTCATAATACCAAAGAAGACAAGCAAGTGAAACAGATATAGAAAATCAAGCAAAACAAATTAAACAAACTAACCCCCCCAAACTTATGATGTACATTGACCTCAATGAACGACAAATAAAATAAGTAGTAATAAGCAGGTCAAGTACTCCCCTGAATAAAAGAAAACTGAGGTACTAGTGTCAGCCTCGTCGGGTGAAGTAGGTGGCGTAGGTGGCATGGTCGGAGGTATAAAAGGTACGTCTGGGTGGAGGATATGGCCAGTACACACCGCCAAATACTCTTGTTGATTTGCGTCCCGTACATCCAATCACCTATCAGCACGGCGATTGGCCCGGCGGATCTGCTGGCGCATCTCACGACGCACAACCTCAATTACACTGTCCCGCTCTGCCCGTATCTCCTGCCTCAGACCGTCAAAAATCATCTGCAAGGTGTGATCTCCCGTTGTGGGGGGTGGAATGGAATCTGTCTGATCCTCTGCATCAGTCGCCTGGTCATCAGTGATAAGGAGAGGCTCCTAGATATTCTGAATAGGAGGGGAGTGCTGAAGTGGTTGATCCAAAACAAAACCTCGTCCTCGCGGGTGTGCTCGCGCGCCACCCCACTGGTCTAAATGATATATGATGCAATGATCTATAGGACCCTGGGGCGCAATGGTCGGCTCATCATCTGACCAGACAACACCTGACTGCGGCATAAAACGCAGATCAAAAAGGGGTGTTTCAGGCCCATGTTGGTGCCTCTCGTGATGCACTATAGAATGGACCGGGCAAGACGTGGAGCTAAATCAAATTTGAGATTGGAAGTGATGGCACAAAGTAATCGGGCGAGAGGTAGTAGGACTGAGCGTATCTGTGAGGTAGGGTCTACCCTCGAGCATATGAAGTATAACCAGGCTCGTCCTAGCCGACTGAGGCATGAGCTTTTGAAGAAATAAGCTTCGAAGCCCGGAACACGTGTCTCCCAAACAGAATATGTCTGATTTAGTGCTTCTAATAAAACCTCCCTCGTGAGGTTACCCATCGTCGTCGTGTAAGCTGATTCATTGAACTCAGTTAACTCATACAGGAACTGAATCGCAGCCGTAGAAAAATCAACCGTCTGACCACGGACAGTTACCTCTGTACGATTATCTGGTCTTCCTAGCATTGGCCATCCACGCACATGATGTTGCAAAGCGTGAGTATAGAATTCGTGCACTATGGATATAACAGCCGGTTCGGGCTGTGCGGCGAATCGTGTCTAGCCCATCTCAGTGATCATCGGTAATAACTCGCCATCTTGAGGGGCAGGAGTGAATCCCCTCTCAGGCATGATAGTTCTCGGGTGAATCCTCTCGGGTGAATAGTCGGTGAACCTCCAGGTCAGTGAAATGATGGAATTGCCCCTCGATGGGGACTTGAGAGTGCTGCCCTCTTGAAGGAGATGATCGAGTCGCAAAGACGGCGTAACTTGAGTTCCTTGTGAGCCATCACGAGTTCCTATAAAGTACAAACAATATTGAAATCAGCCGAAGAAATGGCAGAACATGGCACTAACCACATACTTATAAAATATGAAAAACATATACGCGAATGTATCGATAAAACTCCTCAATTTCATACAAGAAAGATGATGTGAAGATTATCTCAATATAAGCATTTGTTAGGAATACTTTATTATATTTTGATGATGTCATCATTATACTTGTTTATTCAAATGTATGTTTGTTACTTGGCAAAATGTAAGGAACAACCAAATGAGTATCTTTCATAGGCCAAACTGAGTTAAGTCAAATACTTGGCAAAATGTAAAGAAGAACCAAATGAGTATCTTCTATAGGCCATTTAAGTTAGGATCAAAATCGGGTAAGTATAAAGTGCAGATAAGTACGTCAAAGGAGTTTCGGCCAGACAAGCAACATCAGAGAATTTTGACCAAACACTGTAGAAAGCCGAATCACAGTCAAGTGAAAATCAGAGAATTTATGGTCAACAAATTTTATCAGAGAAGTTTGACCAGACTGCAGTAAAGAGATCAGACAGAGACCAAGTCATCTGAAGTTTGACCTTCAGATCAGTCAAGTTCATCAGGCCAGAAGACTTCAGGCAAGTCGACAGATAAGAGAAGTCATCATCATAGAAGTCAACGTCAGAGAAGGTTGACTGCACAAATTGACCTAAAGAGATCACAGAAGTTCCGTCTGAGTAATCAGCCAAGTAGGTCTGTCCACGTCAGCATGCGTTGAAAAGTCAAGAATTACGGAAAGTCACATGCGGGCGATAGGGGACAGATTGGAGAGATTCCCTAAAGGATATGATTTAAATAAATCATCCAGACCCACCACTGGAGACTTTAAGCATATTAAAATCAAAAGATTCGGCGCCATCATATGGAAGTCTTCACAACAGTCGGAAATGGATTGAAATAAGGGAATCTAGCCTTGCAACATTCAGAAAGAAAAACAAAGAAGTCTATTTCTCCAACAGACGGATTTATTACAGATTTGCAATGGCTATAAAGAAAATCTCTAAGGATCGACACGCTATAAGTACCTGAAGATTTAAAAGAGCAAAGTACGATGCGAACTATACTCTCAAGCAATTAAATCAATCAAGCAATTAAGAAATCTATAGCATCGTGAAGAGCAGTATTCTCAGTTCATATACGAAGAAAGCTCTTAGTTGGAGAAGATAAAACACTCTTGTCTTAAAACTTGAGTACGGGGTACTTCACTGGTTGAAGTTACGCGGCTGATAGGCATCCAAGGATTTGGAGATCGAGCGGTGCTAGGCAGTCAGAAAGGAGTTACAAAAACCGGATTTCCACTGGTTGGAAGTTGTTGTAGCTAAGTTGTAGAATCACTGTAATATTTATCACTGGTTGAAATTATAGTGGATTCATCTCCAACTGGTTTGGAGAAAGTGGATTAGTATAGGATTACCCCACATCTAAGACCACTATAAATTGTATGCGTACTTTACTATTTTAGCATCATACTTAACTGTTGCATTCATACTTAGTGTTTCATTGTTTATATTCCTGTATTCGTCAGCAGCTGACTTCCGCACTTATATTGTCTACGAATGACTCTAAGTTATTTGTACCATCAACTGAGAAACTCCTTAATTCCTACTTGGAAAAAGAGTTTCAATAAGTCTATTCACCCCCCACTAAACTTATTTCTGACGACTTGTGACCTACAAGTGGTATCAGAGCGGTTGGTTCAATTTTCAAGAACTAGATCCATATCTCGAGGATATATATTTAATCTCTCATTTTAGAAATAGAACACATGCACTCTAGATTACTTGTGTTTTTAGTTAACGAGTACGATCTTTTGAAGATAAGGATGCAGGCACACTTATCTTCTATCCATGATGACATGTGGTGCATTATCGAAGATGGTCCTTTCATATTCGAGAAGGACAACACTCCCGAGGAGATAGCAGTAGGGAAACCAGCAAAGATTCCCAAGAAGCGAACATAGATGAGCCCAGAAGAAAGAAAGCTGGACAACCTTGACAACCGGGCCATAGATGTGCTATATCAAACTCTTGACAAATCAACCATGGTCAAGATCAAGAATTGCCAGAATGCCAAGGAGATTTGGGATACCCTTGCCGTGATGTGTGAAGGTACAGAACTGATAAAAGAAAACAACTTGTCAATTGTTACCCAGAAGTTTGACAACTTCAAGATGAAGACCAGAGAATCCATAGACCAAGTGGACACAAAGTTCACAGAGATCATCAACGAAATCAACTCCCTTGGAAAAACTTATGGCAACAGGGAGATGGCCTTGAAAGTGTTAAGATCTCTTAGCCCCGAATGGAGCATGAAGGCGGTGGCCACGAGGGAATCCAAAGACCTCAATAAAATAAAAATTCAAGAACTGTTCTCGACTGAAGGCTTATGAATTCGAACTCCCAAGTTCATCATCAAACGAGCCAGCAGAGAAGGGAATAGCATTTGCAACTGAGTCCCCCGCCAAGAGCTTATCTGATGTCAAACCTCCAAATCCACTCGATTTTGAGGAAGAGATGGCATTTATAATGCAAATATTCAGCAATTTCTGAAAGAACTACTCCAAATATAAGAAGAATTATAAGGAGAATCCAAGGAGAAATCAAACAGCCAGAAGCTGGAAGGTGGAATGCTACAACTGTCATAAGACAGGACACATTCAAATCGACTGTCCTGATATTAAGAAGGATGAGAGAAAGAAGGAGGTGAGCAGAAAAGAAGACCAAAGGAAAGCCTTCATTGGAGAAGACCAAGAGAAAATGGAATCAAGCTTCTCTGATGATGATGAGGAATATGACTGTCTGATGGCCAACCTAGCTGATGAAGAGGTAACATCAAAACCTTCTAATTCAAATATTAGTTCAGACATGTCACAAGATATGGACTTGCACGAATCTGTAAATCAGCTTCTCAAAAATTTTGAGAAATTAAAATCTGCACATCAATCAGATTACTGAGAAGACTCAGCTGCAAGATGAGAATAGGCAGCTGAAAAATGATTTTGAAAAACTCAGCCTAGAGTTGAATAAAACCAAATCTGATCTTGAAAAACAGGCTGCAGATAACTTAAAAAAGCAGGCTGATAACACTACAACTGAGACAAAACGATTAACTATTTTGAATAGTGAAAAATCAGCTGCACTTGCTCATGTCAAAGCTGATTTTACTAAACTGACTAAGCTAAGTAAAACTCAGGCGAAGGAAATAACCTCCCTGAAGGCGTCTCTAACCCTGGACGAATTGTGTATGAACAAAAGGCCACTATATTCCAGATCAGGCCTTGGATATGACCCGAACACTCCCTCTAGTTCTAAAACCACTTTCATCGAGGGAGAAACACTTTTCTCGTCTGTTGAGCCTAATTACAAACCGGTGTTTCAAAATAGGCAGCAGTCAAGTCACAAGTCTATGCTGCAGCCAAGGTATAAAAGGCAGCCACCTAGACATGAGACTAGGCAATGGCCAAGGCAGAAGCAGCAGCCCAGACAACATGCCCATTATTACCAAAGACTCCCCAAAAACATATTTCAAATTGAGAGGGGCAAGTGGAAACCTCAAGGTTATCCAAATTTTCAAAATGAACAAGTGTGGAGACCTCAAAGATTTTATAAATGGTCTCAGCCACGATTTAGAAATGGCCCACACCACCAATTTTGTGAGGCATATCCAGTACACAATCCTAACAGAGGATACAGGCCCATACAACACACACCATATAGGGGTAATAACAACAACTTTCACAATCCCATGAGAAATCAGTTCTCCAGGAAACCAACTAACCCCCGAGGAACCACACAGATTTGGGTACCTAAATCTCTGCTTGTTTGATTACAGAAAAGGTGGAAGGACTACTATCACATCTCCACAAATTTAAATATTGGAGGTGAAGAATGGTTTGTATATTCTGGATTCTCAAGGCACATGACCGGGAACAAGAAGGTGCTGTCAAATTATATCAAAGAAAGAGGTCCAGAAGTAACCTTGGAGATAACTCTAGAGGTCAGACTAAAGGCTATGGAGAGCTGAACAGAGGAAACATCACTATATCAAAAGTTCATTATGTCAAATGGCCCAAGTACAACCTTTTGAGCATAAGCCAATTTTGTGATGAGAAGAATCTAGTAGTCTTCACCATTTGGAAATGTATGGTGATAGATATCCTATCTGGAGAAGTGAAGCTACAAGGATTCAGAAGGAGAGCTGTCTATATGATAGACTGGAAAACAGGAACTCCCAAAACCTGCTTTCTATCCAAGACAATAGCAGAAAATGGAAGCAGACCAGAGCATCATTCAAGCCAGTCCAACCTACCACTCTCACAACAAGGATCTTAGATCTACTTCACATAGATCTATTTGCTCCTATCAAGCCAAGGACACTAAGTGGCAGAAAGCATGCTCTAGTAGTAGTAGATGACTACTCAAGGTACACATTGATTGTCTTTCTATATAAGAAGAGTGAAACCTTGACAAAGCCGTCTCGAGTCACCGAGAAGGATCCGTAATGAGAAATCCCTCTCAATCATCAAGATCGATCAGATAGAGGAGGAGAATTTCTCAACAGAGCAATCACCGAGTACGGTGATCGAATGAGATCCAAAGACGAGCTCTCTGCAGCCAAGACTCCACAAAGAAATGGTGTTGCCGAAAGAAGAAATGTAACCTTGAAGGAAGCAAACAAGTCCATGATTGCGTATGCACTCGCCAAGAGGTTCGGGCTGAAGTCACAACACAACATGCCACACTCAGAACAGGAGTATGATAGTAGAGAGACATGGCAAAACTCCCTATGAGGTTTGGAATGGCAGAACACCTATAGTTGCTTATTTTCATATTTTTGGTTGTAAGTGTTTCATCCACAACAATGGTAACACCCAATTAAATGCCTTTGATGCTAAAACTGATGACGGTCTCTTTATGGAATATTCACAAAGAAGCAAGGCATATCAAGTCTTTAACAAAAGAACCTTAGTTGTGGAGGAAACACCTCATGTGGTATTTGATGAATCTACTGCTGAGTACAGGAAACAGGTGGAACTGATTGAGGATAAACTCAAAACCACTACCCTGGAAGAAGTCATTGTTCATGATACAGGAATGATGGATTCATCGGCAGATCAGCCTTAAGACCCAACTGCAGATCAGATAGGACCTCAAAACCTACCTGATCAAGATGTAGCTGATGAAGACCCATCTATAGCTGATAAAGACCCATCTGCAGACCAGACCAGATCCCCACCTACAGATGACAAGGTGGTAGTTGATCCAGTTGCAGATCAAGGAAGCCAGAACCAAGCTGATCCAGAAAAAGAAGAAGTTCACCAAAGCAAATCTACAGGGGGAATAGACCCTAAAGAAGAAGACATTCCTAAGGGGCTTAAAGATCATCCCATCCAACAAATCATTGGGAAGCTAACTGATGGAGTCAAGACCAGACAATCCACTCTAGCAGTAGGAATGGCAATGTTTTCATGCTTTATGTCTCAAATAGAACCCAAGACTACAGAACAAGCTTTGGAAGACTACTCATGGATCAATGCAATGCAAGAAGAGCTCAACCAGATGGAAAGGAACAATGTTTGGGAACTAACAGACAGACCAGATCATAAGAAGGTTATTGGCACCAAATGGGTGTACAAGAACAAATGTGATGAAGATGGAGTTGTTGTTAGGAATAAAGCCAGACTTGTTTCTAAAGGCTATGCAAAATGTGAAGGAATAGATTTTGATGAAACCTATGCGCCTGTTGCAAGATTAGAAGCCATCAGACTATTCCTTGCATATGCAACATTCAAGGATTTTAAAGTCTACCAAATGGATGTGAAGAGTGCCTTTCTAAATGTAATTCTAGAAGAAGAAGTCTATGTAGAGCAACCCCTATGATTTGTCAAAGGAGACAAAGTCTACAAGCTTCTAAAAGCTCTGTATGGACTTAAGCAGGCACCAAGAGCATGGTATGAAACATTATCTGTGTTTCTTGAGAAAAATGGTTTCAGCAAAGTAAAGGTGGACAAGACCTTATTTAGAGTGGAGCATTAAGACCACATATTACTAGTTCAGATATATGTGGATGATATCATATTTGGCTTAACCAATCCAGAGCTGTGTGAGAAATTCTCAAATCTCATGCAAGGAGAATTTGAGATGAGCATGATGGGAAAGCTAAATTTCTTCCTAGGATTGCAAGTAAAATAGATGGAAAATGGAATTTTCATCAACCAAGCCAAATATACCAGAGATTTAATCAAGAGATTTGGAATGGAATCGGCCAACTCAGCAAAAATTCCTATGAGCACAAGCACACACCTAGACGTAGATGAAGGAGACATATCAGTGGATTCAACCCACTACAGAGGACTAATTGGATCACTTCTTTATCTGACTGCAAGCAGGCCAGACATTTCATATGCTGTAGGAGTATGTGCTAGATTTCAATCCAAGCCCAAACAATCAAACCTGGAAGCAGCTAAGAGGATCATTAAATATCTTAAGTCTACAGTCAATGTTGGACTATGGTATCCTAAGGATGATAACCTTGAGCTATCAGGATATTCAGATGCAGACTTCGCAGGATGTAAGATTAACAGGAAAAGCACCAGTGGTACGTGCCAATTCCTAGGAACTAGACTGATATCCTAGTTTAGAAAGAAGCAGGTATCTAACTCTATCTCAACAACAGAGTCAGAATACCTAGTCACAGTAGTCATTGTGCTCAAATTTTATGGATGAGACAACAGTTAAGGGACTACAACATCATTGCAAATGAAGTCCCAATTTGGTGCGACAACAATAGTGCAATTGCAATAACCAACAATCCAGTATTGCACTCCAGGACGAAGCACATTGATGTTAAACATCATTTCATAAGAGACCATGTGCTTAACAATAGAGTTAGAGTAGAAAGAGTCAGCATAGAATTGCTGACATATTCACCAAACCTTTACCAGAAGAAAGGTTTTTGGAGCTGAGCAGGGAACTTGGATTACTATAGTGGGAACCTAGTACAGATGAGAAAGCTAGCTAAAGCAGATCAGATGAAGGACAGACAAAGATGACCACAGGCATCAGATCCTACCTGAAGTATACAAGGAGAATTACCTGATGCAGAGCAGTCAAAAGATCAACCAGCTAAGTTCTCTATCGTTGACCAACTCTTGAATATTTTATTATTATTCATTTACACGTGGCAGTCGCATGTTTACACGCTTACACGTTGGCACGCTCGCATGCTTACACGTTCACGCGACCCCACTAATTCAAATTAAAAAATCCCAACCGTCATACGCTTTTAAAATTTGAACCGACTCAAAATTAATTTAATATTTCCAAAACGTCATTTCACCTCTCTTTTTAAAGATGGGAAAATCATTTCAATTTTACCTTCTTCAAGCTTACAAACCCTAGTTTTCAAGAGCAAAAATCTCTTCGAACTTTCAATACACTCAGAAAACTTTTTCTTGTGCAGAAATGGAATCCTATTTTGAAGGAGTGAATCTCAAGGCTGTCAAGGACCAGATCATTTTTTCTCTGGTGGTCGATTTTGAGGGGCTACTCGAAATTAATCTGGACAACAATGTGCACCACATCATCAGATCCATGAAGATGAACGGGATCTACCCATTTCTGAGCATCAGCCCCAAATTTCTCTACAAGGAGGCTGTTATCGCGTTCTACAGGGAAGCTAGAGTTCTGGAATCAGGCATCAAAAGTTGAGTCTTTGGAGAAGAAGTAGAAATCACTCCGCAGACTGTCAAAAGGGCCTTCGTGATGAAATCTCACGGCATAGCCGTAGAAGCTTTGAAGCAAAACACAGCCGAAACCTGGCTGAAAATCAAGGCTCTTGACCAGCCATCAAAGTTGAAGCTGACTGCAAAGAGAAGCGAGCTGCGGAAAGAATATCACTATGCATTGGATATAACCAACAAAATAGTGATGTGTATGGCCGGCACTATGACCGATTGTCGTCAAGAAAGTTTATAGTTATGGGGGCTCTAATCCAAGATGAGCCAATTGATCAATGACTACATCTTCGCACAATTGGTGCGTGAAGTAAATAAAGTCCAATGGATAGATGATGAGAAGTGGTTCAAAACAAGATGGCCTTTGGGACTCAAATTAGTTGGATTTTGGAGCATTTAGGCATGGCGAAGGGAAATCCTGACCCCTTCCACATCAACAAGAGACTTGGTTACTTGGACCAAGAGACTCTAAGGAGACTGGGGAGCGAAAGGTTAGCGGCCCAGATACTAGAAGAAATTTCGGTCGAACCTCCACCCTACAGATATCCCTCAAGCTCAGACGATCCTGATGGAGACCAATCTACAGAACAGTCTGATTCGGACTCAGACAACACCCCAATAGCCCTTCGTTTCAAGAGGAGGGGACCAGCACCTGGAGAGCCATATGTGATCCACTTTTCACCTGAACCCTCCCCCAAGAGGCCCAGGCGATTAGAATTTGAAGAGAAAGAGCAGCCAGATCACTTTTCTACACCTGCACCCACTCATGATGATTTAGAGGATCAGTCTGCTCACTCTAGTCAGGAAGCTCAAATTATTTCCCTTATAAGTCCCCACTACACGTCTGAAGAAGAAGAAGAAGCAGGTTTAATTATCCACATCCCTGAAGCTGATTACACATTCAACTTGCTAGAGAACAATTTCTTTAACCTATCTGTAGAGCAGCTTCTAATGGTAAAACATCATGCTCTCAAAAACTCATTTATCAATATTTTTGAAGAATGGAAAACTTTGAAATCCTTTCCATTTACTCAAATGTAATTATTTGTTGAAATGAGTAGCTGGGATTTTTATGAAATCTTTTGTGCACATACGAACCCAACATTGAGAGGTTTTGCTATTTTTGAGAAATCTTTTATGAACCTCCGATAGAATCCTGCATGCCCGAGAAAACTCCTTACTCCTTTCACCGAAATTGGTGGAGGAAGTTTTGCAATCACTTGGATCTTTGCCTTATCGACTTCAATTCCATCTTGTGAGATTCTATGGCCAAGTACGATTCCTTCCTGGATCATGAAGTGACATTTCTCCCAATTGAGAACTAGATTTATATCTTCACATCTTTCCAAGACCATGCCTAAGTGATTTAGGCATTTATCAAATGTATCTCCGAAAATCGAGAAATCGTCCATGAAAACTTCAATGAATTTTTCAACCATGTCTGAGAATATTGACATCACGCATCTCTGAAATGTGGCTGGAGCATTGCACAATCCGAATGGGATTCTTCTATAGGAAAATGTTCCGTAAGGGCATGTGAATGTTGTTTTCTCTTGGTCTTCTGGGGCTAAAACGATTTGGTTGTACCCTGAATAGCCATCGAGAAAATAGTAGTAAGAATGTCCCGCCAATCTATCGAGCATTTGATCAATAAATGGGAGTGGAAAATGATCTTTTCTGGTCGTCTTGTTAAGCTTCCTGTAATCAATGCACATTCTTCATCCTGTTATGGGTCGTGTCGGTATAAGTTCATTGTGTTCGTTCTCTATGATTGTGATTCCACTCTTTTTGGACACCATATGTATAGGGCTCACCCACGGACTATCTGAGATTGGATAAATGATTCCTGCATCAAGTAATTTCAGAATCTCTGCTTTCACAATTTCCTTCATGTTTGGATTCAAACGTCGTTGATGCTCAATTGAAGGTTTGCAGTCATCTTCCATCAAAATTTTGTGTGTGCATATAGAGGGGCTTATTCCTCTAATGTCCGCAATAGTCCATCCAATTGCTCTTTTGTGATTCCTCAATACCCTTACTAATTTCCCTTCTTCAAGTTCGGTCAATATGTTAGATATGATGACCGGAAGTGTAGAGGAGATGCCCAAGTAAGCGTATCTCAAATATGTGGGTAGAGGTTTGAGATCAAGTATTGGAGCTTCTTGTAAACAAGGGAGGGGTTTAGCGGAGCTTGTCCCCAACTCTTCAAAATGTGAATGCCTTCTTAAGGGTGGTAGTGCTTCTAGATAGTTAACTGTTTCGGTCAAGTGATATTCTTCTTGCATGCTGGTTAGAGAATTTGCTATACATGTCTCAAGATGATCTTTAGATAGAATCTTCTCCAAAGACTTGTTTACCATGGCTTCAATTGCGTCTATTCTTAGACAATAATCATCTGTGGAGGGATGATTCAAAGTTTTTAGGACATCGAAGATGACATGTTCGTCTTCCACTCTGAGAATTAGCTTTCCTTCATAGACGTCAACAAGAGCACGTCCGGTTGCAAGAAATGGTCGTCCCAAAACAATGGGAATATCCTGATCTTCTTCCCTGTCAAGGATGATAAAATTCGCTGGAAATATGAATTTATCAACATTGACGAGCACATCTTCTATTATCCCACGTGGATATTTGATTGACCGATCAGCTAATTGTAGTGAAACTGTTGTTGCTTTTGCTTCTCCCAAATTCAGTTTGTTGAAAATTGACAGGGGCATCAAGTTGATACTTGCCCCTAAATCACAAAGAGCTTTGCCAAAATTCACTTCACCAATTGTACACGGGATTGTGAAAGTTCCGGATCTTTTAGCTTGGGTGGCAACTTCTTTTGTAGTATTGCGCTACATTCCTCTCATAGCATGACGCTTCATATTCTTCAAGCCTTCGTTTGTTGGAAAGAATATCTTTCATAAATTTGGCATAGCTTGGCATTTGTGCTAGAGCATCGGCAAAAGGTATGTTGATGTGTAGCTTTTTGAAAATTTCCAAGAATTTCCCGAATTGAGCATCGAGCTTGTGATTCTTCAACAGTTGAGGAAATGGGATCTGTCTGATCCTCTGCATCAGTCGCCTGGTCATCAGTGATAAGGAGAGGCTCCTAGATATTCTGAATAGGAGGGAGTGCTGAAGTGGTTGATCCAAAACAAAACCTCGTCCTCGCGGGTGTGCTCGCGCGCCACCCCACTGGTCTAAATGAGATATGATGCGATGATCTATAGGACCCTGGGGCGCAATGGTCGGCTCATCATCTGACCAGACAACACCTGACTGCGGCATAAAACGCAGATCAAAAAGGGGTGTTTCAGGCCCATGTTGGTGCCTCTCGTGATGCACTATAGAATGGACCGGGCAAGACGTGGAGCTAAATCAAATTTGAGATTGGAAGTGATGGCACAAAGTAATCGGGCGAGAGGTAGTAGGACTGAGCGTATCTGTGAGGTAGGGTCTACCCTCGAGCATATGAAGTATAACCAGGCTCGTCCTAGCCGACTGAGGCATGAGCTTTTGAAGAAATAAGCTTCGAAGCCCGGAACACGTGTCTCCCAAACAGAATATGTCTGATTTAGTGCTTCTAATAAAACCTCCCTCGTGAGGTTACCCATCGTCGTCGTGTAAGCTGATTCATTGAACTCAGTTAACTCATACAGGAACTGAATCGCAGCCGTAGAAAAATCAACCGTCTGACCACGGACAGTTACCTCTGTACGATTATCTGGTCTTCCTAGCATTGGCCATCCACGCACATGATGTTGCAAAGCGTGAGTATAGAATTCGTGCACTATGGATATAACAGCCGGTTCGGGCTGTGCGGCGAATCGTGTCTAGCCCATCTCAGTGATCATCGGTAATAACTCGCCATCTTGAGGGGCAGGAGTGAATCCCCTCTCAGGCATGATAGTTCTCGGGTGAATCCTCTCGGGTGAATAGTCGGTGAACCTCCAGGTCAGTGAAATGATGGAATTGCCCCTCGATGGGGACTTGAGAGTGCTGCCCTCTTGAAGGAGATGATCGAGTCGCAGCACGGGCAGAACTTGAGTTCCTTGTGAGCCATCACGAGTTCCTATAAAGTACAAACAATATTGAAATCAGCCGAAGAAATGGCAGAACATGGCACTAACCACATACTTATAAAATATGAAAAACATATACGCGAATGTATCGATAAAACTCCTCAATTTCATACAAGAAAGATGATGTGAAGATTATCTCAATATAAGCATTTGTTAGGAATACTTTATTATATTTTGATGATGTCATCATTATACTTGTTTATTCAAATGTATGTTTGTTACTTGGCAAAATGTAAGGAACAACCAAATGAGTATCTTTCATAGGCCAAACTGAGTTAAGTCAAATACTTGGCAAAATGTAAAGAAGAACCAAATGAGTATCTTCTATAGGCCATTTAAGTTAGGATCAAAATCGGGTAAGTATAAAGTGCAGATAAGTACGTCAAAGGAGTTTCGGCCAGACAAGCAACATCAGAGAATTTTGACCAAACACTGTAGAAAGCCGAATCACAGTCAAGTGAAAATCAGAGAATTTATGGTCAACAAATTTTATCAGAGAAGTTTGACCAGACTGCAGTCAAGAGATCAGACAGAGACCAAGTCATCTGAAGTTTGACCTTCAGATCAGTCAAGTTCATCAGGCCAGAAGACTTCAGGCAAGTCGACAGATAAGAGAAGTCATCATCATAGAAGTCAACGTCAGAGAAGGTTGACTGCACAAATTGACCTAAAGAGATCACAGAAGTTCCGTCTGAGTAATCAGCCAAGTAGGTCTGTCCACGTCAGCATGCGTTGAAAAGTCAAGAATTACGGAAAGTCACATGCGGGCGATAGGGGACAGATTGGAGAGATTCCCTAAAGGATATGATTTAAATAAATCATCCAGACCCACCACTGGAGACTTTAAGCATATTAAAATCAAAAGATTCGGCGCCATCATATGGAAGTCTTCACAACAGTCGGAAATGGATTGAAATAAGGGAATCTAGCCTTGCAACATTCAGAAAGAAAAACAAAGAAGTCTATTTCTCCAACAGACGGATTTATTACAGATTTGCAATGGCTATAAAGAAAATCTCTAAGGATCGACACGCTATAAGTACCTGAAGATTTAAAAGAGCAAAGTACGATGCGAACTATACTCTCAAGCAATTAAATCAATCAAGCAATTAAGAAATCTATAGCATCGTGAAGAGCAGTATTCTCAGTTCATATACGAAGAAAGCTCTTAGTTGGAGAAGATAAAACACTCTTGTCTTAAAACTTGAGTACGGGGTACTTCACTGGTTGAAGTTACGCGGCTGATAGGCATCCAAGGATTTGGAGATCGAGCGGTGCTAGGCAGTCAGAAAGGAGTTACAAAAACCGGATTTCCACTGGTTGGAAGTTGTTGTAGCTAAGTTGTAGAATCACTGTAATATTTATCACTGGTTGAAATTATAGTGGATTCATCTCCAACTGGTTTGGAGAAAGTGGATTAGTATAGGATTACCCCACATCTAAGACCACTATAAATTGTATGCGTACTTTACTATTTTAGCATCATACTTAACTGTTGCATTCATACTTAGTGTTTCATTGTTTATATTCCTGTATTCGTCAGCAGCTGACTTCCGCACTTATATTGTCTACGAATGACTCTAAGTTATTTGTACCATCAACTGAGAAACTCCTTAATTCCTACTTGGAAAAAGAGTTTCAATAAGTCTATTCACCCCCCACTAAACTTATTTCTGACGACTTGTGACCTACAAGTGGTATCAGAGCGGTTGGTTCAATTTTCAAGAACTAGATCCATATCTCGAGGATATATATTTAATCTCTCATTTTAGAAATAGAACACATGCACTCTAGATTACTTGTGTTTTTAGTTAACGAGTACGATCTTTTGAAGATAAGGATGCAGGCACACTTATCTTCTATCCATGATGACATGTGGTGCATTATCGAAGATGGTCCTTTCATATTCGAGAAGGACAACACTCCCGAGGAGATAGCAGTAGGGAAACCAGCAAAGATTCCCAAGAAGCGAACATAGATGAGCCCAGAAGAAAGAAAGCTGGACAACCTTGACAACCGGGCCATAGATGTGCTATATCAAACTCTTGACAAATCAACCATGGTCAAGATCAAGAATTGCCAGAATGCCAAGGAGATTTGGGATACCCTTGCCGTGATGTGTGAAGGTACAGAACTGATAAAAGAAAACAACTTGTCAATTGTTACCCAGAAGTTTGACAACTTCAAGATGAAGACCAGAGAATCCATAGACCAAGTGGACACAAAGTTCACAGAGATCATCAACGAAATCAACTCCCTTGGAAAAACTTATGGCAACAGGGAGATGGCCTTGAAAGTGTTAAGATCTCTTAGCCCCGAATGGAGCATGAAGGCGGTGGCCACGAGGGAATCCAAAGACCTCAATAAAATAAAAATTCAAGAACTGTTCTCTGACCTGAAGGCTTATGAATTCGAACTCCCAAGTTCATCATCAAACGAGCCAGCAGAGAAGGGAATAGCATTTGCAACTGAGTCCCCCGCCAAGAGCTTATCTGATGTCAAACCTCCAAATCCACTCGATTTTGAGGAAGAGATGGCATTTATAATGCAAATATTCAGCAATTTCTGAAAGAACTACTCCAAATATAAGAAGAATTATAAGGAGAATCCAAGGAGAAATCAAACAGCCAGAAGCTGGAAGGTGGAATGCTACAACTGTCATAAGACAGGACACATTCAAATCGACTGTCCTGATATTAAGAAGGATGAGAGAAAGAAGGAGGTGAGCAGAAAAGAAGACCAAAGGAAAGCCTTCATTGGAGAAGACCAAGAGAAAATGGAATCAAGCTTCTCTGATGATGATGATGAGGAATATGACTGTCTGATGGCCAACCTAGCTGATGAAGAGGTAACATCAAAACCTTCTAATTCAAATATTAGTTCAGACATGTCACAAGATATGGACTTGCACGAATCTGTAAATCAGCTTCTCAAAAATTTTGAGAAATTAAAATCTGCACATCAATCTGTATCAGCCGAGAAGACTCAGCTGCAAGATGAGAATAGGCAGCTGAAAAATGATTTTGAAAAACTCAGCCTAGAGTTGAATAAAACCAAATCTGATCTTGAAAAACAGGCTGCAGATAACTTAAAAAAGCAGGCTGATAACACTACAACTGAGACAAAACGATTAACTATTTTGAATAGTGAAAAATCAGCTGCACTTGCTCATGTCAAAGCTGATTTTACTAAACTGACTAAGCTAAGTAAAACTCAGGCGAAGGAAATAACCTCCCTGAAGGCGTCTCTAACCCTGGACGAATTGTGTATGAACAAAAGGCCACTATATTCCAGATCAGGCCTTGGATATGACCCGAACACTCCCTCTAGTTCTAAAACCACTTTCATCGAGGGAGAAACACTTTTCTCGTCTGTTGAGCCTAATTACAAACCGGTGTTTCAAAATAGGCAGCAGTCAAGTCACAAGTCTATGCTGCAGCCAAGGTATAAAAGGCAGCCACCTAGACATGAGACTAGGCAATGGCCAAGGTATGACCAGCATAACATGCCCATTATTACCAAAGACTCCCCAAAAACATATTTCAAATTGAGAGGGGCAAGTGGAAACCTCAAGGTTATCCAAATTTTCAAAATGAACAAGTGTGGAGACCTCAAAGATTTTATAAATGGTCTCAGCCACGATTTAGAAATGGCCCACACCACCAATTTTGTGAGGCATATCCAGTACACAATCCTAACAGAGGATACAGGCCCATACAACACACACCATATAGGGGTAATAACAACAACTTTCACAATCCCATGAGAAATCAGTTCTCCAGGAAACCAACTAACCCCCGAGGAACCACACAGATTTGGGTACCTAAATCTCTGCTTGTTTGATTACGGAAAAGGTGGAAGGACTACTATCACATCTCCACAAATTTAAATATTGGAGGTGAAGAATGGTTTGTATATTCTGGATTCTCAAGGCACATGACCGGGAACAAGAAGGTGCTGTCAAATTATATCAAAGAAAGAGGTCCAGAAGTAACCTTGGAGATAACTCTAGAGGTCAGACTAAAGGCTATGGAGAGCTGAACAGAGGAAACATCACTATATCAAAAGTTCATTATGTCAAATGGCCCAAGTACAACCTTTTGAGCATAAGCCAATTTTGTGATGAGAAGAATCTAGTAGTCTTCACCATTTGGAAATGTATGGTGATAGATATCCTATCTGGAGAAGTGAAGCTACAAGGATTCAGAAGGAGAGCTGTCTATATGATAGACTGGAAAACAGGAACTCCCAAAACCTGCTTTCTATCCAAGACAATAGCAGAAAATGGAAGCAGACCAGAGCATCATTCAAGCCAGTCCAACCTACCACTCTCACAACAAGGATCTTAGATCTACTTCACATAGATCTATTTGCTCCTATCAAGCCAAGGACACTAAGTGGCAGAAAGCATGCTCTAGTAGTAGTAGATGACTACTCAAGGTACACATTGATTGTCTTTCTATATAAGAAGAGTGAAACCTTGACAAAGCTGTCTGAGCTGCTGAGAAGGATCCAGAATGAGAAATCCCTCTCAATCATCAAGATCAGATCAGATAGAGGAGGAGAATTTCTCAACAGAGCAATCACTGAGTACAGTGATCAGAATGAGATCCAGCACGAGCTCTCTGCAGCCAAGACTCCACAGCAAAATGGTGTTGCCGAAAGAAGAAACAGAACCTTGAAGGAAGCAGCCAAGTCCATGATTGCAGAAGCAGACCTGCCCAAGAGGTTCTGGGCTGAAGCTGTCAACACAACATGCCACACTCAGAACAGGAGTATGATAGTAGAGAGACATGGCAAAACTCCCTATGAGGTTTGGAATGGCAGAACACCTATAGTTGCTTATTTTCATATTTTTGGTTGTAAGTGTTTCATCCACAACAATGGTAACACCCAATTAAATGCCTTTGATGCTAAAACTGATGACGGTCTCTTTATGGAATATTCACAAAGAAGCAAGGCATATCAAGTCTTTAACAAAAGAACCTTAGTTGTGGAGGAAACACCTCATGTGGTATTTGATGAATCTACTGCTGAGTACAGGAAACAGGTGGAACTGATTGAGGATAAACTCAAAACCACTACCCTGGAAGAAGTCATTGTTCATGATACAGGAATGATGGATTCATCGGCAGATCAGCCTTAAGACCCAACTGCAGATCAGATAGGACCTCAAAACCTACCTGATCAAGATGTAGCTGATGAAGACCCATCTATAGCTGATAAAGACCCATCTGCAGACCAGACCAGATCCCCACCTACAGATGACAAGGTGGTAGTTGATCCAGTTGCAGATCAAGGAAGCCAGAACCAAGCTGATCCAGAAAAAGAAGAAGTTCACCAAAGCAAATCTACAGGGGGAATAGACCCTAAAGAAGAAGACATTCCTAAGGGGCTTAAAGATCATCCCATCCAACAAATCATTGGGAAGCTAACTGATGGAGTCAAGACCAGACAGTCCACTCTAGCAGTAGGAATGGCAATGTTTTCATGCTTTATGTCTCAAATAGAACCCAAGACTACAGAACAAGCTTTGGAAGACTACTCATGGATCAATGCAATGCAAGAAGAGCTCAACCAGATGGAAAGGAACAATGTTTGGGAACTAACAGACAGACCAGATTATAAGAAGGTTATTGGCACCAAATGGGTGTACAAGAACAAATGCGATGAAGATGGAGTTGTTGTTAGGAATAAAGCCAGACTTGTTTCTAAAGGCTATGCAAAATGTGAAGGAATAGATTTTGATGAAACCTATGCGCCTGTTGCAAGATTAGAAGCCATCAGACTATTCCTTGCATATGCAACATTCAAGGATTTTAAAGTCTACCAAATGGATGTGAAGAGTGCCTTTCTAAATGTAATTCTAGAAGAAGAAGTCTATGTAGAGCAACCCCTATGATTTGTCAAAGGAGACAAAGTCTACAAGCTTCTAAAAGCTCTGTATGGACTTAAGCAGGCACCAAGAGCATGGTATGAAACATTATCTGTGTTTATTAAGAAGACTGGTTTCAGAAAATTAAAGGTGGACAAGACCTTATTTAGAGTGGAGCATTAAGACCACATATTACTAGTTCAGATATATGTGGATGATATCATATTTGGCTTAACCAATCCAGAGCTGTGTGAGAAATTCTCAAATCTCATGCAAGGAGAATTTGAGATGAGCATGATGGGAAAGCTAAATTTCTTCCTAGGATTGCAAGTAAAATAGATGGAAAATGGAATTTTCATCAACCAAGCCAAATATACCAGAGATTTAATCAAGAGATTTGGAATGGAATCGGCCAACTCAGCAAAAATTCCTATGAGCACAAGCACACACCTAGACGTAGATGAAGGAGACATATCAGTGGATTCAACCCACTACAGAGGACTAATTGGATCACTTCTTTATCTGACTGCAAGCAGGCCAGACATTTCATATGCTGTAGGAGTATGTGCTAGATTTCAATCCAAGCCCAAACAATCAAACCTGGAAGCAGCTAAGAGGATCATTAAATATCTTAAGTCTACAGTCAATGTTGGACTATGGTATCCTAAGGATGATAACCTTGAGCTATCAGGATATTCAGATGCAGACTTCGCAGGATGTAAGATTAACAGGAAAAGCACCAGTGGTACGTGCCAATTCCTAGGAACTAGACTGATATCCTAGTTTAGAAAGAAGCAGGTATCTAACTCTATCTCAACAACAGAGTCAGAATACCTAGCTGCAGGTAGCTGTTGTGCCCAAATTTTATGGATCAGACAACAGCTAAGGGACTACAACATCATTGCAAATGAAGTCCCAATTTGGTGCGACAACAATAGTGCAATTGCAATAACCAACAATCCAGTATTGCACTCCAGGACGAAGCACATTGATGTTAAACATCATTTCATAAGAGACCATGTGCTTAACAATAGAGTTAGAGTAGAAAGAGTCAGCATAGAATTGCTGACATATTCACCAAACCTTTACCAGAAGAAAGGTTTTTGGAGCTGAGCAGGGAACTTGGATTACTATAGTGGGAACCTAGTACAGATGAGAAAGCTAGCTAAAGCAGATCAGATGAAGTACAGACAAAGATGACCACAGGCATCAGATCCTACCTGAAGTATACAAGGAGAATTACCTGATGCAGAGCAGTCAAAAGATCAACCAGCTAAGTTCTCTATCGTTGACCAACTCTTGAATATTTTATTATTATTCATTTACACGTGGCAGTCGCATGTTTACACGCTTACACGTTGGCACGCTCGCATGCTTACACGTTCACGCGACCCCACTAATTCAAATTAAAAAATCCCAACCGTCATACGCTTTTAAAATTTGAACCGACTCAAAATTAATTTAATATTTCCAAAACGTCATTTCACCTCTCTTTTTAAAGATGGGAAAATCATTTCAATTTTACCTTCTTCAAGCTTACAAACCCTAGTTTTCAAGAGCAAAAATCTCTTCGAACTTTCAATACACTCAGAAAACTTTTTCTTGTGCAGAAATGGAATCCTATTTTGAAGGAGTGAATCTCAAGGCTGTCAAGGACCAGATCATTTTTTCTCTGGTGGTCGATTTTGAGGGGCTACTCGAAATTAATCTGGACAATAATGTGCACCACATCATCAGATCCATGAAGATGAACGGGATCTACCCATTTCTGAGCATCAGCCCCAAATTTCTCTACAAGGAGGCTGTTATCGCGTTCTACAGGGAAGCTAGAGTTCTGGAATCAGGCATCAAAAGTTGAGTCTTTGGAGAAGAAGTAGAAATCACTCCGCAGACTGTCAAAAGGGCCTTCGTGATGAAATCTCATGGCATAGCCGTAGAAGCTTTGAAGCAAAACACAGCCGAAACCTGGCTGAAAATCAAGGCTCTTGACCAGCCATCAAAGTTGAAGCTGACTGCAAAGAGAAGCGAGCTGCGGAAAGAATATCACTATGCATTGGATATAACCAACAAAATAGTGATGGGTATGGCTGGCAGCTATGACCAGTTGTCGTCAGCAAAGTTTATAGTTATGGGGGCTCTAATCCAAGATGAGCCAATTGACTGGGCTGACTACATCTTCAGACAATTGGTGCGTGAAGTAAATAAAGTCCAATGGATAGATGATGAGAAGTGGTTCAAAACAAGATGGCCTTTGGGACTCAAATTAGTTGGATTTTGGAGCATTTAGGCATGGCGAAGGGAAATCCTGACCCCTTCCACATCAACAAGAGACTTGGTTACTTGGACCAAGAGACTCTAAGGAGACTGGGGAGCGAAAGGTTAGCGGCCCAGATACTAGAAGAAATTTCGGTCGAACCTCCACCCTATAGATATCCCTCAAGCTCAGACGATCCTGATGGAGACCAATCTACAGAACAGTCTGATTCGGACTCAGACAACACCCCAATAGCCCTTCGTTTCAAGAGGAGGGGACCAGCACCTGGAGAGCCATATGTGATCCACTTTTCACCTGAACCCTCCCCCAAGAGGCCCAGGCGATTAGAATTTGAAGAGAAAGAGCAGCCAGATCACTTTTCTACACCTGCACCCACTCATGATGATTTAGAGGATCAGTCTGCTCACTCTAGTCAGGAAGCTCAAATTATTTCCCTTATAAGTCCCCACTACACGTCTGAAGAAGAAGAAGAAGCAGGTTTAATTATCCACATCCCTGAAGCTGATTACACATTCAACTTGCTAGAGAACAATTTCTTTAACCTATCTGTAGAGCAGCTTCTAATGGTAAAACATCATGCTCTCAAAAACTCATTTATCAATATTTTTGAAGAATGGAAAACTTTGAAATCCTTTCCATTTACTCAAATGTAATTATTTGTTGAAATGAGTAGCTGGGATTTTTATGAAATCTTTTGTGCACATACGAACCCAACATTGAGAGGTTTTGCTATTTTTGAGAAATCTTTTATGAACCTCCGATAGAATCCTGCATGCCCGAGAAAACTCCTTACTCCTTTCACCGAAATTGGTGGAGGAAGTTTTGCAATCACTTGGATCTTTGCCTTATCGACTTCAATTCCATCTTGTGAGATTCTATGGCCAAGTACGATTCCTTCCTGGATCATGAAGTGACATTTCTCCCAATTGAGAACTAGATTTATATCTTCACATCTTTCCAAGACCATGCCTAAGTGATTTAGGCATTTATCAAATGTATCTCCGAAAATCGAGAAATCGTCCATGAAAACTTCAATGAATTTTTCAACCATGTCTGAGAATATTGACATCACGCATCTCTGAAATGTGGCTGGAGCATTGCACAATCCGAATGGGATTCTTCTATAGGAAAATGTTCCGTAAGGTCATGTGAATGTTGTTTTCTCTTGGTCTTCTGGGGCTAAAACGATTTGGTTGTACCCTGAATAGCCATCGAGAAAACAGTAGTAAGAATGTCCCGCCAATCTATCGAGCATTTGATCAATAAATGGGAGTGGAAAATGATCTTTTCTGGTCGTCTTGTTAAGCTTCCTGTAATCAATGCACATTCTTCATCCTGTTATGGGTCGTGTCGGTATAAGTTCATTGTGTTCGTTCTCTATGATTGTGATTCCACTCTTTTTGGACACCATATGTATAGGGCTCACCCACGGACTATCTGAGATTGGATAAATGATTCCTGCATCAAGTAATTTCAGAATCTCTGCTTTCACAATTTCCTTCATGTTTGGATTCAAACGTCGTTGATGCTCAATTGAAGGTTTGCAGTCATCTTCCATCAAAATTTTGTGTGTGCATATAGAGGGGCTTATTCCTCTAATGTCCGCAATAGTCCATCCAATTGCTCTTTTGTGATTCCTCAATACCCTTACTAATTTCCCTTCTTCAAGTTCGGTCAATATGTTAGATATGATGACCGGAAGTGTAGAGGAGATGCCCAAGTAAGCGTATCTCAAATATGTGGGTAGAGGTTTGAGATCAAGTATTGGAGCTTCTTGTAAACAAGGGAGGGGTTTAGCGGAGCTTGTCCCCAACTCTTCAAAATGTGAATGCCTTCTTAAGGGTGGTAGTGCTTCTAGATAGTTAAGCTGTTTCGGTCAAGTGATATTCTTCTTGCATCTTTGGTTAGAGAATTTGCTATACATGTCTCAAGATGATCTTTAGATAGAATCTTCTCCAAAGACTTGTTTACCATGGCTTCAATTGCGTCTATTCTTAGACAATAATCATCTGTGGAGGGATGATTCAAAGTTTTTAGGACATCGAAGATGACATGTTCGTCTTCCACTCTGAGAATTAGCTTTCCTTCATAGACGTCAACAAGAGCACGTCCGGTTGCAAGAAATGGTCGTCCCAAAACAATGGGAATATCCTGATCTTCTTCCCTGTCAAGGATGATAAAATTCGCTGGAAATATGAATTTATCAACATTGACGAGCACATCTTCTATTATCCCACGTGGATATTTGATTGACCGATCAGCTAATTGTAGTGAAACTGTTGTTGCTTTTGCTTCTCCCAAATTCAGTTTGTTGAAAATTGACAGGGGCATCAAGTTGATACTTGCCCCTAAATCACAAAGAGCTTTGCCAAAATTCACTTCACCAATTGTACACGGGATTGTGAAAGTTCCCGGATCTTTT
Source organism: Orobanche coerulescens (assembly GCA_033398695.1). Lineage (NCBI taxonomy): Eukaryota > Viridiplantae > Streptophyta > Magnoliopsida > Lamiales > Orobanchaceae > Orobanche > Orobanche coerulescens. Next base: position 144,102,957 of record CM065815.1, on the reverse strand, counting down.
AGCTTGGGTGGCAACTTCTTTTGTAGTATTGCGTTACATTCCTCTGTTAGCATGACAGTTTCATATTCTTCAAGCCTTCGTTTGTTGGAAAGAATATCTTTCATAAATTTGGCATAGCTTGGCATTTGTGCTAGAGCATCGGCAAAAGGTATGTTGATGTGTAGCTTTTTGAAAATTTCCAAGAATTTCCCGAATTGAGCATCGAGCTTGTGATTCTTCAACAGTTGAGGAAATGGGATAGGTGGAACATAAGATTTTGCAGCAACTGGACCTTTTTTGTTGAAATGAGTAGCTGTGATTTTTCCCAAGCTACGGAGCAAGTACTCATGCGTTTTTGCAATGAGACAGACAATTTTAATGCTCCAGGAGAACTGGTTCATGTCCTATTTTAAAACCAACATGGACCAGTTCATCCACCTTGTTATGGAAAGTGTTTTGGACGAATCTATAGATGAGGATGGAGAAGTTGAAGAAAAAGAAATAAGAATAGAAGAGATAGTGGAGGAAGAAGAGATAGAAGTTTAAGTATCTGAGAAGGAAGTTGAAGAACAAGAAGAAAACATTATAGTTGAAGAACAAGGTGAAGTAGTGAGACAGGGGGAAGAAGAAAAAGAAGAAGAAGAAGAAAATATTGAAGTTGAAAAACAAACTGAAGAAGAGGAAGTAGAAAAGACAAAAGAGTTAGAGGAGGAAGAAGAAGATGATGAAGGATAAGAAGTTGAGAAGGAAGAAAAAGATGATGAAAATGATGATGATAAGGAGGAGGAAGAAGAAGAAGAAGAAGAAGAAGAGAAGGAAGAAGAAGAGAAAGATGATGAAGAAGAAGAGAAAGAAGATGAAGAAGACAGAGAAGATGAGCCTGGGGCACCTAATCAACCTCCCAGCTCAGACAAGTCCTCAGACAAGGATGATAGATCGGGGACCCCTGCAAAAACCCCATCTGATCAGCCTGCAGACGGGAGTCTGCACACAGGCAGGTCCATCAACCTATCTGCAGCTGTAGAAGGAGCTGGCGACCACTCTCCACAGGCAACACCTATCTCAACTGAGATGGCTGACCTGATCAAGTCTCTAGTCAGAGAAACTGTTGACCAACTTATTACAACAGCAATCACACCTAACCTACAGACCATCAGTGCCAAATTAGATACCCTACTGCAGAGGAATGTCCCTCAACCTCCTCCTCCTACAAATTCCAGGATGCCCCTTGGCATGTCTGACTGGATGCATAGAGTTGAGCAGCAATTGGCTATGCTAGTTGATGCTGGCAAAAAGGGGGAAGGAAGTAAGCAAGGGGAAGGAACAGGTCAAGCACAGGCTGAGGAAACAAGACAGGAGCTCAGATCGAAGAACAGGCAGGATATTCATTTACTTGAAGCTGGACCATCAAGCCTAAAGAGGAAGGAAATATCTGCTCCTAATCAAACTGAAGATCAGCCTGCAGTCAAGAAGAGGAGAACCAGACTTGGGGAAGAGCCAAGATTTGAATGGGAAGGCAAAGAGCTTTGGTATGTTGAGGAATTCCTACCTGTCGAAGCTGGTCCAATGTGGGGAGATGCGAGGAAGCAGTTCATTAAAAAATACTATATCTGGGAGTTACTCCAGGATAAAAACTGCTCCCCACAACAGACATTTATCGACTTCATGGAATCAACATGGCCAACTCTCTGGGCCATCTTAGTAAAGTATGCAAAAGCATGGAATGCTTACCCTATGATTCCTTTCTTTAGATCTGAATATCCTCCCACTTTATTAAACGATGAATTAGATGAGCTAGCATTACAAAGAGAGATAAGGAAGCTATGTGACGAGAACAAGTTCTCATCCGAAGAAGAACAAGAGTTTGCCTCTCTGGTTATCAGGAGGAAGTATGGCCTAGCACCTGTCAAGAAGAGACCAATTGGTGCAAAGCTTTTTAGGCCTCCTGTTGCGATATTTCGTTTAACGCAAGTGCACGTTATCGTAGACAAGTAATAAAGTGATGAGTGAGTTATCGTTCCCATGAGGACTGAATCACTAAGTACCAATTTATATGTATTCTAATTTTATCTGAACTGCCGAAATTTTAGGATGCAAATTAATAACTAAAGAAAACCAATAAAAGAACAAACAGTAAAAACAATCGCTCGAAGAAAGAAAATCAAATGATGAATAAGTCTAGGATTGTGAATCCATCTTGGTTTATCCGAATTTACTATCGATTACCTGAAGTTAATGATTTCCCCAATTTATTGAAGGCGAAGATTGCTAAAATACTCTACCGCCTCTCCCGAGGTCAATAGATTTTTCTAAAGGCGAATAACGCACTCTATCCCTAGGTGAATTAATTCGACAATAGGCAAAAAGCACAAAATCTTCAAAAGGCCACGTAGTTCCTATGAGTATATTCCTATCTCACAAGATAAAACGGTTCTCACCAATAGTTCCTCACCAACTCTCCTCTCCCGATTCGAGTTGCGTAATTAAAACAATCCAATTATAGGCCACACAATTGGAAGCATTAAAAATGATTGGGAAAACTCAGCAGAAAAGGGAATTATATAGATAATCAAAAGCAAATTCGTCAAAACTTTGGTTTCATCAAAATCCTAGAACAGGGTTTTAGCCTGACATGCTGAAGAATAAAAGTACAGAAATAATGAAAGGAAGCATCGAAATCAAACGCATATGAAGAACTCGAATTCCTCCGTTCTTCTGGCTTCCGCTCTCTGCTCTTGGTGTCTTCTGCTTCTTCTCTTGATAATGATCGATCCTCCAATGATAATCCTCTAAGATTATGACCTTAAACCCTTATTTATAAATCCCATCAGCCTCCAAAACGCGTTCGTGTGATTAGGTCAAGAACCGGCTCCAAAACGGCCCAGAAACGCTGCATTTTCTGTCAAAACTGCCCCGTGGGCCGCGGCTCACTTAATATGTGCCGCGGCTCACGGTACTCAGCGCCTATGCCTGATGCTTATTTTTCCTCCTGGGCCGCGGCTCACTATACTTGTGCTGCGGCTCAGGGTACAGTTCACTCGGGGCTCGCTGGTCACCTGCGTGTGCCGCGGCCCACTTGCCTTGTGCCGCGGCCCCAAGCCAAAATTTGCCATTTTCGCCCGTTTTCATCGTTTTAGCTTCCGGACTTCAATTTCCTGCAAAACATAAAAGAATAGGGCATTAAAAGCTCATTTATGCAGATTTAATTATGAAAAGATTACAAAATAATGATAAATAAGCGTATAAAAATACGCCTAACAAATACCCCCAAACTTGAGCCTTTGCTTGTCCTCAAGCAAAAAGAACTGATTACAAATAAAAGAATAATCGTGAATAATCATGCAATTTCATAGTGCTCAACCTAATCAATACTACCCTGAAAATCTCAAAGAATAGTACAAGTATCGTAATAGTGAGTCACATTCAGGACACTGATTCCACGAAGTAACCAATTTCAGTCCTAATCAATCGTTTATGAAGAAAATCAAGCTCAAAGATTAACAAGCATGAATTTAATCGACCGCCAATATGAAGGGTTAAAATAAACAAGCTAACTCGCCCAGTCCCACAATCTAGTGGCCAAAATTTCAAGAGTTTCATCATCAAAAATAACTCTCGAACAGTATTCCCTTATATATGCTCAATAAATTGATTCGAGTTGACCACTAGGTTCGGATCTCGAGATGTTTCATCGGGATAATCCTAGGGTGGAATTCCATTCTCATGTATTGGGAAACCGTTTGACGTAAAAGACACTAATGGGGCACATGGATGCTTCTAGTTACTAAGTTCCCCTCCACAGCGGAGAAACAACTCGAATAGCTATTCCCGCATGTCCGATTCAAGGTTGCTGTTTTACGCGAGAGTAAACAACGGGTCACGCGAATACCCCCGGTTACTAGGCTCCCCATAATCGGCACATGCGAAATATCTAAACCACTAGTCTAATCTGGGTTGTCGTTTTACGCGAGAGTAAACAACGGGTCACGTGAATACCCCCGGTTACTAGACTTCCCATCATAGAACAAATAATATCTCGACTTTTGGGAAAAACTGTCCGACTCTAAACTCAAAGCAAGTGCCAACACGACTTATGTTACTGGACGACTAGCTACGCGAAAAGTGTAACCAAACGTATAGAAGGCGATTTGAAAACACGTATGTCTCCTCTCTTATCCCCTAAGATTTCTACAAAAACAAAAAAATTTCGGACCTAGATGAATACTTAACAGAAACAGATATCGTTGACTACAACTCAACTAAAACTCAACCTTTCTTCAGAGAGAAATCAGTATCGTAACATCAGTTTTATACAAAACGAGGCATGAAAAGTTCACGACTGCAAATAATGTCACAACAAGCAAGGCTAGCAACAAAAAGATAATGAAAAATAACGAAACTGCAAACGAATAAGTACAGCAATAAGTATAGCAACAGAAAGCAACCCCCCCCCCCAAAACTTAGGACGTACATTGCCCTCAATGGACAAAAAGAATAATATGCAATAAAAGAAAAAAGGTCAAGTACTCCCCTACAGTCTGCTCACAAACTGGTGCCGGCGTCGTCTGGCGAGCCTGCACGCTTCTCGACTACACCATGCAGAACGTGACTGAATGAGCTTGCAACAACAAAGAGGAAATTAAGGATGAGCTCTCAAGTTTAAACATGATGTAAGGGTTGGGAGACAATATAATCCGATAAAACAATTCGTTGCATATAGTTTGAAAATGCTTGGCTTAACAATTTTTCATTGCTGCAATTTATCAAACACTTGGTATGCACAAGTTAAAAGGAAGAACAAGAATTTTAATGGCTAACTCCAAATCCCAAAAAATAATAACACAGATATATAGCCATGATAAACGACAACTAACATCACCAATTCGTTCATAATCACGAATACCATCACAATCAAACACCATATTCACCATATTCTAACTCCATTTTTGAGAAAACTTTGAAGAATAACTAGCAACATATAACTTCAATTCACTTTTCAAATCATGTATCAATTATGATCAAGAGATCGAGAATTACCTGACTTAGAATGAAGAATGCAAGGAGAAGGAGAAGACAAAGATATTGGCCGAGTGCTTGTGTGAAGGAAGGAAGGGACTTTACCTGATGTGTGTCGGCCGATCGTGTATATGAAGAATACCTGGGCTTTCCCATTTGCGATGGGGGCCGCGGCATAGCTTAAGTGAGCCGCGGCCCATAGTACAGTCGGCCTGGGACTTTTTGTGATGTCGCCGGGTGCCGCGGCTCAGTCTACGCGTGCCGCGGCTCATCGTGTTAGTGTGCCGCGGCTCATTTGGTCCGTGCCGCGGCACAGAGTACAGTCTCCTGGGCAAATTTTTGGCAATTGGTGTGTCGCGGCTCAGCAGCAACGTGCCGCGGCTCAGGGATCTGGTGTGCTGCGGCTCAGTAAGGTCGTGCCGCGGCACAGAGTACATTTTGGTTTGGCCCTTTTTTTTCACTTGTGTGTGCTGCGTCTCGCTATCCTTGTGCCGCGGCTCAGGCATGAATTCTTCCCTGGGGTGATTTATGCACAAAATTTTCAACAGAAAACATCAAGAGCATGAGAGACAAGCATAACCAAGCTAAAATGACGAAAAATAAAGATCCAAAAAAAAATGCAAGAAAATACTGAAACGCAAAAATCTACAACTAAAACTCGGGTTGCCTCCCGAGAAGCGCTAAGTTTATAGTCTTCAGCCGGACCTATTGAAAATCAGTTCGCTTTTCGCAAACACCATTTGAACTCTGCCCCGTTCATCGAACCATTAATATGTGTTTTAAAATTTTGACCATTGGTTTTTAACGATACGATTTTCGGTTTGGACACCAAATGTTCTTTGCGAAAAGATTTTAACGAAAACAACTTTCCGAAGCACCCATTTTGCACATGACTTGGTGCCCGTTTGACATCCGGCTTAATTTTCAACTCCACGGGTGAATTTAAAACCGAAGGAGAATTTTTCGATTGTGGATGAACGGATGTAGCAGACGACATATTCAAATGCCTAAGATATGCGACTTGCTCTTCATTCTTATTAGGCGTCGGGGTAGCTGAAACAGATTCTGACTTTTTCGACCGATAGTCCTTCCGGTGTGTGTCCTTCGCAACGGTATCTACACTTTCAATTTGCGAACTCTTCTCTACACTACTTGGACACGGAATAGGTTGAAACACTTGGAAAGTGACATGCTCATCCTGAACCCGCAGAGTGAGTCTCCCTTTTTCCACGTCTATGAGAGTTCGGCTGGTAGCTAAGAATGGTCTTCCCAAAATAATTGGTATGTCTTGATCCTCCTCCATATCGAGCACAATGAAATCAGCAGGAAAGATGAACTTATCTAGCTTTACTAAGACGTCCTCTATTATTCCCCTCGGATATTTAATCGATCTATCGGCTAATTGCAGCGAGATTGTCGTCGGCTTTGCTTCCCCAATGTTTAGCTTCTTAAATATAGAAAGTGGCATCAGATTAATGATGGCGCGGAGATCGCACAACGCCTTATCAAAAGAGAGATTTCCTATGGTGCACGGTATATTGAAGCTTCCCGGATCCTTCAATTTTGGCGGAAGCTTTTTCTGAAGAATAGCGCTGCACTCATCCGTCAATGCGACTGTCTCATACTCCTCAAGCTTTATTTTGTTCGATATGATTTCCTTCATGAACTTGACATAGCTCGGCATTTGTTCCAAGGCGTCGGCAAATGGAATGTTGATATGCAGTTTCTTGAAGACGTCGAGAAACTTAGAGAATTGCTTGTCCACCTTTTTCTGTTGTAATCGCTGTGGAAACGGGATGGGTGTAATACCCAGTTGTAATTCAGTAATTATCACTCAGTAATTATCATTTGGTATTATCATTCAGAGATTTCACTCATTATTGATCATTTGTCACTATATTCAGTCATTATATTCATCATTCAGAGTGATTGTATCGTGTATCAATCGTCATTCATCACTAATCTGATTGGAGTTTCGTGCCGTGTTTATCATCATTGTCATTTTCGTTGCGAGCTGTGCGTGAGGGGTAGCGCACGCTACGTACTCCTTTTAGCGTACGCTAATTGGGTATAGGTAGCGCACGCTACCACTCAACTTTAGCGCACGCTAAGGTTACTGGCCGCACCCGTAAGGTACCGGACTGCAGTGAGTTATAAGTAGCGCACGCTACGAATGGTAAGTAGCGCGCGCTAGTGAGTTGTAGTAGCGCACGCTAATATGTGGTGTAGCGCGCGCTAAGGGCGATCGAGTTGAGTCCGGTGGCTCTTGGACCGCCTTTGAATTAATTCTTAGCGCACGCTATGTGTTGTTTTTAGCGTCGCATCGATATTATAGCGCACGCTAGATTATGGTTGTAGCGCACGCTATCGAGGCCGATCGGAGGACAGGCGGTTCGGATTCCAGATCGGGCATCACATAATACGATAGCGCACGCTAACAATGGGATGTAACGTACGCTAGTAGTATGGCCGTAGCGCACGCTTACAAAGGTAGCGCGCTACCGTGTTCGGACAGTGGGTACTGGACTACCCAAACTACTCGTTAGCGCACGCTACGCACAAGGGCTAGCGCACGCTAACCTGGACTGGCTATAAATTGGACAGTCAGCTTGAGTTCGTCATTTATCACTCTATTATCATTTCTCTCTTCGGTTCTAGGTGATTTGGGCGATTTAGAGAGTATTCTTCAAGGTGTAATCATCAATCATCATCTTCAAGTCTTTGAGTTGGATTAATCATCACTTCATCATCTCCAAAACATCGAATCAAAGGTATTAATTTCTTGGATCTAGAATTTCGGATTTTTGGGTTTTCCTTCCGATTTCTTCGTGTAAGCTTGGATTATCATTGGAATATGTTAGATATGGATTATCTACCTTGGATAAATATATTCCTACGGATTTAATGGTTATTTTCGGAATTGTTTTCAAGAACCCTTGGGGTTGACTTCGGTTAATTGGGGATTTTCCGATTGATGTTGTGGTAATCATGAACTATGGATTCCTAATGGATTATTGATATCATTGAAGTGTTTTGTTAGTTCGAAATACTCATTTTGGTATGGGTTTCGACATATTCGGGATTGGATACTTCCGAAGTTGTGTGGTTGGTTATGTATTCGTTGGAATGCCCTATGAGTTTGATTATCGTTGTTTCGACCTTTGGGTTAGTCGTGTTTTGTTGCTTGATACGTGTATTGAACGATTGTTGGTAATTGTTGTTATTCAAGGTTGTTCGAGCGACCGGTATCTTGGTTAGGACGTTGTTCGTGGACGGACATTCTTCGTCGGTATTGTGTAAGCTAAATCTTACTCGGTTAAAAGGATACTCATTCCTTTTGTTGTTGATTGCTCATAATCATAATTCACTCATCATAATATTAATCATTTTGAGACTTGTAATTGTCGAATAATCATTTCATTCATGAGGAACGACGGTTCCAAATCATTTCATTGGGTTATCAATCACGTCACTATTACTTTCATATCGGTGAGTCATCTTGGCCTTGTCTAATTATTATTCATTGATATTCATCATGGTCATTCTCATTCATGTGACCTTCCGGGTTCATATTGCGTGGCCGGGTGTGGCTGTGTGGAATTTTTAGTCGGGCACATGATGGTCATGTATTGGGTTCACCGATACATTGGACCGTGCACACGGTAACGCTTACCTCCGTGAGACTAATTAGGTACAAGGACGGGTGTGTCCGGTCATTTGTCTTGTACACTTGCACAGAACATTACGGGCATACTATGATACTCCTCTTCAGCGTAATTCATAATTAAGAATATTTCATAACTTCAGTTAACTCATGATTGTGTAATTTCAACTCTTGAGGATTGTTGTTACAGTATGGCCCGGCCGTTGGGGATTTTGTTTCAGTCGCGGCAAGGCAAAGGCACGGAAGAGCATGTTGGCGGCGAGTCCTGGTGATACTAGTAGGGGCCCCAGTCATTCCGTTTGTTCATCATCTTGATCATTTTAGTTATTCCGTCATTTGTATTTTCCGCTGCAAATTCCGTTTGAGATGTTTATTTATTCAGGGTGGTGTATTTTATCTTCATATAAAATATACTAGTATTCGGTATTGTCCTGGTGTGTTGTACTTAAACTCCTCATCGGAGTACTTGGTAATATAATGTGGTTCGGCACTACAATTATATTATTAATTCATCATTTTCATTCGCCTGGTGAGTCCCAGTCGGGGATTCACGGCACTGTAATATCCGCCTAGTTTGGGGTGTTACAGAGTTGGTATCGGAGCGTGGTTTTGAATACTACCCTCCAAGTCATGTCTCGTTTGAAATCATCGTCATTGGACTAGTATCATTGGACTTTCGCGTCACGTGTGACCTGTGCAAATGCCGAGCCAATCAGACCAAGAACTGTAAGATTTCTAATGCCATGGTATAATTTCTGGCATTAATCATTCATTCATAATTCATCAGTTAACAATCCTCAATCATCAGTGTCATTTTGACCAGGATGGTCAGGTTAACTCATTAGTCACTCAATTCATTTCATTATTCAGTTGTTGATTAGGAAGATCAAATCATTAATCTTGTTAACTCATTCAAGATAATCATTTCAGTAACTTCATCAGATAATCATGTCACGTCAATTAATCATTCATGTAATCGCTGTATTTGAGCGCGTATGCTCATTTTCATCATTTCATAATATAATCATAATGTGATACTCATGCGAGATATATAATCATCATATGACTTTCCACTTCAGTATGGAAAGGGCTGGCAGAGGACGTGGAGGACGAGGCCGTGGAGCAGGCCGAATTCCGAGAACTCGTGCGAATACACGTGCGAATGCCAGGAATAATGTTAACTCATCGAGCAGTGACGCTGCCACTCATTCACCTGGATGCGATCATTCACTATCAGGGAGTCGTACTCGGGACACAGCTCAGTCGGAGGGTGTTCGGGTTGACCCGCTCGCTTTTATGCAGGGCATGATGGCCCAAATGACGCAGATGGCTCAGTTGATGGAGACGATGCATAACTCCGTCAATCAAAATCAGCAGGCTTCTCCGCCGCCACCTCAGAGGCAAGAGAGGAATGTGAGTAATATCATCGGCGATATCTCTCGCCAGAGGCCACCTACTTTTGAGGGCTCGTCATTCATTGGCTCGAGCATTTCGAGAAGTTGTTTGCTATGGTAGAGTGTCCCGAGGGACACAAAGTTTCTGTTGCGGCTTACTACCTAGGTAAGAGCGCACATTCTTGGTGGTTATCGTTGAAGCCTACCGAAGGATCTTGTACTTGGGATCAGTTCAAGACTCTCATGATGGAGAGGTATTATCCGGCCCCACTCAGAGAGGCCAAACTGTCAGAATTGCTCACCCCCGACCCCTCAACAGACGAGGATGTTCTCGCCATTGCTGAGAAATTTCAGGAACTTCTTCCTTTCGCTTCATCCATCATTCATTCAGAGGCGGATAAGATCAAGTATTTCAGCAAGAGGCTGAAACCCGGTATGAGACTTCAGTTACTTAATCATAATTGCACCACGTTGGCCGAATTCATTGAGAAAGCTCTCACCTACGAGCTTACTGCTAAGGAAATTGCTAAGCAGCAACCTTAAATCGCTAGCAAGAAATCGAAGAATCGTAATCGATCGAAGGCGGTCGACGGCTTTCAAGAAACCACGTGCGGGCTCTGCTTTTACGAGCGACCTCTGTGTCGTCTAGACCCGCGGAATCTCGGTCTCGGCGGCGGTTCGGCCATCACCTGTTTAATTGTGGGGATCTTGGTCACCTCGGTACCAAGTGTCCGAGACAGACTATCACATGTCATAATTGTGGAATTGCTTGGGCATAAGGCCCGTTTTGCCGTAAGGACTCCAAACCTACTCGGACGTCATCTCGGGCACCTAAGCGATCAGTCGTTAATCGAGCCACTCAATCAGCGTCGTTTAAAGCAGCGGGGAGCGACTAAAGGTGGAACTTTTAGCCATCGAGGCAGGAGCGTCCGGTCTGCAGGACTAGCAAGCCCGGATTTATGAGATGAAGAAGACCGATGATCCGAGGCCCGAATGATCTCGGTACACTCGATATTCTATCTCAACTGTGTGTACCCTTTTTGATCTTGGTGCATCGCATTCATTCATTTCCGAGTCATGTGTGAGTAGACTACGTGCAGGTAGTGCTACTAGTTGTGAGCCTTATGTCATTGCTTTACGATGGTAGACGAATTATCGTGTCGTGAGATTCGAATTGTCCACCCGTTTCATGGTCGTGTATGGCCGGCGGACCTAATCGTGGTAGATTTGCCGAGGGACGACATCATCTTGGGTATTGATTGGATGGATCGTCATGATGCCATCATTAGTGTCCGTAAGCGTATGGTCACTATCATTTCAGACGATGGAGTTGAATGTGTGTTTCGTGGAGGTAATCTGGTACATTGCGGTAAGGTCATTAATTCGATGAAAGCGGTAAGGTTACTCAATCGGGGATGTGTCGGTTATTGGTGCTATATGGCCAAAACCGAGAAGTCATCAAGAATGTTAACGGATATTCCGGTGGTGAGGGAATATGCCGATGTTTTTCCGACGAGTTACTGGTTTGCCTCCACAGAGGGATGTGGAATTCACGATTGAGTTGGAGCACAGTACGTCCCCGATATCGAAGGCACCGTCTTAGGATGGCCCCACCGAAATGCAGGAATTAAAGAACCAACTTGAAGAGTTGTTCGAGAAAGGTTATATCCGACCGAGTGCGTCCCCGTGGGGAGCACCAGTGTTGTTTGTCAAGAAGAAGGATGGTTCATTCCGCTTATGTATTGATTATCGTGAGTTGAACAGGGTGACGATCAAGAATAAGTATCCCTTACCCCGTATTGATGATCTCTTAGATCAACTTCAGGGAGCTTCAGTATTTTCCAAGATCGACTTAAGGTCTGGATATCATCAGTTGCGGATCCGAGAGTCGGACATCGCGAGGACGGCGTTTCGAACACGCTATGGTCATTATGAGTTCGTGGTTATGCCGTTTGGATTGACTAATGCACCTGCGGTATTCATGGAGCTAATGAATCGGGTTTTCATCGACTTTTTGGATCAGTTTGTTGTTGTCTTCATCGATGACATTTTGATTTATTCTCGTGATCGGGAGGAACACGAGTTTCACCTTCATCAAGTGCTCGACGTGTTGAGACGAGAACAACTTTATGGGAAGTTTTCCAAATGTGAGTTCTGGATGTCCGAAGTGACTTTTCTCGGACATGTAATTTCATCAGACGGAGTTCGTGTCAACCCTCAGAAGACGGAGGCTATTCGAGATTGGCTACCTCCGAAGAACGTTAAGGAAATCCGAAGTTTCCTCGGATTAGCGGGTTATTATCGGCGATTTGTAGAGGGATTTTCTAGAATCGCTCAACCATTAACGAACCTTTTGCGGAAGGATAAGAAATACACGTGGTCCGACGCGTGTCAGCGGAGTTTTGAGGAACTCAAGAGCCGGTTAATGTCAGCACCTGTACTTTCCTTGCCGCAGGGGACGGAAGGATTTGTGGTCTATAGTAATGCGTCCGGACAGGGTCTCGGATGTGTACTTATGCAGAACGGGAAAGTTATTGCCTATGCTTCACGGCAATTGAGACCTTACGAGGTTAATTATCCGACCCATGACCTGGAGCTAGCAGCCGTGGTGTTCGCTTTGAAGATTTGGCGTCATTACCTTTATGGCGTCACCTGTCAGATATTCACTGATCATAAGAGTTTAAAGTATATATTTACTCAGAAGGAGTTAAATATGCATCAGAGACGGTGGTTGGAATTAATCAAAGATTATGATATCGAGATCCTCTACCACCCGGGCAAGGCGAACGTTGTCGCCGACGCCTTGAGTCGTAAGTCCGTTCAGGAGCAGATGGTTGCCCGCTTGATTCGAAGGAACTTGAGAAGAATTCCTTAGACCCGAGATCGAGTGCAGCTTCAGAGTTCAAGAGGGACTTTGTATGTTAGAGCTTTCATCGTCACTCGAGGAGGCAATTCGAGAGAATCAGGGTTCGGACCCATCATTGTTGCGCATCCGAGAGGATGTGGCTCAGGGGAAAGCCCCGGGATTTGTGGTCCACGAGGATGGACTCTTGAGGTTCAAGAATCGGTTGTGCGTACCGGCGAATGTCGAGTTGAAAAACTCGATTTTGAAAGAAGCTCATGCTACACCTTATTCTGTTCATCCGGGGTCTAGCAAGATGTACAAGGACTTGAAACAAAATTACTGGTGGAGTAATATGAAGCGAGAAGTCGCAGAATTTGTTTCGAGATGCTTAACCTGCCAACAAGTTAAGATTGAACATCGGCGGCCGTGGGTATCTTTGAAACCTCTTCCTATTCCCGAATGGAAGTGGGAAGACATTTCTATGGATTTCATCACGAGTTTGCCGACGAGTCGTCGTGGCATGAATACGATTTGGGTGATCGTGGACCGCTTAACCAAATCAGCTCATTTCCTTGAGATCAAGGAGACATGGGGTCCCGAGAGACTTGCTCAACTGTTCATCAAAGAAATAGTCAGACTGCACGGTACTCCTAAAAGTATCGTTTCCGATCGTGACGGACGGTTTGTGTCACATTTTTGGAAATCAGTTCATCGTGCTATGGGAACCCAGCTTAATCTCAGTACCGCTTTTCATCCTCAGTCCGACGGACAATCACAGAGGACCATTCAGACATTAGAGGACATGTTGAGGGCATGCGTCCTCGAGTGGAAAGACGATTGGGAAGCCCAACTACCATTGATCGAGTTCACGTATAATAATAGTTGGCATGCTTCGATTAAGATGGCACCTTACGAGGCCTTGTATGGTCGTCGTTGTCGATCTCCGTTGTGTTGGGATGACTTATCAGAATCAATCGGCACCGAGCCCGATATGCTTATAGCCGCCCGTGAGAAGGTAACTTTGATCAGGAGTCGTTTGTTGACAGCTCAGAGTCGACAGAAATCATACGCAGATAACCGTCGTCGACCATTAGAGTTCGAGGCTGGTGACCATGTATTGGTCAAGGTATCCCCGAATCGTGGTATCTTCTGTTTTGGGAAGAGGGGAAAGTTGAGTCCGAGATTCATTGGACCGTTTGAGATTTTGGATCGAGTAGGCGAGTTAGCTTATCGATTGGCTTTACCTCCGGCGTTGAGCCGAATTCATAATGTGTTTCATATCTGTCAGCTGCGGAAGTATGTTGCCGACCCGAGCCACATACTTCAGTTCGACGAAATCGAGATCGCCGACGATCATTCATATGAGGAGCGTCCTATGCGAGTTTTAGAGCGGCGAATTAAGCAGTTGAGGAATAAGACGATTCATTTGGTTAAAATTCAGTGGTCTAGACACGGAGTCGAAGAGGCTACTTGGAAAACCGAGGATAGTATGCGGGAGAGTTATCCCGAGTTGTTTGACCCTTAGTTTCGGGGACGAAACTCTTTTAAGGGGGGGTGTATGTAATACCCGGTTGTAATTCAGTAATTATCACTCAGTAATTATCATTCGGTATTATCATTCAGAGATTTCACTCATTATTGATCATTTGTCACTCATATTCAGTCATTGTATTCATCATTCAGAGTGATTGTATCGTGTATCAATCGTCATTCATCACTAATCTGATTGGAGTGTCGTGCCGTGTTTATCATCATTGTCATTTTCATTGCGAGCTGTGCGTGAGGGGTAGCGCATGCTACGTACTCCTTTTAGCGTACGCTAATTGGGTATAGGTAGCGCACGCTACCACTCAGCTTTAGCGCACGCTAAGGTTACCCTGGCTGCAGTCCAGAAGGTACTGGACTGCAGGTGAGTTA